>OY776286.1:44273488-44873488 GCA_963675345.1 Trididemnum clinides | reverse complement strand
GCTTTACGGAAAATCTTGACCGAAAAAATGCACATTTGTAGAAGGTTGTTATTTTCTTTGTCTGTGAGTTTGAACTGCTGGTGAAACATCCATACTTTCAATGAGTATAAAACTTTGGACATCCATCTGGCATGGTGCATTGGGCCAGGTGCCATAAAATGAATACCTCTGGGAGGAGTCACTCCCATAAAAATTAATGAGAGTTCAATAAATTCCCTGTAATCGTCACGTAGATCCTTTCTTTCCTTCAAAGATTTTTCTGCCCAAGTAACGACATCTGGATTGACAAGTGTTTCAGCGAGTTCAGTAGTTGCAATTGTTGTAAAGTTGTTCTTGTCCAAAAATTCCCATTGAGATTGAAAACGTTTAAACATCAACACTTCTGGTCCAGCAGTACTTCCCACTAATGTGGTGAAAGCTGTTTGCACTAGTAGCTCTAGAATGTGGTGGCGGCATGCAAGATGCAAAAGATCTGTTTCAAGTTCTTGTTCAATCATCACACAAGCACCTTGCTTTCTTCCTGTATTGGAAGATGTAGTGTCAAACGACATAGCAACAACTTTCTGCTTTAGGTTCCAATCATCAAGAGCTTCAACTACAGCTTTTGCTTGCTGTAATCCTGTCCCATTAGGTAATTTTGCTACTTTCAGCAGCTGCGACACACCCTTACCAGTAACAATAACTGGTAAGCGATTAACATGTTCTTTGGTTGTCAAGTCCCGAAGTAATTTCCCATCCCAGTGGACAACTAAAGGGCAATCAGCCTGAAAGTCTGCTTTCAATGTTCCTGCCAGTGATCTCCGGTGCAGATTGCGTAAACGTTGAATAGAAGTACCATTAATGTTGTATTTTTTTGGATCTTGACCAATTGAATGAACCGTTTCTATTAAGACATAAGCAGCAGATCTGTCGGTTACTTTTGTCCTGTCAAGAGCCATGAATAATTGTGGTGTAACAACATTCTTTGCTGCTCTGCGACGTTTTGGAAATCCAGCCTCTCCGCGACTGGTTGCAGATTCATCATCTTCAGACTCCCTATTATCACCACTGGAAGATGAATCTAACGCGACAGTACTGGAGGTTGCTATATCTTCTTGCTCCCACCGACTCTTCCTTTCTTCTTGCAACAGCTGTCTTTTTTGAGAGCGTTTTTGCATTGCTGCAAGTTTGTGGTCTGCTGCCCCCATCGTTCCTCTACGACCAGGTTCACGTTGTGCTAAAAGAAACTGTCTTCTTGGTTTTCCATTACTGCTAGAGCATTAATACTTGCAATGTCAAAGAGATTGGGCAGTTCTGCTACAAATTCACTTTCTTTCTGTTTTTGCGGAGCAGACCTTCTGCTTTTTTCTCTTTTTATGCTTCGATAATGCTTGTAAAGCTTTTCCACTTTTGAAACTACAGTGTCCTTACGAATAATTGGAATTTTTGCTTGATCCCAAAAGTTTGTTACACAATTCACAACGATAGTTGCACTATCTCTAACTGTTTTTTTATTGTTAAGGTGGAGGTGAAGAAAAAATGACAGGACCTGTCCTTTTGAAGGGAGTTTTGTTCCTCTGATTCCATCATTTGGTGAACAAAGATAATCAGCAGTATGACCACGAGTGGCCATAACAAACTACCTATCAATATTTCAATACATGTCAAATTGTCAATCTATTAAAAACGTATGCAAAAACAGAAGAAGTGGTTAGTTTAAGGATAGGTTACATAAAATTCAGCTAAAACAGTAATGCCATGATGATGAATTTGTTATGAAGCTGTAAAATCAACACACTGTAAATCAACCACTGAGAAATTTCTGTCAAAATTTGATGATCTTTTGTATTTTCTTCAAAAAATGTTTTGGAATTAAGAAAATCTACTTCTTTATGTTACAAGTAGATTGCTAGTGTTGTTTTACAAATTTTAAGTGGTCAACAATGACTCCAACCTTTGTGGTTGACAAGCAATGACTGATTTTGTGTTTTTACCCCCTAAAAGATGTGGCAATACCTCCCCAAAACTTCAACTCTGATGTGCAGGTTCTAAACCTTGTTCAAGTGACTTTAAACTTTCACAGAACTATTTTTTTATGGATTGGAAAAGAATTAGGGGCTTGGAGCTTGACTTTTTAAACTTTCTTCGCTAAGGGCCACCCCAGTGTTTACGATACTAAACTGGTAAAAGACACATAAAAAAACGTGAAAAAATCTCGTCGCTTTATGTATATAAATGGGACGAGATCCAGAAAATTCAAGACCATCACGTGACAAAAACACCTACTACTAAATTACGTCATATCAGTAATCGGAAACTTTCGAGAAAAAGTGTGTTCCGGATCAGTCTTGATTGTAAACAAATGATCTACCATCGTGAGGTCAGAAGAGGCGTGCACGAACAAATCTTAATGCGAAAAAAAGTTTTTTTCGAAAAAACAGACGAAATATTAAACAAGTTTGGACTCGATACAAATCTAGAGTTACGAATAAAATAATCACAGCATAACGAAAGCAAAAAAAATTACAGACTATACATATATAAACTACTCCAAAGACGCAAATTTGCTTATTCGTGACAAGTATGGTAATTACGAATATTAAAATGCTATAATTATTCAAGGGCCAAAAAAATAACTGACGGGCCAAGATTTGCCCGCGGGCCTGCAGTTGGACCACGCTGGTATAGATAATGATAGTTTGTGACAACATTCCTTCCTTGTGAGCATTACCAGTCATGATTAAGAGAATAGGATTATCACCATTACGTTTAACGAAATGCATAAAACATCAACTTTTCGTTGCTGTTCCCACAAGTGCCCGATGGGTGAAGCCGGCACAGCCGATTGAACCGATACACTTAACCTCGACGTTACTGATGGGGGCCCTGCGGGCGAAGCCGCCTAGTACATTACAAATAACCCAAGCATAATTTCTTCTAAGTATATGATAATTAACCCATGCAGGAACCGGTATACTGGACAACTGAAATTATAATTTGTGTTACGGATCGGCACCGTGTTTTTCTTAGTTTCACTGCATGAATCGTTAAGTCTTATGGCCTAGCCCACTGGTTTTCAACCGGTGGACCACAGCACGTAAGTCGGGTGAGCCACAGACGTTTGCATACTTTAATAATGGGTTTGCAAGCCGAATGAGGTTGAGAAATACCGGTGCATATGAACAGCCATACAGACCAGCACCCATGAATTGGAGGCGCAACGACCTTATTTTCCTTTGTAAATCAGCTCTAATTCCGTTCGCGAACTGGCCATCCTCGGCACTGGGGAGGCAATGACCTTTTTTTGGGGGGATCACCTCCGCTGCCATGAGTTCTGACGCTCATCCCAGCAACTTTGTCATCATCATCACATCACAGACGTAATCAAAGCGTTTTACAAAAATATGTAACCCCCTTAAAGTGGGCCACGGCAATAAACTGCGCCAAAAAGATTTGTGGCTCATCCAAATAGGCCACGGCACGGAAAAGGTTGAGAACCACCGCCATAGCCTATCTCTTGCAAGTTCTACAAAACGTGGTTCTAAGTTGGCGAGAAAGATTACCAGGGAAATTCAGAGCATAATTATTGGTAATAAAAAACTTCATTGCTCAAATGCGAAACATGCTCAGCTGATGGGCAGGTGTTGTGCATAAGGATCCATTTAGACGTTATCAGTATTTTGGGGTTATGATCAACGGTTCCTGTCTCTATGTACTGCTATTGCCTACACTTGGTCAAATATATTGTAAGTAACCACGCATAATTTTTTCTAAACTTGTCAGTTATTTTCAAAAACGCTCCCCTATATTCAACATGTTCAATATTCAACAATATTTTCACGCTAAAATGTTTAAATCACACATAGGAAATCTTTTGCAGAAAAAACAGCGTTCTTTGGCCTGCATTTTTAACTTCAGCGCAGAAAACACACGTAGCCTCACCTTGGCCTGGTTACACGCGGTCCCAGGGTAGCCGCTTAAAACCTTCCGTATTCTTCACCTACTGTACAACTAACAACATTGCAAGGTTGGCAAGTAGTGTAGGTTGGTGGCGACACAATATGCCTAAGTGCTCGCAGTATGTTGGTAACGACATGTGTGCAACGCCAATGTGCTTCATGTCAATTTTAGGCGGTAATAAGATTCAAAAGCTCACCTTGAGCTCTCGCACAAATTCCTCCTCTTGTTTTCGACTCCGAGCTTCTGCTTTCAGCTTGTTACGGAGTTCATTCCTTGAAGCGTCCGATCGTAAACTAAGATCATCACTACTTTCTCTGTGTGAAAGCCGAGCTCCCCTGCTTTGCAAAACCTTTACCACTGACACAATACAAATAAATTGAGCCTATCCTACCTTGGATTTGCCGAAGCTCGCTTCGCTCGGTTAGCTGCAGGGGACCGCCCTACTCTCTGTGGATGGGATCGTCTTCTGCGAGCGCTGCCGTGAATGAAGCGCGGTGACTTCCTAAAGATCGAAAATTTATTTTAAACAAGCTAGCCAATCCTGGGTTTACCAAATATCAAAGAAAAAGATGGAAATGCAAGCTGAAATATTATACCCGATAAATATAAATGAAGTCCAGCAAAAAAACCAAAATGATACGGGCTACCGCGGCAAAAACAAGTATACTAACTGTTTGATTAAGGCTAGCCGGTGGTTACTTTAGTAACAAAAGTTTTAGTTGGTACACATTTCATAACGAGTAGTTTTTAAATGCACAGCGTCTAAACTAACGTTGATCCCAAATTACCATCAATTAATATTTACTTTTGCAAAGAAACCAAATAAATAACAGCGCGAGAGCAGTTTAAATCACTCCTTCTAACCGAACTAAAAATATCTCAAAAAAATGCACGAAAACATAGTATGTGCAAGAGGCAAACAAACTCTCTTAAAAAAGTTCGCTTTTAATGACGATATATATGAAGAATTGGCAGGATCTACGTCAAATATTGGGGCAAGAATTTTTGTCATATATTAAACAATACCTAAAAGTAAGCAACCCGAAGTGGCATTAAATATCATAACATTATCCAAATTGATTAGATAAATCCAAGCACTCCAATTGATCTAACTCGACCTACAAATCTTGAGAGAGAAAAAGAGAGAGAGAGAGAGAGAGAAAGAGATAAAGAGAAAGAAAGTGAGAGAGAGAGAGAGAGAGAGAGAGAGAGAGAGAGAGAGAGAGAGAGAGAGGTGCAATCTCTAAAACCCGGTTTTGTACCCGCTCAGAGTTGGAAACGGGCCGGGTTTTTCGAGTTGTTGTTGGTTTTGGTTACCCGACCCCTTCTGAGGGATGGGGGCATGGCGGAACACCATCGAGCCCCAGAAGCTGAGCAACTCCCCAGGGTCTCCACCAGAGGTCGTAGAGATGGACAGTCGCAAAGAGTTAGCGGCGCAAACAGTCCGTAGCTGGACAGTGCAAAACGAGATGAGAGATGTCCTGGGACAAGTGTCCACAGGCGCTGCAGGAAGGATTCTCAGTTCTGCCAATCCTACAGAGATAAGAACCTCAAAAAAGGCTGTGTCCGTTGCAGCATAAACGAGAGAGGACAAGTTCCTCGGTGGAAATCGAGGGAACCTGTGTGTCAAAATACTTTGATGAGACAGTACGTCTCCAGTCCGAGATAAGACAAGAGTGGATGCGAGAGACACTACAAGGGATTGTGGAGGGCGCGAGAAGAGCTCCCCGTCTGGCCAACTCATCAGCCGCGTCGTTCCCCGGTAGAAACGAGTGTCCAGGGACCCATTGTAGCCTGATAGAACAGGAGGAAAGAGAAGACAGTTCCTGCCAAATCTGCCACAGAGTATGAGATTATAGGAAAGATGGAGGAGAGGACAGGGTGGCGAGGACAGAACGAGAGCCAGACAGGAGGAGAAGAGAAGAGAAATGGCAGACTTGTTGGTGCTGCCGAGACCAGCAAAGAGCGTGCAGAATGGCGCAGGCTTCAGCGGAAAAACTTGAACATACTGGGCCTGCCGAAATGGAAAGAGTGGCCTCAGTACCACAGAGAGAGCAGTTGGCAAGTACACCAGAGCCGCCGTTGCCAAAAGGAAAAGGAACAGAGCCGTCTGTCCAGAGTACCAGCACATGAGGGGGGAGAGAGTCAAGATGAGCGAGAGCCGCACCTTGGCGAGTGACGGGGGGAATCAGAGCGAGAGCATGGAGTGGTAAGGGTGGACTCCACAGTGAACGAGGGCAGATTCCATGGAGGAAATAAAGGGAAAGCAAGAAGAGCCTTCCTAGAACAAGTAGAAGGAAGCATGAGCGGGTGAGTGGACGCAAAAGCTCTCCAGAACGATCTGCAGAGTCTTGGTTTCACTTCTAGTCTGGCCAATCCTGAAATAGGAAAGGAGGTTGGGAGACAAAGAGCCCGCTCATACGAAAGAAGAGTGAAATGAGTCAGGGTGACTCATAGGGGAGGTAAAGAAGCCTCGGTGAGTAGTAGAGGGATAGGGGTGGACGAGAGGCAGCTGGTGATGACGCGACAGGCCACTTAGTGGAGGCGTTCCAATTTGGTGAAATTGGTAGCGCTTAGAAAAGGAAACTATCCGGGTGAAGCATAAGTGAGAAGGGACCGAAGAAAAGATTTGTACAGAAGAGAGAGGGACTCCTTAGGGGGGCTCCATGATTAATCAGAGATACAGCGTAAGGCCTTAAGACGTCGGAAAAACTTGGCCTTCAGCGAAGATACATGCTTAGAAATGCAAAGAGTGCGGTGGAACGCTTTTTTTAAGTATTATCAGACTGTCTTCTGTGAAGGTGCTAGCGGCTAATCAAATCAGTGTTGATGAATGTCTAGTATTTTCGGCCTTCGGGTTAGGTTTACAAACGAAGTTCACAATAAAACACATTATGCAGGCTGATTTCAATATCATGCCAGTTATCTTGAACCCTTGCAGAGTAAGTAGGATACTATCAAAGTAACTTGTCACGCAGTTGCAGGTTAGAAATCTTTAAAAAGGCAATATTCAACAATCTACAGCCTCGCTAGCGGCCTATTAATTGATACAAAGTAAACAAAGTTTTTTACTTTAATATCAAGAGAAAGCAACGTTTTTATTGGCTTTTAAGTACGCTCAGTAAAAAATTACAACACCGTAAGTCAAATGCCTTGAAATAGTTGGATATTATTTTGGTACCGTCTTTTTTTGGAAATAATAACATTGCTCAACAAACAACGCTTTTCCAATGCTAAAAAAATATTTTCGTTTCTCCGTTCTCCTTGAAAAAGCAATTTTAAGGAGAACGGAGAGAGCTATGGTGAGAGCCATGTGCGGTCAGAAAATTGTAGACAGAAAGACGACTGAAGAACAGATGGATATGTAAGGGTTGAAGAAAACGATAGACCGGTTAGCAACAGCAAATGGAATTAGATGGTATGGACATGTACTGAGGAGGGATGACGATAGTGTTTTGAGGGTTGCTCTGAATCTTGAAGTGACTGGCAAGAGAAAGCGAGGACGACCGAAGAAGACCTGGAAGAAGCAAGTGGAAGAGGAGACAGAGAAGATTGGTTTGAAGAAGGAGGATGCTCTGAGACGAGACAAGTGGAGGGACGGAGTGCGAGAAATTGCAGAAGGAATGGGGTAAATCCGGCCATCTCTGCTAAAGGGAAAACACCGGATAAAAACTGAATAACTACTACTACTATTATCATGAGATGCGTCAACTTCAATTGTGAAGCAGTTTTTCTCTAATCACATCAAGTTTTTTCGGGATTTGTCCTTGAATTTCGTGATGAAATCACTATTACGCTATTGATGGACATTGCCCTTAAACAGTGATAAGGTTAAGTGGCACATGCCTTTGTGACCAAATCCATCAATTTATAAATTCAAACAAATAAATGCATTTCATGTAGTCACAAATGCATTTGTCACATAAGCATATCAGTGTGTACAGGCAATTTCCGGTTGACGTAGCTTTTTATCTGTTTGGTTGTTGGAGCCTGACAGAGGCGGCGCTGTTAGACACTTAGAAATCAGTTTATTTGAGGCAAACTGAACTTCGAGCAGGTGGAGGCTGAGTTCTATCACAATATATTTTACAATAACCAAATGCAGACGTAGCTAAGAGGTGGGAAAAAGGGACATTGCTCGTCATACTACTTGCAATCACAAAAGCACGTTAAAGACTAACGCAATCTGTGCGTTGTTAAAGCTTAATTTGAACAGCATCTGTTGTGAGAGCCGATGGCCTTATGGACTAAAGGCGCTCGTTTAACGAGTTATCTATCAATGAGGCCGTTGGCTCGGTACCTGGGCCCGTCTAACGAGTTCGAATAGGAACGCAATCAGTCATGGACGTGGTACTTTTCATGAATTACATTAACCTTAAACGTGTCTGCTATTACTTACTATACCGATTTATTAATTGCAGTTGCTTCGTACTATCACTTGGCAACCTTACTACATTTTAAGTTGTACAGCAGTTATTCTTTAATACAGTATCTATCTTGGCCTAGCCTTAAGTAACTACTCATTTAACTGATTATGGTTTTAATAACGTTTATTAGCATTTTTGCTTTTTTCTATTTACTAAGAATTGCGAATTACATCCCATTTTCACGCTCCAGTACAAAGTGACTTATTGCGAAAGAACAAATAAAGAAAAATTACCAACTGATCAAATATAAAAACAGCTTCACAAAAGCCATGGTTTCACTTGCTTAAGGAGAAGGTGAGGCACAGTGGGACAAACCCTTTTGTAGAAAAAGTTGGAAATTCTAAAAGGTCACCGTTTGCTGATCGTTTAGTCTCCTAAGAGCCGTTACACTTTTGTATTCATCTTGCTTTTTGAAGAACATGGCTAGTAGTTGTAGGAGAAAAGAAGTTTTCAGAAATAAAGAGCTTATTTTGTGATGCACTTCAGATGCATTTTCGTATAGATTTCAGCGTTTGTAGCTGAAAGTTACAACCACAGTTGGTCAAAACATTCAAATATATTTTGCCGCATTACAGTTGGATGCCAGGTTTGACGCCGCCGCAAAATCCGAAAGATCGCTGACAAGTACTGGAAAGGGAACAGTGGGACAAAAAATTTTGGGTTACAGTGGGACATAGTTGTTGTAGGCCTACTATTATCATCTCATGGAATTATCACCTCCGGTGGTTGTTATCACACTAGCATTTCAACGGCCACTTAGGGAGAACGCAGTACCCCCACCCGAAGTACAGTGGGACAAAAAATTTACATTTTTAGTTCGTTTTGTTATGCTGCATGCATAAACTAATTGTTATTCAATCTAATTATATTTTTCACAACAGAGTGTGGTTTTGTACATCAAGTGTTCATAGTTTGACTTTAAATAAAGACGCAATCAACAAAAATAACTTTTTTGTCCCAACGTGCCCCACCTTTTTCTATATATACATAGTTAAGTCATCCAAAAAAAAACATCTGACCTGGGTGAAGTAGCCGACAGTTTTGACTCACTTTCTTCCAACTCAGCAGCTTTCTGAGAACTTGAAAAAAACCTGAATCAACCAAAACAACATAAGGAACAAATTTTTCAGCAACTTTAACTTCATTAATCCATCAAGCTTCATTGTGGCAGCCTGCCTAGCTTGAGGAGTATCAGCAAACTTCATAATGAGCACACAACTCGGAGGCGCCTCTTAAAAGCGTATTCATTCATAATAACACATTATTCGTGGTTTATCATTACAAAGATCATATCATGATGTTTTAGTCAAATCAGCAATAAGTGCAGCACCAATCAACAGCCACCTCCAAGAGGTGGTGTGCACTCTGTTCCGTTGGGTTGGTTTTCCCGAGGGACTAACATAACCTAGGCACTCCTCAATAATATTTTGTGATGCTGCCCCCTGACCGCCACACAAGGGTGGGTCGCACTCTCTTTGAAAGTGATCGACTGCCTCTTCCACCTTTATTTTCTTGCCTCACTCTGTGTTGCATTCGTCTTCCTATTCCCCTTCTAAAGCGGCAACGTCCATCCTAACCCTATCTTTCCTAATTCAGTGTGCACAAGCAACATAACTTGGAGGGTCAGATCAATGCAGTGCTCTATCTGACTTAAATGAGTCCATATAAGATGCACTTTCGTTTCTTCCTTTCACTCTTGAAGTTGTCCTCTTGTTCTATTTTGTTTTATCCAAAGATCACTTTTTACCGATCAGTGTATCTTTCGTTTGGGGGTACACCTGCTTATATAACTTCACAGCATGGTGCGACTCAGCCAATACCACTATTTCCAGGGCAGTTCTTTCTCCTAACCCTTGTTTGGTGATCTCATACCCTCCTTTAGTTCTGTCTCTACAACCTCTTTTGGATTTTATTCCATGCTCATCAACTTCAAGCGCACTTTTTATCTACAACTTTCTGCGCCTCACCCAACTCACTCACGATTCTCCAAAAAATGCAGAAAATCTTCGTGTCAGGTGTAGAAGCTTCACTTTATCTCGCTCTTTCTTGTTGACTTGATCTACATCCAAGAGTCACACCTAACTTCTCTTCATCTTTCCAAATCCCCAGATATGCATCTTTGCGATCTGACCGCATCCACTCCCAATCTGACTCTCTTCCATGACGACTTGCACGCATGATGGGGAGGGAACGAATCATCTTCCTGAGACTGGGTCTAACATTCATTCAACTGTACAGTTCTGTCTTTTCTATCGAGCAATACTCCGACAACGTGGGAGTAAATATTTCTCTGCAAAACTTTCCCGCCACCTCTATTCTTAACATTTATGTTCCAGCCGTTAGCTCCTCCAGTCAGGACAAACAATCCAACTCCTTCTTCGACTCCTCTATTCTTCTTCCACCAAAAAGCCTTTCACGTTGAGGGACTTCAATTGCCACCACATTTATAGGACTATTCAGTACTCAGACCCTAGTGTGCTTGAGATCACTGTTCAGGTCATCTCATCAGATCTGCTTTTTCTCAAGGACACACATTTCCCAACTCTCCTTCATCGCTCCTTTGGCAGCAGTTTTTCTCCAGAAATGGTTTATGTTTCATCATCACTCGCTCTTTCCTGCTCTTGTGAGATGCATAAAGACAACGGTTCTAATCATTATCCTGCGATTATCACTTTCCCTCTTTCTTCTATTTCCCATCCCAACCAGCGTCCTTCTTCATTCCATTTTCAAAAACCTCATAAAGATGTTTCTCACCATTTTAGCTCTTACCATCTTCCTGCAGAAACTACTTTCCTCTCCCTTTTTCCTTTGCGACTGCTCTCTTCACTTCTCTGGCACTGAATGCGGCAAATTTTTCACATCTACAACCGCAAACAGAAAAACAAAGCGATTGCTTCCTCTAACAAAACTTGACAGACAACGCCTGCCTCGCATCTCTGATTATTGAAAAGTTTTTTCTAAGACTGTTAAAACCAAGGCTAAGTTGATGAAAAAAAGCATTCTCCCCTCTTTTCTACATCCGTCTTTTCTTCAATCAGGGGCACTTGTTTCTCATCTTTCATTCCTAACTTTCTATACAATATGATTTACTTTCTCAACTCATTTCACAGACCCAGTTGTTCAATTCTCGAGACCTTTTATTTTGCTTCCACTCTGCCTTGATTGACAAACTTCTTTCCACCACTCTTCCATTTTGCTTTTTCAAAGAACATAATCCTTTCTTTTTGATCAGCGAGCTTGGTTTTTGTTGTTGTTGTTGGTTTTGGTTACCCGACCCCTTCCGAGGGATGGGGGCATGGCGGAACACCATCGAGCCCCAGAAGCTGAGCAACTCCCCAGGGTCTCCACCAGAGGTCGTAATGAGATGGACAGTCGCCAAAGAGTGAGCAGCGCAAACAGTCCGTAGCCGGACAGTGCAGAACGAGATGAGAGATGTCCTGGGACGAGTGACCACAGGCGCTGCAGGAAGGATTCTCAGTTCTGCCAATCCTAGACAGATAAGAACCTCAAAAAAGACGTGTCCGTTGCAGCAAAGACGAGAGAGGACACAGCGAGCATGACGAGGGAGTACAAGTTCCTCGGTGGAAATCGAGGGAACCTGTGTGTCAAAGAATTTAGATGAGACAGTACGTCTCCAGTCCGAGATAAGACAAGAGTGGATACGAGAGACACTACAAGGGATTGTGGAGGGCGCGAGAAGAGCTCCCCGTCTGGCCAACTCATCAGCCGCGTCGTTCCCCGATAGAAACGAGTGTCCGGGGACCCATTGTAGCCTAATACAACAGGAGGAGAGAGAAGACAGTTCCTGCCAGATCTTCCACAGAGTATGAGATTATAGGAAAGATGGAGGAGAGGACAGGGTGGCAAGGACAGAACGAGAGCCAGACAGGAGGAGAAGAGAAGAGAAATGGCGGACTTGTTGGTGCTGCCGAGACCAGCAAAGAGCGTGCAGAATGGCGCAGGCTTCAGCGGAAAAACTTGAACATACTGGGCCTGCCGAAATGGAAAGAGTGGCCTCAGTGCCACAGAGAGAGCAGTTGGCAAGAACGCCGGAGCCGCCCTTACCAAAAGGAAAAAGAACAGAGCCGTCTGTCCAGAGTACCAGATCATGAGGGGGGAGAGAGTCAGGGTGGGTTTTTCGTTCAAGCTTGGTTTTTCGTTTGAGACATTGTTAGTTATAGCGTCTAGTATCTGGCACACTACAAGCAGCAATTTGATTGTCGCATCATTCCTAATCTCAAGACCAGTAATCCATCAAAGCGCGAAAAGGAGGAATTCAAATAAGGTCAGCGGCGGTCTCTCCATGTGGTCTCTTTATCCTTTATGGCTGCACTCTTTGTGGCCAAATGCCAACTGCAAGCTTGGTGATCTTCTTTTTCTTCTTTTGAACTGGAAGCGGATTGTCTCATAAACATTTTTCGAAACACAAGTCCCTTAGTCTCCACAGTTTGCTATGCTCGCTGTGTTCTCTCGCCTTCGCTGCAATGGACACAGCCTTCTTCTAAATTCTTCTCAACAAAACTGGCAGCACTAAGAATCATTCTCTCAGCGCCTGTGGTTACTAAACTTAGGTTGGTTTTCGCTCGTATCATTCTCTCCTGTCTTCTTACGGATTCTTCACGCCCAATGATTTTTGGCGACTCTATCTCCGCTTAAAACCTACGGTCCAGGTAAAAGTGAGTTGCTTAGAATCTGGGGGCTCCATGGTCTTCTGCCTGTGTCCATATGCCATAGAGACGGGCGAGTAACAACAACATCAAAAATTTTACATTCAACACTAACTGCGAGAACAGCACAAGCTCACTTAGATTCCAGCAACAAGCAAACCTACTGTGATTTCTGACGCAATTGAACAGGTTGAACGTCGCCTTTGTCGTCACATGTCAACAAGCTACCTGAAAAGAAAATGACATATAAAGCACACACCGTAGCAAATTTGCATGCTATAAGCACCATTTTCAAAATTCTTTTCATCATTTTCGATCTCTTCCAGCTGCTTGTGCAGTAATTCTTCAAAATCTTCCGTCGTTCCGAAGGTGGCAACCAAGCTGAACGTTTGGGACGTTAAAGCAAATTTAGAATAAACAAATGATTACAAATTCACCTTTCAGGTTGTGTAGAATCTCCGATTGCCTGACGATTGGTTGGAACCACAAAGTCGCTGTTTAAGTTTTCCGTTGCACTCACCTCTGCTATTTTATCATTGAACACTGCAAGTGAATGTTTGTAGGCTGAGCAAAGAAAAGCACAACCTTCTACAATGCATTAAATTATCCTACAACACGGTAAAAGCACATATTTTTCCCCACCTGCACTCACATATCCAGTATCATGGTTGAACTGGTGCTTATTCGTCGCAGTAGCCAACAATGATGTTTCTTTCGCTAACTCTAAACAGCAAAATAGCCTACATATTTCTTAAAACGTTCAATAAACTACCGTAATCAACTGACCACTGTCCAAGGCCGAGTCCATACTCCGGGTTACAGCTTCCTGATCAACGTCGGTCAATGCTCCACTTTCTAAATAAAATCAATGAAACTGCCTCCGTTTTTAAGTACCCAAAAAGCTATGAATACATTTCATTTGTTGAACAAAATTATAAATACAAAAAAAACTTCACAAACTTTTCGCTTCCTCACGGGGACTTTATCGGGACAATCTCTTATACGAACAAAAAATAATAACTACACCAATCAACAGCCGCCTCAACGTGGTGGTGCGGTGCCCGGCCCCATTTGGGTTGGGTCGAAATGGCCGTTGGCTTCCCCGTGGGTCCCAGTTACCCCGGGCACTCCCCTTTATTTTTTCGCTATGCTGCCCCCTGAACGACCGCAGAAGGGCAGCACACAGCTTCTTTATAATCGGTCGCCTGTTTTCTCTTTTTCTCTTTCATTTCACCTGCCCTTCTTCGTCTCCTCATTCTCCTCCTTCTCTAGATGAACGGTAACGTTCATCCCAACCCTGCCCCATCTTTTCCTGCTCTGTGTGCGCTGGAAATGTGACCTGGCGGGGCAAGTCAGTGCAATGCTGCGCTTGCTCCAAATGAGTCCACCTAAGGTGCCACAACTCTCCTTATCCCAATTCAGAGCTCTTGGCAGCTCTCACTCTTGGAGCTGTCCCCCCCTGCCAAATCACTGTGACTCCCTCTTTGGACTCCTCCAACATGTACACCTCTACTGTGCAATCTAGCCCCGCCTCTGCAAACGCTGCTCTCTCGCCCCACCCTCGTCTCCAAACTTCTTATTCCCCATCTGCCCATTCTATATCTTCTCCCTCTGCCCCTCCACCACCGTCCCTTGCTCCTGGCTTTTCTCCTGAGCCTCCTGCCCCCTGACTCTATCAGGGTTCTTCAATGGAATGCTGGAGGTCTTTGAGCCAGGAGCAATGAACTACTTCACTTTCTTTCATCCCATCCTGTCGACCTTATCTGCATTCAGGAATCCAATCTTAACTCCTCTTCCTCTTTCGGGATTCCTGGATTCTCTGCTCTACGCTCTGATCGCACCCACTCCTGGTCTGGCATCCTCTCCTCCGATACTACACACGCTGGTGGCGGCGTTGTCATTTTCTTCAGGCAGGGCCTATCATTCTCTGAACTTTTTACCACCTCTCTTTCTTCGCTTGATCCCTACTCTGATTATGTAGGGATCAACATCTCTCTTAACAACTCCTCCTCGCTCTCTTTTCTCAATGTGTATGCCCCCCCTATTTGCTCCTCCCCAACAGATGGCAGAACCGACTCCTTTTCTCCCTCCATCCTTCCCTCCTCCAGAAATCTCTTCATTCTGGGGGACTTCAATTGCCATCACATTCTCTGGGACTCAAAAGGTACTTCCGACCCCCGCGGGTAGGAAGTATTCAACTGGGTCATCTCCTCTGATCTCCTCCCCCTCAATGACCCTGATACACCCACCCTTCTCCATCGCTCCTCTGGCAGTCGCTCTCCCCCTGACATCTCCTTTGCTCCCTCCTCTCTTGCTCTTTCCTGCTCCTGGGAGGTGCTACAGAACCTGGGTTCTGACCATCTACCAATTCTTCCATCTATCCCTCTCTCTCCGGTCTTTTGCCCCAACGAGCGTCCCCTTCCTTCAATTTTCAGAAAGCTTGCTGGGATGGCTTTGCCTCTTATTTTGACTCTCACTGTCCTTCTGCAGAGGAATACTCGTCTCTTTCTCTTTCCTCTGCTGCTGCTCTCTTTACCTCTCTGGCATTGATTGCGGCCAAGTCTTCCATTCCTTTCGGCCGCATCAAACGCCATCCTAAAGCCTGGTGGTCTGCTGAGGTGGAACAAGCGGTTAGTGAAAGACGCATGGCTTTCACTGCTGCTCACAGAAGTGATGAAGATCGCCAGGCTTACATCTCCGCCTCTCGACACGCCTCGTCAGTCATCGCCAAGGCCAAGACTGAGGCATGGCAGATGACTTGCTCTTCTCTCTCACCTAAATCTAACCCTAAATCTGTACACTCTCTTCTTCGCTTTATCGCTGGCTCTCCTTCCTCATCTTCCTCCTCTCCTAACTTTCCTAACTGTTCCTCTCCCAGGGAATCGGCTTCAGTCTATGCTGCTTACCTGAGATCTCACTTTTCCATTTCTCAGCCAAAGGCTCTGCGCAGCAGAGCCAGAGGCTACCTCTCTGAGCCACGTGCTTGGAGGAGTCTCACTCGTCCTTTTGCTCTCCTTTCTCACTTGCTGAATTTCTTGCAGCTGCCTCCAACCTTTCCTCATCCACTGCCACTGGTCCAGACAAAGTAGCCTATCGCATGCTAAAGCATCTTCCTCGCTCTGGCATGGATTTTCTTTTTTACATTTTCAATTTCTCCTGGTGTTCGCATTCCTTTCCTTCCATCTGGAAGACATCTTCCATTATTCCAATACACAAGATGGGAAAGCCTCTTGACTCTCCTGCTTCCTTCCGGCCTATCTCTCTCACCTCCTGCGTATCAAAGCTCTTTGAACGCATCATTCTATCCCGTCTACTCTTTTTTCTGGAATCTAATTCCATTCTCCCTCCCCGCCAGGCTGGTTTCCACCCTACACGGTCTACACCTGATCAAATTCTGTTCTTTTCTCAGTCCATTTCAAGTAGGTTTAACAAACCCAGGCCGGGCTCTCGGACGATCCTGTCTACTATTGATTTCTCTAAAGCTTTAGACTCTGTCTGGCATCCCGCCCTTTTCCACAAACTGATTTTGGCTGGCTTCCATCCTTGCTTTGCTCGTTGGACTCAATCTTTCCTTTCTGATAAAAGTTATTCCTTTCGAGTCCGTCAAAGTGTTCCGCAAGGATCCGTTCTTGGCCCTGTACTTTTCTCTCTATTTATTAATGATCTTCCTGCTTCTCTGCCTTCTTCCCTCAGCTGCTCTCTTTACGCTGACGATCTGGCCATTTGGTCCTCCTTCCCCTCGGTCCCCACTGTGGTGGAGGCCACACAAGGAGCTCTGTTTCGATTGGAGCGCTGGTCTGAGCACTGGTGTCTTCCTCTCAATCTGAGCAAATGTGAGGCCTCCTTCTTCTCAGTGGATCCACACCAGGCTAACCTCCAGCCCAACTTCCTCCTACTCGGCTTTCGCCTCCCTTTCAATCCAACTCCAACTTTTCTTGGGGTCACCTTCGACCGCACTCTTTGCATTTCTAAACATGTATCTTCGCTGAAGGCCAAGTTTTTCCGACGTCTCATGGTTTTACGCTGTATCTCTGCTTCTTCATGGGGCCCCTCTAAGGAGTCCCTCTCTCTTCTGTACAAATCTTTTCTTCAGTCCCTTCTCACTTATGCTTCACCCGGATGGTTTCCTTTTCTAAGCACTACCAATTTCACCAAATTGGAACGCCTCCACCGAGAGGCCAGTCACGCCATCACCAGCTGCCTCTCGTCCACCCCTATCCCTCTACTACTCACCGAGGCTTCTTTACCTCCCCTATGAGTCACCCTGACTCATTTCACTCTTTTTTTGTTTGAGCGAGCTCTTTGTCTCCCAACCTCCTTTCCTATTTCAGGATTGGCCAGACTAGAAGTGAAACCAAGACTCTGCAGATCGTCCTGGAGAGCTTTTGCGTCCACTCACCCGCTCATGCTTCCTTCTACTTGTTCTAGGGAGGCTCTTCTTGTATGCCCTCCCTCTCCTCCTTGGAATATGCCTTCCTTCACACAGGAGTCCACCTTCTCCACTCCATGTTCTTGCTCTGATCCCTCTCTCACTCGCCAAGGTGCAGCTCGTGCCCACCTTGACTCTCTCCCTCCTCATGATCTGGTGCTTTGGACAGACGGCTCTGTTCTTTTTCCTTTTTATAAGGGCGGCTCCGGCGTTCTTGCCAACTGCTCTCTCTGTGGCACTGAGGCCACTCTTTCCATTTCGGCAGGCCCAGTATGTTCAAGTTTTTCCGCTGAAGCCTGCGCCATTCTGCACGCTCTTTGCTGGTCTCGGCAGCACCAACAAGTCTGCCATTTCTCTTCTCTTCTCCTCCTGTCTGGCTCTCGTTCTGTCCTCGCCACCCTGTCCTCTCCTCCATCTTTCCTATTATCTCAAACTCTGTGGCAGATTTGGCAGGAACTGTCTTCTCTCTCCTGTTCTATTAGGCTACAATGGGTCCCTGGACACTCGTTTCTACCAGGGAACGACACGGCTGATGAGCTAGCCAGACGGGAAGCGCTACTTGCGCCCTCCACAATCCCTTGTAGTCTCTCTCGTCTTATCTCTCGTATCCACTCTCGTCTTATCTCGGACTGGAGACGTACTGTCTCATCTAAATTCTTTGACACACAGGTTCCCTCGATTTCCACCGAGGAACTTGTACTCCCTCGTCATGCTCGCTGTGTCCTCTCTCGTCTTTGCTGCAACAGACACAGCCTTGTGTTAGGTTCTTATCTGTCTAGGATTGGCAGAACTGAGAATCCTTCCTGCAGCGCCGGTGGTCACTCGTCCCAGGACATCTCTCATCTCGTTCTGCACTGTCCAGCTACGGACTGTTTGCGCTGCTCACTCTTTGGCGACTGTCCATCTCATTACGATCTCTGGTGGAGACCCTGGGGAGTTGCTCAGCTTCTGGGGCTCGATGGTGTTCCGCCATGCCCCCATCCCTCAGAAGGGGTCGGGTAAACAACAACAAAAAATAACAAAAGCCTAACATCTGAAAAATAACATGTGCGAGTGCTGTAAATTTGGAGACGTTACAAATTGTGATCCTCATCGATTGCGCACACTACATTTGTGATAAAAACATGAGATGATTACATCAAGTCTTGCATCAGCTGGTTGTCTTTTTGCTCATAAAGGTGGGCTCATGCTCTGTTAGCCTATAGTATGACTAAACCATCTCATCTGCAACATGAAGACCAAGAAACTATGTTAACGACTTTTCTAAAAATACACAAAAAGTAGCGGCATTTTTTCCTCACTATCCCAATGATCATGAACGTCAACCAAAGAGCGTGCTAATGCGGTTTTTAAATTCTTTCGCATGACGGTTGCTTTTGTTGTCGTTACCCGACCGATTTCGAAATGGGATACGGCAAAAACATCATGGAACCCGAAAAACTGGACCACTTCCCATAGCCCAGATCACAGGTTGTAAATAGAGTAGGATGCCAAAGAGCGAGAGGCGTAAAGAATCACTGACAAGACATGATAGAACAAAATGAAAATAGTGGACAGAAAGAGAGATAACGAGATAGGAGAGGTAAAGGAAAAAAGCTTTAAGGGACTCCATTGCTGTTGCTACCCGATCCCTTGCGAAAAGAGAGACATAGCAGAAGACCATGAAACTGCAGAAGCAGAGCAACTCTTCGATGCTGGGAGCAGAGGTCGTCAAGAGAATAAGAGTTGCCAAAGAATCCGCAGCTGGACAGCACAAAATGAGATGAGAAAAGTTCTGGGTCGGATGACTGTAAGCGCTGCATGGTGTCACGCAAATTGTTAAACAGCCATATTTTTGTCAAGCACAACAAGGTCCAATAGTTACAGCATTATTTACTCTTATTTCTCAAAGGTTAGTTATGGTTAATTTTCCTTTTTTTAATCTGCTTTGATGAATTACCAGTGAAGGGAATAACAAGTTTTGGAATTTAATGTTGGTGTTTAGTATCATGTTCAACAATTTAATTGCATACATACTGTTTCTTTACTCAAAAGGTGGAAAAAGTCCCCCGATTGCAAAATTCAAAAAAATTCGAAACTATGCAACAATGCTGAAAAAATAAAAAAAATATAGCGCAAAATTGTAGATTATTGCAAAAATGTCGTTTCGATGTAAAGGTACATGAGCTTTCCAACCATTCAAACAAAATCCAGAGACAAGCTGACAAAACAGTCTTTGGCCGGAATTACTTAGATTTGAAAAAAGTATATACCAAAAAATAAGCTTTGTATGTGTCAGAGATAAAAAGCTTTGCCTTCATGATTGTACTGCCTGATGTAACGACAATGTGACGTAACTAAACAAACATTATTTAAGCGCATAATGACAACAGAGATATTGTCGAATCTTTCAAGAACAGAGTAACGCAAATAATGACCATTATGCTGCCAACTATTGCTGAATTGTCAAATAGTTTTTTACGTACAATTTAAGCAACGTCATTTCTTTTGACTCTACATCGTTGATAGGTAGTTCTGTTGTTGCCGCACAAAGAACAAATCTTGAGTCTTACCTCGACTAACACGGCCAGATAATATTCGTTGTTCCAAATCAACTGGAAGATCAGGTAGTTCATCGTCGCTCTGATTCACTGTATGCGCTTCAATCAACCGTTCAATTTCTTCGAACTCTGTCAACGATTCAGTATCGTCCTTTGGGTTACCTGCGTACAAATAATTACAATGAAGTTGTGGCCAAGCACAGCCGGAAGGATTCTATCAAGTAGGGTTCTCTGACGCAAGATTCAATCTTCTTACGTTATCATCCACAAAACTACTAACGCCTCGTGCAGTTGATGACATTAATTAGTTCATGGCAGTCAATGACATCAGCATTGAACAATTTTTCTAACATTTATCTTTCCTACATTAGGAGAGATTTTAAACTTCTGAGAGGTGGAAGTTTTCCTTTTTGTCATTATCTGCGTGATACGTTTTTGGGCTCAAATAAACGGCAACAAGCTACTAATGATTTTGCGAAAGAGGTTTTGAGGAAAGGTGAAATCATAATGAACGTGGAAAGGTGAAATCATAATGAACGTTTCTATTGTTTGTCATTTTCTAGCTTAGTACTTGGTCAGTTGCACAGATGCGGACTAAAGCTTGAGCATATAAAAATTTCACGGCGAATATGCTCTATTGATGTTACAAAAACTGATTGTTTCTGAAGCACTATCTTTCCAGTAGAATGATGGACTTGTTACAAAAAGAAAAAAAACCTACAGCAAGATGCGCAGAATGCTGTGATACAAGTAAGCAAAGCCAAAACTGAAATTTATTTCTTTTTTGCTGTTTGCATAAATGGTCTTGCTGTGCTTTCCTCTTTTCCGTTATTTCTTCTCTTTTCATTCTCTTTAAGGCGTAATTAGCATTAACTCTTTCGCTCCCGCGATCATCGATTGATGATCTCGTGTTTTCAGTGTTTACCTCAAATTTTTTTGAATTGAGTTACAAAGTTAGTTTACTAAAAAATCGATTTGTGACTTTATTTTTTATCCGATTTTCATAAAATTTTCAAAAGATCAAGCTTATTCCCTCACGCATCGGAAGATGTCTAATTTGTGCCCTAACTCTTGGATTTTGTATACCCAAAAAGGGTTAAAATGACCAACAACCCAGTTGCAGACGACAAAATCGGACAAATTCTCAGCACGTGCCAACTACGCTAAAATCAAATTGAGATTACATCTTTACCACATAACCAAACCCTTCATCATTAATACAATCTGAAAACTACTCTTTTGGGGCATCATTTGACAAAATTTCAAGCGATAATAATAAATTTTACGTTTATAAATTTCCAAATTTTTTAGGGGTCTCAAAACCCCCCAAACAAGTTTGAATGGTAAGTAGATAAAAGTAAATTTAGTGCGCAAAAAATATGAGATGTTGCTAAATACCGGTCTCATTTGAAAGCTTAGGAAATTTGCTTTCCAGCAATATATAACTTTAAATAGTTTAGACTAAGTGGTATATGATATTTACTGATCAAAAATGAGTACTGTACATCATGTCAGTTCAAAACCCCCACAAATTTTTTGACTTACCTTCACTAAATTATACTTTTTAGAAAAACTACATCCTATAAAAACATAAAATAAATTGTAAATGTTTCACCACTAAAGTCGTCATTTTGTATCAAGTTTCCAAGGAGACAAGAAGCGAAATACAAGTTTAAAAGCTAGCAGAAGTTTGGCTTCTCTGAATCAAAGTTTGCTGTATCCCCCTAGTTTCTCAAGAAATGGGAAGGGTGTAAACAAACGGCTGTTTCATTATCAGTGACAGCATATTCTATTTAAACTTGATATTTTCTGAATCTTGAAGAAATTCCCTGTTCAAAAATACATAATGTTACATGGTTTAGGCTAACCTCTAACAGATAATAACTGATCATATTTTAGGTACTAAATTTAGCTACCAAAATTTGGTACCGGTCGGTACCGGTCAAAAAAAAGTCATGTGCCTCAGAAAATTGCAAATTGTAGAAAACCTAGGCTTTTAGGTAAGTTTTGATTGATGTACCTTGAAAGCTTATTTCCTTAGCATCATTTTGCGACCATTTCTAAAAAAATTGGTAGAAAATAAAATCTGTAGTGATCTTTGAGGTGAGGGTACCTCTTTAATTTTGAAGACAACCACCCCCCAATTGGGGGGAGTTAATTTGCATAAAATTTGCATATTCAACAAAAACCGGTCTTATTTTTTGTTTCTCAAGAAATGGGAAGGGTGTAAACAAACGGCTGTTTCATTGTCAGTGACAGCATATTCTATTTAAACTTGATATTTTCTGAATCTTGAAGAAATTCCCTGTTCAAAAATACATAATGTTACATGGTTTAGGCTAACCTCTAACAGATAATAACTGATCATATTTTAGGTACTGAATTTAGCTACCAAAATTTGGTACCGGTCGGTACCGGTCAAAAAAAAGTCATGTGCCTCAGAAAATTGCAAATTGTAGAAAACCTAGGCTTTTAGGTAAGTTTTAATTGATGTACCTTGAAAGCTTATTTCCTTAGCATCATTTTGCGACCATTTCTAAAAAAATTGGTAGAAAATAAAATCTGTAGTGATCTTTGAGGTGAGGGTACCTCTTTAATTTTGAAGACAACTATCCTCCAGTTGGGGGGGTTCATTTGCATAAAATTTGCATATTCAAAAAAAAATTTTTTTTTTCATTTGAAATCCTCAAGAAATGTAGATTTCAACGATATATCACACTTAATGTAGAAGTAGACAGCTGAGTAATGATTTACAAACAAACTTGAGGTACATAATTATGATTAATTATGATTGATTATGACAGTTTTTCGCGCTGCCACCCTAGGGACATTTTTTTTCGCTTTTCACGCGGGAGCAAAAGAGTTAACTGTATATCTTTTTCTCTTTCACTATACCCAGGTTGATTTAGGTCTCCAATCACTTTATTTTTATAGCCAATGGCATCACAGTAGGATACAACCAGCCAGTATCTGCCATAAATTCAAAACAATACTTACAAGATAGAAAAATAAGGCAATAGGTTTATTAGCATGAATGCCAGCAATGAAAGATCTCTAGCTTTCATTTAAAAGGGCATCAGTAAGAGTCAAACACGGACAATAGTTGCCATCCTTGTTTAGGGTCAAAGCGCTAAAGGATACCTGCGTGACAGAAAACCAAGTCACAAGGGGTGTGTTGCTTCAGCAATTCACATTCCCTTGCAGCCTGTTTCTTCTTATCTCTGTATTCACTCACCTCTCCACTAGGACTAAAAGCATACTGTCACTGCAAAACTGTTTGGTACGCAAGTTACCTCAGTTTCCAATGAGAATCTTAAGCTTCCTAATCACGCTCGCTGTACCTTTTCTCGTCTTTGCGAGAACGGTTACAGCCTTCTTTTAAATACTTAGCACTTTGAAACTGTGAACACTTCGTGCAGCACCTGCAGTCACCCCACTTATAAGTGTACTGATTAGTATGACAGCAGACGCTGCAAGACTAACTTTCCTGTTCTGCAATCGACTTTCTACGTCATACTCACTTTGCCAACTCTTTTTCTTTGCACAACCTCTAGCACACACCGTTAGAGGAGTTGCAAGAAGTGGTCAGCAACAAAGTAGTACTTAAATTAACTACTTCACTAGGTTTTTCAGTAATGAGCTACTTACTTCAGCGGTTTGCTTTTTTTCTACTTTGAGTAAATTAGGTGAAAAGCAACGCTACTCGAGTAGCTAAACTTTTATTTAAATACATACTAAATATCTAATGAGTATCAGATCGGAATGCAGTATACTACCATAAATACAGCTTTAAATCCAGGTTTCTTTTTTCTGCTAATCCTTTGTGAAAGAGGACTATCTTTGGTTCGAATTTTGAAAATTAACTGGTGCTACTATTCCATGGTAACTAGGCAATGCACAATGAGCTTTTATCAATAAGTCATGTTGTTTTAAAGTCTTCTGGTTTTAAAAAGTTTTTAGAACCAGAAGTAAATAGAAATTTTGTTCAATATTAAATTTTTAAAGTGTGTTTTATCCACCCAACCATGTATTGCTTAGTTGACAATAGTCAATAGAAGCAAAGGAGCAACTGCTTCCCGAATCATTCACAAAATTTTCGTTTCTGAATGAATTATTAGGGCCTTCTAAAAAAGATCATTACCTAAGCTTAGGACCTTGACAGTAGGGTTCAGGAAGTACCTAAAAACCTGATCCAAATGTTTGTTAAGATGCCAGAGGGGCAAACTGTGATGCTCTCTGCATAAACGGTACAATGTATGATTTCATAAGATAAATCTCCAAAAAAATGTCTTCGACTCAAATAGCGACAACATACTCGCTTTCAAAATTTCACCTTAAAAAAACAAGCCTTCAGTCCATCGGGACGAATGGAAAATACTTTCGTGCTGTGGCGACCCCGAATAGGGAGAAGTCGAAAGAAGAAGAAAAAGATTACTTGACAAAGGACAACCGTTTTTTGCTTAAATGAAAATCAGCTTCCGACTTACCACATCACAAAAACTTAACGCTTAATTGCACGATCTTTTTTTTGTTTTTCTCAATAAGTACTGATCTCAAAAATGCAATTAATTGCTCTTTCCGGAGATATTAATAAGGTGCTTTTGATAAAAACAACTTTACAACAATTAAAGCTTATTTGACAATGGTACGAGCAATTCTTTATTTTAGCCTTTAATCCTTCTAAGCAAGCTTATTCTCTTTTTCGCTTGCACACTGAAAACTCAGTCTATGATGTTACAATATATCTCGTACGATTAACACACAAGATCATAATATGAAGATGTTTTAAAAAACTGCAGCCTTTTTGCAAAATCAGTCTACTAAAAAACCGATTGGTGACATGATTTGTAAACTGATTTTCAACCTTTATTCAACAAATAGAAGGTTATTTCAAGGCAATTCCGACAGTGTATAATATGTACAATCAATATCAGTTTTTATACTGAAAAAAATGAACTTTAAGACCTGTTGTGTAACTTTTTACCCCTCCAAAAAAGTGATGAACTGAGTAAAACCAAGTAACTTTAAATACAAAAACGTTACAATAAGATACTAACAATTATTGACCTTTAAAAGCTTAAGAAATTTGCTTTCTACCAATATGTGACTCTAATTACTCATGGCTAACGATTAGTTTAATGGTTGATCAGCAATTGATTGCTATACGAGAGGCATTCAAAAAATCCGCAGAATTTTTCAATTTTTGTTGATTTCTATTTACCATGAATTTATTTTTCAACATAACTTCCGTCACAGTCGATGCACTTCCCCAGGCAGTGTTTCCTTCCATTTATATCATTTTTGAAAAATTCTGCAGACTGATTTCTAAGCCATGTTTTACTTCATCATTGCTATTAAAACGGACTCTTTTCAGATGTTCTTTGAGTTTTGGGAATAGGAAAAAATCAGATTGGGCTAGATCTGGGCTATAAGGTGGATGTGGCAGCAATTCCCACTGTAATTCTCTCAAAATCTCCTTTGTCACCCTTGCAGAATGCGCTGGAGCTTTGTCATGATGGAGAAGGAGTCCGTGCTTTTAAAAAGGGGTAAAAAGTTACACTACAGGTGTTAAAGTTTAGTTTTTTTGTATAAAAACTAATAGCAAATGAACAAATTATATATCATCAAAATTGCCTTGAAATACCGTTTAATTTTTTTAAATAGTTGTGAAAATTGATCAAGAAATGAGGTCACAAATCAGGTTTTAAGTAAACTGATTTTGTAAAAATGTTGCTGTTTTTGAAAGAAATTATCATATCGTCATCAGTGTTTGCAAAAGACTGTTGATCGTACCAGATGTATTAAGACATCATAAAGCAAATTTGAAGCGAGCAGAAAAAAGTGAAGAAGCGTGCTTAGAAGGCTTGAAATGCTTGGAAAAAGAATCTGGAGTTGCACTGTAAATTAATCTTAATTTGTTGTGAAGTGTTTTTTTATCAAAAGCACCTTGTCTATATCTACCACAAAACTGTTAATCGCATTTCTACAAGTACTTTTTGGGTAAATTAAGAAAACGTATTTTACAATTTAGTGGTTAATCATGGCATCTTGTGAGATGCTAAAAAAGTGAAATTTGTTGAAGTTGATAAATCGGGTCTTGGCTTTCATTTAAGCCTAAAATCACGTTCCTCAGTTCAAAAATGCAAATTAAAAAGATTATCTTGGATTGCAACGTCATCGTCATGTCACGAACCCCTTTATGACATTCATCTCAGAGTGGTGATCAATGGTGCCAAGTTTGGGGTTTACATGCCTGGTAGTTTCGGAGGGTTAAGACAAACACACAGATAGAATAGCGCTTTATATATTAGATTTAGTAACTACGAAGAATCTTTAGAATGTAGCAGCAAAAACTGAAGTGTATGGAAAAGAGCACAACACAGGAAAAAGCTCAGTGCGCTTGCTAGTTTATAGAGACGATTTCAGATATCCTCAAGTGAAACTTTAGTCAGAAATATTGGAGACCCACCTGCAAGGTTTATTATTAAATCATGGCATCAAAAGTTTACAGAACCTGGTAGTGTGCTGCAGAGGAAAGGAGCTGGCCGACCTCAAACATCAGAAGAAATTGAATTTGTGCATGCAGCATACATCGGAAGCACTAGAACGCACATTTGCAGGGGTTCTACTCACAATTACAGTAACTGCACTTTTCTATCCATAAAGTTTTGCATAAAAGTTTGTGACCTGAGGTTTACAATGCGTGGCTATTACAGGCCCTTAAGCCAGAAGGATAAGCAGTGACAAAGAGTGTTTGCAGAGAGCATGCTGAACAAGCTAGATCCAAACACAGGGTTTTATAAACGTGTTTGCTTGAGAAATGAGGTGTACTAATGCAATTAAAAAAACTTCAAAAAAAGTATTTCCAGTGTAAATAAAATAAAATGAATGAACATACCTAAAAAAAATAAAATTTTGTTGAATTTCTGAAATTGTAGCAATAATTTATAGACACCTTGTACTTCTAGAATCACCAACAAACCTGTACTTTCAGCAGTTAGTATCTTTGCACTCAGATCGTCATCAGTTAAAATGATGTTAGAATCTATTGCAGGCAAAGAATCAGAACTTTTGGTTACCTCATCATGAATAACACCATACTTATCAGCTCCCAGAAAATTGTCATCAGCACCCAGATTCAACACCAAATCTCTGAAATAATCACAATTAGGCAATGCTAATTTTAAACACAAAATCATCATCTTTGCATTGCAACATCTGCTGAAATAACCAATACAAGTATTTGCAAACACCAGTGCAATAGTTTTCATACAAACTAGTTTCGCAGCTCAGTGCTATATGGGGTTGAAGTATTTGCTAGTAGCATCATCTGGTGGTAGGTATGTGAAATAAACCAAGAAACACTGGATATCATTCAACTTCAAAGTAGCCTAGATGTTTGCATGTTGATTCCATTAGTTGGATATTAGACAATAGCTTTGTTTTTGCAATGTATGGGATAAAAAACAATATGCCAAGCTACCAAAATAGCCTAATTACATGTTAGTTTTTAGTCATTAATTTGGCCAATTTTTGGTGGGCTTTAGATTACAAATTGCTCATAGCCTTTTGGCTTATACTCACAATGATTCGTGCAATATCTCCAGAGGACCGCCTAGGCAGTGTTAGAATAAAAAAAATCGCAGCATGTATTCTTTTCCAAAAAGGAACACTTTTGACCATAGGTAGAAATCAATGTAAAAACTTTTGAAAAATGATGGGGCTATATAAGCACCCTAAAAAACTAAGAACAACTACAACAGTCCCAGCAATTGCTAATTGCAATACCAATCTTTGTCTCTTGCATTGGTAACAATCAAAATAGTGCTTAACGTCAATGAGAACGTAGTACTGAGAAAAGTAGTTTTGCTTTGGCAGCCAGGGGCAGCTCTCAAGAATTTTGAAGAATTATGCCCACTTGGTGGCATTTTACCTTCATGGAGTGTGCAGCAACATCCAGCAATGCAAAACAGTTAATGTACGTAATATTGTAGTAATGCTTTACGAAAGGGGTAGCATCAATGTTATAATAACTTTAATGGGCATATAACAGAAATGTTTCTGAACTCATCTTGCCTAAATATTGGTAGCCATTATTCAAATACTTGCCATCAATATTAATCTCTAAACAAACTTTTATTGCAAATTTAGTTGGCCAATTGGTCATAAAAAAACTTTTAATCTTCCTTTACATGGAAACAGCTGCATATCAGCTGTTCCATAAACATTAGGCACGTAAGATTTCTAGCTGTTCTCAATAAAGCAGTTCCATAAACTGAAGGCATGGCAAAATTGGTCTTCAATCAGTCAACACCTTCTTTTACTCTTTATGTCAAATCATAAAATCTCATTATTTCCATGAACTTGTTTCTGGAAAGACTCTTTATGAACATTAGGCATCTTCAAGACTAATGCAAATTCATCAGATCACAACAAAGCAGGCTCTTTTAACTTAACACACCCCTAGTAATATTAGAGTAAATAAACTTGTCAAGCTATTTTTGGTGACACACTGAGCTCCAGAAACAGAATATTTCTGAACATTTTGGTGCAATGCTTCAATGAAGCCTTTTAGAAAGGAAGATGGGCTGCCACCAACACCACACAACTTCTTGCACACACAGTTGGACTAAGTAATGTTCCCTTTAAATGCAAAAACAGTGCAAATTTGTGTAAACATGTCCAGCAAATTTACAATTAAATTCAACAATACATTAACCCCTTCGCGTCGCTTGTCATCATATGATGATGGCGAAGAGAACGCCGCTCATCCTCATATGATGATTTGCCGACTACGGCAAAATGCGTGTATTTAAAGCTCGCTTGGGAGAGATCTTCCTTTCCTTTTTGACATCTCTCTTCAATACATGCATTTCGCCGGAGCCGGCAAATCATCATATGAGGATGAGCGGCGTTCTCTTTGCCATAATCATATGATGATAAGCGACGCGGAGGGGTTAAAGAAGTCTGGCAGATTTTCATAACTTTTTTCAGTTTATTAAAAAATTTTTCAATTTCACCAAAAAAATCTTGAACCAACTGTTTAATGTGTGGGAGAACATGAAAAAAGAATGCAAGTTTTAGGCCAGCCCAGCATCTACACATAAACACCATGTGGCTATGACCTAAGTATTGAGCATGCCGTTACCATGCCTCTTTTAAATTGCAAATTATCTTTCAAGCAATTAGCATGAAATAAGATCAAAAACTTTCTTTAATCTTTTCTTTTAGCACCAATTTCAATCATAGCTGAAAAGCAATTACAGCAAGAAGCTCTCAGAAACTTCGGTTTAACTCATGATATGATTTTTTGAGGGAAGTTTAAAACTGGAATTTATCACAATCTACTTTTTTTACGTTTCAATGATATTTTAGTTGTTCCACATTGCTTTTGGTTTTAGTTTACAACAAAGTCACTATTTTTTGAAGAAATGATTCAGTTTTTGAAAATTCCAAACAACTAACCTTCTCATACTTGCCAGCTATCATACCTAAAGAGTAAATGAAGAATATGACTTCTAACCAGTTCTAGTTTTGAGTCTTTCGAAAAAAAATTATTTTTTTAAACAAAATGTAGCTGACAGCTATGTACTGTAATAGCTGACCAGTCGTGATTCAAATAAGCCTTAAATGTGAAAAAAAAATATGGAATTTTAATTTTGATCCGTTTAAAACATATTATGTTAAAATTAGCCATTTTTACGTTAGTTGCTTGAAAGATTATTTGCAATGCTGTAAAATTTGCCTGTAACCGCATTTTTAGGAAATTGTAAACCATTGATCTTCATTATGAACCATTCTAAAACTGTGTTATGATTTAACATTAGGGTGAATTTTTTTGATCAGGTTTACCAGTGTAAAGAAAACCACCCAATCATCTCTACTCACAGAAAGTTATGCACTACACAAAGCAAACTTTCTCTAAAGTAAAATTGCACAAGCGCAGTTACAGCAGTCTTTGATATCTGCGTGTACATAGTTGCATCATATAAAATTGGTGTGGCCTCCCAAAAAATTTTTTGTGAAGGGCAGTGCCCTCACAAATGCAATGAAACTATGCCTCTCAGTGAGATCCTGTAATTTAAAATATTAGCGTTTCAATTTTTCTACAATACCAGTGGCTTCCAATGGGAGCATTGTGATGCACTAGTGCATTACTTGGAGAATGTAAGGGTGTCACAAGCTCATATCCCTGATAACTTTTTTCTGGAAATCAATCTGCATTACGAGCCTTTATGCCAGGGGTGGGCAAATGTTTTGGCTTGCGGGCTGCATCGGGGTCATGGAAGCCAGCTGAGGGCCACACTTTTTAATGAACGAATAGGTATATTATTCTAACTGATTTGCATTTTAAATTTGATATAACATTAAAAACCAACAATTACTAAACAAATGAATCAAAGTAGTTTCATTCAATTGAAAATGCAAGCACATTTTACTTTCAGTCTATCAATGAGAAAAATGCACCCAATCACGTTTTTCTACATTAATTAATTTTTTTTAATTATTTGCTTGAGGCTTTTGCGTGCCGCACAAAAGTTTATCACAGGCCGCAGTTTGCCCACCCCTGCTTTATGCCCTTTAGTGTTTACCACTGACTTAATGACCTCTGTGTTTCATAGATCATATTGTGTCAAGGGCTTTCTTGTCCCTAGTTTTGACTTGATGATCTTTTTTATAACTTCTTTTTGGTTAAGTTATGAAGTGTGTTGTTTGATTTTGTAGATGAAACCAGGGTGTCAAGAATTCATACAAGTAGGCAAATCCTGTACCACACCTAAAAAGCTGCATTTGCTAAACTCATGAATATTTAAGTGTACGCATTTCTCTTTTTCCTTTGCTTTGATCAATTTTTGTATGCTTTTCACAAAGATAAAAACCTTTCAAGTGACATGAAATTGCTATGAATACAACTTGTAATTGATTTTGTTCAACCTTACGTGAATTAATTTCTTTCATGTGACAACAATTTAAGAAGTTAATGACGTTTCATGCCAAAGATTTGTATAGAAGTCAAAAGAAAACAATTCCCAATTGAGCAATTGAGCCCAAGATGCCAACGATTTTTGCTAAGGTGCCATTTCCCCCCCTTTCAACTTTGCTACTCGTAAAATCAGACTAGCAACTTTCTATTAAATACTGCATCTAATGCTTATTTTCACCAAATATACAAACTGATTTCAATGCCAATTAAACTAATAAAAAATAATTGAAATCAGTTTCTCATTTTTGTTAGTTTAATTGGCATTGAAATCAGTTTGTTGATTTTTAAAAATTATTTTTGTTTTATTTTGGGTCAGTCACAAGCCATACATGGCTGTGCTTGGCTTCAGTGTAAACCTCAGTTTAGACCTGGCTTTAAAACTGTTCATCACTGAACTCAGGGCACAAAACTCACTTTATTTCAAACCCACAACATCCTACAAGTTTAAAAATTTTGGTTTGTGGGCTGCATGTTGCACGCTTCTGCTTTAAACAAAACTATTACACACAGTGTTAGCTATTGTATTTTGGAACTCAGGCTATGAAAATTTACAATTTCTTGTTGTCTAAAACAACAACTCAGCATTATGTCGACTGAGGAAATATTAGCTCCTGCAGTAAACTTGATCCACACAACTGATTGCTCTGTCTAAAATGAACCCCATCACAGTGTTGACCATTTTTACAAACAGTTTCTAATAAAACAATGCATTTACATGGAGTGCCAGCAACCCTACAAGATTTGCAACCTCAACTTTCAATTTCATTTGTTTTGTCTGGCAAGTACAGATATTGCAAAAATGTAAGCACACAAGGTATGCACCCACCCAGGCTTTCTTTAAAGCATGACTCTGTGTGCAATACAACTACAGTCATTTCAACCAGCTTAGTCTCATACCGTCTCACACCATCATTTCAACCAGTTAGTCATTTGAGCTGAAAATTTGAATTCAATGAGCTTTGAATTTGTATCCTTAAATTGCCTCATCTAAATTGCTCATAAAATATACAACACTTGGTTGCCCAGGGTACGATGAGGTAATTTGGGACATGGAGTAGTCCAGGACAAGTTATTATAAATTGAGTCATGCTTTACAAATTGTGAATAAACATGCTGACTTCAGTCTTGCATAACTCTGAATCATTTTTTACAACTCTAACTAGGCTAGTTTTGTTTGACTGCAAACACACAGTGATGCTTGGTCGACTTAGATGAAAAGTGATAATGTGCACAAACCTAGTAAACCTTTCACTATAAGAGAAATGTAATCAGTTAGAAGAGGTTGTAAATTAAACTATAGATTATAAAGGAATTTTAATTGAATCAATCAGTAAATCAAGCCAAATGTTATCAAACCAGTATCTTCAACTATTACAACATTTTCCTTGATTAATCTTAACAGTTTTAAGTTTTTAACCTTGTCCCACATTAGACCATTTATGAGAAAATTTCTGAAAGCAGATTTACTAAATTTAGGACTTCACAATTCCAGAGCCAAAAGTTACTGAAGGCAGTGGCTATTTTGCTGTTAATGACATTTTACCCTTGGAGGCTATTTCACCATCAGACATTTGTGATCGGTCAATTTTAGTGACATATCAAACATGTGACTTTTGGTCGTTTTTGATTGGTCAATTTCAATGATAAATTTAAAAGATTTTCACCCCCAGTAAACACTCCCCAATACTGTACACAACCCTGTACATCCACAAACTGGGCCCATCTCTAGTGTACACTTCCTTTGTCTAAGTGCCCTGCCAGCAAAAATTCCAATGGGTAACCATTGCATTTTTTCAAGGCAGCTGCCCTATCCACCCACCATGACATCACTGCCAGAATTGTAGCAATTACGGCTATATATATAAACCCACATGAATAGTTATGGTAAAATAGTCACCAACAATACAATGCCATCAACGGCAAAATAGCAACTTTCATTACTAAAACACACAGCATTGTCAAGTGGTAAAAAAATATCCAAATGTTCAAAAAAAGTGGTTAGATCAAAGTTGCAAGCACTAAACAGCTAAAGCATGAGATAAAAGTTGAAAAGTAGCTATTTGTCCCAAATTTCTGCAATATAACCTACACTCCTAGTTTTGACTGCCATTTTTTTAGAATAACTTTAAGGCATCAGAAGTAAACAACAGTGACTACACGTGGATGTTATCCATACTGTCAATTGAGAAGATAAGTTTGTATAGCTAATTCTGCATATGCCAGCACCCCAAACACTAACCCCACTGAAAAGTACCAGTGGGTGTCTTTGTCTGATAAAGTTGGCCTGCATCAAGTTTCCATTGATAATACATCAACTAAAATAAGATTGCACCCAACACTTTAATACTAATGCATGAAAATAAATGCACATTCCAAATTTTCATTATACATTCTTTACCTACTTTGACTTAGGTGTATTTTCTTTTGATGAATCAAACGACATCTTCTCAAAAACAGCTTAAGAGTTAGTTTGCCATGTGTCCCAACACCAACGTACTACCAGAATTGTAGCCTACCATGCAGGACATGCATCATTGTCTTTCTCTGCCTAACCCTGAGAAACAGTCCTTTTAAAAACGCGCAACCTCAACAAAAAACATAATAAACCAATGCTATGTTAACTTGGAATGCTTAAATGCCGAGTGAAATGTCACATTGAAACACAATAGTAATCGGGATCAGGTCACTGACATATTAACAAAGGCCAAACAAAAGCAGTCAAGCGCTCATTGTATGAAGCGATAGCTCTAGATACGGTAATCAATTGTGATGCCACTAATCAACCGCCCCACACAATGATTCTGTTATCAAAATAAATAAATCAACAGCATAGAGCTGAAACACAAATACCAAAATGACCAACAAATTACCGGTACTACTGAGCAGGGTAAAAGCTTGTGCAACCATATCAGATACTACACTACCGTAATTGTGGTAGAATAAAAAATAACCCCTAAACATAGGGGTTGCAAAAAGAATTCTGACAGAATAAATTCGGAAGCAAAAGAGTAAATATAGCTGTTCATAAAAAAACAACTGTATGACCAATTCTTAGCAAAAAAACTCTCGAATCACAAATTTTCACAAGCATAGTCCTTTTGCCAAAAAAACTTTAAAAGCTGTGTCAATATCACTTTGAACTTGACACATATTTGAAAAGAACACCCAAACACAGCCGTTATTTTTAGAGTACAGCGTCTACAATTAAAAATTGCGCCTCTTTTTGCAAACGTGCCCATCTTTAGATCACGTTTGCTGGAAAGTTCATTAAATTTCCTTTAGCAAAGACAAAATCAATTGTGCACAAAAATGCACAAAGTGTTCAAACATGACTTTCAACTTGAAACACCTTCAGGGTTAGATTAGCAAATTCAACTGGCCCGATAACTTTGAAATAAAACTCGCCCATTTTTGACAACTAATTACAACAATCTTGCTAAAACGTTACACGGTTCATCTTACAAAGTACATCATATTTAGCCCAATTCAAAAAAGAATATTAAGAATCAACGAACAAACATCATCAAACACCATTTATAGAGCAACAGTCTTCGCATTTTTGGTTTCGTTTTGCTAGGTTGTCGATGATCGTATGGCTCGAAACACGAAACAATCGTTCGACGTTCGACGCACAACAATCGTTCGACGTTCGACGTTCGACGTTCGACGCACAACAATCGTTCGACGCACATCAAAAGAAGGGAATCTAAGCGATCTTCGCTTAGCTGATTTCTTAAACGATTCTTCACATATCTCAGCTTGCTAAAGGTTCTTTCACAACCAACTTGTGTAACGGAAAAAGTAAGGATTACTTTGTGTGCCTGATACAGGAGAGGATAACTTCTGCATGAGCCTAACGGTACATTCTATATCTCCGAATCGCAATATTACAGCTTAGAAAACAATTTTGGCATCAACATTTTCGAATGCTGGGGCTTTTGTTCTATCTCACATCTTGGTCATCTGCTTTTTAGGAACAAATTTAAGTTGTATAAAAGAAAATTTATTAGTATCAGCGCAGTTGACCTGCGAAAAGTGCTGAATGATAATATCAGAACAAAATTTTGATCAAATAATAACATTTCCATCGGCATGGAAAATAGCAACCAAGTAACTATAGGTTCGAGTTGCATCATACAGTTCGATAAAAGGTCAAAACATTAACCAGTAAATAGTTTGTTAATAATAAAAATAAAAAAGATGATCACCTGCTTCATCCAATTTAGTGCAGTGCTCTGTTAAGATCTTTTTTAATTCCGGCCATTTTGATGCGAAATCCAAGAGCTCTTGCCAAAGATCTTGCTGAACAGGAGAATCTGAACTTTTACTTGGCAAAGGTTGTATATCATATTCGCAGCTGAGATAGGAATCCCATGAAGAACTGTTTCAGAAAAGCGTTTGGAATCGAAGTAGCTTAAGTTAGCATATAGCTTTTTATGCGTAGTAAATCTTCTATGCAGACTTGGACCTCTTGATCTAGAACTCTGTTGTGTGAATTGACCTCAAACTTTTTTATTGAGTCTGAAAGGCATTCATCCAAGGGTTCATTTTTACTTTTTCGAACCCGTTTAGCAGGAAACCTGCTTTCAATTAAAACATTACAACCACGTTCTTTCAAAACTTCATTGACATGTTGAACAAAATGGTCAGTTTTGGTTACAACCATTGCGAAATCACAATGAATCTGTTGAATATACTTTTCCATAGTTTTCACCATATTAAAACCATTAATGAAATCCAGTTAAGACGTTTGCAAGTACTTTGAAAGTGCAGAGATTATTTCCGTGATGCGTAGATAAGTACCGGTAATGGTTGTCAAACAGGGACGTAACTACCACTGGTGCAGTCGGTGCAATGCACCGGGGCCTCAGCATGAGGGGGCCCCCCGCATCGCTATATTTTTCTGTAAAATATTTTTGTTTAAAGCTCAAGTAAACTTATTATTTTTAAATGTCACTCTTCGTCAATAATTTTAGATTATATCTAACTATCTAATTTATTTGAAGTATTTCTTAATACATTAAAAGTTTCAATTGTGCCGTAGTCATTTTAGTTGTGATATATTCATGACGTTATTGGTAAGCTACCCCCACTCAAGTCTGTTTGGTAAAGTAAGTTTTTTGTCCGCTTTATTTTATGTTGTAATTGTTAATAAGCTTTACTTTATGACGTAGTCATGACGTAATGCACGTCATGGTTTCGAGATCGTTCTACAACTTCCAACCATAGTCTAGTAATTTAATAGTATCTCATGTTACATTACTTGTTTATCTTCCTTTTAACTCGGTGCTTTGTGACGTAGCAGCAACTGTCTGGCTGGCTCATAACGTCGTAAAATAATTTAATTAAGTAAGAAAATATAGTATGTTCTCGAAGTTGCTTATTTTTTCTGGTAAATTTTGCTCGCTTCATATAAATCGGAAATTTCCTAATTTGTGTCGTAAAAGTCAGCGTTTTGTTGTATGACTGGTTTGCCTGTGTGGCAGTTTTAAAGGTTAGGGGGATCTAACGCCTTAGTTTGTGAGAATAGTGATTATTCTGTTTGAATAAGCTACGTAGATTTGATTTAACCATCTGGGTATCAGACGTCTTTCTACAGTATTATTCAGTGATCAGGTTTGTGATTTCTGTTTATAAATTTCTTTCGTTGAAAAAAGTTGTGATTGAAAAGCCAGGTTTGAGCTTTCTATCTGAATCCTTTTTGCTAGACATACCTTAGTCCTTACGCTCGCAGCAGTAGTATTTCGTGAGCCGGAAAAACAACAACAAAGAGAGTTTGTTACCTTAAACTTTACTAACTGTGGTCTGAATTTTGTTTAACTTTTTAGGTTTTGAGTAACAACATTGTAAAACTTTTGTTGGCTGCAATTTAATATGAAAAGAAATTATCAAAGCGGAGCTCAAAAGAGACAAGCTAAGAGGGGAAAAATAGCTGAGGCAGCCAGAAACTCTCAGCAACTGAGTTTGCAGCTAACTCGACCAGAAATATTCAAAGCTAATGAGCAAGACGTCAGCACTCGTGAGACAGAAAATTCCGATACTACTAAAGATAGATCAGATGCAAGCAAAAATGACTTTTCTACCATTTTTGTAAACTCCAGAAATCAAGAAAGCAATTATTGCAGCAGGTTCCAAACAACCTGAAGGACCTATCCTTAAAGATCCGCTTCAAAGTGGTCGTTAATTTTCAACAAATTATTACCATTTTGTAACACAATTAGGTCTAAAACTATCAATATATTGGTTGTGTCATTCATCAAGCATTGACCGTGTTTATTGCCAGCTCTGCTGGTTATATATTCTCATAAAATGCCTCTCCAGGCACTTCTCACGCTCTTCAAAACCCTTGGGGTACAACAGGTTTTTATGATTGGAGGAATTTATCGCAGTGAATTCGAAGCCATGAAAGCTCCACACATCATGCGGAGGCATGTGCCATATATAAGCAATGGAGAAACAGGGGCACAATAAAAGAAGCGTTACACGAGTCTTTGGTGGAAAAAACAAACCTTTGGCCAAACATTTTGGAAAGACTACTGCACTGAATGTTACGTTGATGTTAACAAAGTGCAACTTAGCTTTTCGCGGTTCCAGTGAAGGACTTTCGAAAGATAACAAGAGCAATTTTCTCTCTATCATACAGCTTCTTGCCAAACACGACCCTGTTTTAGACAAACTTTTACAACTACTTAAAGGTTCTCCTAAATATTTACGTCTTTTGATACAAAATGAACTAATATCAGTACTAGCTAAAGAAGTTCTCCGTGATATAAACAGCGAACTACAAAGCGCTACTTTTTTTTGTCATTGTTCTTGTAACCACTCAAGATGTCAGCAAAAAAGGCAAGTTAAGTGAAGTATTTTTTACGTCAAAATTGATTACCACAATGATGGAACGCCATCAGAACTGAAAGTTGTTGAAGCGTTTACCGCATTTATCGAAGTTGAAGAATCATCTGCTATTGGATTGCACAAACTAATAACAAATTTCATTCAGCAGAAGGGATTTAACATAAAAAAAACTGCCGTGGACAAGGATATGATGGCGCTGCAATGCTGAGCGGGAAGTACTCCGTTTTGCATAAGACGATCCAAGATGTGGCTGCACATGCTTACTACGTGCATTGTGCGTCGCACAATTTAAATTTGATGTTGAAAGATGCCATGAAAGCCGTGACTGAGACCCGTCAATTATACGACACCATTGAGTCGGCATATAATTTCTTTGGAGATAGTATTTTGCGGTGGCAAAAGCTTCAAAATGTCTATGATCGTTCTTGCTCAAATCCAAAAGTAAAAGCGTTAAATCTAATTCGGTGGTCTGGTCAATATGATGCTGTCTATGCTTTGAAGGTAAGATTTTGTGACGTTGTGAAATGCTTTACTCACATAAGTAGTATATAATATAAATTTCGACCCCTTTTTTGAGGTGGAATTGTGGTGGATTACGTCATTTCCGAACGTGACTTCCGAACGTGGTGATACGTCATTTCCAAACGTGCGGCTACGTCATTTCCGAACGTGTTGATACATGAACTTGAAGTACATTGTAACAGCTTGTAAATACAACGTGTAACAACTTGTAAACAAACGCCAAGACAACTTGAAAACAAATGGTAATACAACTTAAACAAATATATTTATTTTTAGGAATGGTTTTATTTGTTTGAGTTCTTTTTTAGGAATGCTTTGAAAATGTTCTTGTTTTAGGAATGATTATATTTGTTTTGGAAATGATTTTATTTGTTTGATTTGTTTTGAAAATGTTGTTTCCTGTATTTAGGAATGATTAGATATATTTGTTTTAGGAACGGTTTTATTTGTTTGAGCTCTTTTTAGAAATGCTTTGAAAATGTTACTTGTTTTTGGAAATGGTTTTATTTCTTTTTGGAAATGATTTGAAAATGTCCTAATTGGTTGTACCCTCGCTTCAGAATACCCCCACTTCAAAAGTTCTCCAATTGATTTCACTTTTCAACTCGTTTACGATTTTTTGTCTTATTGTAAGCACAACTGCTGTAAAACGGAAACATTAACTTAAGGTCGTGACTGAAGCCTTTGATAACTACTTCCTTTCAAAGCGTAAGCATTAATCGTGCATAATCATTCACATCTTGAAATTCTTGGTAAAACCTCTGATCGATTTCTCCTTTTGATTCCCTAGAATGTTGTTTCTTCACTCTTCTAGATGTGTTTATTGGAAGTGTTTTCTTTACTCGCAAAATTTCTGCAGTTGGTTGGAATTAATTTACATCTATTTCCGTAGAACTAGGTAGGTAATGGATTCAATCTTTCTTCAGTCTTTTTGTCAATAATTTTCTGACCACACATGGCTCTCCCCACTCTCTTTAAAATTGCGTTTTCATTTTCTTTTAAACACCATACCTTACTTAAATCACTACTGTTTACATCGTAAAATCGAAAAAATTTAGTTTTAATTGCGCAAATCCGGCGCGATGGCGTAGTGGTTAGAGCGTCCGCGTAGTGGTTAGAGAGACTAGGGGTTCATTCCCCTTGTTGAGTCATACCAAAAGACTTTAAAAAATGGTATCCACAGCTTCCCTGCTTGGCGCTCGGCATTTATGGGAGGTTGCAGAGAACAAGCCGGCAAGTTCGCTTGTTGTGTCCTTGGGCAAGGCACTTAACGGGACGCCTCCGCCTTTATGTGGAAGACAGGTGGTCCAGACACCTCAAAAAATGGCAACTCCCAAGCGAGTGCGGACGTCCCGTCCAAAATATAGCGATACAATTCGCTTTCTCGTGAATGGAGGATAAATATGAACAAATACAAAATGAACAAATCATAAAACATTCATCTCAAATTTACATTCATTTTTCATACAACTAGAAACCTAAATTGTATCCTATCATCACACTGTTTAAAGATTTTTCCGAAATTTAGCAACTTCTAAACTTATTAACACGAAATTTTACTACCTTTCAAAGTCTCCTCAACTCACTTACATAGAAATAAGCACAACTTTTGACAATATTTCAAGGACATTAACATAAAATTCATAGTTTTACAGTTTCCTCAGCTCACTTACATAGAAATAAGCACAACTTTTGACATTATTCGTAGGACATTAACATAAAATTCAGGGTTTTCACAGTTTTCTCAACTCATCTACATAGAAACAAGCACAACTTTTAACAATATTTCAAGGACATTAACACAAAATTCATGGTTTTCAACATTTACCTTTATTACAGCTAGTCGTTAGTTTTAGGGGAAAATAACCAACAGTTTTCTAGATTATCAGGTTTGCTCGGGAAAATCACAGGCAGCGACGTTGCTTCCAGAAGAGTGCGGTGGAAGAAACAATTTCAAATAAATCTTTATCTTTACTTTTACACTTTTAGATTAAAATTTCAGTAGCTTGACCAGACCTTTGAGTGAAATGTAGATTTGCTTCACATATGACAGTGAGGTAGTGACATTTTTATGTTAGCTTCACGCTTTCTTGGAAGAAAACTTCAGTACATTGACCAGACCTTTGAGTGAAATGTAGAGTTGCTTCACATATGACAGTGAGGTAGTTGAAGTACAGTGGTGGAAACATTTTGAAAAGATCACAACAAAGAAGCTTGTTCAAATTCATCAGTTTTAATCACTACTAAATATTATTAAACCAAAAAAATTGAACCTTTACTGTGTTTGGAGACTACTTCAAACTTTTACTTGTAAACATTCACCAAGCATCTAATTTACAATACCTTTTCATACAACTAGAAAACAATTATAACGCTGGTTTAAGTAAAAACTATCAAATTTTTCCGCCAACATTAAAGTTTTCAAAATCAGCTAAGCTTACTATCAACAAAAAATCTGACGCAAACAGAAGCATAAACATCACGTCAGCAAACCTTTAACCAATCACAATCAATGTAGAACTTCAAAAATGGTTTACTATCAACCCCAGCATATCCATTTGTTCTTCAGTTTTTCTGTCAACAACTTTCTGACCACACATAGCTCTCACCCTAACTCTCTCTATTCTCCTTAAAATTGCGTCTTCGTTTTCTTTTAAACACCATACCTCACTTAAATCACTACTGTTTACATCGTAAAATCGAAAAGATTTATCTTTAATTGCGCAAATCATAAAACATTCATCTCAAATTTACATTTATTTTTCATACAACTAGAAACCTAAATTGTATCCTATCATCACACCGTTTAAAGATTTTTCCGAAATTTAGCAACTTTTAAACTTATTAACACGAAATTTTACTACCTTTCAAAGTCTCCTCAACTCACTTACATAGAAATAAGCACAACTTTTGACAATATTTCAAGGACATTAGCATAAAATTCATAGTTTTACAGTTTCCTCAGCTCACTTACATAGCAATAAGCACAACTTTTGACATTATTCGTAGGACATTAACCCATTATAGCCCATGGTCCTTTTTTTAGGACCACAAACATATTGAGCAATATTTAACACACCACTGTATTTTCCTGCTATTTTTTGAATTGATTACAGAGATTGAAGTGTCTTTCAACTACTACTACTACTTGTTGTTGGATGTTGGCAACACTGCTTTCACCATTTTCAGTAAAGTGATAATAACTTAGTGTGAAGGATAAACTCAATTTCAGCAATCTTCCAATCATCATTTTTCAGGTATGTGTCTATTGTATCAAAGTTATATTTACATATGTGATAGATAAATGTTGTAAGTTTTCCAAGAAGTAAGATATATCTTCAAAAGTCATATCAGTTTAGAAATAGCAAACTCTAAAGTCTGGTCCTTAAAATAGGACCATGGGCACATGGACTACATTTTTTCCGTTTTCTATGATAACTGTATTAGAGAAAACTTACTTGCTTAGGGAAGCTTGTTTATTATGAAATATATATTCATAGAGAATGATGTAAGTACTATAAATTATACTGCATATTCCTTATTGACTAATTCTTTTCATTTCTAATTTCAGATGCTCCACCATGTCCTTCAATCATCCAGTAAAATCCTTCTATTCAGTTCGTGATGCAATCAATTATGCAGAAGAACATGAGCCTGATGATGATGAAAACTTCATTGATATGGTTGAAATCCCTCCACCAGTAAATGAACTAACTGACGAAGAAGACTTTGATGATGAAATTCTTGATGATGAAGAAAGAGATGAAAGTTTCGTCTTGCAAGATGTGCCAGGATCTGTTGAACTTCATAGGTATGATAATGAAGAGCCAACTCAACCACAATGCAAAAGAAAGAAGAGTCCTGATTTATCTTGGGAGAAAATAGAGCCCAGTTTTTCTAAATTTGTTTCACCTACTACTAATGGGGCTAATGATAGAATGAAGTCAATGAAAGATGAATTATTAGGAAAGTCCCCAGTTGATATGTTTGAGCTCTTCCTTGATGATGAATTACTAAAGGAAATATGTAAAGAATCAGTTACGTATTCTGCACAAAAAAATGTACATGATTTTAGTTTGTCAACAAACTGTTTGAGGAATTTTTTTGGCATTTTATTTTTCTCAGGGTACCACAGACTTCCTAGTGAACGAAATTACTGGAGTTTGGATGAGGATTTTGATACTCAAATTATTCGTAAAACAATGCCAAAAAACAGATTTCTAAGCATCAAAAGGTATCTACATTTTGTAAACAATGAAAACGCAGAAAATAGCAAAGATGATAAAGGTTTTAAAATTAGGTCTTTAGCAGATGCTTTAAATCAGAAGTTCAAGCAGTTTGGTATATTTTCTAAGGAACTCTCTATTGATGAACAGATTGTAAGATATTATGGGAGAAGCTCCTTGAAGCAATTTATAAGAGGTAAACCTATACGATTTGGGTTCAAACAGTGGATGCTATGTTGTGGAACTAGTGGATATTGTTATCAAATGGATCTATATCAAGGAAAGCAGAAGAATTCTACAACCTCTGCTAAGAAAAATGACAGTCTAGGGTCAAGAGTGGTATTATCAATGGTCAGTCACCTTGAGGATCCACAAGATCATGAAGTTTATGTGGATAATTTTTTCTCAAGCTTTGGTCTTTTTGTTCAGATGAAATCCCTAAAAATCAGAATCACAGGAACAATTCGGTCAAATAGAACATCCAAATGCCCCCTGGAGACTGACAAATCTCTTCAAAAGAAAGATCGTGGATCATATGACTACAGATATGAAGAAAATGAGGAACTTTTTTTCCTGAAATGGCATGATAACAGTATTTTCACTATTGGAAGTAACCACCAATCTGTCGATCCAGTCGGAAATGCAAGAAGATGGTCAAGCAAGAGTGGCAAGGAAATATTTGTTTCTCAGCCATTTCTGATATCCCAATATAACAAATATATGGGAGGAGTTGATCATTTAGATTGGCTTATACAAAAGTATCGTATTTCCATCAGATCCAAGAAATGGTATTTTAGTTTATTTACAAGTTTTCTTGATACCGTTATGGTTAATTCATGGATAATATATTGTATTGTAAATGGAAACAATATGAAATTACTTGATTTTAGGAGGTCAGTGACAAGAGCTTATCTGCAGCTATCCTCAGATTCTGATCCAAAAACCTGTGGACGACCAAAGGTATTTTCTTCTAAAGTATTACCAGACATCAAATTTTCTACAGATGGACATATTCTAGATAGGACAGAGGGAGGAAAACAACGAAAATGTGCATTTTGCAAGAAAAAAGTTTCAAAACAATGTGCGAAATGTAATGTTGGCCTTCATATTGGGGAGTGTTTTAGAAGGTGGCATACAAAGTGATATTATGTTGCATTTTATCAATAAAATTATGCATTTTTCCACCTCAAACTTTTGTAATAGCTCTGTAATTCTTTTGGATTAAGAAATAGTTTAAATTTAGCCATTCTTTCATTACCCTTTAGAAGTATATACTCTCATTAAAAAATTGACATTTTATTGAATATGAGTCGTGCAAGTGCCCATGGTCCTAAAAAAAGGACCAAAATTAAAATACATATATTTTGTAAAATACTGCAATAAAAGTTCTATTATACATTTTGTATTGTATATTGATTTAAAAAGATCATTTTTATCATATAAAACTAAAAAAAAAAAAATTGGACTCTAACGGGTTAACATAAAATTCATGGTTTTCACAGTTTACCTAACTCATCTACATAGCAATAAGCACAACTTTTGACATTATTCGTGGGACATTACCATAAAATTCATGATTTTCACAGTTTACCTAGCTCACCTACATAGAAATAAGTCAAACTTTTCACATTATTTCAAGGACATTAGCATAAAATTCAGGATTTTCACAGTCTACTTAGCTCATCTACATAGAAATAAGCACAACTGTTGACATTATTCGTAGGACATTAACATAAAATTCATGGTTTTCACAGTTTACCTAACTCATCTACATAGCAATAAGCACAACTTTTGACATTATTCGTGGGACATTACCATAAAATTCATGATTTTCACAGTTTATCTAGCTCACCTACATAGCAATAAGCACAACTTTTGATATTATTCGTGGGACATTACCATAAAATTCAGGGTTTTCACAGTGTTCTTAGCTCATCTACATAGAAACAAGTCAAACTTTTCACATTATTTCAAGGACATTAACATAAAATTCATGATTTTCACAGTTTACCTAGCTCACCTACGTAGAAATAAGCACAACTTTTGACATTATTCGTAGGACATTAACACAAAATTCATAGCTTTTACAGTTTACCTAACTCACCTACATAGCAATAAGCACAACTTTTGACATTATTCGTGGGACATTAGCATAAAATTCGTAGTTTTCACAGTCTAATCAGCTCATCTACATAGAAATAAGCTAAACAGTTAGCATTTTTGTAGAACATCAGTAAAACAAAACACAAAAGTTATGCTTTATTCTTATTAACCCTATATGGCCCGGGGGGGGGGGGGGTCGATTCGACCCACAGCAAATTAAAACTGTTGTAACTTACCGACCGCTTGAGATAAATTTTTGAAATTTTTTGACTTTTCCTAAAGTTTATCTGGCTTTTGGTTGGTTATAAACTGACAAAGATATTCTTTGTAGTTTTGACTTAAACATAGCAATTTCGAAACCCACTCGGGCAAATTTCTTTATCGATTGCTTTTGTATAATAAAGAAAAAAAGGAGAAAGAGCGCACACGCAAAACCGTGACGAGCTAGGTAAACTGCAGAACTTGTTTGAAGTGACGCATTGACTGTAAAGCTGTACAGTTTCTCAGAAATCTTTCTTCTCAAAACCTTTTCGCTGTGAATAGCAACTCTTAATTTGACAAGCCAAAAACATCAAAGTGCTTTCAGATACACGGCTATTTTGTAACTTTTAGTTAAATAAATAATACCTTTTTGACGCTAGGCCTTAACCTATCGATAAAGTAATGCTAGAAAATATTTCGTAATTTTGATACTTGACAAATGCAACAAAGCAAAAAGAATTGTTTTCAAGCGTAAAAGCCAGAAAATAAATTTGGCGGCGTGATAATATAGTTTGCGCTTTTCATAATGATTTGTAATGTTGTTACCAATTAAAATTGGGGATTGGTTGGTGGGAGAGCAACGAGCGCACTTGCAATATTTATTGGATGGAAAATACGCAGTGGTAGACTAAGGGGCGACAGACAGCAAAATTTACTTTAGGAGTTTTATAAAACTTGATTTCCGTTGCTTTACGAGTAAGCTGTTAGTACTTAATCAAATACCGAATTGTTATCAGCAAATACAGGGTGTCTCAAAAGTAAGTATACACTTTAAAATTTGAATAACAATATAATGGCTTATTCAAATTTGTCAAAAGTTTACAAAAATATTCTATAAACTACTAGAAACAGATTACCGTCTTAATATCTCGTTGAATTTATTTATTGACAGAATGTTAGACCTCAACGTGGAAACCACCAATTTTGAGACATTTCAGCCACCTTTTGGCGCATTCTTGCCCGATACCCTGCAATAAATCTTGTGTAACTAGTCCACATGATGCTCTAATGTTTTGTTCCAACTCTAAAAAGTTTTGAGGCCGTGTGGAGTAAAGTTGACAAAAAATGCTTCGGTTGAAAAACTGTTACTTTCAGCAAGATGGAGCTCCTGCACATTACACCAGGAAAGTCAGAGATTACTTAAATCAGCTTTTTCTCGGTAGGTGGATCGGGTGCAGAGGTCCTCTAGAATGGGCCGCTCGTTCACCTGACTTAACCTCATGCGACTTTTTTCTTTGGGGTTTCCTTAAGAGCAAAGTTTACTCCACACGGTCTCAAAACCTTTTAGAGTTGGAACAAAACATTAGAGCATCATGTGGACTAGTTACACAAGATTTATTGCAGGGTATCGGGCAAGAATGCGTCAAAAGGTGGCTGAAATGTCTCGAAATTGGTGGTTTCCACGTTGAGGTCTAACATTCTGTCAATAAATAAATTCAACGAGATATTAAGACGATAATCTGTTTCTAGTAGTTTATAGAATATTTTTGTAAACTTTTGACAAATTTGAATAAGCCATTAGATTGTTATTCAAATTTTAAAGTGTATACTTACTTTTGAGACACCCTGTACAAATCCAAAACGCAAGAAGCCAATCGTGAATCACAAAATTAAATTTTTTTAAGGGGAGAAGGAGCTGTGGAACATCTCCTGAGTTTGTGATCAACACCAAAATTTTTTTCTGTTGACCGCGTGACAAAAGCAATGTGTTTGTATTCTACATCTCTACACACTTTCGAAAGCAAATGAAGATTTTTTTCCGTGTTTTTTTGTCCACTTTTATAAAGATGCCTCTGGTAAAAGCATTACCGGTACGTTTCCTGCTGCATGGCCGAGCAGAAAGGCAATTCCATTGAAGTTGACATTTCAAGTTCAAACTACAGCTTGCGTCAACTATCACAACATTATAAGATTGAATGCTGACTCAAATATCGTCTTGTCATTTTCATTCTTCTAAACCAGAGATGGGCAAACTTTTTAGTCGGAGGGTAGCATTGACCATTCAAGAGTTAGCCGAGGGCCAATGCGTAAAATCTTGTAATAGCTGTATGCAATGCAAGAGCTTGCAATAGCTTAAAATCTTGCAATAGCTTCTTGTAAAGACGTATCACAGGGTTTTGATAATGATGGCGTTCAAAAACAAAGATCATCACTCTTTATTTGGACGGAAAATGCGTCAGTTCAAACTAAGAATTGCGTAGCGGCTCTTTCAATGATGACTTCTATCGTTTTTCGCTCTTCAGTACGGCAAGTGCGGCCAACCCTTTCTTATTGAATTAAATTCATGGAAGTTTGTATAAGTTTCGAGGACCGCACAAAATGCTCTCGCGGGCCGCATGCGGCCCGCGGTTCGTAGTATGCCCACCCCTACTCCAAACTACGTTTATGCTGCTTTCGATAAGTCAAATTTCCAATTGTTTTACTTCAATACAGGAATAGTTAAGAAATCAAAAGTTTCTTATGACATTGGGAATGCAGCCACTACATTTTAATTCTATGTTTGAAATGTTCAAATTGCTCGTTTCCACTAAAATTTAAATATGCTGCCGGTGTATAAGATAGTGATGATTATATGATATTTAACGAATAATTTTCTTCTTTCAGGCATATAAATTTCGCAAACAAAAGTAATAAAAAATAGCCCATGTCAATGTATGACCTGAAGAAGTGTTAAGTAAAATTTTGAATGAAGTATCTGACGAAGAAAACGACGACATTGAAAACAGCCTCTTTAGCTTCCGGTGACTATAAAATTGTAAGAATCCTATAGATATCACATGACGCCTCCAGAGGGAAACAAAACTGCCGCATTGGTGTTATTATGGGGGAGAGGATAAAAAATAGGCTACGTAGGCGTATTGTTGCAGCACAAACTTGATAATAAAACAAATTAAAGTTTACAATCGTTTGATATAACAGGCTTTTTGTAGCAAATACGAAACTTAAGTTTGCTTGAGGACTTTTTTCATATGACTCGTCATTTACACACGCAGACTTGGACAACAAAAGATGCGTAATTCTAGTTGGCTAATTCAGTGAATTGCAGCCAAAAATCGCTAATTCTAATCTAATTTGAAAAACTAAGTCTCTAATTCTAATCTCATTTCGAAAAAGTTCCTGACCGAAGAGTCGGGTGTGAAAAATAAAAAAATCTTTTATGTTAGGGATCAGAACCACCTTCGGAAGTATTGGCACTGATTGGAATGATTTACATGAGAGGCTTACTAGGACAAGCACATCAAAGCACTAATGCGATGTTCCATGAAATATTTGGCAATCCAGTTTTTAGTGCAGCTAAGTCAAGGAATAGATTTAAATTTTTTGATTGTTTACATATCACTTGATGATCATACAACGCGTCCTACTCCTTAGCAATACGATAGATTTGCAGCTTTTCTTAAAATTTTTGAAGAATTTAACAAAAACTGTGGGAAATTTCTAGTTCCTAATGATTATTTGTCGCTGGATGATACTCTTTATCCTACGAAAACGCAAATCAGTTTCAAACAATTTAATCCGAGCAAACCAGCCAAGTATGAAATGCTGTATAAATCAATCAATTGTAAACCTTGCACCTAATTGGCAAAGCAGCCTACTAGATGCAGCATTAGGTGCATTAGGTGCAAGGTTTACAATTTTCATATCTTCGCCTACAAAAATCAATCAATGCTTTTCGCTATCCATTTACCTTTTCAACTGCTGTGTATTCTGCTAAGCCAAAAGCAGAGCCGAGATCTTACTACACTCCTGGGACGTCACAAACAGTAAAATACCTAATTCAAAATTTGGAATGCCACACAAATTTAGTGGCAAGAAACATATTATATGACAGATTGTACACTTTAATACCAACGGCTCAGTGGCTGCTTGACCGCGAAAAAACTTCTGTAGGAACTTTACAATCAAATAGAAAAGCAATTCCAGCCGAAATTAGAGAAATCAAAGACCGAGATTTATTGGAAAAAGAATAACGGCATATTAAATCTGCACTCGTATGTAGTAAAAACAAAAAGTTTAGGAAAGTGAAATGCTTTATTATTGTGAACAGTACCACCGCTTCTTGCAACTACAAAAGATGACAACAAAAGTAAGCTCGCTATTTACAAACTATACGACTTTTCAAAAGGCGAAACAGACATCATTGGCCAAAAAATGGGGTCTCCAGCTGTACATCAAAATCAAAGCTCTGGACTATGAATGCATTTTGATACGTTTTGAACACATGTCGAGTGAACGCTAGCACGATATATGCAATGAACAATGATCTGCAGCCTCAAAACATAAAATCCGTAGATTTCGGATTTAATCTAGCTATGTCTTTGATTCGCCCACATATAGCACGACCAAGTTTAATTGGCATAAATTCTTCTGTAGTTCGCAAAATTGAGATAGTACTGGGGAAAAAAATATCCTCCAAACATGTAAAAACATCAAGTGGCTTTTTTCCTCATCAAAGTGAAAAACGAAGGCGATGCGATGCATGTATCAGTAAGATTAAAGGAGAAGGAGCAAAAGAAAAGAAAAACAAAATTTCTAAGCAATTGAGCCAGTGCCAAAAATGCGCAAAGCCTTTGTGTAATAAGCATCTTATTCGCATTTGTGGTTCTTGCTTGCAAGACTAAACTGTTGTTAGACTTACACTTAAGGATAAAGTTGCATTGCCTTAGTTGTTTTTGAAACATACGAGCGTATTGCTGCTTTGTCGATGATATATGTATTGTTGATATTACCCGTAAATTTAATGTAGTGTTCCCGTATTTTCATATTAGACGATAAATTATAAGCAGAAACAGCATGGCGTATGACTGCAATACAACAGCTAGTCCAGAAATAGCCCATTTTGTTTCACATTTGTAATGTATTCTGTTAATTGCAAGTGATTTTTTAAATAATAGCTCTAAATTCACTAACGCCTCAAAGCACTAGTAACGAAGATAAAGCTCAAATTGATGACATCATAATTAATCCTGATTGAATATAAAAACTGTAAGGACTGTTTAAATATCATATGACACCTCCAGAAGGAAACAAAACTGCCGTATTGGTGTTATTATGGTGGGAGGGATAAAAGATAGGCTACATAGACCTATCGTTGTAGGACAAACTTGCTATTAAAAAGAATCAAAGTTTACAATCGTTTGACACAGGTTTGTGTAGCAAATTCAAAACTTTGAACTCAAGCTTGTTTGAGTACTTTTTTCATTCAACTCGTCACATACGCAGACTTGGACAACTGATTAGTTCTAGCTGGCTGATTCGGTGAATTACAGCAAAAAGACGCTAATTCTAATCTAATTTGAAAAAACTAAAAGTCTCTTATTCTAGTGTAATTTGAAAAATCCCTAATTCCAATTATAATCTAATTTCGGAAAAGTTCCTGACCGAAGAGTCGAATCTGAAAAATGACCAAGACCTTTTTTTATTAGAGATCGCCTGGATTTTCGAAAAGTTAGGCCGAAAATCAAGATGGAAATTAGGTGATCTCTAAAAAGAAAAAAGGCCTTCACAATAATTTGGTGGCAAAAATGAAAGAGTCTTAGAGTTGTCGCAAATACAAAGTGGTTTTGCGAAGATGTTCAAATGGCATCAAAATTTGCTGGGTAGTGAAAATTTCAAACTAATTTTAGAAAAACTGGAAAGCTCTAATTCCAATTCTACTTTAATTTGTGGTAATCAGAAATGCTTTAATTTTATTTTACTTTGATTTGAGAAAAGCATTAATGCTCTAATTCTAAGTGTTATCTAATTTGAAAATGCTAAAAAAATTCTAATCGTCCAAGTGTGCACACAAGGATGGAGAGGCTTACAAAAACGTCATATTGCGTCGCATAAGGTAGAAAAAAGAATAAACGAGTCATATGATTCGTGAGTATTCCTTAATTTGAATTAGATTTATGTTTTGATCAATAAAAATATTTATCCGTGATGAACAAGCATAGCTTGCATAATGAAAAGAGTAATAATTTCATAAAGTTAAGAAATTTTTGTCGTTGAAATGCAATTTTACAGCCTGTTTCACATTTACTAACAATCAATTCAAATTACAAAAATCTATCTAGAGAGTAGACACTTGGTCTAGTCCAGGGGTTCCCACACTTTTCCAGCCTGAGAGCTACTTATGACATGACCAAGTTAAAGAGATCTACCACCTATTAAAAATGCAAAACATAGTATTAATAAATAGTAATTGTTCATTACATGATGACCTTTTTTTTTTTCGGAGAACGCCACCAATTTGATTGGTATTTGCCAAGTGAAGCCGGGTTGTGATGTCTAACAGTTGTGAAGAAATTTTGTAATGTGCATCATTTCAGAGGCGCTGGGCTACATGGTGAGCCTGCTGTTATTTGTAGTATTGAAAGTGCACCCAGACTGTATAAAGTTTGAGAACTGCTGCCTTACTCTCATGCCTTGCACTTTATGGAATCAGCCAGTGATGCATAGTCCGGATACTTTTTTAAATATTCTTTCAAATTTAATTTTTTTAACTGCCTTGCGATCTACCCACAATGCCTTCGCGATCGACGCAATGGGCACCTCTGGTCTAGTCCAACACAAGAAATGTTATACAAACATAACGGCTGGTAAATTCCTCATAAAAGGCAAAATGGCAAATTGATGATGAAGTGTTGAACTTTTTACCTGGTAGCTGACAATGATAAACTGCGCTTAGCCGATCGCAAAACCACAACGTCGAAGAGTAAACACGACGAAAAAAGAAAATTCGCCGACCGTTTCTTTATTTTAAATTATAGTCAAAAATCTAAAATCTAATGCTGTGCATTTAATTTGCAATAACTTGAACGCTATTAATCTGATCATAACGAAAAGTATATATTTAAATTGAAAAATAAATTCTTCATCTATCTGAGCAAACACGGAATCTCTAGTGTGAGCAATTTAAAAGTTATTAGCTGCCAAAGTGCTCGGGTCGAATCGACCCCCCCCCGGACTTAGAAAGCAAAAAAAAGCCCGGCCTTAATAGGGTTAAAGTGAGGGTTCACCCTCTACTGCAAATAGAAATTATTAATCCAATTCTTTAACTTTTTATTGTTTGCTAAACACCACAAATAGCAAGCTTCAAAACCAATCTGACTCTGTGTTATCACCAATCTAAAACTCATTGCTTTTAACCGAAATTTTCAACTTAACCGTTAATTCGTATGCATTGTGACAAGTCGTCTTAGCTCATCAAAGACTTTTGTTTCGTACAATTAAACTCTTGCACTAAGTTTTGATCTATTTGAAACCATTATTTGTAATTCACAACTTTCAACTAAAATAAAACTTCTCTTAGCATATTATCTCCCGCATAGATAAATCAAGAATTTACTTGAATCCTCGCAAAACTGCATTAAGTGATATCCATTATACACTTGTTATACGTAATCACTGCTACACACGTTTGCAATTACACATTTTCAAATACGCCAAGTTGATTCATTACAAAATCTCTTACTATTTATCATCAAACAACTTCAATGCTACTGTATTAGGTATAACCCACACGTCATAAATTAGCTACAAAATGTAAAATCTGAGCTCACAAAACCAACTGCTAAACGTTTTCCTACTAGCTTTATCAAATGTAATACTCTGCTGAAAGTGAACAAATTCTGATAGCAGCATCCAACATTAACTTACAGTTGTCTTTATCAGTGACCTCATTAGTAATTGCTGTGACCAACACACACACAAAAGTTTTGAGTGTGATCTCGTGATAGTCTTGACTAACTTTTCTGACAAGCCACTTTTCATTCTTAAACCAAACAATTTTTCCTCACAATCTACTGCTTCAATGCTTTTAACACCTCAAAATCTAAACGTATAAAATATTTTCTGAGCTTTACCTTCATATCTTCACCAAGTATTGACTCGCATAAAAAATCACGACCCGCTATTTTCAAATTTCATTCAAGTTTTTTACCAAACTCGTAATTTGATAACTTCTAAACTCATTCATTTGCACAACAAACCTTTCAAACTTATCGTTTATTTTCAAGAAGCACAATTTCTGATATTGCTATACATTGAAGCGTAAATAATTCTTATTTCTCAACCTATCAAAATTGTATAACCTCGTTCTGATCGATTCGTTTTTGGTTTATTGTTTTGCTCTTACTTATTTCATCATCTTGATATTGATTTATTCAACAAAATATTTGCCATTAATCGCTGTAAAATCTCTTCACCTCCATCCAAGATTAAACTCGCACCATTTCAAAGTAAAGTTTTTCATGATTTACCGACAAGAAAAAAAAAAACTCAGACTAATCACTGCCAACAGACAAACACTCCGCACATGCTAACAAATTTGCATCAAATTACTTTAAAAATTACCAGTTTAGGTAAAAATCTGCACAGTGCGGTTTATTCTTTCCAATCAAAATTACTATTTGTAACACTACTTCGTTGTGATTACGATAAAAGTGCGAATCATATAAATTTCTTTACCAACATGCAACTTTAAAGCTATTTTCATTACATCCACCAAGCTTCAAGTTTAAATTTCTAACACTGTTAGACGTAATTGATATGCAAAATACCTAAGTTATATTCAATCATCATTTAACTTTCTCATCAAATTTATTCTTCCTACACTTCATTGTATAACAAAGAATTTAATTTCGTCTAATTTACACCAATGTTTTACGTCAATACACTTGAATTCATATCAAAATTTTATAAATCTACCTATATTCTTCAGTTGAAAATGTGGTTGGAGACTTTAAAACTTCTAATAACTTTTTTAGATTTATTCACTTGTCAAGATTCTCATTTAAATCAAAAAACCCTATCTTACAGTGTAAAAGCATTTTCAAACTTATGTCAAATTTTCTTACCGTGCACTCACCTCACCACATTTATCATCTTTGTACATAACTGTAAATTGAATTTATCTCAAAATTCTTAAAAGTTTATTGTATCAAGCTTCATATTTGTAACTTTTGACACTACATATCACCGAAACAAAGCAATATCAATTTTTTGTCAGATTTTATTCCCTTATAAAGTTATTTTATGCAACCAAAAATTATACTTATGACGATTGCAACCTTTTCCCAATTATCAAATGAACAATTGACGTCGCAGTGGCGGTAATTAAACCGTTCGAGTCGTAAGACCTGGGTTTGATTTTCTTGTCAAAGACTTTTAAGCGATTACAGCTTAGTACTCAGTATGAAAGGTTTGTTTAGAGAAAAAAACAACTAGTTTCCTTCAAATAAGTGTGTTTTCCACTACAGAAAGGTGATGGGTTCGATGTGATGGACCTGTATGCAAACATACACTCACAGGAATAAAACTTATAGTGCCACTACACGTAATTTCAAAAACCACCTGTCTCTAATCTACACTTAAAACATTTTATTGCTTCTCATCTCCTTTTCGTTTGCCGATTTTCATTTGTTTGCAGTAGAGATTGTTATCTTTCTAGTGATTGTCTCCAACATATTGTTGCATAACATCCAGGTTACCTCAATTTTGTGTATTTAACAACTTCCTAGTTTACAACTCGGGGCCATTAATCTAAGAGTAATTGATAATATTACCTTGACAGATATTGTTCTTACAGCTGAGAAAGAGATTGGGGTTATCGCATGATGTATGTTTGCTAAAAAGGTCTTAAAACTATTGTTATTGCAAGTGACTTAAATAAATAATAAACATCTACAATTTCAAACGTTTTTACTTTTGCAAAGACCTTTTCAAGAATTAAAATCTGTGAATGCAATGTAATAATTTCAAATAATCCACATAAGATATGCAATGTATCCAAAAAGTTGGTACCATTCAAAAATTTTATGTATTTTTTATTATTTTCACAAAAAAAGTCACTACGGTTCAAAAAATTTATATATTTTCCATTATTTTTTCACAAAAAGTCACTACCGTTCAAGTTTTTTCAATTTTAAATTCTTGATGTAGAAATAGATTTCAATGTTATTTGCATTACTATCTATTGAGCCAGTGTGATGAGTGTTTTTCTAAATTCATTGTCTAGATATTTAACATTTTTAATTTACAACAATTTCTCATTTCCTGTGTATATAATTGATATATTGCAAAAATTAATGTATTATTTTGGAATAACATTGCATAATGAAGGTTTAGAGTAATAAGTCACTGGAGATTGGTAGCTTGTGTGACAAACTTATTGGATAATCTCCTTACTGAATTGTTTGAATCATCGCTGACATCTTTCTGCACATCATTGATCACATTTCCCATTCAGTTGGTCTTCCACTCCTCAGTTTGTCTCACAAGCTACCAATCTCCAGTGACTTATTACTCTAAACCTTCATTATGCAATGTTATTCCAAAATAATACATTAATTTTTGCAATATATCAATTATATACACAGGAAATGAGAAATTGTTGTAAATTAAAAATGTTAAATATCTAGACAATGAATTTAGAAAAACACTCATCACACTGGCTCAATAGATAGTAATGCAAATAACATTGAAATCTATTTCTACATCAAGAATTTAAAATTGAAAAAACTTGAACGGTAGTGACTTTTTGTGAAAAAATAATGGAAAATATATAAATTTTTTGAACCGTAGTGACTTTTTTTGTGAAAATAATAAAAAATACATAAAATTTTTGAATGGTACCAACTTTTTGGATACATTGCATATCTTATGTGGATTATTTGAAATTATTACATTGCATTCACAGATTTTAATTCTTGAAAAGGTCTTTGCAAAAGTAAAAACGTTTGAAATTGTAGATGTTTATTATTTATTTAAGTCACTTGCAATAACAATAGTTTTAAGACCTTTTTAGCAAACATACATCATGCGATAACCCCAATCAAATTTGTAGTATGATCTCAAAAAGTTTAGTGAAAAGTTACTTTCTCAGCTGTAAGAACAATATCTGTCAAGGTAATATTATCAATTACTCTTAGATTAATGGCCCCGAGTTGTAAACTAGGAAGTTGTTAAATACACAAAATTGAGGTAACCTGGATGTTATGCAACAATATGTTGGAGACAATCACTAGAAAGATAACAATCTCTACTGCAAACAAATGAAAATCGGCAAACGAAAAGGAGATGAGAAGCAATAAAATGTTTTAAGTGTAGATTAGAGACAGGTGGTTTTTGAAATTACGTGTAGTGGCGCTATAAGTTTTATTCCTGTGAGTGTATGTTTGCATACAGGTCCATCACATCGAACCCATCACCTTTCTGTAGTGGAAAACACACTTATTTGAAGGAAACTAGTTGTTTTTTTCTCTAAACAAACCTTTCATACTGAGTACTAAGCTGTAATCGCTTAAAAGTCTTTGACAAGAAAATCAAACCCAGGTCTTACGACTCGAACGGTTTAATTACCGCCACTGCGACGTCAATTGTTCATTTGATAATTGGGAAAAGGTTGCAATCGTCATAAGTATAATTTTTGGTTGCATAAAATAACTTTATAAGGGAATAAAATCTGACAAAAAATTGATATTGCTTTGTTTCGGTGATATGTAGTGTCAAAAGTTACAAATATGAAGCTTGATACAATAAACTTTTAAGAATTTTGAGATAAATTCAATTTACAGTTATGTACAAAGATGATAAATGTGGTGAGGTGAGTGCACGGTAAGAAAATTTGACATAAGTTTGAAAATGCTTTTACACTGTAAGATAGGGTTTTTTGATTTAAATGAGAATCTTGACAAGTGAATAAATCTAAAAAAGTTATTAGAAGTTTTAAAGTCTCCAACCACATTTTCAACTGAAGAATATAGGTAGATTTATAAAATTTTGATATGAATTCAAGTGTATTGACGTAAAACATTGGTGTAAATTAGACGAAATTAAATTCTTTGTTATACAATGAAGTGTAGGAAGAATAAATTTGATGAGAAAGTTAAATGATGATTGAATATAACTTAGGTATTTTGCATATCAATTACGTCTAACAGTGTTAGAAATTTAAACTTGAAGCTTGGTGGATGTAATGAAAATAGCTTTAAAGTTGCATGTTGGTAAAGAAATTTATATGATTCGCACTTTTATCGTAATCACAACGAAGTAGTGTTACAAATAGTAATTTTGATTGGAAAGAATAAACCGCACTGTGCAGATTTTTACCTAAACTGGTAATTTTTAAAGTAATTTGATGCAAATTTGTTAGCATGTGCGGAGTGTTTGTCTGTTGGCAGTGATTAGTCTGAGTTTTTTTTTTTCTTGTCGGTAAATCATGAAAAACTTTACTTTGAAATGGTGCGAGTTTAATCTTGGATGGAGGTGAAGAGATTTTACAGCGATTAATGGCAAATATTTTGTTGAATAAATCAATATCAAGATGATGAAATAAGTAAGAGCAAAACAATAAACCAAAAACGAATCGATCAGAACGAGGTTATACAATTTTGATAGGTTGAGAAATAAGAATTATTTACGCTTCAATGTATAGCAATATCAGAAATTGTGCTTCTTGAAAATAAACGATAAGTTTGAAAGGTTTGTTGTGCAAATGAATGAGTTTAGAAGTTATCAAATTACGAGTTTGGTAAAAAACTTGAATGAAATTTGAAAATAGCGGGTCGTGATTTTTTATGCGAGTCAATACTTGGTGAAGATATGAAGGTAAAGCTCAGAAAATATTTTATACGTTTAGATTTTGAGGTGTTAAAAGCATTGAAGCAGTAGATTGTGAGGAAAAATTGTTTGGTTTAAGAATGAAAAGTGGCTTGTCAGAAAAGTTAGTCAAGACTATCACGAGATCACACTCAAAACTTTTGTGTGTGTGTTGGTCACAGCAATTACTAATGAGGTCACTGATAAAGACAACTGTAAGTTAATGTTGGATGCTGCTATCAGAATTTGTTCACTTTCAGCAGAGTATTACATTTGATAAAGCTAGTAGGAAAACGTTTAGCAGTTGGTTTTGTGAGCTCAGATTTTACATTTTGTAGCTAATTTATGACGTGTGGGTTATACCTAATACAGTAGCATTGAAGTTGTTTGATGATAAATAGTAAGAGATTTTGTAATGAATCAACTTGGCGTATTTGAAAATGTGTAATTGCAAACGTGTGTAGCAGTGATTACGTATAACAAGTGTATAATGGATATCACTTAATGCAGTTTTGCGAGGATTCAAGTAAATTCTTGATTTATCTATGCGGGAGATAATATGCTAAGAGAAGTTTTATTTTAGTTGAAAGTTGTGAATTACAAATAATGGTTTCAAATAGATCAAAACTTAGTGCAAGAGTTTAATTGTACGAAACAAAAGTCTTTGATGAGCTAAGACGACTTGTCACAATGCATACGAATTAACGGTTAAGTTGAAAATTTCGGTTAAAAGCAATGAGTTTTAGATTGGTGATAACACAGAGTCAGATTGGTTTTGAAGCTTGCTATTTGTGGTGTTTAGCAAACAATAAAAAGTTAAAGAATTGGATTAATAATTTCTATTTGCAGTAGAGGGTGAACCCTCACTTTAATAAGAATAAAGCATAATTTTTGTGTTTTGTTTTACTGATGTTTTACAAAAATGCTAAATGTTTAGCTTATTTCTATGTAGATGAGCTAATTCGACTGTGAAAACTACGAATTTTATGCTAATGTCCCACGAATAATGTCAAAAGTTGTGCTTATTGCTATGTAGGTGAGTTAGGTAAACTGTGAAAACCATGAATTTTATGTTAATGTCCTACGAATAATGTCAAAAGTTGTGCTTATTTCTATGTAAGTGAGCTGAGGAAACTGTAAAACTATGAATTTTATGTTAATGTCCTTGAAATATTGTCAAAAGTTGTGCTTATTTCTATGTAAGTGAGTTGAGGAGACTTTGAAAGGTAGTAAAATTTCGTGTTAATAAGTTTAGAAGTTGCTAAATTTCGGAAAAATCTTTAAACAGTGTGATGATAGGATACAATTTAGGTTTCTAGTTGTATGAAAAATGAATGTAAATTTGAGATGAATGTTTTATGATTTGCGCAATTAAAACTAAATCTTTTCGATTTTACGATGTAAACAGTAGTGATTTAAGTAAGGTGTGGTGTTTAAAAGAAAATGAAAACGCAATTTTAAAGAGAGTGGGGAGAGCCATGTGTGGTCAGAAAATTATTGACAAAAAGACTGAAGAAAGATTGAATCCATTACCTACCTAGTTCTACTGAAATAGATGTAAATTAATTCCAACCAACTGCAGAAATATCGCGAAAACCATTCCTAAAAATAAATATATTTGTTTAAGTTGTATTACCATTTGTTTTCAAGTTGTCTTGGCGTTTGTTTACAAGTTGTTACACGTTGTATTTACAAGCTGTTACAATGTACTTCAAGTTCATGTATCAACACGTTTGGAAATGACGTATCACCACGTTCGGAAGTCACGTTCGGAAATGACGTAATCCACCACAATTCCACCTCAAAAAAGGGGTCGAAATTTATATTATATACTACTCACATAATACTTATTAGTCCGAAGAAAAGCGATAGAGCTATGGCAATAAAGAAACAGATAGAAGACTTTGACTTTGTATGCATGCTATTTGTGCAATGCAAGATTTTGCAGATCGTCAACATTCCTTCAAAAGCTACGCAGTGTAAAACAATTTACTTAATTTCTGCCCATAAACTTCTGCAAACTGTTGCTGAAGACATTGTTCAACTCAGAAGAAGTTTTGACGCAATACTAAAAGAAGCTTCCACTAATGCTTTTACATGGGGTTCGCCAAGACAGTTATTAAACAGAAGAGCATAGAAAACAAAAGCCTATTTCGATAACAAATCCGAAGGAATAACGTTAAGCGATCCTAAAAAACAATTTTGCGTAACTGTGTTTCTTACGATGATGGACATACTTTCTTGCCAACTAATTAATCGCTTTGAAGAAATGAAATCAGTAGGGACGTCACATCAAATTTGGGAACCAAGTTTTCTATCAAATGCTTCTCATCTGGATCTTGAGGTTGAAGCAAGAAAATTTTCTAACAAATTTTTTGATAACGTCTCTCCGTTGTTTCCTAGCCAAATGCTCTCCATCAAAACGTCGTTTAGAGATAAGATTTCCCATTTAAAATCTGATAAAGAAATGACTTTTTTTGATTGTTGAAAAAGGATCACATGCCACAACTTATCCTGACGTTTGTACGGCATACATGATGTATATGACAGTGCCTGTAACAATTCCTACGGCAGAGAGATATTTTTTAAAAATTCAATCTGATCAAAAACTTTCTTCGAAGCTCCATGTCTCAAGAGAGACTGAGCGGTTTGGCTCAGCTATTGATAGAAAATGAACGAGCTAAACATTTAGATTTTAGAAAAGTTATCAAGCAGTTTGGGAGCGCAAAAGCAAGACGCAAAAACTTCAAGTTTTCAACCACCCGCAGGTAAATTGCGGTAGCCTACTTAATTGGCCTCAACGTATTGTGTTTTATTAGTTTGTGTCTTTTGTGATGATGTCAGTATATTGTACGTTAATTCTTTTTGGGTTAAACAATTTATTCGCATTGTTTAGCACATCTCCATTTTGCTGAAATATCGTGAATAGTGCTCACAAAGCACCTTGTCTCAAAAGGTTGCACATAATTTCTTTTTCTCATATTGAACGATTTTGGTTTGCGATGTTTATTTGATTAAACTTAATCAAAAAATTGTTGTTGCAGCCTGCCCTACGAAATACTTGCTAAGCCATTTTCTTGATTTAAATACACTGCAATCACAAAAATTTTGCTAAACCGTACAACGTTGGTGAAATTTATTCCAATTAAAGTTTTTTATTTGCAGGCACAGCAAACTTAGTTTTAGCCCCTTTCACCTGTTCAGTTCTATGCTTTTTTGTCTCATTAATTTAATTAAAAATTTTTTCCATAACGCGGAGTCGTCAATGATTCCTGTATTGAGAAAAATAGCTCAATTGAATATTAGGTACAGAAAAAAATGAGAGCCCCACAATAAATGTTTGTACCGGAGCCCCAACTGACGAAGTTACGGCCCTGTTGTCAAAACATGTTAATATCAAATCATGTTATCTAACATGACACTGGCATCAAACCGCGCTTTAAAACTTAACTTTTCAGAAGTAAAAGCACAATACAAAATTTCAGTTACATCGCAGAACATGCCGTTGAAACCATCTTCAAATGTGCCGAAAATTTTTCGAAGACATTCGTGCTTAGACCACCATCTAGTTGCTCCAATCAAGTTTAATCTACTCTAAATATCATGACTATGACTTTGGCTCGATTTATTGAGTTACAAAGGCAATCTACGCGCTTTATATGCATGTTCACACAAATGATGTGATTATTTCACAGAGTAATAGTATTGCAAATAATAAAAGCCTCTTTCCCATAATTTGACGAGACCATCCCTCCCATAATTTGACGAGACCATCCCATAATTTGATGAGACCAGACCAATTTGACGAGACCATCTTGAGAGGGAGGCTTTTATTATTTGCAATACTATTACTCTGTGAAATAATCTCATCATTCTTGTGAACATGCATATAAAACGCGTAGATTGCCTTTGTAACTCAATAAATTGATGTAGAATACGGTTATGGTGATCACGTGCTATGTTCATGGAGGTAAGGGTTTTAAATAGATCTCGATTACTATAAACTCTCCGAGTGGTACATTGTATTTCTTTGGCTCATCTGCTCTTTCCACATGTCCATTCACAAATATGATTCCCGAAAGAACAACCCAAGTTTTTGAACTAGTCCAAATAGAGATGTGGATTCATGATTAGTCGTAGTAACATCACAGAGAACCAAGTTGAGAACGTGGGCATTCCACCATGTGTGAATGTGACCAAGAGATTCTTTTTCAAGAAAAACTGTAAATCCATTATACTGCCCCCACATGTTTGATGATCCATTTATACTGTCGAAGATGCATTAGGAAACGTTTATATTTTGCTGCAGCAAAACTTCTTTTAACGAATTGCAAAGGTCTGCTCCAGTTGCCGTGACTGTCAACAACGGCAAGAAATCGTTCTTCGACATTTTCCTTAACAAAGCCTAGAATAACTGAACATTTGTCGGTTGAAGTTATATCTTGAGTTGAATCGATTTGAACTGAGTAAATGCCTGCTTCTCTAACCGAGTTTGAAATTTCTTCTTTCATTAGCTTAGATGCAATAACAATGATAGAGTTAACAGTAGCTTTAGAGATAAATTTATTTTCTGTTTGCACGGTTATGCTTTTGCTTGTCAGATTTGTTTTGCAAACATTTTTTAATAACATTTTCCAAATGACACTTTAGAATGTATTCTTACTTCGCAGGGAAAAGTGCAGTCTCTAAAAATGTTTCGTGATCAACTTTTTCATCACATAAAGTAGACACCGCTTACTAACTCCCTGTTCTCTTATACAGTAGTTCGTTCTCCGTTTTCCAATTATTTTTACAATGGAGACCACACTGTTGAGAATCTGCCTTCTTTGCATGACCTGTTTGTTGTGTAATGATGTTTGAATGACAGTAAGTAGGTCTACCACTGTCTCATTACTGCTGAATTGTATGTGAGCTTCAACTCATGCCTTGTGTTTTTAAAACTTTCGTGTTCATCAATTCGTTGGTAAATAGGTTTCCACGAATTGAAATCTGTTAAAACTTTGCTGGGGTTGCGATTGCTACTAGTAGTAGTACCATATGCAATGCAAACATTGCAAAATAGAACTTCTTTTTCTTCACAATACGAGATCCATAATCGCTGAAAACGACTTCCAGAGTTGTCAGGTCGGAATTATACATCTGTCGCGTTGAATTTGTTGTTTCTGGTTGATGTGGGTAAAACTCAAAATATTCGATTAGTTTATCATGTTTTGGTTTTACAAACCATGATAGGTGCGCTGTCACAGAAGAAATTGCAGGCTGATCTCGTTGAACTTCTAAAACTTGGGCGGATATTGTAGAATAGTCTTCACAGTCTGATATTGCTGAATCGAGAATTACAGACTGCAGACATTGACTTTTTAAAACTTGCGTCAGGGCAGCAGAACATACTTCAGGATTATCTTGGCTCAGGCTGCTGCTTCTGGTTCATCAGTAAATACAGTCTGGACTTCGCTTTCTGATACTAGCGGAAGAAATATGTCAGAGCAATTTTGATTTACCAAATCTGATGCTGGTACATCTTGATAACTTACAGACTGATGCTGATCTTGATGTTCTAATAGCAAAACGGGATTAACTGTCGTTTGGCTTTCGGTTGAGGTGCTTGCTCTTGCAAATGCTTCCTGAATGTTCATACATTTAGCAGCAATTTCTTTTTCTTTCTTTCACACTCTCTCTCAGTTCCACCTTTCCGCTTTTTCGTTTCTTTTTCCATTACTCAAAACTTAGAGAGGCCTGGAGAATGAATGGTAAACAACTATGTTGCATGCGCGATATCAGTTTTCCTGCGACTCTTTATTACGTCATAATACTGAAAATTAGGGGAAAAGTTACCACTGCCGGTTTATTTATTATTTTACGTCAAGTCACGACAGTCACAAATCACAATAAGAAAATTATAGATAGGCTATGCAAAACTGCTGTTACTAAAAAATAATAGCGAAATCATTATGTATGGAACTGGTTCATAATCTTGATCATTTGTTTGCTTTTTATAGTTAGTTTTGAGGCAGACCAGTGAATCGCTGGGCTCACAGTCGAGCGGCCCACCGGAAAACTCCCGAATTCCCGCCGAGCTAATCCGCCCCTGCACATGCTAAAAAAAATGACTCGAAAACAGTCGTTGTTTTTAGACCGCGACATGTATTATTGAAAATTGAGCCACTTTCCGCAAACGGGCCCACCTTAAAGATTAAGTTTGTTGGAAAGCTCAGTAAAATTCCGACTGTTTTGCGCAATGATTTCATGTTTCTGAGTTTAACTGTACCATAAGTTGTTGAAGGCTGGTGGATTCGGAGCCAAAAAGTGGAGCCTATGATATCACCATTTTGCTAAAATCGTTTACTGAATTTCTGAGCAATTTTGGTTTTACGGAAAGAAGTACATCTTTCAAACATGTTCAATACGTTACTCAGTTAGACTGAAATAGCTGCAGGATTTGTGTGCGCGTAGCCATTGAGAATGTGTGTAAATGTCTACTCACTAACAATAAAATTCCTAATATAGCCAAGTGTAGGCTACTGATGTGCTTGGATGACAATTGTGTTATTTGCAAGACCATCAAAATGTAATTCGGAGTCAAACGCTTTTGCGGAACAAAATTTGCTGAAAGATGCACTAGGACTCGGTAACGTAGGTAATGTAAATGTTAGTTTAACTGTGTTATTCAAACTAATGAAATTATGATGGCCGTGTTGAAAAAGTCTTGGGCTACATTTCTTTTAAATGCTTAAATAAAATAAGTAATGAAGGATTCACATCTAAACATATTTTTTCTGTGTTGACATAGCCTATTACAAAATATAGATGTTGGGCTAGAGCTACTCGTTGAGACGTTTTGCAATGCAAGCGAACAGTGCCAATTCGAAATTGATCAGCGGTAAGATTCCGAGAAATTCAGTGTTTTAAGTGAACAACAATATAAATTGCATTTTAGGTAGGACAAAACAATCCCAGTGCCGAAAATGTAAAAATGCACTGATTGACTGTAATATGAATATTTTTGACATGCGTTTATTTTTGTATATCCATGTAGACGAAAAATCATCTTTCCAAGATAATGTCGATTACTTTGAAAAAATAATGAGACGATATTTTGTGCAAATTGCAAAGAAGATTGCATCCATCCTGCCGTACAAAAATCAAACTTGAGACACTTGGAAATTTGCTAGTAATTTGTTTTCAAAGAAACAAAGGTAGCGGTTAAGATTTTAAAATGACTGCATTAAATCCAAATATTAGAATAAGAAAAAAATTGCGATCAAAGTACTATTGGCTATCAGTTAGTTGTGGTGATAGCTCATTTAGAAATCTGAAACACAAGTGGGCATTGTGTATGTTACATAATGTACAAAGCAGGGCTGCAAGCTCGACCTCAAACTGTAAAGAACTCGATCTTTTTGTCGAACTTGAATTCGAACTTGACCTCGAAACTCAAAATTTTGTGGAAATCGAACTGTAACTCGAACTCAAAAATATTTAAGTATTATTATTGCGTATATCATGCTGCCCTAGGATTTTGAAAAATCAAAATGCAAGTTTCTAATATAGGCAACTATATATTTTTCGTAGTTACATGCTTGAATTTCATTGTTTTAGTTATATATCTGCCCATAGTCATACTAAAAGCAGGCTACTTAAATTGGTTGATGGTGTGGTATAATTGAAAGTGAACTTTCTGGTACCAATTGGGGCTCATTTGTTTCAAAGGAGTCTTTTCCGTAGTGATTTTGATTATAATTGTTCCACAGCTGTGTAAATTATCCCAGAAATCAGTTGCAAACAAAACACACAAGCCCACCATTGCGAGCCAGTGCCTCTTCGCACCACAGAGAAAAAATGTAGGCCTATACCTTTTTTTTAAAATGCTAAAAAAGAGTCTGCTATTAATAAACAGTAATAAAGTCAGACTAGCCTTTATTTGCCATAAGAAAAATTAATTTCTCAGTTTTTGCATAAAAAAAAAAATCGCACAAAAAGTTTGCAATATTTTTTTAAACAAATAAAGATAGCTTACTAATGGTAAAAACACATGTATGAAAACAGCATTGACCCTCAATTCTTTCAATTTAAGGCAAAGTAACTGCAAAGAGTAGGTACAAAAAAACTTTAAAGGAGGGCCAGAAATCCTACCAAAGCATGAAAAACCAAAACAAATAAATGATGGCTACAATAATAAACAAACTACAAAGGCAAGACTCAAGGAAAAAATATACAATTCGGGAGAAAAAAACGAAAAAATAATAGAGTAGTTCTAATCCAAAACTGCTAACAAAACAATCACTGTAAAAAATAAATACCAGACAAAACCATCACTAGATTTTAAAAGGAATAAAATATCCAAAACTAACAATAAAGTTGCACGTCGAAGATCGTTGCCAAGAATAAATTAGGATCTACCCCAGTTTCTAGTAAACACACAAATAAAAAGTACTTACGTAAAAAAACTAAAATAGGATTAATTATAAAAAAGCCCAACTCAAAAAACGCTAACACAACTAAAAAACTCGAACTGCAGGAAAAAGGCTGTACTTAGATAATAAAAACCACAAAACGTTGCTATTTAACTATGGAATATTTAACTGCACGGAGTCTACAATAATAAACAGCTATCAAAACTACAGGCCAAAAAACTATCTGCGACTCCTTTCAACTTACATTCAAACTACCGGTAATATTCTTCTTCTTCTTCTTTCGGCTTCTCCCCATTCGGGGTCACCACAGCGCGAAAGTATTTTCCACTTCTCCCAATCGACTTCGTCTCCTTCCTTAGCTCCAATCCTTTCCATGTCTTCTCTTGCCAAATCCATTCACCTTTTCCTTGGACTTCCTATTTTCCTTCTACCTGGCACCGCCATCTATATCATCGTTTTTCCCACGTAGCCTTCTTCTCTCCTTTTCACGCGGCCATACCAGCGTGGCCTTGCATTCCGAAGTTTGTCTCCTAGCTTTGCGATTTTCGCAGTTCCTCTCACGTATTCGTTTCTTATCTTGTCCTTTGTTGTCACTCCCAGTGCCCATCTCACCATTTTCAACTCTGCGACTTCCATTTTTGCCACCTGTCTTTCCGTCACTGCCACCGTTTCCATTCCATAAAGCATGGCTGGTCTGACAACACTCTTGTACATTTTACCCTTAATCCTTGCTGATAACTTCCTGTCGCACAGAACTCCAGACACCTTCTTCCAACTCATCCAGCCTGCTTGGATTCCTTCTCACTTCTTCCTCACATCTTCCATTGCTATTACCAGCGAGCCCAGATATTGAAGTTTTTCGCTCTCTTTACCTTTTCTCCTTGCAGCTTCAACTCTCCTCCATCATCCACGCTCCCAGCCTTCAAATACTCGGCCTTGCTCCGGCTCACTTTCAGGCCTCTTCTCTGCAGCGCATTTCTCCAAATCTCCAGATCATCTTCTAGCTCCCTTTGATTTTGCCTAGACAGCACTATGACATCTGTAAACAGCATATCTCTTGGTATATCCTTCCTGATGTCCTCCGTCAGCTTGTCCATGATGATGGAAAAAAGGAATGGGCTGAGTGCTGAGCCTTGTTGAAGTCCAACACCAACCTTGAATTCCTCAGTCAACCCTGCTGCACTTCTAACAGTTGTTGACGCTCCGTCAAACTTATCCTTAATAATCTTTATATAGAACTCTGATGTTTCAGCTAACCGCAAGCATTCCCACAGTTCCTCTCTAGGGGCCCTGTCGCATGCCTTCTACAAGTCAGTAAAGGCACAGTGCACCGCCTTCTACCCCCCAGTCCACTTTTCCAACAGCATCCTCAAACAGAAGATTGCGTCGGTGGTAATCCTTCCTGGCATGAACCCAAATTGTTGCTCACCAATCGTCACGTCCTTCCTTATCCTTGCTTCTATTACCCTCTCTGACAGTTTCATAGAGTGGCTAATCAACTTGACCCCCCGGTAATTTTTACATTCTTTGATGTCTCCTTTACCTTTGTACAAAGGTACAAGCACGCTCCTCTTTCATTCATCTGGCATCTTCTTCCCTTGTAGGAGTCTATTAAAGAAGTTCAATAGAAACTATACACCTTTATTTCCTAGAGTAATCCATACTTCCACTGGTATGTGATCAGGTCCTTGGGCCTTTCCTTTCTTCATCTTCCTCAACCCAGTCCTGACTTCCTCTACTGAGATATCTTCCACGTCCCTTTTTGTTTCTTCTGTTCTCATTTCTCTTCTTTCTCTAGGCTTTCCTGGTTGAGTAAGTTGTCAAAATACTCCTCTCATCTCTGTTTCACTTTCTCTTCTTCCATCAGTATCTCACCAGTTTTACTCTTGATTACTCTTACTTGTTGTAGATCCTTGCTTTATCTGTTTCTCTGCTTTGCTATCTTAAACAACTTATTTTCTCCCTTCTTTGTTTCCAACTTTTCGTACAGTTCCTCGTATGCCTTGTTTCTTGCCTTCGCCACTTCTCTCTTAGCTTGTTTTCTTGCAGTTTTATAGGCCAACGTGCTTGCATCATCTCTCATGGTGTTCCATACCTTTTTAGCTTTTTCTTTATGCTTCAATTTCTCCTGGACTTCCTGGTTCCACCACCACGTCTCCCGTCTACCTGCCGTGCTAATTTTTTCTGATGTTTTACCCAATTCCATTCTGGCAATGCTCCGTATCATCTCAGCTGCTCTTTGCCAGTCTTCTTGTCCACCAAGTATTCCGCTTTTAATCACTTCCATTTTGAATTTGTTCTTCACTTTCAAGTCTTTTAGCTTCCACCATTTTATTCTCTTCACTGGTTTTGGTGCTTTCCTCCAATTCGTCCAGATGATTATCGCACTTACTACTATTCTGTGCTGTTTTGCTACACTTTCATTGACAATAACCTTTGTATCCACCACCTCCTTGATCCTTCGTCTTCTCACCATAACGTAATCCACCTGTGAACTGCGTCCGCCACTGTTGTAGGTGACTCTGTGTGCTGGTTTCTTTACAAAGTAGGTGTTAGTGATCGCTAATTCCATTCTCTTAGCAAAATCCACCATTGCTTGTCCTTCGTTATTTCTCTTCCCCAATCCATGTCTGCCCATGCATTCTTCAACACCGTTATTCCCTTCTCCTACGTGCCCGTTCAGATCTGCTCCCACTGCAATTCTTTCATTCTTTGGTATCTTTTTCACTGTCTCATCTAGATCCAGCCAAAATGCTTTCTTTTCTTCACGTATGCATCCAACCTGAGGCGCATACGCACTGATAACATTCAACATAACATCATCAAGTTCCATCTTCAAGCATATTATTCTGTCTGTTACTCTCCACAACTCCACTACCCTGTCCAGATGCTCCTTTTTCAATATGATTCCCATGCCATTTTTTTGTTTCCGCTTCCACAGTACCACATTTTATATCCTCCACCTATGCATCTTGCTTTCTCCCACTTCCAGCGAGTTTCCTGCACACACAGTATGTCCACCCCTCTTCGCTCCATAAGGTCCGCCACTTCTCTTCCTTTACCGGTCATGGTTCCAACGTTTAATGTTGCAACCTTCAGCTTGATTTTATTAGCTTTCTTCCTCTCTTCATTTCTCTCCTTTCTACCTCTTCTTTGCATCCAAGTAGTATGTCCGCCAGTGGTCCTTGGTGCCCAGTCACTGGTAACAATCGTTGTTATCCCGGGCCTCGACCGATTCGGTATAAAGTCAGATACGAAGCGCATTCAAAACATTTGGCTAGATTTTACGCCGTATGCCCTTCCTATCGCAACCCTCCCCATTTATCCGGGCTTGGGACCGGCACCAAGGCTGTTCTGATTTGAACAACCTTAGAAGCTGGGTTCGAATTCAAACTTCCGGCAAATTACCGGTAATATGATGGGCAAAATTATATAGAAATAGGTATGAACATATAAAATAGTCACTTAGCTTTACAGTGCTCGACAGCAAGCTTGCCGAAGTCGTAATATATAGAAATAGGTGTGAGATAAATAAGACGTCTTATTACTAAATAAAAAAAGAGCAGTATTACACAATAATAAGTAAAAGGGCATAAGTTTATAGAAGCAGTGACGTAATTGGTAAAATAACCCACCAGGATATGAGAGGAAAAAACTAAAGCAGTATTTCAAAAACAAAAATTAGCTACAAAATTACTTACTTGGGGGCAAGAGCATTTCATTTATATTGATAGTGGCATTTAATTTGTCTAGCAATGTGTTTTCGTAAACACATGAAAAGATAGAGGCTTTTAATAAAGCATAGCTTAGACCGTTACACTTGTGGGACCAAATACTGGGTCCACTGTAGCGGATGGTCTGTCAACCTCTGCAATGCCGTATCACTCGTGAATGAGTGGCGGTTGTCGCAGGTGCACTAAGTCTAACAACTGCTAGAACAAAAGTCCTGTCACAGCCGAGTGGTCACAAGCTCCCAGTATTAGGTCCCACAAGTGTGACGGTCTAAGCTATGCTTTATTAAAAGCCTCTAGCTTCTTATTTGTCACCAACTGCACTGAAGAGACCTGATAGGTCGAAACAGTGTCACTGTCTGCAGTTTGCTAAGTGCATCGCTAGCCTCTTGCATTACTATACATGAAAAGATGTTTCGGCGGTTGCTCTACAAACGTTACAAAAAACAATTGCCTATGTCTGGGTTTGTCTGCAGCTGCTTTATCGTCAATATTGTCTTATGCAAATTGATTCCAGATAAATCTGTGGTGGCCCCAGCGTTTTGTTTATGGTTTGACCAATATATTGTTTGTGACATAAACGACATGTAGCCATATATGTTACAGTTTGAACAATTCAAGGTTTGATTCAATTCAAAAATTTTACCATTGGCTGCTGTGATGGTACTGATTTGATGTAACATAGATTTATAATGGTTGAAATGGCCGCAAGGGCACATTTCTTGCAAGGTTGAGATCTTCCTGCACCAGTATTTTTGTTGTTGAATGAGCTACCTTTTTATAATTCGCGAGCATAGTGGCAAGAGTAGACGGACGCTTATACACGACTGTAGCTTGAACTAGGCTTTCCTCTTTGGCAGTAAGTTGGAGTAAATTGGAAAAAGCGTACGCCCAAATCAGCATAGGTTCTGTAGCCTTGTTTTCGTTCAATGATTTTAGTCCAAAACCATCAGTCCATGTTTTTGCTAAATGAATGATTTTCTCCACTACTTTTTTGTTGAAATAAAAGCTTAAACAAGTTCTAGACGCCTCAAGAGTAACCGCTCAAAAAGCTTGCAAGAAACGCTCAGCAGCGATATGCACTGGTGGCTCTTTCAGTCATCAGTTGCTTTGCCAAGTTTTGGTACCGAGATAACAGTGGCCAGTCGCCATATTGTGGGAAATGTTTGATAGGCCATGCAGGTTGTGTAAAGTTTTTGAAGCTATGTAATATATTGGGAGCAGCAGTGCTTCAGAATATATGTGGTGGGATATCGTCTGGACTTTGAGGTTTACCGCACTTGATCAGTTTAATTGCAGAGGAAAATTTAGTAGATGAGAGAGGCACGGATAACAGACCTTCAGCATTGGTAATTAGGTTTTCTCCTGTTTTTATGTTAATTGTGCTGTTTGTTACTCTTTTTGAAGGTGCCGTTAGTCGATGCTAAGAATGTGCAGTTGCACCGAAGACGCGAAAATTTTTGCTCTTTGTTTGAAAATAAATTAGTCCTGAGAACAAGCCTGCAAAGTTTGGTACAATGGACATGGGCTTTTTCGCAGCCCGTAACTGCTTCTCATCCTGGAGTTTGATGTCCAATTTCAATACTCGAAAGGTCCGGATTTGGACCGCAGTCCGCCAATTGAGTAGCCCTGGTTTAGTTTATGTGTTCTGAAGAGCGGGTAAGCGTAAGCAGTAACTAAATCAGAAAAATATTTAGCTGAATTTCTAGAGAACTTGTGATATTTATGTTTTCGTTCTTCTAAACCTGTCACGTGAAATAACATAGTATCATCAATCGCATCAGCTCTGTGAAAGTTTTTCAAGAAATTATCACATTTATCCTTTTTCTGTTGTAACTCATGATGTATTGGGGTCAAATCAACACGTTTCAATTCTTGAAATTGATTCGCAAATTCTCTTTCCACAATTAAATTGTAATCGTTAAAGTCAAGGATTAAAAGTTTCTTAACTAAAAGTTCGCAATTATCCAAACAAATTTGATTTGATGCTTAAAATTTCCGGGATTAATTAGCATGTACTTACACGCCTAGCACGGAATCATTTGTTCAAATTTTTTTAGTTTACGCTTTGACAAACTTATATCGTTGGCAAGCAGAATAAATTTTAAGCCTTGTTTTCTGTAGGCAAAGGGGCGCAAGGTGTCTTGCAAGTATTTGTATGATATGTTGCCCTGCAAACTTGCTGAAAGACACTTAGATTGTTTGGTATTTGGCCTATTTGTAATAAATTTACTGCTTCCCAGAAGCGACAGAGAAAGCGATTGCCGTACAGTGTTTTATCTTTCGACATAACAACATGGCTATCAGAAGGTTGGAGACCACAGTTATGGTCGTATGAAAACGCCTATTTAATAACAACAACTGCTCATTGATTGCGAGAAACCGTTGGATTTTTATCTTAGGATCTTGTTTTTTGTAGGGGTTAAGGTTTTTTTGATTAGTATAATTAGCAGCTTCCAATTTCAATTTAAGCTTACGCAAAATGCAATTTTTCAGATATCGTGCAATGAATTCGACAGGTTGACTCATTTGGAATGCTGCAGAACCAAAGCTTTTCAAAGTCAAACAATGGACCTTTTTCCAGCACACCAAGCGGCGAGTTCTTGTTGCTATGTGCAGCCAAACATTTGTCAAGGAGTTGCGCTTTTCAAAAAAAGCCAGTGCTAGGTAGAAGTTTAAATACGTTAAGTCCCTTTCCAAAAAGTTTTTCTGGACTTCAAAAAAGTTTTAAACTGGAATTCTAAGTTATGTGAACCAAAAGAGTTTATTTTAAGTATTGAATAGATTTGGCTGAATTAGGCTTTTTTATACAATATTAATAAATTCCTGTATTGCGTGTTCTCTGAGCGCTAAAGATCCAAGCGCTTCTCTTGGACAAATTCAGAAAGTTTTGAGAAGTCAGACTGATACTCATTAACGAACAACCTCAAAAAACAGTCCAAAACATTAAAAACTCACAGTTTTTGAATTATACAGTATCATTAAGAACTTCTATCAGTCAAATATCTCGGCTTGTACCGCAATGAAAATTAAAGCTCTTATGTTCTCATCAGATTTCTATGGCTGCAGACAGCGAGAGTACTGAGGTTTGTTAAGATTTTAAAAATATGTTACTCCACAAACCTTATGCATACATTCCTGTAGATTATTTACTCACGTATGTCATATGGTTTTATGATTTAGGGCATTGCTACAGACACACATTTGCATACATTAAATTGAGACAAAACGCTGCTGATTGTATCATTACTAGGCTGACCAGACGAACCGTTTTGAATGAGGCAATCCCGTTTTTATTGTATTCTGTTGTCCCGTTTTTAACAAAAAAATGTCATAATAACGAAAAAACAGAAGCACCGTGTTTTTGCTATTAAGTTGCGCTTCTTCCCTAGCTTGCTATAAATACATCTCTTAGTTATATTGTTTATCTTTTGTTTTTGTGGAAGTGCATCTTGTATCGAAAGAACATTTCATGTTAGGAACACTATGTGATCAAGTGAGAAATTCTGACTACGCGTAGAAATAATGAAAACAAAGCTGACTGTAAGATGAAATTATGATGTGGGGGTGGAAAGTTCGAAAAAGAATGAAATTTACTTCACGAGATTTCTTTATCTAATTTGCCGCACAAGAAATATGACTGATTGTTTGATCAACATTGAAGAAATACGTCATAAAACTCTTTTGTTTCTATTTTTTAACTCTTTCGCTCCCGCGATCATCGATTGATGATCTCGTGTTTTCAGTGTTTGCCTCAAATTTTTTTAAATTGAGTTACAAAATTAGTTTAATAAAAAATCGATTTGTGACTTTATTTTTTATCCGATTTTCATAAAATTTTCAAAAGATCACGCTTATTTCCTCATGCATCGGAAGATGTCTAATTTGTGCCCTAACTCTTGGATTTTTATACCCAAAAAGGGTTAAAAACACCAACAACCCAGTTGCAGACGACAAAATCGGACAAATTCTCAGCACGTGCCAACTACACTAAAATCAAATTGAGATTACATCTTTACCACATAACCAAACCGTTTATCATTAACACAGTCTGAAAACTACTCTTTTGGGGCATCATTTGACAAAATTTCAAGCGATCATAATAAATTTTACTTTTTTGAATTTCCAAATTTTTTAGGGGTCTCAAAACCCCCCAAACAAGTTTGAATGGTAAGTAGATAAAAGTAAATTTAGTGCGTAAAAAATATGATATGTTGCTAAATACCGGTCTCATTTGAAAGCTTAGGAAATTTGCTTTCCAGCAATATATAACTTTAAATAGTTTAGACTAAGTGGTATATGATATTTACTGATCAAAAATGAGTACTGTACATCATGTCAGTTCAAAACCCCCACAAATTTTTTGACTTACCTTCACTAAAGTATAATTTTTAGAAAAACTACACCCTATAAAAACATAAAATAAATTGCAAATGTTTCACCACTAAAGTCGTCATTTTGTATTAAGTTTCCAAGGAGACAAGAAGCGAAATACAAGTTTAAAAGCTAGCAGAAGTTTGGCTTCTCTGAATCAAAGTTTGCTGTATCCCCCTAGTTTCTCAAGAAATGGGAAGGGTGTAAACAAGCGGCTGTTTCATTATCAGTGACAGCATATTCTATTTAAACTTGATATTTTCTGAATCTTGAAGAAATTCCCTGTTCAAAAATACATAATGTTACATGGTTTAGGCTAACCTCTAACAGATAATAACTGATCATATTTTAGGTACTAAATTTAGCTACCAAAATTTGGTATCGGTCGGTATCGGTCAAAAAAGGTCATGTGCCTCAGAAAATTGCAAATTGTAGAAAACCTAGGCTTTTAGGTAAGTTTTGACTGATGTACCTTGAAAGCTTATTTCCTTAGCATCATTTTGCGACCATTTCTAAAAAAATTGGTTGAAAATAAAATCTGTAGTGATCTTTGAGGTGAATGTACCTCTTTAATTTTGAAGACAACTACCCCCAGTTGGGGGGAGTTAATTTGCATATTCAAAAAAATGTTTTTTTTTCATTTGAAATCCTCAAGAAATGTAGATTTCAACGATATATCACACTTAATGTAGAAGTAGACAGCTGAGTAATGATTTACAAACAAACTTGAGGTACATAATTATGATTAATTATGATTGATTATGACAGTTTTTCGCGCTGCCACCCTAGGGACATTTTTTTTCGCTTTTCACGCGGCTCCTATCGGTTGCGCCGTTTTTAAAATGTGGTCAACCCAATCACTACACTTGAAGGCAAATACACTTCTCTTTCACCGTAGCGCAAAGAACTTAATTTTTTGAAACCAAAAGATAGTTACTGATTTGAGATGGAACAATTTATGCTTAATCTTTATGACAAAAAACTACCAAAAGTTTTCGAGGATTCTTTTATAAAAATAAATGGATCACACAATTACGGAGGCCAATAAAAGGCCTACGAAGTATTTTCCAACGCTGAGTTGGCAAAACATCCGCACAAAAACAACTTTGATACGGAGTTATAAAACTTAGACAAACCATTAACTTGAAAATTAAAAGCGTGCACTGGGTGTCTTTAAAGAAAAATGCAAAAGTTATTTAGTTAATTCATATCAATTATTCAAAGAGTTTTTACTGTGATCGATAAACAGCTTTAGAGACATTCCAATGCTATTAAGTTTAGCTTTGACAACGAAAATTCTTCGACCTTAAACATAGTTTTTGTGTTCATTTGTACGTTGATTAACTGTCAAGAGGTATCTTGACTTAGATAACCAAACAATTTTTCGATGTTTTTTGCGTGAGTAACGATCGCAATTTAAAGTTTTTGTTTTATTTCGCAATTTTGCTTATTTGTTTTCAAATGTTTTGTTGATAGTACAGAAGGTTAACATAACAATAAAAAAAGCTGTTTTTGCTGTAAGTTTTTTGTGACGCTCTTATCAGTGGCGGTATTGCGTGAGAAGGGGAAGAGCTGGAGTGAGCAAGTTTTTATATCTTAATATTTCGAACGTTGGCAATCAAAAGCGAACCAATAATAGTGCTTAGATAATAATGTGCACAAAAAAAATAGATTTAGCAATTGAGAAATGCGAGAAGAAACCTCAGCGAGAGGTCAAGTAGAAACGCCGAGATAATTCAAACAATTTGAGTGTGTAAACAAACGCTTTTGGTTTACACTACACCCAGCGCTTTGTCTTGATACAAACAGCCTCTAATAGAGAAAGGTGGAAAGAGCTGCGAGCAGTGGTGGTAATTGAACACAGCTTGTTGTAGTTTAATGCACATTATTCATTTTCTTAAAGACGCTGACCAATGGTCCAGTCACACTCCGGTTTAGTGTCATTTTGTTTGCACAATCTGTGCAGTTGAGATCGGCGTGGACGAGTCGTTTGCTGTCTTAACCATTTAGAAATATGCTGCTTCATATGATCCTGTAGTTGCCAAGGTGTTGTTGTTGTTACCCAACACCTTCCGAGGGATGGGAGCATGGCAGAAAATAATGGAGCCCCAAAATCCCTAGGGCAACTTCACAGGGCCTCCACCGGAGGTCGTAGAGACAGAGAGTTGTCAAAAATCGAGTGACGCAAAAAGTCCATAGCTGGACAGTGCAGAATGAGACGAGAGATGTCCACAGGTGCTGCAGGGAGGATTCTCAATTCTGCCTATCCTAGTGAGATAAGACCTTAACAGTAAGTTGTGTCCGTTGCAGCGAAGACGAGAGAGAACACAACGAGCGTGACGAGGGAGCACAAGTTCCTCAATGGAGATCAAGGGAACTTGTGTGTCAAAGAATTATGATCAGACAGTACGCCTCCGGTCCGAGAAAAGTGAATATGAGAGATAAGACGAGAGAGACTACAAGGGATTGCAGAGAGCACGAGCAGCGCTGCCCGTCTAGCCAGCTCGTCAGCCGCGTTGTTCCCCGGGAAAAACGAGTGTACGTGGACCCAATGTAGTCTGATTAAACAGGAGGAGAGAGAAGACAGTTCCTGCCAGATCTTCCAGAGAGTTTGAGGTAAAAAGAAAAATGGAGAAGAGAACAGAGTGGCGAGGACAGAACGAGAGTCAGATAGGAGAAGAGAAGTGGCAGACTTGTTGGTGCTGCCGAGATTAGCAAAAAGCTTGCCGAATGGCGCAGGCTTCAGCGGAGAAACTTGAGCACACTGGGCCTGCCGAAAAGGAAAGAGTGGCCTCAATGCCACAGAGAGAGCAGTTGGCAAGTACGCCAGAGCCGCCCTTGACAAAAGGAAAAGAGCCGTCGGTTCAGAGTATCAGATCGTGAGGAGGAAGAGAGTCAAGATGAGCGAGAGCCGCACCTTGGCGAGAGAGAGATCAGGGCGCAAGCATGGAGAGGATAGGGTGAATTCCACACTGATGGAAGACAGGTTCCAAGGAGGAGAGGGAGGGCAAGCAAATAGAACCTTCCTTGAGAAAGTTGAAGCATAAGCGGGTGAGCGGACGCAAAAGCTCTCCAGGAGGATCTGCAGAGTCTTGGCTTCACCTCAAGTCTGGCCAAACCTGAAATGGAAAAGGAGGTTGGGAGACGAAGAACATGCTTGAAAGATGACAGAGCGAAATGAGTCAGAGCGACTCGTAGGGGAGGTAAAGACGCCTCGGAAAGGAGAAGTAGGATAAGGGAGGGCGAGAAGCAGCTGGAGATTGCGCGACTAGCCGCTCGGTGGAGCCTTTCCAATTTGTTGATATTGGTAACTCTTAGAAAAGGAAACCATTCGGGCAAAGCATAAGTAAGAAAGGGCCGAAGAAAAGCTTTACAAAGAAGAGAGAGGAACTTTTTAGAGGGGACCCATGAGAATAACGAGATACAGCATAAGGCCTTGAGACGAGGGAAAAACTTGGCTATCAGCAAAGATACGTGTTTAGAAAAGGATAGAGTGCGTGAAAGTAACTCCAAGAAAAGTTGGAGTGTGATTGAAACGGAGGCGGCAGTTGAATAAAACTAAGTGGGGTTGAAGGTGAGCTTGGTGGGGATCCACTGAGAAGAAAGAGGCCTCACATTTGTTTGGACTGATAGGAAGACACCAGTACTCAGACCAGCGCTCCATGTGTGGCCTCCACCGCAGTGGGGACAGAAGTGGAGCAGGACAAAATGGCCAGATCGTCAGCCTAAAGAGAGCAGCTGACGGAAGAAGGCAGAGAAGCAGGAAGATCATTGATGAAGAGAGAGAAAAGTACAGGGCCAAGAACAGATCCTTGCGGAACCAGCTGCTATTTAGTGCTTCCGCTTCCAAATAACATTCTCGCTTCCGCAACCTTGGCGCTTCCAAAATCTTAGTGCTTCCGCTTCCATAGTTACTATATTTTTTCAAACAAAACTAGTTATAAGCCATTTGCTCATCGATCAAGAGAAAGAAAATTTAATATCTGATCACAAAAAAATGCAATTAACGCGAAAACAATGCGGTGATAGCCTATTCAAAATAACAGAAAAGCGTAAATTAGCACTCGAAATGTAACAGCAAACTTGAAAATAAACAGGTTAATAATCAAACACAAAATTACCTACAACATAAAAGAAAACAAAGCAAACTAAACACATTTATTCATTCTAAGGAAAAGAATTGCATCTGCCAATTCTGTTTTCATGCGGCATAAATTTTCTCGTAATAGCAGTTTAAGTTGAGAAAACATTCTCTCAACAGAAACCTGTGTACTTGGTAACGCACTAACAATCTGGCATGCAGGGTTCAAAAATTCTGGGTGAGCATTGATCCCTTCCCACACATTTTCAATTTTCTGCCGCCCTAGCTTTTTGATTTTTTCAAGTCCGGCTTCATAGAGTATTTTCAGTGGCGTATCTGGACTTTGCTTGGTGGTTGCAGCAAGCGAGTTGAGATAGCTTTCAAACTCTGAAGCTTCTCGATTATTGACATCAACATTTTCATCAGAATTAAACGATGGTTCGTCATCGTTATTGACTTTTTTTAGTCGCTTATGAACAGAAAAAAGTTCCAGTTTTTCTTTTTGATCCGAGTTTAACAAAATTCGGGATCTTGAATCCACCCATACTGCTGCTAAAAATACTTTGTTTTGCGTAATAGATTGCATACGCTTTTCGAGATTTTCGGCAATAGTATGTGCTGTAGCCACATTTTTTTTGCGTAATTCAAAAATGGCTTCATGCCATGCCAAGAAACACTCTCCAGAGGTAAGGTTCTCTTTGAATTCGAAGGGTTGTGTTTTATGGAATAGCCAAAACATCAACCAATTCCTGAAATTTGCGCCAGTCATTAGTGTTCAAATTAATATCCCTGTCGCCCAAGTCTTTATGTTCAATAGTGCTTCTTAACTCAAGAAGTCTTTTAAGCATTGCAAAAAGGCTACCTCAACGTGTAGCCGCATCTATAATCATGCTTTTATTGTGATGTTTTAATACGGCATCAGTTCGTGGAGCTCTAAAACGTCGAGCAATGTCTCGAATTTTTGTCAAAAACCGACCAAGACCATCCAACTTCAAAGCATCCTTAATTTCAAGCTGCAGGGTATGCTCAGCACAACGCATGTGATGAACGGTTACGTCAAAGCTGTTCACTATAGCATCTCTTAGAGCTGTATCCTTCATCGTTGCTTCTTGAAAAGTACCATCATTATCAAGCTCCTCTGTAGAATAATCCTCATCTTCATTGAGTAATCGGATTGCTTTAGTCAAGTTGGAAGCATTGTTCACTACTGCTCCCAAAACATTAGACTTCGAAATATCGAATTATGTCAAAGTCTTAATTATCAAATTTTTCATGCGTAAGCTGTCATGCTTTGCATCTGTGTTGACTAATTCTAGGCATTTAACAGTAGTTGTTGACTCACGGAATTCAACTTGAAATTAAGCGCAGCGTTATTCATCCAAACACAACTTGAACATAAGCCAATTTAATTATCAGGCCATCAAGCGATACACGATCAGGCGAATACACGATCAGGCGTTTTCTACAAGAGGCACACTTAAGAAAAGCACGAACAGCGAAACGCCACGAAAGTATATAAAGCTAGCAGGTACCGTATTGTTGACTTCCATCTGCGAACCAACCATCGCAGGAGCTCGAGCCAGCCGTATAAAACTATAATTACTGAAATCTTTAGCTACCTACAAATAGAACAATCAATATCATAAACTGACTCACAACTAGCAGTAGGTACAACATCTACCAGCAAGTGAAAAAGGCATGACTCAGCAAAGGCAAATAAGTGGCTACGTTTATGACGTAACAATAACGATACTGTCGAAAAAAGAAAACATAACAGTAGTAATACCATTTTCTTTGTCAAAGTATTGAATATTGATTCCCAAATAATGAGACCTAAAACGGGTAGCACCATCAAACTTCATAAAAAACAATTTATGCTTCATTGCTGATGACAACATCTGCTTTTCAATGTGAACTTTTTCCAAAATCAGTTGTCGTATGGAGTCTCGTCCTAGGACAACACCCAGACTTTGAGCAAGCTTGCCATTCAACAACTTGAAATCTTGATCAGAGAAGAAAGTTAAAGGCACTCCATTGTAACCAGGGATGTGGAAGCGGTACTTTTTCTGTGGAAGCGGAAGCGCGAACAATCCACCGCTTCCGCATAGGAGGGAAGAATGGAGCGCTTCCGCATAGGAGGGACAATCCACCGCTTCCGCATAGGAGGGAAGAATGGAGAAAGAAAAGAAATTGGTTCTTCTATCTTTTGTAGAAGAACGAATTGGGGGAACATAAACATTAAGAAGTGAAAGCGAGGAGGAGTCGTTTAGAGAGATGTTGACCACTACATAATCAGAGTAGGGGCCGAGCGAAGAAAGAGAGGAGGTAGAAAGCTCAGAGAAGAATAAGCCCTGCTTGACGAAAACGATGACGCCGCCACTAGCGTCTGCGCCATCAGTAGAAAAAATACCAGATCGGGAGTGGGTGCCATGGGATTGCAGAGCAGAGAATCCAGGGATCCGAAAAGAGGAAGATAAATTAAGGTTAGGTTCCTGAATAAAAATAAGGTCAACGGGATGAGACGAAATAAAGTGTAGTAGTTTAGTGCTCCTGGCTCGGAGACCCCCAGCATTCCGTTGAAGAACCCTAAGAGAGTTATGGAGGGGAAGAGAAAGCAGAAGGTAAAGAGAAACAGTCAGGAGCATGAGGCGGTCGTGAGAGTGCAGAGGGAGAAGATACAAAGTGGGCGGAAAAAGGATAAGAGGTTTGAAAGTTAGGGTGGGTTGCGAGTGCTGCATTAGCAGAAGGGGGCCAGATTGAGCAGTGAAGGTATACCAGCTGGAGGAGTCCAAGGAGGAAGTCACACTGCTGGTAGGTGTAGAATCTCCAAAAAGAGCAGGGGGGGCAGCTCCAGGAGTGAGAGCTGCCAAGAGTTCTGAATCTAGAGAAGGAGAGTAGTGAGTACTTTAAATAAACTTAATTAGAGCATGTGCAGCATTGCACTGACCTACCCCGCCAGGTCACATTTCCAGCGCACACTAAGCAGGGAAAGGCAGGACAAGAGTTGGGATGAACGTTGCCACTCATCAGAAGAATGAGAATACAGTCAAGAGAGAGGCAGGAGTAAAGAGAAGACAGGCTAATTTTAAAGAGGCTGCGTACTACCCTTCTGCGGTCGTTCAGGGGGCTGCACGGCGAAAAAATGGCTTGTGTGAGGGGAGTGCCCAGGGTAACTGGGATCCTCGGGAAGGCAAACAGCCATTTTGACCCAACCCAAACGGGTTGGAGACCGCACCACCACGTTGAGGCGGCTGTTGATTGGTGCAGTTCAATTTTGCTCGCTTTACATGTACATACCATATATACGACAGAAATTTCGCACTTCACTATCCAAAAAGATCGGAGTCAATACGTGTTTTGAGAACGGACAGAAGGTCCATAATGATGATTAGAGTTAAAGCTGATTCAAAGTCAGAGTTAGTTAAGAATAAAGAGGGAAAATCAACGTTATACGGTGTAATTTGTTGTTGTGACGACAGGTTATTGTCGAGAGCTGTGATATGTGGTCATACGATTTAGATCAGAGAGCATTAGGTTAACTGTTGTAAAAGTAGTTGTAAGTAGTGAAGGAACTTGTAATAACTGTCTATTTGTTAAAGTGTTTAATTTTTTTTTGAATTGTAGTAAAAAAATATTTGATTTTCTTGCAAGCAATTCGTGATTTCTAAATTTTTGTTAGTGGGAGTTCCGTGACAAACGCGAAAGTACATTAGGGTCTCCGCGATGACAAAAAGGTTGAAAAGCACTGTTCTACATTTAACCCGAGTTCTGATATCTAAGAAAAACAAACACAGAGTAGTTCGAAACAATAAGCTCAAGCAAAGTAAGTAAAGTAATAACAATAACTGAAGGTTTTTGTTTTCTCAAAATGATAAAGTGGAGAAGGCAGGCTACAGACCCTCAAAAGTTAAAAAAATTGTCAACGGTCATTTTTTCGTTTTTTGTTGGTGGAAGCGGAAGCGTTTGAAAAATAACCGCTTCCACATCCCTGATTGTAACAGACCATTTTTAAAAAAGAAGAAATAAAATCCTGTTTAGATATTGACATGGTTGCCTTGAGTTTGGATGTTTGTATAAAGCCAGAAAGAGTGGTTTACTCAGTGGAAGAACTTGCTGGTTTGCTTTTCTTGCTGTTGCTGTTTTTATCTGCTTCTTCTACTTGCATATGTTCTTTTTCATGTTTCCTTTTTAAGTGGCGTTTCAGATTCTGAGTAATGCCACCAGTTTTCAGTTTAGTCAAACGTTCTTGACAGGGTTTGTCACAGCTATTCATTAAAGTGCATCTAAAGTAATTTTCTTCTTCTTTGTAAAAATCGTGCACAGAGCTCTTCCTACTACTCATGATTATGATGCCTAAATTGCTTGGTTATTTCAATACAGTAGTATAATAAATATTAGACAAAGGTCAAAAATTTGGATAACGATAACCTGTAGAAAACAATTAAACATTAAATTTAAAAGTATTGTATACAGCAATTCTAACTAATCTGGTTAATACGAGAGAAATGAAGCTTTAAACTAGCGCTGTTGTTGAAGGCGTCAGCTTGACAAGTGGCTAAAATGGAAATAATGATATCACACAGAAAGCAAGAAACTAATACAACCAATACAATGAAACTAATACAATAATACAATAAAAAACAAAAAATAATACAATTTTAACTTATTGGTCACCAACTGCACTGAAGAGACCTGATAGGTCGAAACAGTGTCACTGTCTGCAGTTTGCTAAGTGCATCGCTAGCCTCTTGCATTACTATAAATGAGGCTAAGGATAAAAAGGATTGAAAGAAATCCGCTCAAGAAAGGATTGGCCAAACAGGAAATCATTTGAAGAAAAACATTTTTCAAAAGTGACGTAGTTAGACAAGTTTTAGTAGTTAGATAAGTTAGATAAGTAGACACATCGCCTAGAAGTGAAACGCCATGTTCGGAAATTGGACGGTGCTCAAGTTGCAATGAGTGGTCTCCGGTTTGGAAACCGGTAAGTGAGCGGTCGTGAGCTTGGGCCGCTGCCATGGCTAACAAATCCGTAGCTGGCTGTCCCCCAAAAATTGCGCCAACTGCACGTGACAAACAGTCGGAAACCAAATTATCTTCCCCTTTAATGTATCGTACGTCACTTGTAAATTGAGAGATGAAATTTAAATGACGTAGTTGTCGAGGAGAGGAATGGCGTGAACGTGTGAAAAGGGCGTGGCAGAGGGGGGCGTGATCGGTATATACAATGAATTGCCGACTATCAACAAAATAGCGGAAATGACGGATCGCGAGATATATTGCAAGAAGTTCACGATCAAAAGTCGAATAACTGCGCTGGGCTTGCGAAAAGGTTTGAGAAAAGAATGCCAGCGGTTTCCATGCATCACCGTGCTTCTGTTGCAACACCGCACCACAACCTGTCTCACTCGCGTCAACAAAAATAGCAGTGACAGCATCAGGTATAGAATAGCTCAACAAGGTCGAGGCGCTGAGTTGGAACTTAATCGTGGCGAATGCCTTTTGTGTTTCTGTTGTCCAGTCGATCGGCTTTTTATTGGGTTTGCCGGGGGATAAAAGAGCATTTAGCGGGCGTAAAGTTTCGGCGCAATTCGGAATAAAACGACGATAGTAATTTACCATTCCCAAAAAACGACGTAACTGCTTTAGATTGGTGGGGGGCAAAAAGTTTTCAATTGCCTCTACTTTTTGGGGAAGGGGTTTTTAACCCTCCTGAGTCACGAGGTGGCCTAGGAACGTTATCTCAGAGACACCGAATACACATTTGTCCTTGTTAAGCACCACCCCATAGTGTGCGAAACGTCGCATTAACTCGTGCATGTGAGTCTTGTGCTCTTCAAAAGAACTGGATGCCACCAATACATCGTCAACATATGCAAAACAAAAATTAAGCCCACGCGTTACTTGATCCATAAAACGTTGGAAGGTATTGCCACAATTACGCATACCAAAGGGCATCTTTGTGTACTCGTACAAACCCACTGGAGTAATAACAGCAGTTTTCTGCTGATCTTGTTTCGCAACTGGTATGTGATGATAGCCCTTATGGCAGTCTAACTTGCTAAAGATAGTGCAGCCCTGAGCAATATCTACAAAATCTGCCAAATAAGGTAAAGGATAACGATCTGGTTGCGTAACATTGTTTAAGGCTCTGTAATCACCCACCATCCGAAAATCTCCAGGCTTTTGTTTGGGACTATATGAATAGGGCTGGCATAAGGCGATGAGAATGGCACGACAATGCCACTCTCCAACAGTTGTCGGATTTCTTTTTTGACAAAGGCTAACCTTTCAGGAGATAAACGACGAACCCGTGACACAACTGGCGGTCCACTAGTGATGACGTGGTGCTCAATGTTAAAGCGAACAGGCTGCGGAGTAAGGGTGGGTTCGAAAGCGCCTGGATATGTTGAAAAAATCTCGTCCCGCAGAACATCTTTCTTAACAATTGGATCTACTTGGGGGTGTGGGGTGTGGTTGCATTCACAGTGCAACTTTGCAAAGGCTGCGGCATATCGCAAAGGGCCGGTAGGTGATTGGAGGGAGGCTGAGGAAAGCTGGACAAGGAGGGTTTGATTTCAATTCTCACGTCACTCGCTGGATGGCAGGCGGTAGCGATAACCGGGGAGTCCGAGGCGACAGGTAGTTCAGTATGTGCCTGTTCACACTCCCTGACATCCTGTTTACACGTGACATCGCCTTGTTCACATGTATTAATCTGCTGACGTGTGATACCGTATTGGTTGTTTGTACTAGCCTGACCAATACTTCCCACACCAATATCGGTAGTTGCGGTTTTCTCGGTTGGGAGCAAGTTGATGTCGCGAGTGATTGATAAGTTGTCAACCTCGTTGATAGAATGTTGAGGTGGAAATCGCTCCTCGGCGTTATTGAGCCGACTTCCTTGGATTACACGCTCGTCGTGCGAACCAATCACATGGGGGTCCACAGGAGCATTTCAGTAAAATCGAGCTGCAGACCGTGAAATGCAAGGAAGTCGCAGCCCAGAATGGCCATTTCTACATTAGCTATCTTAAAAGTCCAGGGGTAAGAATGAATGACCCCTGTTGGCAGCTGTACTTGTAAATGCTTGGTTCCATGAATGGATATAGGGATGTTATTAATGGCGGATAAAGTTTGCAAACCTGAGTAGTGATCACAAGAAGCGAAATCCTTAACAGGTAGCAAACTAATCGGAGACCCCGTGTCGACTAAAAATTCGACATTGTTGGAAGGATCAAAAACCGTAAATGAGCGGTCGGGGCTTACTGGCGACCCACAGTGGCGAGCTGAGTCGTTTTTTGGCAACGAACGTGATCGCCATGCACAAGGGGATTGGCATCTATTTGCGCGCATTCCTAATTTTCTATGATAAAAACAAAGGTCGCTTTCGGCGGCACTGTAGCAGGAAAAATGATGCCAAGGATTTTTCGTGTTGGGTTGCCTGTGAAAGGTAGGACGGTTCCCAGGGCCTCCTAACTTATGCGAGCTACTATTCTGTCCTCTGGAGTGGCCAGCGGCGGTATTATAGCAGGGGTGTCGAGGGGGGTGTGGTGAGGCGAATTGGGGTTGTGGCGAGTTGTGTATGGTGGCAGCCAACTGATTTAGACGCTGATCAAATATTTCGTTGATTAAGCGTTGGGGGTTAGGCTATAAGTAGTGTTGGAAGATTTTGAAGCGGCCATAATTTTGTCCGCTCGCAGCGCAATGAAGTCTAAGTTGGTGTCGAACGATCCCGCTAGAATGGTTCGAACCTGAACCGGAAGTTTGTCAAGAAATAATTTGCGCAAGACCGCTTGACTCTGAGAATTCGAGGTGTTGAACGCGTCGAGCAGGTAGCGCATTTCGAGAAGCAATTCGCTAGGTTTGCGATCGCCCAACTCTGTATTATGAAACAACTTGTCTAAACGATCGTTTTCACAGAGTCGATATGTCTTAGCCAGGGTTGTTTTTAGGTTGGTATACGGAAACATGCCCGGGTTACGGACGACATGCTGGACCTTTGGAATACTTTTTAAGTGTAGCAAATTTAATGCCTCTGAAAACTTTCGCTGCTCATCCCAAATCCTGTTTGAGGCAAAAATTTGGTCAACCGCTGCAAACCACAAGTCGACATCGGTTTCCCAAAATGTTGGCAAGGTGATGTTAGGGATGGGTGGCGACGCTTGTTGGTTTGGTACTGACTGTAATCGTGGAGTTGTTAAATTCTGAGCCCAAGTCTCGATACCCACTGATCGATTACCTGATAAAGGGGGACGCCGGGAGACAAACGGGTTATGGTTCGGTGCCAAGTAGTCTTGGAAATGCGACGCCAATGGATGGCCGTGGGAAACAGGCAATGCGCTATCGTGGGGATCGACGTACGTTGACTGTAAAGGGGGCGCATGACAGGTTGCGGACACGGCCTGCGAAGACGATGATCCTGCTCTACCGACGTTTAAGGGTTGCCCTAGCGTGGAAAAAGGTGGGTAATCGATATCGGTGCCAGAAAAGGGAAATGGTGGAGAGGTCGAAGTGGGGGGTGGAGGTGTAGGCATAAACGAAGGTTTGGAAGACAAACGGGGAGCGGATGAAGAGGAAGTATACGCGTCTGGATGGGAAAGGAAAGTTGTAGCTGTAACAGGGATTGTGGACACATGCGTGAGCTCATCATGGTCCATAGTTTTTACCTTACGGTTGCGTAAATTGTAAAAGGGGCCGGGTAATTTATGAATTGATGAGAAGTAAAAGTGGTAATAAGGGTATTATACAAAAGATTTAAAAAATATATGGCCCAGAGCAAAAATGACAACACTATAACACAAAATATGATAAAAATAAGAATGTTCGTACCGGGAAAAGTTCTTCGTTCTTCGTCCTCGTCGTCGTTGACGCTGCGTTGTTGTTGTTACTGCGCTTCGTTGTTGCTTTGACTTTGCCTTTGTTCGGACGGCTACGTTCTTCGATTTGACCGGAAAAGATTTCGCGTTTTAACGGCTTCAGTGTTTTTTTTCGCACCGATGATGATGGTCCAATGTTGAGAAGCTTTGAAATTCTGTCGTAATCCGAGAGAGTGCACTCGGGGCACCAATGTCGTGAGTTTGCTTATATTTTTAATTCCACTGTAATCCAAGGCTAATCCTCACTCAATATCCCTTTGAGGATCATAAGATTCTAATTCATAAAATTTGAGACAATTCATTAATTGTTAGGTAACAAAAGAATTACAATGAATTTCAGAAAAATATGTATTACGTCATAATGACATAACAATTACAATCATGTAACATATGTGTTACATTATCCCTCAAAGGGATATAGAGTTTGTTCCTTTTTATTGGTGATAACAATCAGCAAATATATTAACAGAACCGAATTATAGCAGAATCGGCCATGAGGGTAAAGCAAGTAAAGCAGCAGTTACTTGATTCAAAGCATGAGCGAAGCGGATGATTGACCAGCAAATATTCATCATAAGCAATGCGAACATATATAAATGCGAATACGAATCACATGACACGATAAAGCAATGGAGTTTTGATAAGGTTGGCATGAAAGCAATGCAATTTCCCACACCAAATGTTAACGTTGATGTTTAACACCAGATATGGGAAATACTGATTGTGATATTAAAAATAAAGCCAAATACAAATTAATTTACAGTCAACACAAAGCAAAGTAAAATCAAATAAGCACGTAATCACCACAGCATGTTCTTTTCTTCCTGCTTGACGTGCCCTGAGAAGTTAAAAGAGTCCTTGCTTTTCCCCAAATTTTGGTTTACCCCGGTAGCTCTATAAAGCTATTTTAAAGCAAAATACTAATAATATCTTCCATGATGTGCAATTTGACGCAGGGGCGTTATGTTTTTTGATTTCCCCTCAAACTTTTTCAAGTCCCTGCTGGTTACGCATTATGATTCATATTTGTTTTTCCTTGCTTAGGTAATGTTTTAGTAACTATAAGCCATAATCCCTGCGCATGTACTGGCGATCATGTTGGCCTATTGATCAAGACTGGAAGTATTCACAGATAACAAATTATGACACAAACTACTATTCGTCATTTTTGAAAGTGTAAAGGGGGCAGGTAAAACATAGTTAAAATTGATGTCGTCGTCCAAATGGTGGTCATTTTAACTGATAAAGAAATGAGCTATTTAGTGGTAGGCATATTTGACGATTTGATGGGCCCCCTTTCGTACTAACATTGGTGACATTAAAATTTTTGCCTGCGCTATTTGCTTTGATTCGGCCATAGCATGAAAAGGGACGATGCTTTTGCCCTAAGTCATATAACCTATTGCAATAGGCGCCAATTATGCTCTTTTCAAACAAAAACATTTTTTCTTAATCCAGTGTTACAAATTGATGCTATTATTGTTTAATTTTGATCTTTACTTAAATTTGGGAGTTTTATTACATTTCACTTTGCCCTCTTATTTAGACCTTCCTACTGTTATATGAAGATTAGTGTATTTGTACTGATATCTTTGCAATTACAAATATCAGTCATGAGCTTTGCTATTTATGTTCTCCCTCAAATTGATAGTGGATAATTTTGCTGCCAGCTGCTGTTTCCATCAAATACTGGCAAGCATTGAGATGTCATTTATCATTATGACCTCACAATGCGTTTTGAGCCATTATTTTTTGGATCGCTGCTTACCACTTTTTTGTTACTGTAGGCGAATTACATAGACTAAATGGACTGCGTGCATGTTCCTTGGCTGTGGCATAAACCCTGCCATGCAAAGAGCAAACGAATCCTAAATGAAGCACTCACAGTTAAGTTATAGCAGTAGCGGGACCCAATTAATAATGTCAAAATAAAAGGAGATCAAATCAGCTGGCTGCGCCAGCCTCGCCCAGTTGCAAAGAAAATTGCTTCAACATTTAGATTATATGTAGCTCGACACTTACGTTTTGATGCAAACGATAAGACAGAACTACCTTTACCCAATCGTCTTTTTCTTGTGTGATCACCAACTGTTTTGCTTGGAGTAGGCTACATATTAAAATTTGTAAACTTCATTTTTTGATGAATTTTTTAAAATAATTTGATGGATAATGCCAAAGATCCATTCTATCGAGAAAGAACAGAGAAAATGTACCAAAGGATCAAAAAAATTTCCTAAGCTTTCAAAGAACAGTAATTGTTAGTACCTTACAATAACGTTAAGATATTAAAATTACTGTTTTTACTAAGCTTACCACTTTTTTTAGAGGGGCAGAAAGTCAAACCGCAGGTCTTAAAGTTCAATTTTTTCAGTATAAAAACTGATATTAATTGTACATATTGTACGCTATCGGAATTGCCTTGAAACAACCTTCAATTTGCTGAATAAAGTTTGAAAATCAGTTGAGAAATGAAGTCACCAATCGATTTTTTAGTAAACTGATTTTGCAAAAAGGCTGCAATTTTTTAAAACATCTTCATGTTATGATCCTCGATAGCGAAGAATTGTGTTAATCGTACAAGACATATTATGACATCATAGAGCTAGTTTTATGCGTGCAAGCGAAATAGAGAAAAATGCTTATATGGCTTAAACAAAGAATTGTTTGTAGCATAGTCATATAAGCATTAATTGTTGCGAAATTGTTTTTGTCGAATGCACCTTAATAATATCTCCGAAAAGAACGTTTAATCGCGTTTTTGTGCGATGAGTACTTTTTGAAAAAGAACAAAATATGTTACGTTTCTTTCCTATAGCCTTGATTCTTCCTGACACAACCTTCAACCAGACTAAAAACGGATAAAAACGTATATTATTTAAAAGTTAGTGACAGGACGCCAGCGTCTACTCTTCACACATGTACCAACTTAACTGTCTCTACCGTACTTCTCAAAGGCGTGCAATGCATGCCTTATCAGCATAATTAGAACACCGCACAGAGAACCCGCCCGAAGGCGAACTGCGCTATCAAAGCAACCCGCGTTCAAAACCAACGTGTAACACCCTCTCCCCTCTACTAAAACAGAAGGAAGTTACCACAAATATACGTACACACAATATTGCAAACAGCCTACAACATATCAATTCATGGTGATGTGATTCAATAATATCAAAAACCCAGGTGCAATACTATTTCATAGAGTGCAATTAAATAATCAAAGTGCAGCTAAATATCTGGATAATAATGTGGGCGTCTCAACGTACTTCTGGGCCGTAAATTTGGTCTACGACTATTAATATTGCGACTACGTGAAAAGTGCGACTGACTTTGGGAGAAACGTCGATAAAATCCCATGTCGCTATTTGGCCAATCGTTACGGGATGATTCTTTTAACTTATCATCCTCAGTTGTAAATTTTTCATTAATTCTTCCATAACTTTTCTTCAAACGATTAAAATGAACATGTTTAGTTGTAGACCCGTCAAGACGCTCTATCACATAATTCACAGGTGGTAACACTTCAACAACACGATAAGGACCACAATAAGGCAAGTGAAATTTACGTGATTCATCATTTTGTAACACAGAATTCTTTAACATCACAAGATCTCCAACACTGTACGCGGTGTTTGCTGATGCCTTCTAATCATAGCGTTTTTTCATCAGATTCCTTCTTTTTTCTAATCTTGTTTTGATCACCTCATGCACCAGGCGCATTCTGTCCTGCAAATCAGCAATAGCATTGGTGGAAGGAAGAAAACTTGGTTTACCCGTCATCAAATCTGCCGGCAATCGCAAATCTCTTCCAGTCAGCAAAAAATGAGGCGAAACTTCTGTTTCTTCATGGCAGCTTGCATTATACGCGGAGCAGATTGCAGGAAGAGACCTGTCCCAAGACTGAGGATCCTGTTGTACATAGTTCTTCAGCATCGCAATTATAGAGCGGTTATTTCTCTCAACCCCACCATTACCAGCTGGGTGGTAAGCAGTCGTTCTCCTCTTTTTACACCCCATTAATGTAGCCAGCTCTCGAAACAGCATGCTTTCGAAGTTGCCACCCTGATCGGAGTGAACGCGTTCAGGCACTCCATGGACCGCAAACCAATTACGATACAGTGTCATTCCTGTTTCCTGAGCCGTTTGAGAACGCATTGGCCACGCTTGCATATATTTGGTATATGTGTCGCAAGCGACTAAAATGTAACGTTTTCCTGTGTGAGTCACAGGCAAGCCACCAAGTACATCGATCTCAATTCGCTGCATTGGGCTCACTTCTGAAGAGGGAACAAGCTCAGCCTTTGGAGTTGTTGATGGTTGTTTCCGTTGGTCACACAGTTGACACTCTTTACAATATGCGGTAACGGACGCTCTCCAACGTGGCCAATAAAATCGTTCCGATATCTTTTCAGCAGTTTTCTTTACACCCAAGTGGCCTCCACCGTGAGCAGAATCGTGAAGGGCTCTTAATACCTCCTCTCTATTGGCATTGGGAACCAATAATTGGGCTCTTACAGTCATCATTGAGTCTTCATGCTTTCGATACAAACAAGAATCCTTGAGAATGATTTCTCCAAAGATAGACCAATAATGTCGAATCTCTTCGCTTGACTTTCTAACCTTTTTAAATGCTGGTCTAGAACCGCGTCGGACCCAATCAAGTAAAACAGACAAATGTTCATCTTGTTGTTGGAATTGTGCAATTGAATCATTATTCAAACCTTGGCATTCTCGGAAATCAATGGCAAACATATCTACCTTGCTTGAATTCTCAACATGTTCCACCTTATTTACCAAGCCATCATCATAGCGGAACGGACAATCATCAGGAAAATTCTCCTCCTCGCCAGGACACCTGCTCAAAGCATCAGCATTTCCATGAGCAGATCCTGAGCGATGTACAAGTTTAAAATCAAACTCGGCCATCAATTCGAACCATCGCGCGCACTGACCAAAGACATCCTTGGACTCCCACAGCCACCGTAAAGCAGAATGATCAGTTCGCAATAAAAACGTTTGATCCAGATAACAACGAAACTTTTGGAGAGCATGAACAACAGCTAGAAGTTCTTTTCTTGTCGTGGAATAATTTCGTTCACATTTGGTTAGTGTTCGGCTACAGTAAGCAACTGGATGCTCTTTTCCATCGCGAATTTGAGACAAAACTCCCCCAACTGCACCATTTGAAGCATCAGTATCCACAATAAACGGTTTGGAAAAATCAGGATACACTAAAACAGGTGCAGATGTTAAAAAACTTTTTAAACACAAAAATGCGTCATTACATTCACCGGTCCATTCGAATTGCTTGGCGGACTTTTTGGTCAAATTATACATTGGTGCAGCTAATTTAGCAAAATCTTTAACAAACTTTCGATAATATGATGCAAGACCCAAAAATTGTCTTACTTCTTTTAATGACTTGGGAATTGGCCAGTTACTCACACAAGACACTTTCTCAGGGTCACACGAAACTCCCGATTTTGATACAATATGGTCTAAAAACTTCACCTCACTTTTAAACAAAGTACATTTTGAAGGCCTTAGGGTCAAGCCATGCAATTCAAGACGTGACAAAACCAAATCGAGATTGCGTAAGTGTTCATCAAAAGTGCGTGCGTAAACAATGATATCATCCAAGTACGCCAAAACGCCATCCCATTCAATACCATTTAATACAACTCTCATTAAATGCTGAAAGGTTGCCGGCGCGTTTGCCAAGCCAAAGGGCATCACGTTAAATTCAAACAATCCTTTATGGCATGTAAACGCTGTTTTTTCCTTATCTTTTTCGTGCATAGGAATTTGCCAGTAGCCCGATTTCAAATCCAAAGTGGAAAAGTATCCACACCCGGACAGCTGATCAAGACTGTCGTCTATTCTTGGCAAGGGGTAACTGCACTTTTTAGTACAGTTATTGAGAGCACGGTAATCAACACAAAACCTAACACTGCCGTCTTTTTTCTTAACCAAAACAACTGGACTAGACCACGGCGACTTAGATGTGCTAATAACACCGTCATCCAGTATATCATCAACAAGTTTACCTACTTCTTGTTTTTGTTTTGTCGACATTCTTCGAGGCTGCTGACGTACAGGCATGGCATCGCCAGTATCAATGCTGTGTTTAATCACTTCAGTTCGACCCAAATCGGTTTTTGACAATGAAAAAGCCTTTTTGTGCTTTTTAATAATTTCATGCACTGCTTTTTTTTTCTCCCTCGTTAAGGTTTAACTCATTTAATTTTAATTCCTCCCACAAAAGTAGAAGGTCAGCATCTTCACTACGTAAAGCCTCGAAAGAATGATCCTGAATCATAGGCACGGTTTCTAAAATATAAGCACAATCGTCAACACATAAATCCTTCGCAAAAACACTTATTTTCACAAGAGCACCTATTTTAGCAACAATTACTCCCATAGGTAAACACTTAGCGGTGGGGGTAAAGTTGGCCATTCTGACTAGCACGGAGTTACCAAAAGTTTTTATCACTCCATTTCCACACATAATTTCGTATTTACCCAACAACGCTTCGTTTCTCTCGACATAAACGTCTGAGCCGTCACTAAACTCATGACCAATAATTTTGCAGGGCACCATCATTTCAGTAAACGGTGGTAATTTTAAAGTGTTAACCAGACTCGCATCAAAGGAAGACAATGGGCTAAGCCTCTTTGTTAGGTGTAGGGTAAAATCCCCAGCTATTAAGACTTTTTGTTTGTAATCAACTACGCACTGTTGCTTTTGCAAGAAATCCAAACCCAAAATAAATCGTTCGGGCAGATTTTTACACACATACACATCAAATGGTATTCGACAGTCCCCAATGGCAATAGAAACCTCAGTCTTTCCTAACATAATGAGTGGTTCACCGCCAGCGCCGACAAACTTAATATTGTTTGATACATTTAACAAGGTTGGAGAGTTACACGTTCGGTAAAATTCTTCAGATAATACCGTCACTGATGCACCTGTATCTACTAACGCACACACATATTTATCGTTTACAATAATCTTAGCATATTTACAAAGTTCATCGTTGGTTGACGGCACATAATAAACATTTTTCTCCGGTTGGTATCGTGCATTGGCTCGGTCAGCGTCGCGATCCACTTCTCGATTGCCGCCAAATTGCCGCCGTTTTTCTGGGCAATTTCTTTGAAGATGTCCACTTTTTCCGCAAAAGTAACAAGTGATAACAGGTGTAGATCTCTGTTTGATACACATATCTCTGATATCCTGTACTTCTTTTCGCAAGTCTGCAATTAGACCTTTCAATTCCTCGATCTCATTCTTTTGGTTGACTGATCTCTGAAGTCCGATGGCTGACAAAGCAGCGGAGTCATCCGGTAGAGTATTAGTACTCAAAGCTAATAGCTGCTTTGCGGTATCCAAAAATCTAGGACGGTCAGCTTGCGAATTTCTGGCCATTAAGCGGTCGACAAGATGCTTATCCCTCAACCCACTAATCAACACATTGTACAACACGTCGTTTTTTGTTTGGGCATCTTCCTTATCGGGATATGCAATCTCTCCCAGCTGATGGAGCGCAGCAACGTAACTGTGATTCGATTCTCCGATTGCCTGGCAGCGGCTAATCAACTGCTGCCGCGCTCTGTTTAACTGCTTAGCTCCACACGCTACTTCGGTTGCTTTTTGTTTTAACGCATCATACGACAATTCATAGAGTTGTTTATCAGCTCCCTGCATTTCAAACTTCATAGTTTCTGGTAAGCTTGCCAAAAATGCATGGCGCTTTGCTGCGTCAGGCGCATCCACACTTTCGCAAAAAGCTCTCAAACGACGCCAAAAATCCAATAAAACTTTCTCCTAGCAAATACTTCGGGGGCTGACAAAAGAAATTCATTGGGCGTGCTCGCCAGTGTTACGTTTCTTTCCTATAGCCTTGATTCTTCCTGACACAACCTTCAACCAGACTAAAAACGGATAAAAACGTATATTATTTAAAAGTTAGTGACAGGACGCCAGCGTCTACTCTTCACACATGTACCAACTTAACTGCCTCTACCGTACTTCTCAAAGGCGTGCAGTGCATGCCTTATCAGCATAATTAGAACACCGCACAGAGAACCCGCCCGAAGGCGAACTGCGCTATCAAAGCAACCCGCGTTCAAAACCAACGTGTAACAAATACAGATTGTGCAATAAAGCGTAGATTGTGACGTCATTTTAGACCCCAAACAAATGAAAGTTTTTGTAATGTGATAAATCGGAAGCTGGTTTTCGTCTCAGCAAAAAGTGGTTGTTCTCTGTCAAGTAATGTCAATTTTAAAAAATATTTTTGATTATGACGTCGCCATGACGTCATCAACACTCTTATGACACTACCGCGGGATGGTGATTGATTGTGCCAAGTTTGCTGCTTCTACCTGTAGCACTTTCAGAGGAGTTAAAACAGACACACAAACAGAATTGCGCTTTATATACAGGGTGTCCGTAAAGTTACTATACAGTCTTAAGCCGGGTTTACAGCGATAATTGACAAAACTTACTCACACACAAGAAATCAATTTTTATAAGCGCTGTTACGAATGGTTACGATTTGATCGCCTAATTTTATGCCGCGTTTTTCAATAGCAGTAAGTAAAATACGATCTTGCTTCACATGAACTTGAGGCCAATATGTTGTTTGCTGTAGAATAACAGTAGGTAGGCAACTATACAGGCTTATATTAGCATTTTAAATAGGCCGGTAGTTTAGGATAGGCTATGTCCTAGCTGATTTACTGCAGTTTCATCTAAAAAACATTTATAACAAGTTTCTACTTATAATTTAGATTATAGGGTAGCCTATTTACAAAAAGGTGCAGTCGAAACATAAGGTTGAAATTAGTAATTTTGATAATTTTTTCGTTTTTGTACCAATACAAGAAAACGCAATCCATATTGCTGTTTTCCCCAAGAAGGCGTAGACCTAGGCAATATAAGGTGCATCCTCTGTTGGAAAAAAGAACAAAGAATTATAAAGGTAGGTCTTTGCGTAAGCTAATGCCGGTACGTTAAACTTGTAGCCTACTGATTGGCAGGTTCATCAATAGAGGTCAGACCGGGCGGCCACCCAATACCCATGTTTTTAGGGGTTTACTGGGGCGAGACACGCAGCTCATAAGTTGAGAAAGCCCACTAGCCAAGTGCACAATAAGTAACTAAACATGGCAAACGAATTTAGTAAATCGTGCCTTTCTTTTACGCGTGTTTATTATTTTTAAGTATATATTTTAGCAACAAATAAACTTGACTGATCGATCGTATGTAAATGACAATTTTGTGTAGTGGGCATGCAATTTTTTGTGCAAAAGTTGTTCAAGGTTTCAAGAAAGGGCCCACTATTTTTCAGGGCCCTTAATGGATGATGGTAGAAAACTAAGTAGCCCACTGTGTATTTTTACATGTGTTCTTTAGATGAAAATAAATGGTGTACCGTACTTTTAAACTAAGTCGTATTTGAAAAAGAGCACGGGAGACATCGTGAAAAGTAATAAAATGAACAAAAAAAAACAGTTACAACTTGTTGCAGGCGAGTATCATAAATTGGTCAGAGACATGAGAGAGCTTCGCCAATGGCGTTTTACACGTCTTTTCGCATGACTCCAGAAATATTTGACAAAGTTCTTCTAAAAATTGAACACAAATTGCAAACGTGCGACTTGTACAGGAAGGACACAATATCTCCTGCTGAAAGGTTGGCTGTGACTCTGCGGTAAGTTTGCTTGCTTGCATAGAAGCATATTTTATAACGTTATTTATAAGGCTTATTTTTTTAAAGAGTAGAAGCATGAAAAACTGAGTGGTCGTCAACTACTGTTTTAATATTCTATGTGATCACTTCCACGACCATTACCGGTACCACAATCGCAAAGCCACTAAACAAATCAGCTGCGTTTTTTAAATAACATTCTCTCTCATTTTAGGTTTTTGGCAACTGCAGATACATATCATACAATTGCTGCGTCCTACCGGATGAGCAAGTCTGTCGTGTCGAAAATTGTTCCCCAAACATTCGAAATTCTCTGGAACGTATTACACCCTGATGTGACGCCACTTCCGGATGAACGCAAATGGAAGCATATTGCTGAGGAATTTGAAGAATTGCGGCAATTTCCACATTGCTTAGGGAGCCTTAATGGGAAGCACATTATGATACAACCTCCTAAAAACTCCTGATCGTTGTTCTTGAACTATAAAAAACATTTTAGTGTTGTTATCCAAACAGTTGTTGATGAAAACTACAAGTTTTGTAATTGTGAACATTGGAGCATACGGTCGACAAAGTGACGGTAGTGTTTTTGCCAATTCACTCTTTGGTAGAATACTGAAGGCACAACAACTTCCCATACCTCCTCCGGAACTATTAGGAGGATCTGTCTCGTTTAACCTTTGTAGGAGACGAAGCCTTTCCTTTACTTCAAAATTTAATGAGGACCTACCCTAGTGGAAATTTAACGCGTGAAAAAATTATTTTTAACTATCGTCTCTCACGGGCGAGGCGTAGAGTGAAAAATGCTTTTGGAATTTTGGCCTTTCGTTTATGTTGTTTTCATCGTCCACTCATGCTGACAACAAAACATGTTGCAGCTGTAGTACTTCATAATTTTTTAAGACGTGAAGTTGGTTCTCAGTACACGGAAATTACTTCAGAAATTCAGAGCTGTAATAATCAAGCAACGCAACTAACGTCGATGCGGCGTGTTGGTCGTTCGTACAGTTCAACAGCAAGCAATGTTCGGGAAGCTTTTCCTGTTGTTGTTGTTGTTGTTTACCCGACCCCTTCCGAGGGATGGGGGCATGGCGGAAGACCATGGAGCCCCAGAAGCCGGGAAACTCCCCAGGGTCTGGACCAGAGGTCATAAAGAGACAGAGAGTCGCCAAAGAGTGAGCGGCACATAGAGTCCCTAGCTGGACAGTGCAGAATGAGATGAGAGATGTCCTGGGACCAGTGTCCACAGGCGCTGCAAGAAGAATTCTCGATTCTGCCAATCCTGGAGAGATAGGAACCTAAAAGAAGGCTGTGTCCGTTGCAGCGAAGACGAGAGAGGACACAGCGAGCATGACGAGGGAGCACTTGTTCCTCAGTGGAAATTGAGGGAACCTGTGTGTCAAAATACTTTCAAGAGACAGTACGCCTCCAGTCCGAGATAAGACGAGAGTGGATACAAGAGATAAGAGGAGAGAGACTACAAGGGATTGCGGAGGGCGCAAGCAGCGCTCCCCGTCTGGCAAACTCATCAGCTGTGTCGTTCCCCGGTAGAAACGAGTGTCCAGGGACCCATTGTAGCCTGATAGAACAGGAGGAGAAGAAGGACAGTTCCTGCCAGATCTTCCACAGAGTTTGAGATAACAGGAAAGGTGGAGGAGAGGACAGAGTGGCGAGGACAGAACGAGAGTCAGACAGGAGAAGAAGAGAAGAAAAATGGCAGACTTTATGGTGTTGCCGAGATCAGCAAAGAGCGTGCAGAATGGCGCAGGCCTCAGCGGAAAAACTGGAACAAACTGGGCCTGCCGAAAAGGAGAGAGTGGCCTCAGTGCCACAGAGAGAGCAGTTGGCAAGAACGCCGGAGCCGCCCTTGCCAAAAGGAAAAGGAACAGAGCCGTCTGTCCAGAGTACCAGATCATGAGGGGGGAGAGAGTCAAGGTGGGCGAGAGCCGCACCTTGGCAAGAGTAAGAGGAATCAGAGCGAGAGCATGGAGAGGAAAGGGTGGACTCCACCGTGAAGGAAGGCTGATGCCAAGGAGGACAGGGAGGGCAAGCAACAAGAGCCTCCCTAGAAGGAAGCATGAACGGGTGAGTGGACGCAAGAGCTCTCCAGGACGATCTGCAGAGTCTTGGTTTCACTCCTAGTCTGGCCAAACCTGAAATAAGAAAGGAGGTTGGAAGACGAAGCGCCCGCTCATGAGAAAAAAGAGTGAAGTGAGTCAGAGTGACTCGTAGGGGAGATAGAGAAGCCTCGGTGAGTAGTAGAGGGATAGGGGAGGACGAGAGGCAGCCGGTGATGGCGCGACTGGCCGCTCGGTGGAGGCGTTCCAATTTGGTAATGTTGGTAGCGCTTAGGAAAGGAAACCATCCAGGTGAAGCGTAAGTGAGAAGGGACCGAAGAAAAGATTTATACAGAAGAGAGAGGGACTCCTTAGAGGGGCCCCATGAGGAAGCAGAGATACAGCGTAAGGCCTTGAGACGAGGGAAAAACTTGGCCTTCAGCGAAGATATATGCTTAGAAAAGGAAAGAATGCCGTTGAAGGTGACCCCAAGAAAAGTTGGAATGGGATTAAAACGGAGGCGGGAGCCGAGTAGGAGGAGGTTGGGCTGGAGGTTAGCCTGGTGGGGATCCACTGAGAAGAAGGAGGCCTCACATTTGCTCGGATTGAGAGGAAGACACCAGTACTCAGACCAGCGCTCCAATCGAAACAGAGCTCCTTGTGTGGCCTCCACCGCAGTAGGGACCGAGGGGGAGGACGACCAAGTGGCCAGATCGTCAGCGTAAAGAGAGCAGCTGACGGAAGAAGGCAGAGAAGCCGGAAGATCATTAATGAAGAGAGAGAAAAGTACAGGGCCAAGAACGGATCCTTGCGGAACACCTCGACGGACTCGAAAGAAACAATTTTTGTGATTTTGAAAGACCACAGCAGCGCGCCTGTCAGAAAGGAAAGATTGAGTCCAACGAGCAAAGCAAGGAGGGAGGCCAGCCGAAATAAGTTTGTGGAAAAGGGCGGGATGCCAGACAGAGTCAAAAGCTTTCGAGAAATCGATAGTAGACAGGATCGTCCGAGAGCCCGGCCTGGGTTTGTTAAACCCATCCGAAATGGACTGGGAAAGGTACAGAATTTGATCGAGTGTAGACCGTCCAGGGCGGAAACCGGCCTGGCGGGGAGAAAGAATGGAATTAGATTCCAGAAAAAAGAGAAGACGGGATAGAATGATGCGTTCAAACAGCTTTGATTCGCAGGAGGTGAGAGAGATAGGCCGGAAGGAAGCAGGAGAGTCGAGAGGTTTTCCCATCTTATGTATGGGAATAATAGATGTCTTCCAGATGGAAGGAAAGGAATGTGAAGACCAAGAAAGATTGAAGATGTGAAGAAGGAAATCCATGCCAGAGCGAGGAAGATGCTTTAGCATGGGATAGGCAACTTTGTCTGGACCAGTGGCAGTGGATGAGGAGAGGTTGGAGGCAGCCGCAAGAAATTCAGCGGGAGAGAAGGGAGAGCAAAAGGACGAGTGAGACTCCACAGAGCACGTAGCTCGGCGGAGCTCAGTGAGGTAGCCTCTGGCTCTGCTGCGCAGGGCCTTTGGCTGAGAAACGGAAAAGTGAGACCTCAGGTAAGCGGCATAAACCGAAGCCGATTCCCTGGGAGAAGAACAGTTAGGAAAGTTAGGAGAGGAAGAAGACGAGGAAGGAGAGCCAGCGATAGAGCGAAGAAGAGAGTGCACAGATTTAGGATTAGATTTAGGTGAAAGAGAAGTGCAGGTCGTCTGCCATGCCTCAGCCTTGGCCTTGGCAATGACCGAGCAGGCACGTCGAGAAGCGGAGATGTAAGCCTGGCGATCTTCATCACTTCTGTGAGCAGTAGCGAAAGCCATGCGCCTTTCACCAACCGCTTGTTCCACCTTAGCAGACCACCAGGCTTTAGGAGGGCGTTTGATGCGGCCGAAAGGAATGGAAGATTTGGCCGCATTCATTGCCAGAGAGGTAAAGAGAGCAGCTGCAGAGGAAAGAGAAAGAGACGAGTATTCCTCTGCAGTAGGACAGTGAGTGTCAAAGTAGGAGGCAAAGTCATCGCAGCGAGCTTTCTGAAAATTGAAGGAAGGGGGGCGCTCGTTTGTGTGAAAGACCGGAGAGAGAGGGATAGATAGAAGAATTGGTAGGTGGTCAGAACCCAGGTCCTGAAGCACCTCCCAGGAGCAAGAAAAAGCAAGAGTAAAAGGAGCAAAGGAGATGTCAGGAGAGGAGCGACTGCCAGAGGAGCGATGGAGAAGGGTGGGTGTGTCTGGGTCATTGAGGGGGAGGAGGTCTGAGGAGATGAACCAGTCGAATACTTCCTCCCCACGGGGGTCGGAAGTACCTCTTGAGTCCCAAAGCGGGTGATGGCAATTGAAGTCCCCCAGAATGAAGAGATTTCTGGAGGAGGGAAGAATTGAGGGAGAGGAGGAATCGGTTCTGCCATCCGTTGGGGATGAACGAATAGGGGGGGCATACACATTAAGAAATGACACCGAGGAGGATTTGTTTAGAGAGATGTTGACCCCTACATAATCAGAGTAGGGATCGAGCGAAGAAAGAGAGGTGGTAGAAAGTTCAGAAAAGGATAGGCCCTGTCTGACGATAATGACAACGCCGCCACTGGCATGCGAGGCATCCGAAGAGAGAATGCCAGACCGGGAGTGAGTACGATCAGAACGCAGAACAGAGAATCCAGAAAGAGGAAGATGAGTTAAGATTGGATTCCTGAATGCAGATAAGGTCGACAGGATGGGATGAAAGAAAGTGAAGTAGTTCAGTGCTCCTGGCTCGAAGACCTCCAGTATTCCATTGAAGAACCCTGAGAGAGTCAGGGGGAGGAGAGGAGGCAGGAGGTGCAGAAGTATAGCCAGGAGCAAGGGACGGTGGTGGGAGGGCAGGGAAAGGAGATATAAGATGGGCAGATGGGGGATAAGAAGTTTGGAGACGAGGGTGGGGCAAGAGTGCAGCATTAGCAGAGGGGGGCTGGTTCCACAGTGGAGGTATACGTGCCGGAGGAGTCCGAGTCATAGTGTTACGGTAGGGGGGCAGCTCCAAGAGTGAGAGCTCTGAAGTTAGATAAAGAAAGTTGTGAGCACCGGAAGCTTTTTCTCGCTATTTTTGTTCACCAAAAGGATCTATTTCTTGGCAAGATAATTTGACTCAGAGAGTTGATTAGAAATTTGTTCTGTGGTTTACTAGTTATTTAAAACTGCTTGACCGTTCGTTGCTTTCAGTAGCCCTTCTGATTCGTTTTTGGATAACAAAAATACACCCAAAGGCTTATGTTAAATGTGGACTATTGTTGGATAGAAACTAGATTATGGTTGCACAGTTAATAGTTTACGTGGTGTTTTATCGTGAGTGCTATTCCCATGATTTTAAGGTAATGGCGCAAATACATCAAGCTTATACTTTCGGATAACCGAAAATAGCACAAATTTGAATTTCAACCAATGCTTGTTATACATTTAGGACCTGCCACATAATGAATTTTAGCTGTTACTTCTTACTTATAACCCACCATATAAAAGACCTCGGATATTTTAGATTTTGAAACCGAAAAAAATATGAAACACCCTGCTGCCTCTGCCTTGACTTATTTTGTTACAAGTCTAATCTTGTGGATATCATTTAATAACTCAACGTTTAAAAATTCGTAATTCAAAAAGGGAAGGTGACGTAAGTTGAGCCGGTTCCATAGCTGATCCATTGCCTTCTTCTTTTCTCGTAGTTAAATTACTGAACTGTAGCCCTAACATGCATGTCGTATGACGAGGCTTCTTTCGTGCTAGCCTCGTTTTGCTGCCTCCTAAGCAAAAAGTTCAGCATCAAATTGTTTTCACAGCAAAAATCCAACTTTTTGGAAAAAAAAAGTTAATTTGATTATCCTGGAAAGTATAGTAGACGAAGACACGAAAATAGTAGCGTTAACTTGCTTGTTAACTAGTGACTTTATGCAGCTAAAACTTAGTTAACAGAAATGGCAAAATTATAATTTTAATGCGAGAGATGCATGATTTCATAGTTGAGCCATGCAACTCAAATGTGATTAATTATTTTTCAAGCAGTTATAGTAAATCTTTTATTCCAAAGGTTATCCAAAATAGCATTGATAATCTAATTTAGCAAGTTTCAAAGGCCAAACGATGAAAGGTGCCACTTATGGTACTTTATATTGCTGCGATAGATATTAGGAAAAACAAACTTTAACAAAAAAGGTGCAGAAAAGCATGGGATCGACCGAATAATTTTAAAAAGGTATCTTGAAAAAGTAGCCGATAAGAACACAGATGATGCCACTATTGGGTTATTCCTCACACAGAAAAATATCTACTAACACAATTGAAAGCGATTTGGCTCAACATCTCATCGACCTTTGCAACCGATTTTATGGTTTAACACCCATTTAAGTCAGAATACTAGCATAGAAATACGCTATTAAAAACAGTACCAAAATGCCTGAAAGTTGTAGTACCGACAAATGGTTGCGTGAGTTTAGGCATCGCCATAACTTATCATGGAGTACCAGAAGCAACAGTCTTTAATAAGACAAATGTGTCCATCTACTTCAATAATTTGTACTCTGTGATGGAAAAACACAAATTTGATCCTGGACAAATATACAATATGGATGAAACGGGCTGTTCTACCGTGCAGACTTTAAAAAAAGTTCTTGCACGTCGTGGTCAAAAACAGGTAAGCCAACTTCACTAAACATTAGATTTGTTAATATATTGTCAAAGCTTTATTGGATAACTAAATATAAAGTTTGGTACCCGTACATTTTGTTGAGGTTTCCAGCTTATCTGAGTTTTAGGGCATGACACAATGTGTTAAGCGAATTTTATTGTCGATTTTGTCGTCCTATTGCTATTTCTTAGCTAATTTGTTATCCTATTGAACTATAGCCTGTATTCTCACTACCGATTAAGTAAATTTCTTTTTCCACCGGTTGGATCTCTGACACCGCGAAAACGAGGCGAATTAGTAACGAGGGCCGCCACAATCAACGCTTTGGGAAATGATACTCTCCCATGTTTGTGTTTCCACGAAAAATATACAAAAACGCGATTTTTAAAAATATCTTTGCTGAAGCGTAAATCTATTGGGTTAGGCGAGAAGAGTGAAAAGAAAAAAATTGGCTCAACTAATGGCACCTTCCCCTACACAAGCTGTAAACAAATTAATGACATTCGCTTGTTTTTCTTAATGTTGCTTCAAGAATTTCTCGCTGCAGTTCCAGCCTCTTTAACTTCGGAAGAACTTTGGCTTCAGCGGCCATAGAATGATAAAATTTGTCCACTGCATCTGCTTCACTACCTGACATTAGAGAACAGCTTCAGCAACGTCACCAGTTACACAAGCAAAATGGTAGGCCTAAACGAAAAAACGCCTTAAAGCGGTCCAAGAGAAACAGCAGCGACAACTCGTTTTTAGGGGTTCAGGACACTTACCCTCTGTCACATACATCCGGTCATATACCCCCTCCCCTAGGCACTCCAACCCTAACCCAAGAGACCGGGGTATATGTCCAAGGGATAACTGCCTTGATACCATTTTTAGGTGATAAAAAATGAAATGTATTTACAAAAAAAACTTTAAATTGCCTTGGTAAACGATCAAAGCGACTGAAAGATTAAATGTCAATCAAGATGACTTAACGGTATGGCAGAGGTCCTGTCTACTGCGTAGCTAAATGGAAGATCGCGTTGATATAGGCCTAGGGTGTTCCATAAAGCCGGCCGATTTCAAATTCGGCGAACGCATTGGGTTACAATTTTAGGACATTTTATCATTTGTGCCAAGTGTCTTCACTCTGATTAGTTGTTTTTTGTCATATTTTAAAGAATACTTTATGTAAAATTAAATTCTTTGCAGAATACCGATACTTGTTTAGTAATTGTGGCATAAGATATGTCATGGAGCGGTTTTCAACTGCGTAACAAGTTCTCATTGTTAAAGACATTTTACGAAAATAGAGAATGTACGACGCCCAGTGCAAAAACTCCAAATCATTTTTGGAAGAAATGAAGCACCGTGCGGGTCTATTGGACGCAGACTAATGACAAAGTTCGAAACAATTAGTTCAGTTTTAACGGTGAAATCGCCTGGGCCGAAACGTTCGAGTCGATCTGAGGAACAGCTTGTTCTTTGCAAGACAGTGTCACTGTGAGTCCAAAAATATCAATTTGCCGCAATTGGATATCCCGACCACTTCATTGCATCGAATTTTGCATCGCATAACCTCCATTTTCGTAAATATCTTAAAAATAAGAATTTGTTGCGCAGTTGAAAACCCATCCATGACACAATATTCTGTGTAACTGTCGGAACTACTTCCTTTGTATTTATTTGTTAGTTAAGTTATTGGATGTTTAAATTTATTCATGCGTTATTTTTACTTAATTTTAAGTTAGGTAACATCACCTCATTTTAATTTACGTTGTTATTTTGCCTTTTAAATCACGTAGTAGTTTCTTGCGCACCCTTTGGCAAATTAGTAGATAATGTAGTTTAGTTTGGCATTTTTCAATCAATTCAAGATTTCCGTTATTCAAGATTGGGGACTTTTTAATTAATTTGAGATTTGAGTCTTTCGAGTTTGGAGACATATTGGATATTTGAATTTTTAAGTTATAGTTGGCAAGAGTTTTAAAAAATAAATTTGTTTTAATCATTTCTTCGTTTTCTATCTAATGCACGGAGTTATAAGATAGTGTACAGCTACACAACAATTACTAAACAAGTACCGGTATTCTGCAAAGAATTCAATTCTACATAAAGTATTCTTCAAAATAAAACAGAAAACAACTAAACGGAGTGAAGGCACTTGGCAAAAATGATATAAGCATGCCCTGAAATTTTAACACACAATATGTTTATAGAACACCCTTTTTAGCACTTAAGGAACACCATATATCATGAAAGCAGATGAGATAGTATTGATATTCAGCGTACTTTAAGTAGTAAAATACTACATCTTACTTTGTTCTCTTTTAAGCATGCTGACCACATCCTGTATCGTTTCACCAATTAGTTGTATCTCACCTTTCTTTGCTTTTTTTTGTTGCAGATGGTGCTACAAAATAAAAAAAATTAAAGAAATATGTAAAGCATAGCATACCAAAACGATTAACGTTTTTTCACACAAACCTACTTAAATCAATGCAATCGCTTTTTTGTTCGAGTTTCGATGAATTTGAACTTGTGGATGGAGATATACTTTTATGGCTATCATCTATCAAGATGATGAAGCTGTCTTGATCGTTATCAACCGCTGTGTGCAACACTGTACTCAGAAGCGGCTTCTCTTCCCACATATTGGAGATAGTCCTTAACATCAACAAAATAAAAACAGATTATAAGCAGACATATCGACAGAAGCGGACCCGAAAATTTTGAGAGAGAGGGGCACGCTGGTTGTACATATTTTGGGAGGGCCACGTAGTTTAGATAATTACCACACTGTTAATAATACGTTTATAACCAAATGGCGGTAAGCTCAACGCTCTGATCCTCTAGTCATATCGCTATGTCCTTCATAAATGCACTTTCTACTAAAGACTTCTCCTGCATGGTGGCTTCTACGTACAGTAAAAAATTGAAAGCAAACTGCAGAAGTTGTCAATCTCAATTTGGAAAACTGTATACTTTAAATAGGTGGAAGAATTGCCTTACTTATAATGGTCTAGTCTAAATAAAAAACAAAACAAAACGGAATTTAATTGCCTAAGCTCTTACCAAGACCTTTTTTCACTCTCAAGCTTCAAAATTATATGCCAGTTTATTTCTTACACTTGCATATATTTTTGTGGTAGTGCTAAAACCCCTTAATTGACATCTCCATTTATTTTGGGTCTCAAAAAATTACAACTCCTGTCAATCAAATGCATAAATGCTTGACTTGCTGAAACAAAATACTTCCATTTTTTGCCAAATAAAAAATTCCGAGCATACTTGGCTTCAATCTTAAACTACTTCAATTTTTTGTAAGTTAAACTCAGATGCTAAAATTGATTGTACTGCCACCAATGAGATATATTTCTCATCTATCAAATTTGTGAAACTACAATAGTAAGAAGAGATCCCTCATTGTCAGCTTAGCAATGTTTTAACTGAAAATGAACGAATGGTTTGTGCAATAAAAACAAACACTAGGATGCTAAGATATAACATCATGCACTAGACATTATGCGAAGCTGCAACGCATAACAATGAGTGAAGCAAAAGCTAAGCTAACAATACACCATAATGTTGAAACCCGATAGTAAAAATTAGGTCATAATAGCAAAAGCCAAGCTTAAGCAAATAAAGCTGATCACACATTTCTTCAAATAGACTGAACACAGCTCACTTTCTTCCTGATACAAATGGTTCTAGAAATAACATTGTGCGATATAAGTTCCAGGGTCTTGAGACTGAGCCTGGTTCACCAGATTTGGTCTTATTTTTTTTCTTTTTCTCGTCTAAACTTTTCCCTCAAAGCTTTCCACTGCTTTTGGCAATCTGCTTCTATATATAAATAAAATATGAAATAATGTATAACCAAGTGTAATGTATGGAAACAACATATGACCAAAATATATCACCATTATTGCAGCAATATCTGTCTTGTATTTGAGGGTGGAAGAAAAGCAAGACAACGTGTTTTGTAAAATATGTACTTATATAACCTGGGGTTAATATTGTGATGATGCCCAAACCTCACTTGCTTGTGTTTTATGTAGTTTGTACACACGTTTCAAAACACATTGAAATCTACAGTAAGATAATGTTACCAATGGAATTCAACAATTAAAAACCAGTAATAACACTTAATTAATAAATTGATAGATTATCTAACGTTATCACGAGATGCAACCATTTGCATAACTTTCTTATTACATTTAGTTAGCAAAGAAAATGTATTGGTAAATTTTACTATGTTAAAGGTAAATATAAGGCTATTTTGCCATCAACAGAATTTTAACCATGGAATGTATTTTGCCATTGAATATTTGTGACAGGTCAATTTCAACAATGTATTAAAAACATGACTCTTGGTCGTTTGTGATTTGTCAATTCTAAAGATGTGTTAAACACAAAAAATGTGCCACCAGTGCATACTCCTCCTTACATTCATATATTGGGCTCCCCCAGTATACACTGCATTCGTCAAGTACCTTGCCTGCCAAGATTCAAACTCAAATTCATCACATTTGAAGGCAGCAGCACTCTCCACCACATCAACACCACGTGCATTATAGCAAATGTGCTTATTTAGACACTTTAATGGTGATGGAAAAATAGATTCAAAGGGTAAAATGTAGTCGATGGCAAGATAGCCATTGTCTAAACATAAATATTTTGGAAAAAGTTTCAATCTATTGTCTAAAAGACTTCTAAATCACTAATAATTTGCTGTTCTTGGTTTAAAAAAGCTTTTTCCAAAAGACAGCAGCACATTTTTATGACTGCTATTACTGAAATGAGTTGTGTAAACAACCATTTCAAGTTGCAGTACACTGCTCATGAGATGTTAACTTATACCCAAACTTACCTTGACCTGGTTTGTTGCACAAATCAGCAACCTTTGACCATGCAATATTTCTTGCCAAACTTTTTCTGTAAGACTCTTTTGATGGGTCCCAAAGACATGGAAATTCCTCCACTGCCAAAATTAACTTCTCGTTTTCTACATCATCGATAAATAATGTAGTGCAAGTTTTTGGCATTGTTTTGTACCTTCTAAAGCTATGCGATCCCAAATAACCAAACTTAAATCTAATGATCTCAAAATCTAAAAAGACCAATTGTAAGACATATCGCACAAAGGTTGATGGATACTTAACTATATACTTTTAATACTTTCTGACAAAGTCTGAGCCCATCAAGACTGGAAATTTATGGTCTGGTACAGCCTGAGTGCATATATGCTTATCACTACTAATTTTTGAGGTGAAAAATTGCAAGGAAAGGGATGACAGCTATACATAGATTTTAAGCTGATCTCCTCAAATACTGCTATGCCTATTTTTAATATACCTTAATTACTTTGCCCTCTCCCCTAATTCATAAATGTAGACAGTGTGACATCAATGGTGTAAAATTATAAAATACTGCAGTCTGACATATCAATGTATAGCTGGGACTATATCATTTCTATTTTTGTACAGTTACCTTGTCTTAAAAGCAGTGTTTTAACCTGTCAAGCTGATAACAAAAACAAGCAGATGCCAATGAAAAAGCCTGTTATTTTGTAGTAGGTCTGATCTACTTAATACAGATTTTCAATGACATGTTAGAAAGGATGTAGTCAACAAGATGTCATGCTTTTTCAATTGAAATCGTTACTACAAATCACAATTTTTATGCTGACCAATGAAACATTAATGAAACAACTAACTTTAATGAAACAAATGAACAAACCAATGAAATAACAAACTTTAAGAGACATAAACACGCTAGTACCTGAACACTGATGATGAATTACCTGCCTATAGCATTTGAACACTCTGAAGATGTATTACTACAACAATAAACTTTTTGTACTTGCACACCTTATGGGCGCATTTGCTTAAAAGAGTCCATCCTTTTAAAATCAAAAATAAACCTAGGCCTACACTGCTACAGTAGGTAATTAATTATCATTTTTTCAAACCAATGCTGTTTCGTTACTGGTAAGCGTGCACACAAGATAGTATACACTTATTGGTGTAAGCGTACTACACGCTAATCTGTTTTTTTGCAAATGACATCACAATTAGGCCTATAACTGTATAAGCTGCTAACAGAGCTTAAGCTTCCAGGCTTACCTCAATTGGTGGCATAAAAAATATCTTATTTCTGCAGCTAGCGAAATATCTTGCTACTTTCACATTCTTGGAACACCACTGCATACCTAACAAAGTGCTTACTACTAGCTACAAACGTTAAATGCAAGATAAGATGCCATTGAGCCTAGGTATCCCAATATTTTATGATGAACCAGACACTCATTAAACCAGTGTTTCTTAACCTTTTTAGCGCTCGTACCCCTTAAAATTTTGTGAAATGTTTTTGTACCCTTAGACCAGTGTTTCTTAACCTTTTTAGCGCTCGTACCCCTTAAAATTTTGTGAAATGTTTTTGTACCCTTAGACCAATCAAACAAGCACCTACAAAATTACCGGTAAATATACAATCTAACAATGAAATAAAACACAATGTAGCATGTTACCGGTGTATATTTATTAACCACAATATTGTTCACAACAAAACCAATTCCAAACCAATTCTGCTGGAACAAACAAGAAGCTATATATTACGTCACAGTAACTCTTTCTTATGACAAAAAAATCATTCAGAAATGCAGATGTTAAAAAAGGATTCGGAAAATGTTTTCTTATTTCAAATAACATTGAAAATAGATTTTTAGCAAATAGTTTAAAATAACCATTATTCTGACGTCTAATCTCGTACCCCCAGCTTTGATGCTTCGTACCCCCAAGGGGTACAGGTACCCCCGGTTAAGAACCCCTGCATTAAACTTTCCGATACTTACAAGTAGACGATCTCGCACGCAATGGCGCGTTTAAATTTTTAAGCGCACTTATAAGTGAGCTAAATGAATCGTAACGATGAAAAAATAATAAAACAAACAAAGGATACGATTTGTTAATTATCGCTGTAAACAGGGCTTTACAAGTTACTATACAGTTTCATTGTATTATATGTAATAGTTTTTGTTACTATATAGTTTTATTGTATTATACTGTATTTAATATTTATTTTTTTATTTATTTAAATATTTGTATTTATTTAAAATTTACTGGATGAGACATTTCCTGATAAATGGATCGGCAGGCGAGGGCCCATTGAATCTCCTCCACGATCTCCAGACATAACGCGAATGGACTTCTTTGTCTGGGGAGTCATCAAAGACTCTGTGTATTCGAGAAAGCCAAGAAGTGTTGAAGATCTTCGACAATTTGTTATTGATGCATTTGCCAACCTTGATCATGACTTGTGCACCAAAGTTTGTCATAGTGTGGTGTCACGTTGTTGAGAATGTATTGAAGCTGAAGGCCTCCAATTTGAATATTTGTCATAGAAATTGTTTGCCTTGATTATTACAGTCTTTTCGGATGTAACACATGTATTTTCTGAGATTTTTATAAACATAAAGGTGTTATTTCTTTTGTTACAAATAAATATTGTAATACAATATCTTACTGTACTGTTAACATATTACAGGGTGTCTGTATAGTAACTTGTAAGACTGTATAGTAACTTTACGGACACCCTGCATTACGCTAGATGAAGAAATAAGTTTTACAATCAATCTTTAGTTATAGAGTTATCTTATCTGCCATAAGAATGAATTTTGTTTTGAAGTTGGTAAGTCATATGCTGAATTTTGAGTAAGAAAAAATCAGCTATCCTACGTCACGAAATGTGACTTAAAATAAATTATTTTGAGTTATGATGTTATCAAACCCTTGTGACATTCACCTCTAAATAGAGATCATTCGCGCCAAGTTTCATGCTTGTGTGCCCAGTAGTTTGGAGGAATTGACGGAGACACGCACAAACACAGACGAAATTGCGTTTTATAATACAGATTACAATTTTGACAGCTGAAAAATGCTGCAATGAAAAATGCGAGTTGAGTTAATGATAAATATTACTTTGGTAAAAATATCAAACTAGAATGAGTAACCTAGCGCAAACTAGTAGGATTGTATTCGTTTGTGGAGAGTGCAAATAGGGCTACTTTGCATGCAATACATAGAACTAATTTGCATACAACAAAAAAGCAAACAGTGTATTTAAGACGACCAAGCAACACAAAGAGTCATAAACTCGAAACTTATGTAAAGCCAAAGATAATTATGACAGAAAACGATTTATGGCGTAGCAATAATATTGAAGCTGAACTCAAATGAAAATGCAGCGTTTTTTATCAGTTTAACAAACGCGTCTTTGGGTGATTTGTGTCGCACTCACTATATAGGGCTTCTTAGCAGATCTTGATGGTTTCATCGAGGGGAAAGTTTATTCACCAACGTTCTGCTCAACGAAACTATCAAGATCTGCTTAGAAGACCTTTATGTTAAGTCCAACACATAACCACTCGTTCTCAAAGACGTGCTTGCTGAGTTGGTGAAGAGCGCTACATCTTCATTTAAGATCAGCTTCAATAACATTGGGTGCCAGCAAACAGAAAGGGTAGGTATGGGATCGTCGCTATACCTGGCTTTGGTTAATATCTGTATTGGATATTACCAGGGAAAACTATTTTCTTAAACAGGAAAGCCTCCAGTCTACTCTCTTCAAGTATGTCAACGACACCTTTGCCATCGTCAATCACGAAGCTAAAGCAGTTGCATTTCTAACACACTAGACTGCCTTCATCCATTCCATAAATTCACTTTTGAGAAAGAGAAAGATATGTTTCTACCGTTTCTCGATGCCTGGGTCGAAAGAACAGATATTGGCTTTGAAACCAGTGTATACAGGAAACCCACGTTCTCTGGTCAATATTTGCGTTGAGAGTCTTTCAATCTTCATAGACGTTAAAAAGTCTACTATCTACTTTGGTGCATCAAGCTTTAATTATCAGCAATAAACACTGCTAGAAATTTCAAATTTGCCCCCAATTAAAGCACTTTTAGTTACTATTTGATTCTCTGTTTTTGCTTATCGAGTGTCGAACTCGAGTGTTTAGTTTTGCAGTTATGCGTGTTGTGCGTTAAGTAGTAATTTGTTGCGCACTTGCAATGCACGCCTTTTTCCTTTGGCACTTTGACTCTCGATGTAACAAAACTTTGTAATTTTTTCTCTCCGTTTTTTGAAGTTGGTAAAGTTAACAGCCAGTTCTATTTTGCGAGACATTTTGAAGTCAAAACCTAGTTTGGAAATTCAACTCTGTCCATATTCAATCCACCAAATTGATATGTTTATTTGTTTGTATTTTTATTGTTATGTAGCAATTTATTTGGCGTTAAAATCATTTATAAAGTGTAATTAAGAGTTTATGGCGTTGCTAGCTTGAAATCTGTTCTTTGATTAACATTGGTATTATCTTTTAGAAAACAGTTCAACTTCTGGGTTTATTTTCTTCGTGAACACTGTAACTGACGCAGGAAACCCTTGTAAATAGTTAATAGTTTTGTTAATCACGTGACCGCGTGTAGCGAGCTGGAAAAAGAAAAGGTTGACATGACAGTTTATTGAGACAATCTGTTTTCGTTCAGTTTGCTGTTTTCGCGCAGTTTTTTGGAACATGTCAGTTGGAAGAAACAATTTAATTTGAAACCGCTTTCCTTAAGTTTTGTTGTGCTAATAAATTCAAGTTTTGGCAATTGATTTGTAGCACAGCAGTGGATTCACGGTGAGCGCGTTGCAGATTTTGGTTTCCTCTAGTAAACGTTGCCAGCGCCTTCCAAGCTTGAAGCAGCGTCTACATAAGTTTCAAATTAAATTGAGACATTCGTTCGACCGGTGGTGGACGAAGACGAAGACTTGCCTGACGAAAGAAATTCCAGTGAGGAAAACTGTTGGTTTCTGGCTAGCCTATAGCCTAATCTGCTGGTTGATTGTCGGACATTGAAGCATTGTGACGTCACAGACGCACGTGATCGTGCAGAGTTGGCTCTAATTTGGACTTGTAAGTCGTTTGTTAATCGTACCGGTAGTATAGTTTTTTTTGTGTTTGCCTTTTTCTGTGACTTTGCTTTTAGTTTCATCATGTCTAATGCCGAAGGAGATTTGAACCTGACCTCAAAAAGTAACGTTACATTAAAGCCGGATGGTTCTGGGGAAAATAACGGGTACGAACCGGGGAGGGCGTTAGAGGGTAAAGGTGTAGGCTCAAGTTCAGGCTCTGTGAGGAGTATGCGCCAGCATTCTCAAATTAAGCTTCAGCTGGCTCGCTTTGCCTTAAAGCAAAAGCAGGAAGAGCAGCTTGAAGCAGAAAAATTGTCTAATTATGATGCAGAATTAAAATCTCGCAAAGCACAAATTGAGGCTGAAGAAGCTAGGTTAGTTGCCGAGTCCAGTACCCGGGAGGCCCAGAGGAATTTAAAATTGGCCGAATATGAAGCGGAGTTATGGGAACAGACTTCCACGTTGACGGTTGAGGATCGTCAAGTAGATTTACTAGCCTCCGCAAGTCCATTGCCGATTGTAACCGGAATGGGGGGTCCTACGAAAGTGGAAGTTCACGATGCGCCAGAGAATTATTTTTCGCAGCTCAACCTAGCACAACCCTTTGAGACCGATTTGGTACGAGCTTCTGCTGATGCTGAAGATTGTAGTCATCAGCGTAGTGCAAGCAGGCAAAACCTCATTTCCCAAGATAGTGCCTTGTCAGCTGTTGATAAGTTTGGCAACTCTTTGAAAAAAATGACACGCGGTATGCCTACGACATCGCGCCCACAGTGTAATTTGTCACCGCTGTTTGATCGTCCCGTGATCAGGACTCGTGAAGACCCAAAGGATACCAGAAGTAGGTTTCAGTGTGATGAAGATCGCCGAGTGTGTTTCAACCCCGCTGTCCCTACGACAGGTGCCATGCCTTCAGCGTTTGAGTCGGAGCTACCAGCCAGGGAGAAGAGATTTGGCGTGCATACCAACTTTCAACCTGAGTTTAATGCATCACCGTTTTTGCATGCCGGTGGCTTGCAAGATGCACGAGATGGGCTGCCAGCAAGTCCTATGTCGCGTCAAGGATGGATTCCCTCCTCGCAGAATGTGAGGTGTTTGCCGAGTGGTGTAGGGCAATTCAAAGCTGTGGAAGTAGGAGATCGCTTCTTGCCTAAACCCTCGGTTGAGAGATTCGAGGGAGATCCTATGGATTACTGGGCATTTGTGAACAGATTTGAAGTGCATGTGGCCAGCAGAATAACAGACGACGACCTTAGGCTTGCCTATGTGCTTCAACATTGCGCGAAGCCAGTTTACGAAAAACTAAAACATATCGCTAGTGACAAAAATAAGTCACGTGCTTATCGCAAGGTTTGGCAGGAGTTATATGAGCGTTATGGACAGCCTCATGTAATAAGTCGCTGCTGCGAACGGCGTTTAATAGAGTTCCCCAAAGCGGCCTTCAGTGATGCTGATTGGTTGGAGGATCTCGCAGTGTTACTGAAACGATGCCTGGCTTCGTTGGAGGAAGTACAATCACCAACAACTGTTGACTCACCTACCTTTGTAGCGTCAATTGCCGAAAAGTTACCTTTGGAATTGAAGCGAGAGTGGGTATCTTGCGCATTGACGATTCAAAGGCAGGAAGGTGAACTGGCGGGTTTCGAGGAGTTTGCAGAGTTTGTCATTGAGCAGTCTGTTAGAGCAAACTCCGTGTACTGCAAACTCTTGTTTCCCAAAACTGCACAAAGAGGAGATGCGTCTACAAATAGAGCACGTGCTAGGACCTCTAAAGTTTTGACCTCAGTGACTACTGTACCAACAGGCTCGAAGGAAGTTAAACATGCATTCAAGGATTCGTGCTTATATTGTAAGAGAGCTCATAAATTGGAAGACTGCCCGGAGTTCAGACAAATGACCTTGAAGGAGAGAAAGTTGCTTGTACGTAGTAAACGCCTTTGTTTTAAGTGTCTTTCTCAAGGGCATATGGCTGTGGATTGTGGTGTTAGCGGTACTTGTGTATAGCTGGCTGTACCGACGCCAACCACCACACTCTCCTGCATGTAAACCATCGTCGCCCGGGAGCCGTTAACAGTGGAGAGTTGTCGCCTCCTGAGGCAGCGGAATGCTTGCACTTGGTGGTTCCGTCCAAGCAAACGCCCAAATCCCCTGCATACTTGGACATTATCCTTCTTAGGGTACGTAAGAATAATAAAGAAGTACTCACTTATGCTCTTTTGGACTCGGGTGCCAACAAGACCTTTTGTGAAAGAAGCCTTTTGGAAAGTCTAGGGGTCACGGATGCTGAACCTGTGATATTCGACATTAGCACGTTAGCCTCGGAGTGTCCATCCAAGGTGGAAACTGTCGCAACGTCGCTTACTATCCTTCCCTTAAACAGCCAAGACGCTATGGACCTCCCTCATGTGGTGATGACAGAAGCAATACCAGCTTCTCCTAACAAGGTACCCGATTCATGCTTATTGGATAGCCTAGATTACTTACAAGGGGTCAGTTTGGATGAAGTGGAGGGGGGCACTGTCAGCTTACTAATTGGAAATGACAATATTCTCGCCCATAGATGCTTGGAGTGCCGCTTCTCTCCAGACCCGGCTAGACTACCAGATGCTGTAAGGACCCCTTTGGGTTGGCTTCTGAAGGGTCCTGCTTTAAGCGAAGTAGCTGGGAGCAACGCGGGCTTTTTTGCAAATGCTTGCCACTCAATAGACAGCTTGTTGGCTGAAGAGCTGCTGGTAAATGACCGTGGAGAGTTTTGGTCTCGTGATAAGGTGGAAAATACAGATTTCGTTGACATGGAAAATTTGCTGACATGGCTGCAAAGCCACAAGGAAGTGTCAGAGTTCGGTATGAAGTATTCGAGAGAGGATGTAATGGCATACGATTTCATGGAACGCAACATCGAATTTGTAGACGGACATTATCAGTTGCCCTGGAAGAATAATGCAGTGAAGTTACCAGAAAGTCGTGCCATGGCAACGCGACGTTTGCAACATTTAAAGCGACGTTTGGAAAAGAATCCTGATCTGCACCAAAAATACACAGAGCAGATGGAAACCTACATTAAGAAAGGATATGCTGAAGTAGTACAGGATAAGGAAGCTTTAGCAAAACGGCGTATGTGGTATTTACCTCATCACGCGGTTATAAATGAAAAGAAGCCAGGAAAAGTGAGGGTAGTGTTTGATTGCGCGGCCAGGTCGTGCGGACAGTCACTCAACGACCACCTAATGAAAGGCCCTAATTTGGTGAATTCGATTGTTGGTGTACTTCTGCGGTTCCGCAAACACTTGATAGCTGTAGTGGGAGACATTGAGTCAATGTTCCATCAAGTCCGGGTATCGCCTGAAGATTGTGACAGCCTTCGCTTTTTGTGGTGGCCTCAAGGCGACCTCCTTGCTGAGCCTGTGGCACATCGTATGGTTGTGCATTTATTTGGAGCCAAGCCAGCACCCAGCATTGCTGCTTTCTGCCTGAAAGAGACGGCAAAGGAATTTGGGAAATTTTTTGAACCCCATATCGCTCAGAATGTAAAGCGTTGTTTCTATGTGGATGATTTCTTATCTGGGGCGAGAAACGTAGAGTTGGCCGCTAAGTTGGCCAAAGATATGCAACAGATAATGTCCATGGCAGGATTTAATTTAACAAAATGGTTGTCGACAAATGAAAAGGTCTTGGATACTATCCCGGAGGAACGCCGCGGTAAAGGAGTGAAAGAGATTCTTTTGGGGGGCAGTGGACAAAGTTCTGTATTGGGAATCAAGTGGTCGCTCGCCAAAGATGCGTTTTATTTCATTGTGGATGTCCCTGATAAACCCCTTACTAAACGTACTCTCCTGTCTGTAACTAATTCTCTGTACGACCCATTGGGATTTCTAGCCCCAGTCGTACTAGAGGCACGGCTGCTCTATAGACATGTATGCCAAGAGAAGCAAGATTGGGACGAACCTTGCACCAGTTCCGTGCGTAGACAATGGAAATGCTGGTGTGGCAGCCTAGATGATTTGAGGGATATACATATACCCCGCTGTTACATGGCTGAGGGCAAAATGTTGGGAATGCAATTACATTTTTTCTGTGACGCTTCTTCTTATGCTCGAGGTTGCGTATGTTACATAAGAGTTACCCGTGAAGATGGTGGCATAGACTGCAATATTCTTACGGGAAAATCCCTGTTGGCAGATGACGGTAAGAGAACTATTCCGCAGCTCGAGCTAGAGGCAGCTCTTGATGCCGTACGTTTGGCTCGAATTGTGAAAAGAGAGCTAGGTTTGGAAGATTGCATGACTACGTTCTGGTCAGATTCGTCAGCGGTTTTGCTTAGCCTACAAGCAGATTGTAAGCAATTTCCAGTGTTTTTTCGCAATCGTCTAGCTAAAATACAGCGGCATTCATCTATTCACGATTGGAGATATGTCCCATCCGAGCTCAACCCAGCCGACCAAGCTTCTCGCGGTGCCACTGCAAGTGAACTCTTAAAAAAAGGTACATGGCTGACAGGACCAGAGTTTCTTAGACTAAAACCAGAAAGGTGGCCTAGAGAGCTACCTGGAAACGAGGTGCAAGCGAATATCTGCCAGGTTTTCGATTCATCGGTGGAATCTAAGGTACCAACAGATAACGTTGATGCAGTGGACAAGCTTATTAATTACTTTTCGAAACTTTATCGACTGAAATTAGCCACATGCTGGATGCTGCGATTTGTGAATTATTGGAAGAAAAAAAAGGGCACTACCAGAGGCATTGAAATTCACACGGGACCCATTTCTGTGGAGGAGTTGGAGATGGCTGAAATTGCTCTGGTAAAATACGTTCAGGCTACTCATTATTCAGATTGGATTAACCACTTACAGGGAAAGAGCAATAAAAGGCTAATTAAGTCGTCTCCATTATGGAAATTGAATCCGATTTTAGTGGAGGGGCTCATGAGAGTGGGCGGAAGACTTGGTAACGCGTCATTTAGTTTTGATACTAAACACCCTGTAATCCTTCCTGAATACTCGTCATTGACTCAACTGATAATTGATCATTATCACTGTCATAATGTTGCTCATTCCGGTGTGAACACCACATTGAACGCCTTGCGGCAGCGCTTTTGGATTGAAAACGGCAGGGTAATCACACGGAGAGTACTGGCAAAATGCTTATTCTGTATCCGCAGAAGTGCTAGGCCTGCTGAGCAGTTAATGGCTGAGTTGCCGCCTGCGCGGCTGCAAAGTGGAGAGCCGCCATTTACACATACTGGATCAGACTGCTTTGGTCCGTTTGTTGTCAAGCACAAACGGAGTGAGTTAAAGCGCTATGGTTGTATATTTATTTGTATGACCACTAGAGCGATTCACTTGGAGGTTCTACCTGATCTGACGACAGATTCCTTCATAAATGCCCTGAGGCGATTTATTGCAAGAAGAGGACCCCTGACACATCTCTACACTGACAATGGAAGCAATTTCGTGGGAGCTGAGAGAATTTTGCGAGAGGAGATTCAGGCATGGAATCGAGAAAAGATAAATGAATATCTACGCCAGCGCTCTATCGTGTGGAAATTTAATCCCCCCACTGCAAGCCACATGGGCGGTTCATGGGAGCGTGGGATTCGCTCTGTCCGCAGAATTTTACAGGCGGTAACGCCAAACAAGGGAAAAGGTATGGACGATGACGCCTTGCTTACTTTGTTCTGTGAAGTGGAGACTATAGTCAATTCACGCCCTCTTACAGACGTGAGTATCGATGTAGAGGAGGAGTTGCCCCTCACACCTAATCACTTACTGAGAATAAACCCTGAAATTGCATTGCCTCCGATTGTCAGTAGTGACAAGGATTGTTACGCGCGGAACCGCTACAGGGTGGTTCAATACGTGGCGGACGAATTTTGGAGAAGATGGTCTAAGGAGTACACCTCCACTTTGATCAAGAGGCAAAAGTGGTTCCACAAGAAACGAAACGTTTGTTTAGGGGATATTGTGCTTGTTGTAGATGACAATTCTGCTAGGGGTCAGTGGCCCATTGGACGCATGGTAAAGCTTTGCCCCGACCGACATGGGTTGGTTCGGAGCGTCATGGTTAAAACGCAAAAGGGTTGTTTTCACAGATCAATTTCTAAATTATGCCCGATTGTCACCGTAATGGAATAGTAGTTTTTTTTTTTTTGGAGGGGGCTTAGGTAAATAACTGGCTTTAATGTTCGACAAGTCGTGTTTTTTTTTGTTGCCGTTCTTTCTTTGTGTCGTATCAGTAGTGCTTGAAAGTAGCAGCTGTAAGTTTGCTTTTGTCTTCCCTGCGTAGTTTTGTGATATTTAAAAAATGTGCACCTTCTGTGGTACCCATTTTGGGCGGGGAGTATGTAACTGACGCAGGAAACCCTTGTAAATAGTTAATAGTTTTGTTAATCACGTGACCGCGTGTAGCGAGCTGGAAAAAGAAAAGGTTGACATGACAGTTTATTGAGACAATCTGTTTTCGTTCAGTTTGCTGTTTTCGCGCAGTTTTTTGGAACATGTCAGTTGGAAGAAACAATTTAATTTGAAACCGCTTTCCTTAAGTTTTGTTGTGCTAATAAATTCAAGTTTTGGCAATTGATTTGTAGCACAGCAGTGGATTCACGGTGAGCGCGTTGCAGATTTTGGTTTCCTCTAGTAAACGTTGCCAGCGCCTTCCAAGCTTGAAGCAGCGTCTACAAACACAATTAGTCAAAATAAACAACCTCACAGATTAAGAGCTCGTCTTTCACTACGGTCATCGATGTAAATATAGGACAGGAGAACACCACAAACCGTTTGCTATTTAAAATTGTACAAACACAATCTCAATGAAGAAATATAACGCATCAAGAAGATTTTACTAGACCAGGGGTGACCAGCCGGGGCTTCCAAAAGAGCCAAACTCGGTAGAGATCCTGACTAAAAGAGCCGTTACAGAACCTTTACTTTAAACTTTTACACTTTCTATCCAAGCAGAGGGTGCTGGCTTTTTTTTTCTTTTTTTTTTGGAGGTCACTCTTCACAACACTACACTTTATAACCCGAAGCGGGATGGCCTGAGATTGAATTGACGCAATTTTAGTCCAAAAATATGGTGATGACCATTTTTTTTGGAGATCACTCTCCATAATACGCTTCTCTTTTCGAGATCATTTCCAAAAACGGTATTATGCATGTGCGGTTTTCTACGGGCCACAAAATTCAACGTACCACACTGCAGTGTTCACATCGCTATACTCCATCACTGAACAAATAAGATAAGTCAAAAGAGCGGCGGGCTGGCCACCCTTGTACTAGACAATAACTACCTGAAACACGTTGTTAACACTCAAATTGCCAAGAAAATTGCTCAGTTCTCAGCGCCTAAACAATTTGGCCCTGAAAAGTAACCGTCTTTCGGGGTCTGCATTAAAACTTGTGGACAAGGCATAGCCCCTTGAGACCTGCAGTTGAACATTGTTTTTTCTTGTAGACTTTTCCTTCCTAACCTTAACTTACGCTATGACTTCCATATTTGTTTCAATTATTTAAGCACGTTCCTCTTGCTCACAGTACGATAGCGTCCAGGTTCTGTTGCTGCAAACCTCGGAGATTGAGATTTTTCTTGTTTATGAATATAAATTATCACTCCTCTCATTTCTTTCTCGATTTTTTAAAAGCCCTTAATTAGATGGTGACTGGGAACATCACAGCCGGATTAGTAAACAGTCTGACAAGATTAGATAGGGACAATCAGCGAAGCTACAAATATAGTTACGAAAGGGAGAGCACTAAGTTGTGAAATAGGCTTAAAATCGAACAATTTATTTTTCTGTTTGTGAAAATCATTATTTTCCCTCCCCTATCTTGACTTAGTTGTGCTAACGTATCCACTCATTGAAAGACACAGTGGAGATGTCGCGATTGAGGGAATAGAGGTTATATCCCCATTATGTTTTTGGCTCGATGCCATTTTAAAGTAGGCTACACTTGGTTTTATAGCGAGAATTGGCTGCATCGAAGATGCATCAACTTTTATCTACGTGCTGTTCTTTATTCCTTAGGTAAAGGAGGTGCATCCGACTGAACCGATATCGCTAACTTCGATGTCTGTGACTCAGCACCTAATCCAACGCTGGTAAAGTTGGACAACATAATTGACAACAACAAAGCAAAAGAAAAAAAGATTCTGTGATTTTCGACGGACTTGCAAGATTTTTTGCACGTGGCCTCCAGACAATTTTGGTTTATTTTTAAAATAGAGCTGGCCGACAGTATTCCGTGGTCGCCGGACCAGAGGAGTTCTTCGCTAATTCTTACCCATTTAAAGAAGTAACTTACGCTAGTGAGGTACCGATACTTTGGCGTTTTTGGCAATTTTTGAAGGAATGATTCCACCAATTTTGCCAAGCAAAAGAATAATATTCTTTGTGTACTTTAAAAATTGCCTGTAGTGACTTATTAAAAAATTTCTTCAAAAAATTCATGGTAAATGATGTTGCTGTTTGAAGTTGCGTAACTCTTTTTCAAATAAAGAATTCATGATCTAAATGAGACAATTTTTCAAATTACAAAATTATTATTGATGGTGATCGCGGTTTGGTCACAAATAATCCCTCCATTGTTACAGATTTGTTTTTTAACGCATGACGATTAGTTGCTCACGAAAACAAACAGTGACTTGCTTACTTAATGAGGGATAGCTGTTTTGCCAGATTTTCTTATCTTCTGTTTGGTCATTTCGGGTTGATTATTAATAACATCGTTCATCGGGCGAGAATTCGCGATTGATTCAAAACAACGTTACTAAAGTTGAAAAGATGAAGTAAGTTGCATTGTTTTATTATTGTGGTCTTTATTGATTTCTAGGATATGGCAATAGGAACCAGATTGACCCAAATTCCTGGAATGCATAAAAACTCGAATTTTTCAGTGGGCTATTTTTTAGCATTTTGATGACTGCCATCAGGTTAACCCCCACCTCATCCATCCAACAAAACTTAATTTAAAACGCCTTAACAGAGGCAATGTTTCAGACTATTTGATAACCTGTACCGCGAGTTAGGCATTTAGAATTAAGAAATAGAAAAGTTGATTGGTAAAAGTTAAACGGGAGCTCGTAGGCGACAAACATTACTAATAACCTGACACTTCAGTATCACTTTAACATTTTGTCCGGAACTGTAGGCTATATTCTGGGAGATATTGTTAGCTACATATTATGTAGAACTTTAGGCTTTGTTCTGTGTAGTACTGTTGGCTACATTTTAATGGGACTGTACCTTTTGGGTTGAATTATAGGCTAGATTCTTTGTAGAACTGTTGGCTACATTTTGGATAGAATCGTATATTCTGATTAGATTTGAAGACCCTGCATCAGCATTTCATAACCAAACTTTAATTATTCCCAAATTTCTTTACTTTTGGGCTTAAATATGTACATCTATTATCCTTGCAATGATGTCGAGGCAATGATTTAGATTTTAAGTTATCATGCTACAAAAAATTTGCTGACAATCAAGTGCTGTTGGGGACAAGGTGGTCGGCAACAAAGTAGTTTCACTTGAGTAGGCTATTCAACAACGATCAAGTTACTTGTTTCAATATTTCTACTTCGATTTTTATTAAAGTGAAATGCGACCCTTCTTGAGTAATCGCAGCTTTTACTTGAGTTAATGTTTAAAATTTTGTTTAAATTAAAATGTGGTTCGCAAATGTGTAAAACAACTTTCAATTCAAGTTTTTGTTTTCTGCAAATCCTCTTCTGAAGAGGAATGTTTTTGTTCGAATCTGAAAACCTAACTTGAGCAAAATAAGTAAAGCGCTCTGTGCAATTTATCAGTGGGGCGTGTTTACTGCAAAAAAGTGTTTTCACAAAAGTCTTCTGCGCCAGAAGTCAGTAATGCGTTATTCAGGAGTGTTTTAGTTTCGTTGTGTGCCTTATCCTGCTAAAGCTTATATTGGTTCGTATTAGTGACGTAGGCTTGGCTGCCCTGTACCAAGTAAAATATGCTCCTTATTGCCGATCAACTAAATCATCAATTCTGGTGTTAGAATTTTGTGCTTAAACACAGCTAAAATTTTTTTGCTGTGAGTCAAAAATTGTCGCCAATTTTTGGAGGCGCCCTGTGCCGATTGCTTACCCCTTGCTACGCGTCTGGTTTGTAAAAAAACAAGAGGCAATTACCTCCCCACCCCCCAAAAGATTAAAAAATATCGGTATCTGGCTAGATTCCTTTGTACCCTCTGAAGAATGTTATTAAGTTACTCAAGCCTCATCTCTCCAAATGTCTCTGTAATTCACTTAATAGGCAGCTCCTGATTCTTACTGAAAATCTGTGAGATCTTTAAAAATAATATAAAAGGCCAATTTAGCAATAATGTGGTTTAAAATAAAAAATTTTGCCTCCTGATCCCAAAATTTTCACCTGTTTACGCCCCTGACTCCAGTTATTGTAAATTTTAAATGTCATCAGAATTTAAGTTTTTTGTTAGTAGAAGTAAAAAACCTTGGTGCCATTGGGTCACTCAAACCACGTTTAACTGAAGACAAACATTTTATCAAACGACTGAAAAAACCATATTAACCCATTATTGCCCAAAACAAACTTTTCAAAAACTTTAAAAAAATTTTTTTTTTGTTGGTTTCCATCTAAAATAAACATTCGTGAAAAAATTTTTTGCAATTTCAGTCCATGGGCTAGCTAGGCCCACCGTGTACCCTCCTCCCCCTCTACCAATAGATGAAACTCTGTTTTTCTCGTAGTTTTTTATGTGCTCTTTGATATTAGATATGTTAACAGTGAATAAACTCTTACGCACTACCAGTTTTGAGCCACTTTATTTGTTGTACTGACAAAAAATTTGTTTTCAGTTATGGGGAGTAATAAAAACATTAATGACAATAATTTTGTGTAGAAATATCACAAATAACCACTCAAAATGTTAGTACTGGAAAGCTCTACAATGTAAGTTTTCATTTATTCAAGGAAATATTCAAATTATGCAATTGGAATATATCAACGAAACGCCTATTAATCATTAACACATACTCTATTTATGTAAATCTTTTGAGTGCTTTGATTATATTCTTAGTCACTATCATTGTCTGTTTCAAATTCAAGTTCTTTATCACTTTCATGGTCAGTGGATATTTCGTCAATGCTCTTATCATCCAGTCTATGCTCATTCTTAGTTTCAATCGCTTTGTCCGAAATGTCAGCGAGATGGCGTAGTGGTTAGAGCGTCCGCTTCGAAGTCGGTAGACCTGGGGTTCATTCCCCTTGTCGAGTCATACCAAAAGACTTTAAAAAATGGTATTCACAGCTTCTCTGCTTGGCGCTCGGCATTTAGGGGAAGGTTGTGGAGAACAAGCCGGCAAGTTTGCTTGTTGTGTCCTTGGGCAAGGCACTTAACGGGACGCCCCACCTTTATGTGGAAGACAGGTGGCCCATAAACCTCGAAAAAGGCAACTCCCAAGCGAGTGCGGACTTACCGTCCAAAGTATAGCGATACAATTCGCTTTCTCGTGAATGGAGGATAAATATGGCAAATAAAACAAAAAAAACAAAACAAGATGAGCGGAGAGTATATCCCCATGAGACAACTTCGGCTTAATGACTTTGTTTACTAAATCTTTCCATTGTTCTCATTTGGTAATGGAATAAGTGATTTGGGAATATGGGTTCTTTTCCAAATTGCCTTCTGGTAGTTCACTCTTTTTATGTGTTCTCTTATGCAGGCTCTAAGGAGTGGAAAGGATGACCATTCAGTGCTCTTTTTTGGATTCAGTTGATTTTCTTTGCCACAGCATTTCTTTAAAACCATTTCACAGCGAAGATCATCAACAGTGAAATGGCCACCTCTGGGCTTGTACATGGAACACCTGAATTCTTCCAGTTGAAGAAAAAGATCTTCCGACACATTTCATGACTTTTCAAGGCTCTTGAAAACAATCTGATACCGTGATTTCTTTTAAAGGAGTTTTATCGGCTTCACTTTTCCAATGCCTTTGAAAGCACTGGCCGTGCCTCACCTTAAAAAAGCATGCAGGCCCAGCGGAGCATAGCAGTAAAGAAGGTGAAGTCATGTGCCAGTTAAGAAATATTTAACAGCCTTCTCTTGCACCTGGAGCCTGCGTCAAACAAGACAGTGATGTTTGTTTTTGATGCATAACAAAGGAGAATGGAGAAAATATTACTGTCTGAACAAGTTATATTCTTTATTGACTGCATAGAAGCTATATAGAACAACCCTAGCGTTTGTTTCCTCTTGATCAGACTCTAACTTGGGAATCTCTGTCATTATCACTAATGCTCCTTGTCTTTAAGTAGGTAGGCCTTCTCTTTACAGATAAATGTAATCTCTTTGTTTTGAAGTTTCCTCCCGAAATCATTACTGCTCCACACTTTCAGAAGCAATCTCACAAGCTGCTATGTGTTAGAGTTATTGCTAAAAAATGACTTCCAGTTTTTAGGTCGTTTGTACTTTCGCTCATAATTATGCGTTTTTGACCACTACCACGGCTTGTCCTTTCCATGCTCTTGATAGAATTTTCCTGGTGCATGTCAGTGCTAAATAGGAGATCAGACTTTCCAGCCATACAGACATCGTATATTTTTTCGCATAGCCTATCTGTTTAAATGTTGCTTGCACTTCTTTCATGCAGTAGAAAATTGCATTCCCATTTTCAACATTCAACGTTTTCGCATGTGATGGCATGGCAAAAGCCATCCAATTCTTTTTTGAGATAAGTAAATCCTTTGCTCTTATCTGTCTTCAAAAGTCAGCCGTCGAGAGTACCAACTGATGAGGGCACTGAAACGAGTGGATATTTCACCAGTTCTCTCATTTCAATCTTTTCTGATTGTTCTTGTGAAAGCACTTACAAATGAAATGCAACATTTGCTTGCTGCTTGTACTGAACTTCCCGATTACTTGACGTCTTCACAACAGATGCCTTCCCCATATCTGCCAACGTTTCATAGTTCAGTCTTTTGATTGGCTCAAAAAACTGCTCTTTCTTTCGCAACCTATCAGATATGAAAGCTTTTTTTGCAGCAGTACCAGACAATTCAGCATTCATGATGTCTGATTCTATTTTAAATGGCACTGCAGCACCAGATGAAATACTGTAAAGTTTATCATCCATCTCTACTTGGAATGGGTTCATGAAATTCTGAATTGCTTCCACTGTAGCAGATGTTGCTTTTTTACTTGCGATGGTCGAGTATGAGGGTGTTTTCTGCCGCTACCATCATCGGACATATTTGCCATCTGGAGTATTACTTCAACATATCTCGATCGCTCGTGGGCTGTAAGTGCCTAACGACGATAAGCTTCATAGTTATTCAGAATGAAATGCGGGCACCCCGCTGGCCTGGGCCTGCTTGAGATTTCATAAATGTTGCATAAATGTTTCTTCAATGGTTTTATCCACTGCACACCTGTTCGCTGGTATGAATGACCTTGCCACACTTCTTGCACCTACTTTGAGTAAGATTGAGGAAACTCACCCGGGCGCCACCGAGTCACTCAAATTAGCTGCAATAAGTGTGGCAAGGTCATTCATACCAACGAACAGGTGTGCAGTGGATAAAACGAAGTATCGAATTACCCACTGACCATGAAAGTGATAAAGAACTTGAATTTGAAACAGACAATGATAGTGACTAAGAATATAATCAAAGCACTCAAAAGATTTACATAAATAGAGTATGTGTTAATGATTAATAGGCGTTTCGTTGATATATTCCAATTGCATAATTTGAATATTTCCTTGAATAAATGAAAACTTACATTGTAGAGCTTTCCAGTACTAACATTTTGAGTGGTTATTTGTGATATTTCTACACAAAATTATTGTCATTAATGTTTTTATTACTCCCCATAACTGAAAACAAATTTTTTGTCAGTACAACAAATAAAGTGGCTCAAAACTGGTAGTGCGTAAGAGTTTATTCACTGTTAACATATCTAATATCAAAGAGCACATAAAAAACTACGAGAAAAACAGAGTTTCATCTATTGGTAGAGGGGGAGGAGGGTACACGGTGGGCCTAGCTAGTCAAGTGGGCTATTTGTTTGTCTTTTATTTTTCAACTGTTCTTTTGAAAGGACGTTGGGCACTTCGCTGCTATTGAATAGATTTTTCTGGCGAATTATAACTCAATGTTGTAAGCGCTTTTATAGCAATATACCAACACTCTTTTTATTGCAATATATTAACAACACACAAGACCAAAATATGCAACAAAATCCTGTTTTTGTTTGGTGTTTAAGGCTGTTTAACATTTGTGATATGGGCTAAAGCATTTAACATGCAATGGCTTTTGACATTTTTGACACATTCTTTGTGGCAAATTGCACAACGTCGTTGCTTTTTAGTTGCAACAATGATGTGGTTTCTTCTGTCAAACCTAACTTCATCTGGTGTTTTGTGTGCCACAATAAGCGATGGTCTTCTGCACATCTGCTGATTGGCGCATTCCAAGTAATAGCGCACAATTCTTTTCGTGAAGTGAAAATAATTCAATTTTTCCAAGGTTTGTTTAGAAGCAATTTGTCAGTAGATTTGCTAAGCATTGCAAATGGATACGTTTATTAGCCGCGAAAACAGCTACCACCACTTTTTCATCCTTGATGCCAAAGCGAAGATTGGCTACACCTTGATCCATGAGATCAACCTCACCCATCTGCTTGTTATACATGGCAATCAGATGAGGTTGATTAAGTTCGATGGATTTCTTCTGAGCTTGGAACCATCGTCTTGCAGTGCCCATCGGCAACATCCCTAAGCAGTAAGAAGCTACTGTGACAACACTGCTGTCGTGCCACTTGACCAAAGTGCGACCAGATGTTTAGTCAAGGACTAGATACTTCTTTTTTATTGCTTGTGCCTCTATTAGAGGAGCTTTTTGCGTTCTGTTGTGGCGAATGATTTCTGTTCCACCGATCCCGAGTTTACTTAAGTGTTCCACAAGTGGCAAGATTAACAGATTGTCAAAAAACAATTTGTATTCTCCATATTTTGGAAGTTCATCCATGAGATCTTCAACAACTGATCCTCCTGTTCCAAAATCAGAATTACGATTGCCGGTGCTGGCTTCATGACAGGGCTCAGCCTGCACCAGATAACCACATGAAGTACACCAGCACCATATTTTATACCCAAAAATGATAGGTTTGCCATGAATATGCTGTTTCAAACCATTTCTCCCAAAATATGACACCATTGACTAATCAACTGACAAGTAGTTTTTTCCGTGGAAGGTATAGCAACCATTTTTCGTTAACATAAGCAAATAAAGGTCTAATTGTTGCAAGCCAATTCTCTTGATCCAGTTGCTTGTTGTTTGAAAAATAAAGATGACGAAAGCATCCTTCGAATCTATTCGGTGACATAGCTTCGGAAACAGCCGAATTATGCACCTCTTATGCACCTATGAGTTATGCAAGAAAGATGATTCATGCTTTGAGGTTTATTCTCATCGCCATTGTTACCATCTGAGAAAACAGAATCTGAGGGAAGAATAAGCAAATCAACTTCGGAAAAACTGACAAGTTTTCTTCAAGCTATGATGATGCTTCGTTGACGTTTAACCTGAAAATAAGCATCAATAAACATATAGCCAAACTCTTTTATAAACAGACTGTGTGCCTAGCGTCCTTTTGAAAGGACATCAGTTTTCAACATAAAAATTACGCACAAAGTAGAGTTAAGCAAACAAATTTTTTTATAGCCCTACAGACACTACAGCTTAGTGAAACTATTTGCAGCAAAAACATATTTGGTGACGAAACTGCTTATCACAACAGCCTACTTTGCTTCTCGGTGTATAGAGCTATTTCGCAAAACCAAAACTTTCCTAAAATCAAGCTTTCAAAGCACGTGCAAATCACTAACTACTAAAACTATGTTTAAATCAGAATAGAAAAACAACTTCTAAGCTATGTGCTATCAAGTCGTAAAACCGGGCAATAAAATGCTTCCTAGAAAAATTTTACCACTAACAGCTGTCCTATTAGGAGAGTGGGCATAATTGGGTTAAATAGACGTACCAGCAGTAAATAAATTAACATTGACAGAGGGATTCAGGGTTATCTACGGAACCGATCCCCAAATTTTGGGGAGCCCTAAATCTGCTGAAAGGTTTTTCCTAAAAAAAAGAGCACAAAATTTGATTTTATAAAGTTGACATCTGAATTCACAAAAACGTTTTTAACTGGACAAATAAATCGATTGCCAGAAGTCTATCTCAAAATGAATGAAGATAACCGAAAGTACACAACTAGCTTCGCGACATTGATTACGCACCGACGCGGTGGTGTAGTGATTAGAGCGTCCGCTTCGCTGTCGGTAGACCTGGGGTTTGTTCCCTAGGTCGAGTCATACCAAAAGACTTTAAAAAATGGTATTCACAGCTTCCCTGCTTAGCGCTCAGCATAAAAAAGGGATAGTGTGGAGAACAAGCCGGCAAGCTTTCTTGTTGTGTCCTTGGGCAAGGCACTTAACGGGACGCCACCATCTTTATGTGGCAGACAGGGGACCTACCCGTACTCCACCGGATTACAATTGTAAGGTTGCTAACCCAGCATGTCAAAAAAGGCGACTCTTGGGTACCCACTAATGGCAGTCCACCTTGTTGGTGATGGGGCTACCAGTCACTCATGACTGGTTCAAAATGGGCTGCCATCTTTCCCCTAGCCTAATTCAATTAAGTTGACGGCATGAACCTGAATTGCCGTTCATGCCATACCTCCATCCCGAGGAAGAGAAGGGGTAATCACAACAACAACAACACACATTGATTACGCCCCGAACCACCCTTTCAACACCCAAGCTCAAAAGAAATAAAAAATGTTTACGGCCAGAATAATTACGCGCGCACACCAGGGCTCCGCAAATACTTCTAGCGAGATTCAAAAACTAATCCTAAAGTCTCGCGAGCCGACCATTATTGAGCATAGTTTTACTAAAATATGATTAATTGTGTAGTAAAATTAAGGCTAATGGTAATTTTTGAAATTTTCTTTAAATACAATTGTATGAAGCTCGATAAATAAACAGTATATCAATGGGTCACAGATTTAGTTTTATGTAATGAGAATTGAGGGCTCAGTGTTTAAAACACAGCAAATCAAGTCGAGATGGATTTTAGGGATGGCAAACCGAAGATCTTCTTCCGCATCTTGTTTTGAACTGTAGTCTATTTGTTTTCAATATATGATAATGCGAAAATTGTTATTTCAAACTAATAGGTCGTTGGGAAGGCCATCAGAACATTCATTTCAGCCGCTGATAACTGTGGATATTCTTTTCCAACTAAAATGTAAAATTTATTCAAAGTTCTCTTAGTATTGAAGGCATTTTTTTGGAGGCAACGGTTGTTCAATGTTTAACTAACCATAGAGTACAACCGCAACTCAAGAAACGAACGTGCAGCAAAACATTGTGTGCTACAAAAAGCAACATTATACTGGTACAAGCGTTGCTATATGATGTGAAGAAATTGCTTAATTTCAAGTGCTTGCTTGCATCAGCAAACATCAGCAAACATGACAAAATAGGTCGGAATATTCGAATAATTTCGAAAAGTTGAAATATTTTCCCGTCCCAATGTGAAAGGTTTCGCAAATTAACTTGGGGTTGCGACCTACTATTTGAGCACCCCTGACCTATTCTATACCATTTAAAAATATCAGGCTGCAGATTATAACTGCTAAAAAAATGAAATTTCTTTCTATTTTTACTACCGTAGTAGCTTAATTTTCTGCTACCGTACTTTTTACTTTTACTCAAGAAAGACACTCATCATTACTTTCACTTGAGCAAGGTATATTTTTTTGAGTAAGTATCAATACTTTTGCTCAAGTAGATTTTTAGGCTACTTCGGCCACCTCTAGGGGAAATTGGGGAGGATAAATTAAATTGGCTAACTTCCTACTGCGGTTTTTCACGAGTAACTAGGCGTTCATCAGTAAATAAATGAGCGATCTCCAAAAGGAATTACCGGTTACCCCTTTTCGATCAATCAATACTTTTGAGATCTCTGGCTATCGCACCAGTCATTTCCAGAGGTGGTCAATAACAAAATAGCTCCACTTAAGTAGGTTTTTTAGTACCGAGCTACTTATTTGAGTAGTCGCAGTTTTTACTACTTCTACTCTACTTGAACAGTTTTAAATAAAGCTTCAATGGACAAATTTAATAGATTTTTTATGGTAATGGGTAAAACGTGAATGTTTTTGTATGGTTCTCTTCAGAAGTTATCTCCACAGCAAAATGAAGAACAGCATGCTTCGCTATTTATTGTCAGCGGGACTATTGAAAATGTGCATTTCTTCTGCGTCATTACTCCAAGCATTTCAGTGCATATACTAATTTATTTGGCAGAAAAATACTAGTAATTTGTTTTTGATGAAGTGTTGTTCCAGGATGGATAAATACAGGGGCAATCTAGCTGCTGCTAACATTGATAATTGGCTGTCACTGTTAGCAGCAGCTCGCTAGTGATTTTTAAGTAAATGCTGTCCAAATGCTTGGAAACATTCAGAGAGGGGGAATTTAGGAAAGAAGTTGTCTTGCATTTTAGTATAAGTGCTTGCTTTCTTTTTTCATGCCATGTCTAGTTGATTTGGGTACATGTTGGTTGATCCTTTACGGTAGTCTTTGATATGCGGCTAACGTACCAGCAGTCACAGCAGCATTTTGATTATTAACCACATTACTTCGTTGAAAAGAAGTTACGGCAATCTTCTGAATTGCAGGTAAAATAAATTCGGTGGTAAATAGCATTGAAAGTTAATGAGCTCTGTGGCAATTAGTTACTTTCCTTGATTATGATTTGCTACTGGAATTCAAGGGAAGTGCCACCTATCCATGAAAATTTTAGGTGTTCTGAGCATTTTTAGGACCTTCTTTCTCGGGGGCATTAACTTGGCAATGGCCTTGGATATACTTAACCAAAAAACACTGTCTTGGTAGCCATTTTTGCAAAAAATATTTTTGACGTTGCCAGCTCTTTCGATAGTTGGGGTTTGGAGAAGATAGACAGAGCCCTGTGCACTAAAGTAATGATAAGGTTTCTCTTTCGTTTTGAGGGATCGAAAAATCCTAACGTGTATATTGTCCAGTAGAAATCAATTTTCGTCATACGAACAAGAAGAATTTACTAGAACGCTAAACATGGAAAGCTTGCCACCAGGTTCTTTTTCAAACGAGAAGGAAAGTCAAGGACTTAAAGAGTTTAGAGACGTAAGAAAACTGTCACAGTAAGATTTCTCCTTGAAGATGATAAGGGTGTCGTCAACATTGCAAAAATATAGGGCAAATTAACTAGTTTGCTGAAAGAACTTCTTCCCGTAGTTTTCAACATATGTATATTGGCAAGTACAGGATCAAGTGGACAGCCCTGGGTAGCACCATCAACCTGTTTGTACATTGTATTGTTGAAACTGATTTCTACTGACGTTTAGCTGTAAAAGTTGAAACTGCGGTTAGCAACTCAGTGAAAAGTGCCTTAGGAACAATAAGTGGAACCAATTACCGTTTGCACAGAGTGTCAGCACAGGCCTAAATGATTTTTGTCAATGAAGAAACTAAAAATATGCGAGAAATACCCGGTATCGCAAGAACAGAGAAAGGTATCTTGTGCGTCTAAGTGAAATGGTTGCGCGAATTCAGCAAAAATGAAAAAATCTTAAAGCAGTTCGAGTAAAGATCTGGTATTAATTAAAGGAGGCTTATAAGCCAATTGGCCAATTCATGATGGGAAGATCCGATTGCTTTGATGATAACTTCTGATAAAAGTCAGGCAAAAACGTCCATGTTTCCATGCATGCTTTCAAAAAGTGCAATGAATCCATTCTCAAAAGCTTTATTCAAAGTTGGTTTGTTTGATTTCTGGCAGTTTGTTTTGATCTTTTTAAACATTTATTAGTTTCTTCACATACAAGCAACTGCTGATGTCAAAGGAGTAGCCACAAGGGCAAAGGAGATCATTGCTATCTTGAAAAATTTGAAAAAGTTTTGTTTGCGTTGAATTCTCTAGAGCAGGGGTGTCAAACTCATGAACTTCTTGGGGTTGCACATTGCATATATGAGCAATCGTGCCGAGGGCCAAATGAAGTTTTGGATTTGGCGATCACCACTTCTCTGGGCAACGATCTCTTTAATGTATCCCGAATTAAGATCGATCTTGAAAAAAAAGGGTCATCACCTTTCCAGCATCAGTAAAGTTATCTCCGAATGACAAAAATTTGTACCTCTCAAGTGTGGCCTGTGATCTGGGCTTCAAACGTTTGTTCGACAATAATCCGTTGCAATACTGCCGAAGTTCATTAGTAATTTCAGAATCTTCTCACGGGCCGCACTGAAAGGCTGCGAGTTTGACACCCCTGCTCTAGAGCCCTCTAAAAATAGTTATCGTGTAAGCGCAACCTTAGCAGATATCTTTAAAACTTGCTTAACACCACTGATTCTTTTCAAAATTTTTGAGGTCTCTAAAGTAATCAACAAAGGTCACTACTTAAACTGTGGTCCAAGGTAAAAATAATTGACTTCAATACCCTCAGAAATTTCTAGCTAACTGCATGGTTTTTTTATGTTTTTTGTTCTAAATTTTAAATAAAATGAGATACAGTTTTTTTGTGTAAAGTAAAAGTAAAAGAACATCGGCGTCATTTGATCGCTCAATTTTTATTGACTTTTAACAAATTTATCGAAATCATAAGACTTTAATCAAATATTGTTATCAAAGAGATCGACAAAAAGAGGTTGTAAGTAATCTAATTTTACCAAGTTTCTTCAAAAGAAAAAGAGCATCAACCTAAATTAAATTAACCCTTTTTGAACGTATTTTAAACATAAACCTTCCAACGTGTTCTTTAAAGCAGTCTTCTAAAGACTAAACTAAAATTGATACAAGTCTTAAAGTCTAAAATTCTTAAAAATTTAGCTAAACTTGAAAACTCCAAAATATATAAAAGTTTGAACTAAAATTCTTCTAAAGTAAAACTTCTAAATTCAATTTCTAAAGTAGTATCTTCCGTAACGATCTTTTTGTATGTAGACATCATTGCCTCATTATTGTAGTGCAACGGCAGGCATCTGGCTGAAGTCCGGCGTCAAAAGAGTGCATTCCATATGGCAACTAGTTACTTTTATCATGATAGATACTTTCGTAGATTCCGTTCGGTTTACATATTAACATTGCTGTTGGTAACTTTCGGTTTGTGGTTTGTAACATCTTCGTGCTCACACGACTCTTAGTAGCTAGATCTCATTGCCGCGATAACTGCGCATGTATGCATCGAAGTTGCAGTGGCTGCAACAATATATATTTAAACTTTTAACTTGGTCCGTAATGTGAAATAAGCTACCAATTGGCAGAAAAGTTTGCATTGCTCAAAAATCCCTTCTCGCGTCTTATGTGGTGAAAATATCCTAACTGAGAAGTCCCCAATATCTGCAACAGCATATGACGTCAAGCTACGTGAAGCACTAGCACATCATTTAGTACTCGGCACTACCCTATATTAACTCTTTCGCTCCCGCAAGATCATCAACTGATATGATTTTTTTCAAAAGTTGAAAAAATCAGTTTACTTAAAAATTTATTTGTGACTTTATTTGTCAACCGATTTTAACAATTTTTTTAAATCAAAGAATATTTCAAGGTAACTTAATACCCATAATGTTTTATTTGTGTCTTGACTATTTGTTTTTATTCTGAAAATATTCACCTAAATTACCTGTAGTAAAAATTTTTAACCCTCAAAAATTTGATAACTAATTACAAATAGGTAAAATTTAATACATAAACAATTAATAACCTGACAACTCTTAATATATTTAGAAAGCTCAGGAAATTAACTTTCCAGAAATATATAATTTTAAATAGTTAAGGCTTAGAGTTACTTTATAATGGCTGATAAAAAAAATAGTAGGCACAAATAATTTTTCATTTTTTGTTGAAAAATTTTCCGACGGTACTTCAGAAAATTGTAATTTCTGGAAAAACTGATTCCTTTGGTACATTTTGGCTATTTTTCCTGATATCCATGGTTATTTAGCTGTCTGTATCTAAGTTTTCAGAAAGATTGATCAAAAAAATAAGTCTGTGGAGTTTTTGATAAATAGCCAACGCCAGGCAAAAAATTAATTATTCTTCAACCAAAAAAGGGGGGTAAACATGGTCCTGTATCATTTTTAGCAACAACATTTTTCTCTCAAACTAAAAATCATCGGAATGTTGAAAAAATTTGATTTTCAAAAATATATACTGTTGCTTGGTTTAAGCTAAGAGTTATTTTATAATGACTGAAATTGGTAAATTTCGTAGGCCTAATCTGTTTTCGATACCGGTCAAAAACACTCAAAATTTGAGCTTTTGATCTTCACAAAATTGCAATTTCTAGAAAAACTAATTCCTTTGGTACATGTTGGCTATTTTTCCTGAAATCTATTGTTATTTAGCTGTCTGTATCTACGTTTTCAGAAAGATTGATCAAAAACTGAAGTCTGAGGAATTTTTGATAAATAGCCGACTCTAAAAATATTGAAAGCAAAAAAATTGGCAATCCTCCACAAAAAAAGTAGGGGTTCAACATGGTCCTGTATCATCTTTAGCAACAAAATTTTTCTCTCAAACTGCAAATCATTTAAAAGTTTAAGAAATTTCCTTTCCAAAAATATATATTGTTGCCTAATTTAGGCTAAGAGTTATTCTATAACAATTGATGAAACATGATACCTGGAATTATCTTTAGTACCGGCCCAAAACACTCAAATTTGAAAGCTGGACCATAGAAAATGCAAATCACACAAAAAGTACTCTCTTTCGAAATTTGAAATCATGTTTATCCGTTTAAATAACTCTTTTTCTTGCCTTGTGTTAAGTTTTGATGGAGTTGGCATATACCACACACTTTTTATAGATTTTGCAAGGTGGGGTACTTTGGGGCATTATCTGGTTTCCCCTCAACAAAAAAAAGGAGTGTAAAAACGGTCCTGTTTCATCTTTAGCAATAAGATATTAGTTTTAAGCTTTATATCATCTGGAAGTTTAAAAAATTTTTCTTTTCAAAAGTATATCATAATACATATTTTAGGCTAAGTTTTGACTGACAAAAAGGCTAGCCTACATGATAAACCCTAAATTATCTTCGGTACCGGGCAAAAAAAACCCAAATTTGGTGCTAGACCTCATAAAATTACAAATCGTAAAAAACTACACCTTTTAAAAATCTTTAAACATTTTTATTAATTTGCACCACTTTTTTATCATCTTGTATCAAGTTACCAAAAAGAAAATGCTGACAGAGCACTTTTTATTGACTTTGACAAGGGGGCTATGATCGATCAAAATTAGCTTTCTCCCAGCAAAAAGGCGGTGCGAAAGAGTAACCTATGTTCCATCTTAAACAACAAAATAATCTATTTATACTGTGTATCATTTGAATCAGGAATAACCAGCCTTTTTAAAGATAGACAACATTAAGTGGTATAAGCAAAGACTTATTTTATAACAATTGATGAAAAGGGTAGTTGCAGTAGTTTCCAGGACCCCCAAAATGCCAAAAATTTGGCTGCTGGGCTTCAAAAAATTAAAAAATAGTACAAAAAATTTGTTCTTTGGTAATTTTTTACTTTTTTCCTCGAAAGTATAATCCTCTAGCGGCCATTTTTAAAACAATTTATCCACACGCGAGGCCTGGAATATCTTTTGAACTTGGGGTAACATTGGTTTCTCCCACCAAAAAAGAAGGGGGTAAAGATGTTTTTGTTTCATTTTGAGTCACAAGACACTGTTTATAGAATACACATCACGCAAATTAGGATGAAATATTCTTTCCAAAAATATATTACACTACGTAGTTTGATTTAATCTTGATTTCATTTTGATCGATCAAAAACGCGATTCCAACACATTTTTTTGTTTCGGCCCAAAAAGATCATAAAATAACTGTGGCTCTGGGTCTCAGAAAAGTAACAATTGTAGAAAAACTAAGAAACTTGGTGCATTTTGACTATTTTTCCTCGAAAGCATGGTTTTTAGCATGATGAGTCTAAATTTTTGAAAAGATACTTCAAAAAATGAAGTCTCTAGAACTTTTTAAAGCTACAGTACCCAATTTTGAAAATAATTTACTCCCCCAAAAGGAGGGGTTAATTTGCATAAGTTATATTCTTGGACAAAAAAATTTTTTGGAGGTCAGCATATTTTAAACCACAATGAAATTACCTTTTCAGCGATATAGCATGATTGACATAATAGCTAATGGCTTGAAACCAGTTAATGATAAAAATAAAGATAATTAATAGTTTTTTTATGCAAATTATTTGAGGACTGTTTCGCGGGAGCGAAAGACTAAAAATTACATAGATTTTATTTTTAAGCTATCTTACAAAATTAATAATAAATTAGTTGATCACCAGTTTAGATTGCATTGTCAGCAAACTCTTAACAGTAGGGCATTATACCAGGGGCTCTTAAAGTTTGCTTCAATACCCGCAAGGAATATTGCCATTCGTTTTGGGGGTATTGAGTATTTTTATTACAAAATAAGGGATGTATTAAATTACATAGCAATTGAAAAGTGAGAAGCGGTAAATTTTGCGTAAATACAGATTAGGTGTACTAGGGCTTAAAAACTTTGAGAACCGCTGGATTACGTTAAATAAGTAGCCATATTTACAGGGTAGCCATATCTACCGACGTATATTAAGCTTATGCAATGTGGACTACTGTCCATCTCCTTCTCAAAAAGTACTCGCTGGGCAGAGATAAATTAACCTCACGCTAAAATAAATCAGATGCAAATAATATCGGTAATTTATGATAAAACATACGAGCTAGGCAAAAGATAAATTGTACCATAATCAGCAAAAGGTAATACAGCAGTACCTATATCAAGGGAATATGATTCAAGACATGATATGGACGTGATATTACGCAAGCATGATATGGATAAAAGTCACATTGGTAAACTCTTACAAGGGTTCATGTAGGTAACTGTTTCAAGCAATTTTTCTATTCATCTTTGTGTGATGTTGAAGACCGATCTCTCTTAAATAAGAAGTCACCTGAAATTTGCTACCTATCAACTAGCACTGTCAATACTTTGTAAATTGATAAAGTCTTGACAATAATCCCATACCCCTATTAGGGCTTGCTGATGTGACTTTTTGTGCATATCCTATGTGTGTATCCTTAAATAAGACCGTGATATAGGTATTGCTGTATTGTACTGCTTTGTATTTCATCATTATTTCGCACACAACGGCAAATTTGGTATGATTTAGGCTCATCATATTTATTATTGTGCGTCTTTTACACCCACCTGATGAGACCCAATACGTTTGAAATCGATGGCGGATTATTGACATGCTGTAATAGATTGTTGTATGGTACAGTTGGACGTTAGCGATTGTTTCAAGCAATTTTTCTAATCACCTTAATATATAAAAAACTGACAACTTTTAGCAAAGATATATCTGAAAACAAATTCATGACTACATGATTTGAGAACAACATACTCCAGTTCTGCAGCAAATGTACATGTATTTGATTTGTAATAATATTTCAAAAACTGAATTCTTCCACCAAGGACTTATGTGAAAGAAAATTCAAGATCGTATACTTTCACAACGACATTCCCAGGTTCTGTAACAAATGTATTTGATTTCTGAAACTATTCAGCTTCCCATGGGAAAATGTGGCAAAACTATAGCCTACTTCATATTTAAGGTTAACCATCTTTTTTTTCTGGGTGAAGTGAGTTGATAACAAGGATCAAATTTGTAGGTCAGCTATTTAATGATCAGTTCAGCAGGCGTTAGCCATCGACGATTAGTTTCAGTATTGTGGGGCATTGATGCTTTCTTGTGAAAATCAGTAGTCTTTACATTTGCATTGAAAAAGCAGGGGAATAAGTTTCTTCTAGGATAGGACTTGGCTCTTTAAAGGACATAAGTTTTTTCAAGATAGAACTGCTTCAAAAAACAATTTAATTGTGTTATCAGGTTTCCAAACAGACATTATTGCAACAAAATTTTAGTTTGTTTGTTTTTGAAAATACAGCATGGGTCATATATGACCCAGTGTCCCTTAACGGTAAAAGTTGTCAGTCGCACTGAAATTTAGTTCTTACTTAGTACGACTGCAAATTGCTGTACAGTTAACCCAGAGTGATTTCTTAATCAAGAAATAAGTCAAAACTTTCACAAAATATTCAAAGGTCGCAATGTATAGAAGTAGGTTGGCCTTTGTTTATTAGCAATATCTGTTGGTCATATCCATAGTTTGCAGCAAAGCAATTTCGTCCGCTAACGTAGCATAAGAGAACGTTGCATTCTACACAACTATTGTTTGTTTTAAAATCTTTTTTTTGCTTGTGCAGAATTTGCAACGATTTTTTTTCGATCTTTTTTGCATCGTGTGCTTGGAACCAGTAAATGGTTTCAAATACTTGGCTGCATCGAGACTTCAGTGGACTGAACTTATTGATACATTCCGTTTTTTGCTACTGAAACTCCCGATCAAGCAACTCGACGATACGACTTTATATCCAGCTTTTTCATCTCTGGTTAGTTTCACACGACTTGTTGAAGGCAATTCTAGAAGTGTTGACTGCAATATCAATAAGATCAAATATTATTCTGAGATAATAATTGGTCTTTGATCTGTTATCAAACTGATAACTCATTTTCCTTTGGTCCACTATATCGACCCCCCACATATTTGATGTGCTTTTGAATGGCAATAGGACAAGAGATTGCTATCGTTTTATAGGAGCCTGGAAATCTTTGTTTCTCTTCATGTTTTGAGTCGATAACCAAGAAATTTCAAATCATGTGGACCGGCCGATTGTCTAACCACCTATTGACTAAGCACTTTGTGAAAAAAACCTGATTGCTCGCCAAACATATTGCATCACCTCTTTCCATTTTTTTTGTCTGCTGGAATTAGTTCTTGTTTGAAAACATTTTTCGATTGATGTGTACAGTTTCAACACTAAAAATCTTTTAGAAATAAAGAGCGACTTGTAACAGGGGAGAATTAAAATAGTTGACACTGGAGGCCTTCTAATTTTTCTGTGTGTGATAGCAGCACTGCTTCTCTCAAGCCACACTTCACACCACCATGCTTCTTCCCATTGTACAAATCGAATTAAAAGAGATATCTGGTCTTGGAATTGCCCATGCACCACATCTTGAAGTACGGTATTCTGACTTATTCCTGAAAAGGTGAAAGCGACTCAATATCAACAAATATGATAAAGCTTGAACACTGTTCTATGTATCTTACAACACAGTGATGGTGGGTTGAAATATAACAATAGAATAGACACAGCGCAATGTAAAAAAAAAGATGACAGAGTGAAAACCAAAAATGAACAACAAAGTTTTAATACTGAGAAATAAAATGCTTATTTAGCCGATGCTCATGTTATTTTGCGTGGTTGGTTTTGTTTCATGTGTAGGGCTTAAATTTGTGGCGTTGATGGCCTCTTTGGTACATCCACTTGTCTATTTTATTGTGGATTTCTGCAAGTAAAGCTGTTCTGCTGTTCCTTATCCGCTATTTTTGCAATCAATCGACACGTTCGCTACGGTTGCTAGTTCAGTGGTTTTTCCTGACGGACGATTGCAATAATTCGCCACTGCATCGGTTTCGCGCGTGCCACAGTCACGGTAGCAGTAGAGCAGCTCTGTGCAACTCTAAGCAACTTGCACATATGAAAAATGCGTAGGACAAATGTCTACACCCCATCATCCACACAACAACTCATTGTTGGTACATGTATTGGGCCAAATCTGTACCAAACCCAATATGCATTGGCACACATATGTAGCTCTTTGTCTATCAGTAATGCACCTCATGGTACATATATGTACCAATGCATAGCGAACGTGTGCTCTTGTACCGATTACATATTTTCCAGAAAGTCTACAGTACAAGTTGGCTGTCAGCAGTTTTTTCTACCAGTTGCTAATGTATTCGAGTTTGTAGTAATAGCCAACCTCTCTATGATCATCATTTACCTTTGAGGGACATTGGGTCATATATGACCCATTGTGATTTTGACCTTTGTTCTGAGAATAAGGTCAGTAAAATAGCTTGGTAAAGATATAAAATGCATGTCAGACACGAAATCATATAAAATGAACTCAAAAAATTTTGAAAATTAATCATTTTCTTTCATTAAAACAGCCCAATACCACACCATTCAGAGTAACAAAAATCACCAGTTCTTTCTCCCCAAAAATATGACCAAAAGCTTCGAAAGTGGCCGAAATTTTTTTTATTTTAAAGAGAGAACCTTTTAGATTTCATCCAAAAAATAAACTGCTAACAATTTTATCTAGCTGATTTCAATTGAAAACATATTTATGAGTCACATACGACCCAGTGTCCCTCAAAGGGTTAAAAAAATTTCCCATGAAACTTTTGCGATGTTAACGACATTTAACAGTGATTTACAAATATAAGTGGTCAATGCATAACATTTTGGTCAAAAAATTTAAAAGATTTGATTAATATTCCTGATTTTTCTCCAAATTCAGTAAGACATCAAAAAATGTCATCATCTGGATAATGAATCTAAATATAACAGAAAAATATAATCCCATCCCCAAAGAACTTTGGCCAACTACTCTTCTATTACACAATGTGGTTCTTCAAGAGCTTTACGTACGCCTTCCAGGAAGCCTAAAAGAATTAAACAATCAATAACGTATATTTTGACTTTCCACCTTTCTTGTTATCTTTAAACGTATCCTTCTTATTAAAAACGTTCGAACCACTTCCTTAGCGCTTATAACGGCTTAATATCCAACTGCGCGGCATAAATGCTATCTTATGTAAGCAACAAATAAATTTCTAACTTGCAGATTTTGATAGAAAAAAAAACACTGAGGTATGAAATACCTGTGAAATCAATAATGCAAACCTATCTGAAGAGGGGAACGAAATATTCAATCGAGAATTCGACAGCAACATAAAATTTGTAAGAAGTTTGGTTATGGTGCCTTTAAAAAGTTTATTTAGTTTAAGACTTAGAACTGTAAAAAAGCAAATCGTAAAAATATTGAGGGCAAAACATGGCTTATCAGTCTTGTTTTCTTTTTAGCCCTTTCCGACGAAGATAAAAGCTTAATAACTTTTAATGTTCGTAGAATATTCCAGTTACTTCATTGCAAAATGCAGTCTTGTTAAAAGATATAGCGCTTGCTGTCATTACTTACGAGATCAAAACCGTACTTGAGAGATGGCTGTGGCTTAGCACCAAATCTTTAGAAAGGGTGAACAAGAATGAAGGTGTGGATTTGAGTTCGACTTTTGACACCGCTTTTATGTGTCCTTGTAGCTCAATCGCCAGGCAGTTTACTTTAACACATCACTTTAATTATGACCTCGCAACAACAGTTCACACTCAAAACTAGCTTTTTGATGTTAAACGCGAGTAACTTCTTATGGAAAATATATATAGTATACATTGTGTATATTTTTGTAGGTTTTGTCAGGATTTGAATGTTTTTTTCTTTCATGCATTTCTGTCAGGAAAATTTCTTCCGCTTGGCTATTTAGATGAAGTGTCACAGTATGCGTTGTTGCTTAAACATTCAATTTTTTTTGCAAAGTACGCATCAAAAGTGTGTTTTACGTTTTTATATGGAAAATCCAACTCGTTTTCGACACCTTTTGACACCTGACAGAATTGAATATTCGGACTACAGCATGTACTGTGAAGCATCATGTAAAAAGCAAGCGGATGAAAATCTCCGCACGAAGGTACATGAGAGAAATAACATAAATGTATAAAACTGGCCAAAATACGTACAAAAACGTTTGTTTGGCACATACCAAAGGGCACGACTGAGAGAAGATGCTGAACTTCAACTGAAATAGCAAAACAGACCCAAGCCCACTTTACACAATTGGCAACAACGCAAAACATATGATGTACACAATCCATGTTGTTATCTCTTTTTCTAGAGGTGTCGTAGGCTTTAGGACAAAAACTGAAGAGACAAAATTCTTAAAATTTTAGAGACCTAAATAATTTTAATCGGTTTGGGAGGTTTTTGCTCAAGGTCGAAGGCGATGTTTTTTTTTGCGTTGCAAACACTTGGATTTGAATGACGTACCTTTTTGAAATCGGGCACGAAATTTAAAAAATCACGGTCGCTCTAGAATTGATCCTGGGACCCCGAAAACATTCTGGGATCGGCCTGAAGGTAACCCCTGGGCTTTTTTTTAACGCTACTGAGTGCGAATGTAACGTGTATGGCTGAAGATGCATCACATGGCCGCGGCTAAAAATTAACAAAACTGATGAGATTTTTACCATATCACCAAAGTAAGCAGCGTAATGATATTCACTTCCAAGAGTGAATTTATTTCAGGTTAAGAAATGCTGCTTTAGAATATTATATGATTTTACTTTTTTCCTATAGATTTGTAGCTCATCATCATGCGTATGAGCTCATGCTCGGTTTGCAAATCTTTGATCAAACTGGGCCACCTCGACGGGTATACTGATCGGCCCCACCACCTGTCTGCCACATAAAGACGGTGGCGTCCCGTTAAGTGCCTAGCCCAAGGACACAACAAGCAAGCTTGCCGGCTTGTTCTCCACACTATTCCTTTGGCGCTGAGCGCAAAGCAGGGAAGCTGTAAGTGTCATTTTATTAAGTCTTTTGGTATGACTCAACTTGGAGATATGAGCCCCAGGTCTACCGACTGCGAAGCGAATGCTCTAACCACTACCCCATGGCGCCAGTGGTGTGCTAGCCATCGCGCTAGTGTACTTGCTTTGACAATACATACACTAAAATTGGAGCAATACAGAGAAGATTTTCAGATTTGTAGCTGTTCGATTTTTGATGCTCCGAAAACAACATTCTAGGTATATCTTTTTGGTCCTTTTCCTTTTCACTTCAGCTCAAGGAGCATCTTACAATGTCACCGGACAATTCGGATCTTTCAACTCCGAAGGATTTCCGGCACCGTACGAAAACAACGTGAACGACAGTTGGCTGATCACTGTAAAGTACGGGTTTCGCATTGCGGTCTATTTCGCCGACTTCGAACTTGAAGATTCTATCGACCAAATTCCGTGTTCACAGGATTATGTGGAGGTAATGATGTTTCTGCATGGATCCCCTTTTCCTCCTTCGCAATGATTGCAACGTTTTCAACCAAAATGCAAGGAATGATTATTAAGGAATCTTTCCTAATTCGTAATTCCAAAATTACCCTCTTCAATTTATGAAAGAATTCTCATCTTAAATAAAAACTTTGTTTCAGATTGTTGATGGAGCTGAAGGGAATAAAACTAAAAGACTTTGTGGCAACCCGCGTATGTACCGGTAAGTGATTGATGTGTTTTATACGGTATGCTACAGATGCACAATCAGTAGCCCCCAAACAAATAACCTATATGCGTTGCTGTCACGGTCGTTTGATTCTTGTTGCTTTTCTTGTGACGTAACAATCCGCTGAGCTTGCTGATGTTGTGACTTTAAAACAGGGTTACCATAGTTGGTAAGTTTGTTTGAGGGTAAGCGAATTCAACTGTTGCTAGTCAGTTGCATCATTTAATGAATTAGACAAATTAAATAGGGAGTAAGAAAACATCTAAAGGCGAGGAAGTTGTTTAACTTATTTTTTCTCTTCTCAAAGTCGTCTTTAATAAAGTTTTTGCTTTATCATTCAAATATCAGACAACAGCAATGAGTATATATTGTTGATGTCCAGGGATGCTAAAAGAAATTTAGCAAGTCATCGAATTGACTGATTTTGAGTTTAAATGTGAAAAAATTCGTACAACTTGCACTTATCCATATGATTCACTCTTCAGGCTGGTCATTAGCTTGGTGATATGAGCGAGACAACGTCTTATTGGTTCTATTTGCTTTGTAAATCTCGAAATACTACAACAAATTAGAGTTACTGCACTGCAAACTAAATTAGCCTACCGTTGCTGTAGTTTTGGTCTGCAATGGTAGCAGAGCAGTGTTGCACCGTACCATACTTAAAGTTCATCAGGTTTTCTCGTCTGTATCTTAATCAAAAGCTTTCAATAAAGAAATCCGGAAGACCAATTCCAGATATATTCATTCAGCAAAAACGTAAAGGCAGAAAAAAGATCTACACTCATACATTCATCAGTTCTCTTTGCGACAAAACTCCATGGCTTTGCGACTGCAATGCTGCTAATGCTTGTTTTGCTATCCTTGCCTACTGTTCGGAGGAAGCACCACTTGGACAAGCAATGGCGTTGTTTTGCTATCCTTGCCTACTGTTCCGAGGAAACACCACTTGGACAAGCAATCGCTTAAGGGTGGAGAACTGAGCGATTTTCTTGGTGATCTGTGTGTTGATGATATTTTTAGGATAGCCATTGTCCAGTAAAGCCATTTCTCCACCCTTAAGCGATTTGGCCCTGAAAAGTGTCCTGTGTACTTGAGGGTCCCTTGGATAGGTAAGCCATCCACAAACTTGGAAAAAGAAGTCAAAACCGCCGTGGAAAGCTGCTATGGTTCCGTCAGCACCCGCTTGGTCTTTACGTCTAAGCGCATGCTGCCTGTGGCCCGCAAGGATGTTCTACCTGCCATTCAGAAAAGTTTTGTCATATATGAATGCAAGTGCCACTGTGACAGTCGGTACGTAGGGCGAACATCTCAACGACTACAGGATTGCATCAAGCAACATGTTCCGCAATGGTTAAGACAGCAATTGACTCGTCCACGCCAATCTCAACCACACAGATCGTGCAAACGAACCGACACCAAACCGGATTGTGACTCCGCCATTGGTCAGCATCTTTTAGATAATGATCGATGCGCATTAAACTATGATGATAAGCGGTTATCAATCCTCGCCGCAGCGCGCAGCTCTTTCCATCTTAATCGTTTAGAGGCTACTTATATCAAGACCCGACGCCCGGTGTTGTGCAAACAGAAAGAGTTTGTTTACACTCTCAAACTCTTTCGATAATCGTGGCATTTGGCCTCCTGCTGCGCCTTTAACTTTCGCAATTGCGAAATTTTTCTTTCGCGCGCTTTGCAACACAAACGCTATCATTGGCCTGTCTTGATTGCGTAACGTCCAAATTATTCACATAAAAGACTTATTCACTCTAGATCTTCCCTTTTGACGCGATACCGCCACTGATGAGAGCGTCACGAAAAGCTTATGGCTCGAATAGCTTTTTTCAAAGCTATGTTAAAATCATTGATTGTTGGAAATTTCGTGGAAAGTTTGAGTTGCCTTTGAGAGATCACGACGAATGCGCAGAGTCTGAAAACCCAAGTATTTTTCTGGAACTAGTCAATTTTTCCTGCTCATTGGGCTCAAGCTTGGATGCACATTTGATATCAGCTATTATTTTCAAAAGCACTGCAAAACCAATTTAAATGAGTTGCTAGATTGCATTCTAGAAGTATGCAAAGATCAAATCCGAAATGAGGTTAAAAATTCCGAGTATTTAACGATTGTAAGTGATGAAACCACCGATGTCTTGTAAAATTCAGCAGGTCATTGAGCTGCCATACCTTGTTAATTCAAAACCCGTTGAACGCTTTTGGGGATTTTTTTAATCCGACATGACCAGTCTGCAAAAAGCCTTGCCAACGGTATTTCCGAGGAAATTCGATCATTAATTGATAATTGTTTTCGTTTGTGCTGCTTCTTTTTATTTTATTTTCTTTTTATGCTGATTTGGGCAAAAGCAAAATTAATGAATGATTGTCCAGTATTGCCTGATTGCTCAGAGCTACGACGGGGCGACCGCAATGAGTGGTTCTCATGTAGGTATGCAAGTGCTTGTCAAAGAAATATGCAATAGCACGCTCCTTGTTTACTGTTACGACCATCAATTGAATTTAGTCTTACAGCGAGCTACATCGCAGATTTGCGAATTTTCTTCCGCAGTTTATCGGAAATATTGTCATATTTTTTCCCGATCTCCTCAAAGAATGTCGGCACTAGGACGTGTTTGCGACAGAGAAGAATTCCAACACCGTCAACAACGAGATGGAATTTTTAAAGCAGAACTGTTGCAACTGTCTACGAAAATCAATACAAAATTATTGAATGTGCAGTGAATTAGAAAGTTCGTTATCGAAAGAAACTTGCCCTGGCACTATCGGGGTCAAGCAAACTCTACAACACCCAAAGTTTCAATTTTGGCTGTAATTCTTCGCGCAAATAATGCTTCATCTCGACATTCTTTACCAGCAACTGCAGTCAAAAGAAATAACCCCAAGCTATGCACATATCGCAGTGACTTTCTTTGTCTGAAATGTTTAAAAAATAAGGAATGAAGTTGAAGAACCACATTATGCTCAAGGTGAATCTCGACGACATATCAACAAGCTCACTCCTGATGCACGCGGATCATGCAACGTTATCATCGTGCAATGTAGGAAGCGTTTTTCTTTTACAAATCACTTTGCAGCAGTCCAGCTCTTTGCTGCGTCAATGTTTCCAAGTTCCGTGAACACCTTTCCGACCGCTATCCTGAGAGAAACAATTAGAGCATATCCTTTCCTTGACAGTGATCGGTTGCGCAATGAGCTTTCTCTTTTGTACGTGAGAGAAAAAATGTGGCGTGAATACCTTCTAGACTTTGTCAAGTTCATTTTGGAATAAAATCTTCAACGTACGAACTTTTTTGCGTTATTGCTCAAATATTGTTAACCCGTTATTTATTACCGGCACTACTTAAGCGTTTTCACTTAAACACGCTCCGCATTTTGTTACGAGTAATTTGAGTATTGCCACCAGATATTTTTCATAATGCACAGCCAGAAATCTAATCGAAATACCAAAAAACCCTTTGTTTAGATTATACACACCAATAATAGATAAAGGCTAGGTCCACTTATAACAACATAAGCAATATCTTTGTTCGTAAATTCGTAGGTTGGTTCATACCAGTAACTACAAATTACATGTATACGAACTCAGCCAAAGCAGGTCGAAAATGCAAGTTTTCTAAAACGACGCCGCAGTCAAAGTTTAGTCAAATGCCATTTGATTCAAGTGATAGTAATTGGCATCATAAGCAATGGCCATCGCTGAAAGTGCAGCTTATTTTCCGTAACATCGATGACTAGTAAATTCCAGATATCAATCAGCGCTCGGCTGAATACAATTAATACAGCGCAGAGTTTTGGAAAATTTGCATATTTATAGCCTAAGGCAATGGTCGTCAACCTTTTTTGTACGCGGGCCACCTTGGCACCAAGGAGAGCTTTGGCGGGCCGCACTAATACAACTTCAGATAGGTTGACTCTATGCTTGATAATAACGCATTTTGTACTCAGTATCCAACACTACATATTGCCAATATGCACAGAACCACGCTACATATTGCTAATATGTATCTAAAAATACTGCAGCGACAAAAATAATTCAACAACGTTAGCCAGATTAAGCTCCTTCAACCATACTGTTGACTTCTTTAACAATGCTTAATGAATAAGGACACTTGTTTGTGCACATACGAGTAATTATAGCACGGCGAGCGATTTCATCAGAATATTTATTGCCAAGCAAGAGTGGTGTGGTCTTTTCGCATGACAAATGATATCTTGCAATTAACAGCTTCAAGAAAGGAGTAAATTTTCAACACACTGCAGTAGAAGCAACAATAGTGACTTGGAAACATACCGGCGTAGAATAGGCTACAAAAACAGGAAGAAAGGAACCAGAAACTATAAAACACAAGCTTATCGAAAACACCGAAAAACGTTTCTAGCGTAACTCATGAAAGACGGTAGTGGTGGAAAGTATACTAATGTTTACATGACTTTACAAAGTTAAAGAAAGCAACCCTGCGCTCACAGCTAAACGTAGGTAGATCTTATTGAAATGTGTGTAAGTTTTGCGTTGAGAAGCGAAATAAGCTCAGTAAAACTAACAAAAATTTCGACGAGACCCTTGTTGAATATTTTTGCAAAGAACATCAACATTTACATTGAAATTCGTGACAGACATTCTCAAAATATCATGCAAATGTTTGTCTGTCAACCTTGATCGGATTTTCGATTTTGCAATCTTCATTCGTGAAAACGTTTGCTCACATACGTAAGTACTACCAAAGACTGTAAGCATAATAGCAGCGTTCTCTTTCAGCTTGGCAAAATCATCAGGAATTCGTAAATAAAACTCAGCAATTTTGCACTCCTTGTACAAATCTTGCCACTTTAAAGATGCTTGCAGCTCTATCAGTTCTAGTTGAAAGCATGAATCTACATTTTTAAGTAATACAGCAAATGGATTTTCAAATAATCTTATCACAGTTTCATGCTTTTGGAAATCACAGAACCTGTTAGCAAACTCACTTTGCAGTGTTTCAAGAGCTTGAGTATACTTTTCTAAGTCAAATCCCAATCCAGTTTCATTGTCAGAAGCCAGTGTTTTACAGTTACTGAAATGTGCGAAGTTGCCCTTAGCAATTTGGTCCTTGAAAAGGTCAAGTTTAGACAAAAATGCTTTCAAAATAGCAAACATATCTGAGATCAAATTTTCTTTGCCTTGCAATTTTATATTTAAAATATTTAGATGCTCTGTGACATCACTTAAAAAAGCAAGTTCACGAAGCCATCTTGGATCAGCACTCAAATCAGCCTCTTCCTTTTTTCCTTTCTTTTTGAGAAATTCATTTATTTCCTTGCGAAGGTGAAAAAACGTCTCAAAATCTTTCCTCTGCTAAGCCAGCGGACTTTATTGTGGTACATCACATCTCCATGTTCACAATCTAAATCGGCAAGGAAGGTTTGAAATTGGCGGTGGTTCAAAGCATGATTTTTAATAAAATTCACGTTTGATACAACCACGCTCATCACATGCCTCCAATTAAGGACTTTTCCACATAGAGCTTGTTGGTAAATTATACAATGAAATTGCATTGGTTGCGCACCGTTCGCCTCCAGTACCTTTTCTTTCATGAGTGCTGCAACTACCTTCTTCTTGCCCACCATATTTCTTGCCCCATCTGCTGTTACGCTTTTCAAATTTTTCCATGAAAGACCAAGGCTACTCAGAGCTGTAGTAACCTCTCAGAATATACTTTTCAGGGTGGTTTTTCTTTCCTCACCATGCTCAGATGAGCTAAAAAAAAACAGCCTTATAGGCCGGTTGCGCCACCCATTGACCACCTACGTAGCCGTGTCTCGTACTGGTCATCTTTCTGATCCTTACTATTTCGAATGTTCTAACTTCTTATTTACAAAATAATATGATCTACAACTATAAAATCTCCTGCGTTTTTGTTTTGTTCTGTTTGTTTTTTTTGGTTGTTTTGTTTTGTTTTTTTTTAAACTGTCCTTTAATTGCTTGAATTTAGGGTTTAGCGGCCATGCAACTATTGCTCTAGTTTTATGGATCCACTGTTTTCATTTGCATGTTTTAACGTCTGACGTTGTGTCGCTTCTTCCTTTTCTTGACTCCATTTCTCTCATTATTATTGTTGTTCAGTGTCGTGTGTAATGGTGGTGGTCATGAATAAAAAAAGAATGAATGAATGAATATTTTCAGCAGTTGTTGTGCTTTTAAAACTCCGCAGAGAGCATAATTCTTCTGTGATTCTGAATTTGGCATCTATACCTCGAATAAAAATTAACAGCTGGGCTGTGTCAGTAGTATCGTTGCTCTCATCTATAGCAAGAGAGAAGTACTTAAAAAATTTTGCGCTTTTTTTTAATGTCTCGTGAAGATGTTCGCCAATGTCTTCGACTCTTCTAGTAATCGTAGAATCTAATAGAATAACATCCCTCACGCAAGGTAGCTTGTCGGGACACGTTTCTTGCACAACCTTTATCAAGCACTTCTTGACGAACTCACCATCTGTAAAGGGTCTGCCGCTCTCTCCTATAAACTGAGCCACGTAAAAACTTGCTCTCACAGCTGACTTGCTGACATCTTGCAAATTCACAAACACGCTTTGCTGGTGAGAAAGATTCCTCTTCAAAATAGCAATCTTTTGATTGCGTACTTCTGCACTTAGCTGCTTGAACTCTTTGTGCAACTTTCGAAATGGCGTTTTATGTTGTACTCTTTCTGCGTGATTACTTCATTGCATATTGGACAGGCTGCTTTGTTTTTATTTGGAACAAAAAAGTAATCATTCGTCCACCTTTCCTTAAAACTTCTGCCTTATTCAGTTATTTTACGCTTTCTATTGTTAGACTTGGGAACAGATATTTTACTACGTTTCAACTTTCAAGCAAAATTAGTCCTGTTATCTATATCACGTTGGCTGCCAGCCGCGAATTTCGTAATGCGAAATTCCTTTCTTCTTACGCCAACTCAGTATTTGCGCAAAAGCTTTATCGAAATGCCGATTATAACGCGACAAGGGAGTCTTTGTCTTCATTTTAACTCCTTTCAACTTCTAACTCCCAAGGAAAATTAACAAAAAAGTACAACAAGAAAAGCATCTTTGGTTATATTTATATGCTGATGCCTTCAGCGGGCCGCACTAAACAACGTGGCGGGCCGCCAGTTGGTGACCCCTGGCCTAAGGTATACAGTAGATATTAGACGTTAACACCCGAGTAACGGCACATAATCCGGCTACAAAGAGAGCTAAGAAATAAAGGATTACCTGCAGCCCACCAGCACATTTAAGCACGAGCCGCCAGTGCTTAAGAACATCATCTGTCAGATCTCGTAGCCTGCACAGTGATGAAAACGTACGCGTTTCAATAAATGCCAAATTTCTATCGCTGCGGCTGACAAGGTACTGAAGATTGTTGTTTAAACTTTGCAAGTTTGCTACAAGAAAAACCTTGTGCATGTTTTTAGCAAGTTTAGTTAAAAATTCTCGTATTTCATCTGGTATTACTGTTTGATATACTACCCCAGACACCAACTTAAATAAAGTTAAAATGAGAAAAAATTCCATTATTGGTATAATTACATGTCAGGGCAGATATACAGGGTGATTTGAAAAGAATGCCCCACTTTTAACTTAATGTTTCTTTTTTAACCACAAGCTGCCTACGAATGATGCTTGACATCAAATGAAATGGAAAAAATAAATTTTAAGAAATTGCTATCAATGTTACGTCATAGACAAGCAAACCTCTATGATGTCACAATTTTGCAAACTCGTATTTTCCAGCGCGGTTGTTTAACATTTTTTTGTTCCCCATATCATAATAAGCGCGCAACAAAAATCTTTCTATGTCATGCAGTTCACCAAAACTGGATCTGTTTTTTTAGTGCAGCGGGCGTTCCAACGGTGTTGCTGCATCAAAAACATTCGTGATTGCTACAAATAATTTGAGGAAACAAGCTACCTGTGTAAAAAGGAGAGCCCAGGGCAACCAAGGACTTCAGAGGAGGCAATCTTAAAAGTTCAAGAGATTAGTTTCCACGAAAGTCGACCCGCCGTGCCAGCCAAGAAATTAGTTTTCCTCAACCAACTGTATGGCGTGTGTTAAGACTACGTTTAGTCATGCTACCATACAAGTTGCATATGGCACCACCCCTTCGTGCTGAGGACAAAGCAAAGCATGAGCAATTCATAATGTTACTTTAAGGGGTATCAAAAATTACAATTTTTTACAACATTTAATTTTTAGGGAAGAAGCAATATTTCATATCAGCGGCAAAGTTAATCGTCACTATGTCCGAAAATGGGGCCTGGAAAATCCACAAAAGATATTAGAACATCACCGTGATTCCCCAAAAGCAAGGTGTTTTGTGCTGCTTTCTTGGGAAAAGTTTATGGACTTTTCTCTTACGAGGAAAACCTAACTTTAGGAAAACTATCTTGAAATGCTGCAGCAATGGCTTCCCCCTAAATCAATAAAGATTTTGAAAATTTCATCTTTAAACAAGATGGAGCACCACCGCATTGGCATCGTAATGTTTGATATTTTCTGAACGAAACTCTACCTCAACGTTGCATAAGTCGCAGATTACCCCAAGACTTAGCTGTACATTTTTGGCCGCCAAGATCACCAGACCCTACATCCAGCGTTTTTTCCTAACGGGTTACATCAAAGATATGGTTTTTGAGTCGCCATTAGCGGCTAGTCAGGATAAATTGAAACGCAGAATCGAGGTAGCAGTGAATTCATTAGATAAAGACACTACAAGGGGTGTTTGGGACGAGTTCAATTATCGTCTTGATGTTGTTCGTGCAGCAGGTGCAGGGCACACAGAACACTTATAAAATGGTTTACAGCTTAGCTTTCATAACTTGTTACACCATTCGTTGTTTTTTGTGATTGTTACACCTTCTTTTCCATTGCAAAACTGCTTTGAATAAAAATGGATAATAATTTTCTTAAAGTATTTTTTGTTCGTTAATGAGAAAATTTGTGATTATGGCATCACAGGGGTATGTGTGCTTATGACGTCACAATAATATAGATTTTTGAAAATACTATATTCTCCTCTTTTATTTGATATACCTATGTTTCATTCACGTGCGATTTGTCGTTGAAAAGATATAGCTAGTAAAAATTGGACACTCTTTTTGGATTACACTGTACGTTACTTTCGTTGTTATACAAGCAACTAAATTTTCTCAAACCTGAATATATTTATAAAAATAAATTAGGAAAATTCATGCAACGGTTTTACAAAAATAAACTGTTGGAAGCCAGGGCTCTTTTATCAAAATTAACAAACTGCAAGGGGACAGCATTTAGTCTGGAAATGCCGCAACATATTTTCAACCCAGAGTTATCTAAACATTTGCGCAAACGCAACTTTTGTTAAGCAGTGTTTCCCAATCTTTTTGTAATCATGTATCCTTTTAAATAAATACCAGTTTTGCGGACTCTTTCCTTAATTTTGCCTGGAACCTTTTCAGCATGCCTTTGATTTTTATTTTATTCTACGCAACTACTGGAAGCATTGCAAAGAATACGTCGTGAAATGCAGCAATGTCGTTATGTCTGCAAAAGCAAGCATTTATCTTGAAAATAAAATTAAACCAGTTCCAATGCCGTAGCCAGAAAATACATGTGGGTGAGAGCAAGTTTTCCAAAAAGTGCTTATAATTTAGGAGGGAAAGTTCGACTAAAATTATGATATTTTCATACAGATGTTTTTACAAAACGTTTTGTTTTAAGTGGGATAGAATGGGTTTGACTTTTAATATTCGAATCCCTATGTAACTTCTAATTGATTTTATATCAATACATTTTGTACTTCTACTCATTGGTGTTAACAATTGAATTGTAAAGTTTGAGAAAAAAATCAAAAAAACTAGTTCTGCAATCACGCCAAATGTAAAAATGTTTGGTATTTAGCTTCAAAATAGCTTAAGTTGGTTCAAAAACACCGGGAGCGTGTTTCTTTTGCTCTACTACTGCGATTATGGCACACTCAAAGGAAAATTAATAAATTGTTTATGCAAGACATGCACTGGAAGAAGACGGTGACGTTTTATTTCAGCAAAACGCCATACTTCAACTGCTCTAGATTTTTTGGCCGCCAGTAGAGACCTTTTACTTCCTATTAAATTTAGTCAGGAATAAATTAGATGTTGCTGCGCTGTCCCTCAATAGATTTGAGTCGCAAATTCTATTTCTTTCTAGTAGTGGAAACCGAATTAGATTTTAACGAAATCAAAGAAGCGAATGCGTGAAGTAGATTTTCGTGACTTCCAAGTCAAGTATTTTTATTTATTTGAGGAATTGATTTTCTAACCGCGAATTTGTTCCGTCTATACCTCAAAATTGTTTAATGACCATTTTTAGAAATTGATGTTTTGTTGTGACAAGACCTGACAATACTTTCATCCTTATTCTATTTCAAGAAAATTAGAGGGAATAGCTCTTGTGCTCTCCCTAGCTTCGCTTGTACGTTCTAAGCCAGTATACTCCAGTTGGCAAATTCATTCCAACACCATAAATTTTTTCACTAGTCGTGCCAGGTTTCAACAGACCAGATTTATACTGCAGCCATCGACATAAATTAGGAATAGACAATTTGTACTGAAGCTCGCATAAAAATGCGCTATATGCCATTTCACAAATTATTCTATCAAACAATCAGCGTTGTGACTTGCGAGAGCAATTAATACAGCCCGCTTTACGACACATTTCAAATGCTAGCTTCTTGCGTTGAAGATTTACATTTGCTGATAAAATTCGGTATGAATTAATGACTGTGGGTCTACACGTAACCCAACAGAAATGAAAATTTTGTGGGGGCCCCAATTTTCAGTCCCTTTTCCTTAATCCGCAACTGCCATTATCTCCCTCATCCGGTGAGCTAGCTAGGAGAGCGAGAATCGTTGTCAATATTCTTCCTCAATTTTTGATCTGCAAAGCACTATTGCATCATTATGACAAGCAAAAACCCCAATCTTACACACCCAAAGTTATTTTCTGGCTACGCCCTCACTTCTATCTACGTAATCATAGCTGCATTTTCAACGAATAAAAATTACAAAATATCGTCTTGCAATATTGTATTGCTGCCTTATGGTTCAGCGTCAAGAAGAAACGAATTATATCGATAAAAAGATACAAAAATATCTGTGAATGTGAATACTTGGAAAACAATTTGACAATTTCGGCTGGTCAACTTGTTATTGACATTCACAGCAATAGGCTCTGTTTTTTATTGTTTAAAACTAATTTCTGAGAAACAGTTTTGCTCGGCGATTTGCACATCGCTTCACGGATGCCTCCTTTTCTTTTTTTTTATTACGTAGTAAGTAAAACATAAAGAACTATGCTAATATGGATTTTGAAATCGCTATGCTCAGTTCAAAACCAGGACGAACGTCCCTGCCAGTTTAAAACAAACCTAAAACCAGATAAATTTTTGGAAATATCAAAAAATTTTAAACATATGGCTTTAGTGGTTGCAAAGTTACTGCAGTATTAATTTGCTTTGGGTGGGTTTAACTTTCCCACTCCCCGGTCCAAACCAGTCAAAATTTTTTGTACCGCACCTGGTTTAAAAAGCTTATCGTTTTTTTTTTTGCTAAACCTTATACGCTTTTTCCATCTGCACTTGGAACGACGACCAGTGCTAGGGCAATGCCATAACTTTATGTCTGAATGCAAAGATTTTTCTATGTTTTACGTGATACAAGTGATAAAGATGACCATGATTTTGCTTTTCAGCGATGACGCACCCGCATTGTTCACCGAGAAATTCCGGTCTTCTGGCAACAAAATGTTGATTCGAATGATTTCCGACTACTCCAACAATTTGCCGGGGTCATCAAGAGATAGCGAGCCACTAACGGGATTCAAGGCCCACTTTTTTAGAGAAGGTTTTCTAAATTTTTATATTCAAATAAACATGTTTGAATTAGTCAATCGAGAGCTTTCTCGGTTTCCACATATGGGGCAAGTTTGTTCAAACCCAATCGGAGACGTAAGTTCATCGCACTGTACCCAGGAGTCGTCAGCACGGTCCTTGCCAACCTCACAAAAACGAACCATTTTTTTAAGGGCACAGTAATGAGGAGTCATTCAACAAGAAATCATTGGCACTTTTTTCCTTCGTTTTTTATGTGAGATTAAATTTTATAAAAACTTTAACAGCGTAATTTGCGCGAGCACTGATGATGTTGACTACGAATCTTTATCATCGATATCGACATTTATTACCCCAAAGCAGATGCACCAAAATGCTCGGTTGCGAAATTCAAATTCCGAAGATGTCAATCATGTTCTGCAAGACCTGTTTCGTGATTTGCAAAGAATTTAGCGTACGTTTGCTAGAAAGAGTCTATTCAGCAAACATGCTTGTGCTTAAAGAATAATGTATCCTAACTGTTTTTTATGGGAAGTCTGTTTCAATGCTGGAACCTTGGTGTATCTCCTATGTTTTTGCTCATCGGTGCGGAATTGGGCCAATATTGAAGTACGATGTTCAATCATTACCGCTCAACATGTAGCTAATGCTATATATTAGGCCACATTTAGTCCTTAACACAAGTCTGTTCAGGGTACCTTCATCCCAAAATCTGAGTGAGTTAAAATGACCAAATTGCAATACAACACAATACAAATCTATGCAGTAAAAACAATACAATTACTCAAAACAACTTGGGCGAACTGCAGACAGCAACACTGTTTTGACATATTGAATCTCTTCACTGCAATTGGTGACCAACAAGTAGCTAGAAGCTTTAACTATGTCTAGCATAGTTTAGACCGTCACACTTGTGGAACCTATACTAGGTCCACTGTAGTGGATGATCGGTCAGTACTTTGCGAACCTATATCACTCGTAAATGAGTGGCAGTTGTCGCAGGTACACTAAGTCAAACAAACTGCTAGAAAAATAGCGCTATCAATTATCTGTCACCAATGCCACTGAAGAGACCCGATAAGTCTAAACAGTGTCACTCTCTGCAGATCGATCAATGTGCATCACTGACCCATTTTTTTAGTTCATAACAAATAACTTGTTACACTACATTGCGGGCTGCACTGAAATACGAATGCGGATATTCACACCAAAATACGGGAAGAAACTACGTACCAAACTACAAATAACTCAGAAATACGGAAATTTACTGATGATGATATATTTATTTAAATTAAGTTAACTATGCATCTCTATCTTGTAAATGAAATGCCGAAATAGGGATCTTCTTCTTCTTCTTTCGGCTCCTCCCTATTTGGGGTCACCACAGCGCGAAAGTATTTTCCATTTCTCCCAATCGACTTCGTCTCCTTCCTTAGCTCCAACCCTTTCCATGTCTTCTTTTGCCAAATCCATCCACCTTGCCCTTGGACTTCCTATTTTCCTTCTACCTGGCACCGCCATCTCCATCATCGCTTTTCCCACGTAGCCTTCTTCTCTCCTTTTCACGCGGCCATACCAGCGTGGCCTTGCATTCCGAAGTTTGTCTCCTAGCTTTGCAATTTTCGCAGTTCCTCTCACGTATTCGTTTCTTATCTTGTCCTTTGTTGTCACTCCCAGTGCCCATCTCACCATTTTCAACTCTGCGACTTCCATTTTTGCCACCTGTCTTTCCGTCACTGCCACCGTTTCCATTCCATAAAGCATGGCTGGTCTGACAACACTCTTGTACATTTTACCCTTAATCCTTGCTGATAACTTCCTGTCGCACAGAACTCCAGACACCTTCTTCCAACTCATCCAGCCTGCTTGGATTCCTTCTCACTTCCTCCTCACATCTTCCATTGCTATTACCAGCGAGCCCAGATATTGAAGTTTTTCGCTCTCTTTACCTTTTCTCCTTGCAGCTTCAACTCTTCTTCATCATCCACGCTCCCAGCCTTCAAATACTCGGCCTTGCTCCGGCTCACTTTCAGGCCTCTTCTCTCCAGTGCATTTCTCCAAATCTCCAGATCATCTTCTAGCTCCCTTTGATTTTGCCTAGACAGCACTATGTCATCTGCAAACAGCATATCTCTTGGCATATCCTTCCTGATGTCCTCCGTCAGCTTTTCCATGATGATGGCAAAAAGGAATGGGCTGAGTGCTGAGCCTTGTTGAAGTCCAACATCTACCTTGAATTCCTCAGTCAACCCTGCTGCACTTCTAACAGTTGTTGATGCTCCGTCAAACTTATCCTTAATAATCTTTATATAGAACTCTGATGTTTCAGCTAACCGCAAGCATTCCCACAGTTCCTCTCTAGGCGCCCTGTCGCATGACTTCTACAAGTCAGTAAAGGCACAGTGCACCGCCTTCTTCCCCGCAGTCCACTTTTCCAACAGCATCCTCAAACAGAAGATTGCGTCGGTGGTACTCCTTCCTGGCATGAACCCAAATTGTTGCTCACCAATCGTCACGTCCTTCCTTATCCTTGCTTCTATTACCCTCTCTGACAGTTTCATAGTGTGGCTCATCAACTTGACCCCCCGGTAATTTTTACATTCTTTGATGTCTCCTTTTACCTTTGTACAAAGGTACAAGCACGCTCCTCCTCCATTCATCTGGCATCTTCTACCCTTGTAGGAGTCTATTAAAGAAGTTTAATAGAAACTATACACCTTTATTTCCTAGAGTAATCCATACTTCCACTGGTATGTGATCAGGTCCTTGGGACTTTCCTTTCTTCATCTTCCTCAACCCAGTCCTGACTTCTTCTACAGAGATATCTTTCACGTCTCTTTTTGTTTCTTCTGTTCTCATTTCTCTTCTTTCTCTAGGCTTTCCTGGTTGTGTAAGTTGTCAAAATACTCCTCTCATCTCTGTTTCACTTTCTCTTCTTCCATCAGCATCTCCCCAGTTTTACTCTTAATTACTCTTACTTGTTGTACATCCTTGCTTTATCTGTTTCTCTGCTTTGCTATCTTAAACAACTTATTTTCTCCCTTCTTTGTTTCCAACTTTTCGTACAGTTCCTTGTATGCCTTGTTTCTTGCTTTTGCCACCTCTCTCTTAGCTTGTTTTCTTGCAGTTTTATAGGCCAACGTGCTTGCATCATCTCTCATGGTATCCCATACCTTTTTAGCTTTTTCTTTATGCTTCAATTTCTCCTGGACTTCCTGGTTCCACCACCACGTCTCCCGTCTACCTGCCGTGCTAATTTTTCCCGATGTTTTACCCAATTCCATTCTGGCAATGGTACGTATCATCTCAGCTACTTATTACCAGTCTCCCTTTCCACCAAGTATTCCGCTTTTAATCACTTCCATTTTGGATTTGTTCTTCACTTTCAAGTCTTTTAGCTTCCACCATTTTATTCTCTTCACTGGTTTTGGTGCTTTCCTCCAATTCGTCCAGATGATTATCGAACTTACTACTATTCTGTGCTGTTTTGCTACACTTTCATTGACAATAACCTTGGAATCCACCACCTCCTTGATCCTTCGTCTTCTCACTATAATGTAATCCACCTGTAAACTGCGTCCGCCACTGTTGTAGGTGACTCTGTGTGCTGGTTTCTTTACAAAGTAGGTGTTAGTGATCGCTAGTTCCATTCTCTTAGCAAAATCCACCATTGCTTGTCCTTCGTTATTTCTCTTCCCCAATCCATGTCTGCCCATGCATTCTTCAACACCGTTATTCCCTTCTCCTACGTGCCCGTTCAGATCTGCTCCCACTGCAATTCTTTCATTCTTTGGTATCTTTTTCACTGTCTCATCTAGATCCAGCCAAAATGCTTTCTTTTCTTCACGCATGGACCCAACCTGCGGCGCATACGCACCGATAGCATTCAACATAGCACCATCAAGTTCCATCTTCAAGCATATTATCCTGTCTGTTACTCTCCACAACTCCACTACCCTGTCCAGATGCTCCTTTTTTCAGTATAATTCCCACGCCATTCTTTTTGTTTCCGCTTCCATAGTACCACATTTTATATCCTCCACCTATGCATCTTGCTTTCTCCCACTTCCAGCGAGTTTCCTGCATACACAGTATGTCCACCACTCTTCGCTCCCTAAGGTCCCCACTTCTCTTCCTTTCCGGTCATGGTTCCAACGTTTAATGTTGCAACCTTCAGCTTGATTTTATTAGCTTTCTTCCTCTCTTTATTTCTCTCCTTTCTACCTCTTCTTTGCATCCAAGTAGCATGTCCGCCTGTGGCCCTTGGTGCCCTATCACTGGTAACGGTCGTTGTTATCCCGGGCCTCGACCGATTCGGTATAAAGTCAGATGCGACACGCATTGAAAGAGAAATAGGGATATTTACGGAAGATGATGAAAATAAAAGATAAAGATCCAAATGAATCAAAATAAAAGTTTGAGTAAACGATGCATCTTTCTATTTTGTCAATGAGTTCGTGCGAAGATTAGTCGATCAGAAAAAGATATAAAAAGTTTGTTGAGCATAGCTCATTATACTTTATCTTCATTCCGCCCCATGCTCATTATACGGCCCATGCCCATTAGGCCCCATGAAAATTGAATAATTATCATTTCCTAACAACCACTGGCTGAGCGCATTTGGATAAATGATCATTGCCCCAAGCCCTAAGACAATCGCATCATAAGCACAGCCACATGACCATTATCCCATGGCACTTACCCTATAACCATTGTTCCAAGCCCAAAGCTCCAGGCCACATAAAATTCAACTTGTGGCAAACATCCTGCGACCAATCCATATAAGAATCGACAACTGCATTTCCGTATTTCCTACATAAAATTTCCACGCGTTTCGTATTGTCTGAATGAAATTCACGTGCATCACCGCTATTGATGCAACTGAAAATTTTCCAAATTTATGCAACTGAAAACCTATTGATGCAACTGAAAACACGTCGGGATCGGGGTTTATTGACCGACGCGATAGCGTAGTGGTTAGAGCGTCCCCTTCGCAGTCGGTAGACTGGGGGTGCATTCCCCTTGTCGAGTCATACCAAATGACTTTAAAAAATGGTATCTATGGCTTCCCTGCTTGGCGCTCGGCATTTATGGGAGGTTGTGGAGAACAAGCCGGCAAGTTCGCTTGTTGTGTCCTTGGGCAAGGCACTTAACGGAATGCCCCCGCCTTTATGTGGAAGACAGGTGGCCCATAAACCTCGTAAAAGGCAACTCCCAAGCGAGTGCGGACTTCCCGTCCAAAGTATAGCGATACAATTCGCTTTCTCGTGAATGGAGAATAAAAATGACAAATAAAACAAAACAAATTCAGTATGGATTGCATTACCCATATTTATAAACAAAATCTAACTAGCAACTTTGATGTATATTTTAAACGAAACATGGCTTAAATTTCATTTACCTAATGTAATAACTTGCATTTCTGTAGGTCACAAATGAAAATTGTGCATGCATCTGGTAATTTTTATCCAAAATATGGGGCTTGCATTTTGGTATTTCCTAAACTGAAAGATAGCTCGATTTCCTAATTGGAGTACAACTTGAATTTCTACATATCCCAACTTAGATAAGGCTTGTTTTTGCGCATTTCCTAACTCAAACATGGCTTGCATTTCCTTATTTCCTAACTGAAAGATAGCTTGATTTCCTTATTGAAGTACAATATGCATTTTTTCATTCCTATCTGAAATATGGCTTGAATATCCGCATTTCCTAACAGAAATATAGCTTGCATTTTTGCATTTCCTAACTCTAAGATGGCTTGCAGTTTCGGCTGCAGAAAATACCTCTAAATGTGCAAAAGTATCTCCGTTTGCTTTTCCGTTCAATAAACCGGATCTGCTGGAAAAGTGGACGCAGTTTGTCGATCGTTCAAAGTGGACCCCATCACTTTCTTCCGTGTTATATATCAAGCCCTTCACCAACCGATAATTACCATGGGCAAAAAGCAAGTTGAGATGGGATCCAATTTCTACCATTCACAGTTAAGTTGCTCAAATGAAGTCTTCAGCATTGCCATCTATCAACTCGCTAACTTTGAGAAAACCCCCAAATAGCGAATTTTTTGAAAAGATGAGTTGGATAAGTTTTTATCGCAAGACATGATCTCTTGTTTTGATGACAATACAGAAAAAAAGCTCCTCCTAATTATTAGTTTTATAAAAGCACTGACTTCGTCATTTATTGCAAAATTCTATTTGATGCAACACCTGGTTTTCCAGAAGTTGTTGAAGCCAAAAAAGTGGACACTAAACTTAATGTTCAACTACAGTATCATGGTGATGGCATTCCTCTACTGGCGTGGTTTGTAGATGGCAAAAATGCCAAACTGATCAAGTATAGCATGCTTCCTAATTTTCCAGCCAACATACAAAGCTTCAGCAAGTCCATTAACAACATTATTGCTGAAGTAAAACGTTACCAATTTTTCAAAGCGAAAGAGCAAATATCTTACTCTCCAAACTGCGTTCGGTTTACTTTGTTGCTTCGTTATATTTCTGCACAAGCCTATCAAGTGCTAATCGAGTACCTTCTGTTGCCATCTATGTCGTTACTTCGCCAATTTCGACAAAGTAAAGTGGACACGCAAAAAGCTTTAAGATTACTTCACGAAAAACGTTTTGTCAAATGACTTAATTTTGTTGGCGGGCAAAATGTGTCTAAAAAATCTGTGCAGTACAGCAATGGCAAGTTGATCGGTGCTCATCAAGATGGAAATGTGTAGAAAGGTTAGGATTTGGAGTTGGAAGCAGCAGTGTCATGTCTTGAAGTTCTTCTCAAATAGGGCTACAATACGTCCTCTTTTAAGAGGATTTGTCCTCTTTTTTCCAAAAAAAGATGAATGGTCCCCCGAGGACACTTAAAAGTAATCTAATGTCCTCTTTTTTACCTTTTAGATTATACATTCATTGTAAAGATCAATTATTATTATTACATAATAATATAATTAATATAAAGTAAAGTTTTGTAAAGCTAGATAAAGCTAAGAAATAATGTCAAAAGGAAAAAGTGTGTTTTCTGATGAACTACGGCAGAAGTATTCTTGTTTTAAAAAAGGACGTAGCGATATCGGAGCTGAACACATTGCTTATGGATATGGAACATTTATTTTGTAGCAAACAAAAACAGTATGAGCCTTGATGACCACAATAAATTTGTCTTGTTTTATTGTCTATTTTTTTGCCGTAACGTTTGATGAATATAGCTTAATGGGATGATCTTATCCTACTTGCATTTATTTGCTGACAAAACCTGTCTTCTTGTTGGGCAACGAAAATATGATAGGCCTATCCTAAAAGGGATGCCTAGTTGATAAATGGCATATTGCGTGTTTGCTCTGGCACAGGCTGGCTTTAATGTGCAAGCGATTGTGATGGACAATCATGCATGTAACTTTAATACTTTTGCTGAACTAAAGAAAGCACTTCCAAACGCTTACCCTCTATGCATGCAGCATCCTTGCAACGTGTCTCCTACTTATCTGCTTTATGATAACGTGCACATCCTATAATAGATTCGGAACAATCTTTTAAACTCAAGAGCATTTGCTTTTCGTGGTTTCTCTTTTCATGTTGGAAGTGAAATATTCAGTCTTAGTCAGAATTATTTTTTGATGATGGTTATATCGCTTGGAATGATATGAAAGCTATTTATGCTGAAGACAGCAAAGTTAGAACAGCACCTAAGTTGACATTCAGCGCAGTAAACCCTTTCAACAGTAAGCTAAACGTCGCTTTAGCGACAGCAACATTTCATTCAGCCACTGTGGCTGCCTGCAAAAGTTACTTGCTTCAGAGGACTGACTTATCTTCATTTCTTGCGCTGTTTAGTGGATAGTGGACAATTGCCAACTGCAAAAGTCGTTTTTTTCTTCCAACGCCATTGTTGTAGGCGATGGCAAATCTATATTTTTCATTTCCCTTGCGAACTAGTTGGAAAACTGGTGCTATTCCAGATGTGGTTTATGTTTTTCAAAGCAGACTTTGATGCATTGATAACAACTCTTCGTGCGCAAACCCATGTAATCTCAAGCTTGTTTGAAGAAGGATATGACTTTGTCAGACCGCCAAAGTTTCAGAGCGACCCAATGGAAAGGCGTTTCTCCCAATATCGCCTGATAAGCGAAGGAAATGTTCTTGTAAGTTTGTATGAAGTTGTAGACTCGGAAAAAAACTTTTATTTGCCCTTCACTGCTTAAAAAAATGTTGATATCTGGAGTGCTGATCAAATACAACATCTCTTCTGATTCCAAAGAATACTTTGACAGTTTGTCGAAACAAGTTGACGCTGAAGAAGTAGTTTTATCGGCTGAAAGTGAAGAAGTGGCAGCGACGGTGGCAGGTTATGTGGCAAAAAATCAACAGATATACTTGCAATAATTGGAAAAATATAATCATTAAAGCCTCATCAGAAAGTTGTTACTTTCAAAGATTATTTTTTTTTGTTTGTTTGCTTGGTTACCCCTCCTCTTCCACGGGATGGAGGTACGGCATGAACGGCAATGCTCATGCCGTCAACCTAATTGAAATTAGGCTAGAGCAAAGATGGCAGCCCATTTCGAACCAGTCTTGAGTGACTGGTAGCCCCACCACCAACAAGGTGGACTGCCACTGGTGGGTACCCAAGAGTCGTCTTTTACGACATGCTGGGTGAGCAACTTCACAATTATAATCCGGTGAAGTACGGGAGGGCCACCTGTCTGCCACATAACGGTGGAGGCGTCCCGTTAAGTGCCTTGCCCAAGGACACAACAAGAAAGCTTGCCGGCTTGTTCTCCGCACTAACCCTTTTTTATGCTGAGCGCCAAGCAGGGAAGCTGTGAATACCAGTTTTTTTAAAGTCTTTTGGTATGACTCGACCTAGGGAATGAATCCCAGGTCTACCGACAGCGATGCGGACGCTCTAACCACTACACCATCGCGCCTTCAAAGATTATCGCGAGATAATTTGACTCTACCTTTTGCACGGTCAGCTGATTTTGTAGGTAAAATATTTGCACTGCTGGACTATCACTACAATTGCTTAGAGAAAGTTCACTGTTGCATTCGTCAAACCGCTATCTAGGTTTTGCAGCTACATTTGGACGATAGATATGTGGCTAGTGAATTACACCAAGTTAGTGCTTTTGACTTGGCAATTATGACATGTGTCAACATATTTTATGAAAACAGCAGAAACTTGGTAATGACGCTGTAGCAAAAGGTACCATAACAAGTTTTAAGAAAAGGCAGAGAGCGGAAGAGTAATGCCAACCAATATACAGGGTGTCTCAAAAGTAAGTATACACTTTAAAATTTGAATAACAATCTAATGGCTTATTCAAATTTGTCAAAAGTTTACAAAAATATTCTATAAACTACTAGAAACAGATTACCGTCCTAATATCTCGTTGAATTTATTTATTGACAGAATGTTAGACCTCAACGTGGAAACCACCAATTTCGAGACATTTCAGCCACCTTTTGGCGCATTCTTGCCCGATACCCTGCAATAAATCTTGTGTAACTAGTCCACATGATGCTCTAATGTTTTGTTCCAACTCTAAAAGGTTTTGAGGCCGTGTGGAGTAAAGTTGACAAAAAATGCTTCGGTTGAAAAACTGTTACTTTCAGCAAGATGGAGCTCCTGCACATTACACCAGGAAAGTCAGAGATTACTTAAATCAGTTTTTTCTCGGAAGGTGGATCGGGTGCAGAGGTGCAGAGGAATGGGCCGCTCGTTCACCTGACTTAACCCCATGCGACTTTTTTCTTTGGGGTTTCCTTAAGAGCAAAGTTTACTTCACACGGTCTCAAAACCTTTTAGAGTTGGAACAAAACATTAGAGCATCATGTGGACTAGTTACACAAGATTTATTGCAGGGTATCGGGCAAGAATGCGCCAAAAGGTGGCTGAAATGTCTCGAAATTGGTGGTTTCCACGTTGAGGTCTAACATTCTGTCAATAAATAAATTCAACGAGATATTAGGACGGTAATCTGTTTCTAGTAGTTTATAGAATATTTTTGTAAACTTTTGACAAATTTGAATAAGCCATTAGATTGTTATTCAAATTTTAAAGTGTATACTTACTTTTGAGACACCCTGTACATTGTCTCTGATGTTCCGCTAAAAGTTGATCAGTATTTTTTAAATTTTGTTTTTACCACAAATTTTTGGTATTTTTTCTGCTATTGGCTAGTTGCTGATACTTTTTTTAAATTGCGATGATCAATTTTTTACACTGTGCTTATAGGCTTGTGTTCACTGTATTGATTCTTGCTGGTGTTTATGTGAATTTTCTTATACTGTGATGATCGGGACAGCACTGTGGCTAGTGCATAAAGTGAAACACCTTGCAAAGGCGTCATTTTAAATTAGTTTGTTTATTGCACTGAGGAATCCTGTGGTCCTGGTCGAAGTAGTGTTTTCTGCATATATGACAAAGCTGAGACTATAGTATTTGAGAGTACCGTCACGGTGTTATTCGTCTGTCTCTTCATTTTTTGTAATTTAGTGATTTTGTCTTTTTAAAAAAATGGCTTCTGTAGCAACATTTTAATACTTCACTCAATTAACTGTATGCTATGATTATAAACAGAACGCTAGATATCGCAAAAAGAATATGGGTCATATTAGTTACATGCCTTGCTCAGTGTTCATCCTTCGTACATTGGCAGACGTTGCATTTTTTGGAAGCGTGGGTCCGAAAGTAGAAGATTCTTCTAGTGTGGACGCCAGGTTTGACGGATCCAGGTTTGTTGGACGCCAGGTATAACTTGGGGCGCCGCACCATCTGCTCTAAAAATTCCGTTCTGGCACTCTGCTATAGCGTGGCTGAACACTGTGCCTCCGTCTGGGGTCGCAGTTTACACACACGAAAATTCGACATCCAACTACGCCAGGCAATGAGAATCATAACAGGCTCTCTGAAATCCACTCCATTTCCTTGGCTATCAACTCTAAGCCCCATTGCACCACCACATTTTAGAAGATAACTGGAAACTCAGAGACAACATAATCGGCTAAACTCCACTGAAATTGATACCCCATTGAAACAAATAATGAAGGGAGCTTCGACAAGCACCAGACTAAAATCGAGACGACTCTTCTACTCTACACACACAATTTCAACCTCCAAGAGAAATGCAAACAAGAATGGAAGGGAAGCATCCCCACTGAAGGAGACCTTGTTGAGGATCCAACCAATCCACAGCCCGGCTTCCACTCACTGACAAGAAAACAATGGATAACAGTCAACAGTATCCGAACACGGCATGGCAGAACAGCTGAAAACCTGCATAAGTGGGGCTATTGGAATTATCCCACATGCCCGAAATGCCACGCCGATCCACAAGACATAGACCACAGAGTACTCTACTGCCCAAGCACATCTTTACCAAGAGGACATGCAGCGATCCACGAGGTAGAAGTGGATTTCATCAGCTGGTTAGACAACACTGATTTGGAGGTGTAAAGAGACATCTGCCATACGATACTACTACTATCCTTCGTACATCAAATAGTTATCGCGTGGCTGTCGCGTCATCGCTGTATAATGTGGTGGTTGACTAACTGCAACATCTACAACGTAGAGCAATTATATTCCCATCACGTTGAGCTTCATTGGTAGATTCGCGCTGACAGATGTTGCGAAACGTGGGACTGCATCAACATATTTTTCACGTACATGCCACATATGATTTGACTGCATATCTGGTGTTTTTTGTGAGTTTTCATTTCTATCAATACTTCAGAGTAAAAACGACACAATGTAGCGCGAGTTCTAGGCAAAATAAATACTCGGTTGATAACCTATGCACCAGTTTAACAAACAACTGAAATGCAGAGTCTTATAGTTTCAAATTGACCTTGAAATTGTGACTGCGCGATAGGCGGTTTAGAAAAAAACCCTCAAAATGTGAAATGTCCGGCAGTATCTTTAATAGGCCATGGACACACGGTTATGTTTTACCACTGTCAGGCGATACCAGCCCAATAACTATTATGAAACTCATTTGGTGAAGTTTTAAAGTAAATACTGTTTCAAACAAATCGTAATCAATTTTTCAGAAAGTGGCCTAAATTTTATGAGGTGTACATTAAATTTTAATTATTAAAATTAAACAAAATTGAAACGATAATATCGTTTATCGTTAGAGTATAATCTGAGTAGAAATATGATAGTGAGTAAACTAGTAAATGTTTCATTTCAAAACGTTTTGCTTTATAGTAAAAGCATCATCAGTTGTAATTAAAATGTTGCCTACTAGACAGATGATGCAAGTGGTAGTTGGCAATTTATTTCACTTCTGTTTTCTCAACACAAAAACCTCGACAATCGGATAAAAACAACGACCGAAAAAGGAATGCAGGTGACAAAACGAATTGACGTTACAAATACCCAAATTTTTTAAAGTTACATTAAATAGATTTAAAGGGGCATGGCCACTGCACCTGACAAAAATTAAGCATTACAATTGAAAAAAAAACAAAACAAAAAAGAAACTAAAAAAGCAGTCAAACAAATAAAATTTTACTCTACGTAAAAACACCCGACAATAGCTAAAAGAAATGCATCTCTCTCAGTGCCAAGCTATTGTTACCCTAACAAGGGGGGCTAGCAGGTACTACACCTTGCCCAAGGGTGACCTGGGAGCAACGAAAGTTAGAGAGTTAAATCCATTACACTCTTGGCAGGACCCTGTCGCCGGATGCAGTTATGGTCTTACTGCCCAGGACTATGCAATTTGCAGATGAGTAGTGGCATTATAACCTGCGTTTAAATTTTTATGACCTGATTTTAATGACTTGATTTTGGATAATTTAAGTAAATCATTGACAGTGTCTTGGTATATTTAACTCAAATAAAAGTTAATCCTTTGATCTAACGAATTGACTGAAGCTTCATTGACCTACATCGCAGGTGAATCTTCCTTATTCTTCTTCTTCATTAGAAAATGTTAGGATGGGGAACAGTTATCGCCTGAAGTTGGAGAGTGGGTGTAAAATGATGATTCGCTCTTTTTAAATTGGTAATTTGCAAGTGGTTGACAGGTTCTGAAAAAGAGAAATAGCAAATATCTATTCTTCCACTTTTTATTCTACTTTGCATTTATGCTTTCAGTATAAAGCAAAACGTTTTGAAATAAAATGTTTTGGCTATCATATTTCTACTCAGATTGGTAATGAAACGATGTTTTGGTGCAGGCTATACGACATTGATACACTCAACACGAAACAGCTTTCAAAATGCATAGACACAACATACCCATGTTTGTTGGGTGTATATACAAGGGAACGATTTCATTCTGTCTAAAAGGGAACATTAGGCTAGATTTCTTTCCAACTGAACTAAAAGAATTCCTGCAGAGAGTAACAAAGAAATTAGCCATTGAAGCAATTGTGGGATTGCAACTTGCATTTATACCCGTGTTTCAATAAGTTAATCAAGTGAAATTGTTTACCTAGCATATCATAAGTGGTATCACAAAAGGTACAGTGACACTATTTACGAGTGAGGCACTCTAAAAACTTGACTCTAAAAATGTCTTCACCTTCGATTTACAATTGCTATAGAAAAGGTAACCATTTTCTTCGTATTTCTAATATTTGGGCTTATTTTCAAAAACAACCTCTTCGGAAACATCAATGTGTTTAATTGCTGCTTATTTCTAAGAGAGGTGCTTATATTTGTGTTGTGCACTAGGTCTTTGACTGGAGAAAAGAAGAAAACATTGATTTTTAAAAGTTTGCTCCATTGCACAACAGCGCTTTTTTGGTCAAGGCAAATGTATACCCTGGTAAAACGTTATGCTTGATCGACTCCATCCATACCCTCTCAGTGAGTCGCGAACCGTGATGCCAGAAAGTGGCGCTAGTTGGTAATAATTCTGTTTTTAGATATCAATGAATGCCAAGAAATGAGAAGTGGAGCATCTCTGAAAGAAGTAGGTGGACGTTGCGACCATTTCTGTAACAATTACCCTGGCGGTTTCTATTGCTCGTGTCGACGTGGTTACAAGCTCCATGACAACGGTTTTACGTGCGTGGGTGAGATTCAAGTAGAAGCTAATGTGGCGTCAATATGCCCTCTAATGAGGTTATGACAAAGACAATTGTTTCAGGAGATTGTTTTGACGAAATACTGATTGATTCCGCCGGAACAATATCTTCTCCAGGCTATCCTGTTTCCTATCCAAGCTTAACAGAATGCAGATGGAAAATCAAAGTATGGCAAAATTTCACTATGTTGTTGTTATTATCTGACTCCTTTTTGGAAATGGAAATATCGTAGAAGACCAGGGAGTCCCATAAACACGGCAATTCTTCAAAATTAAGATAAGAGGTTGCGCAAAGAGATATATGACCAAAGTGAGTGCAGCATAAAGCGCGTCTATACGAGGACAGGATGAGATGAGAGGAGGCCTAAGTTCAGGCTGCGCTGTGCAAAGTTCAGTTCTGGAAATATAAGCATTTAAAAGAAGGTTGTGTTTATTGCACCAAAACAAGGGAGGGCACATCGAGCGTGATGTAAAAGCTCAAGTTTTCAGTAGACGCTGAAGGTATTTGTGTGTCGAAAATTAATGAGACTCCACGCCTCCTCGTCCAAAGAAGAGATAGGTGTAAACAGTAGATGAGAGAAGGAAGGCTGCAAGAGAGTGAGGAAGGCTGAATCAGCGCTGTTTGGCAGGCTCCTCTTGCAGTGTGATTTTCTTGAAAATAGTGGAAGAGTCGAGGAAGTAGAAAGTTCCTGCCACATAGGCTTTAAGGTAAAATAAAAAGAAACGACTGACAATATGAAAGTACAGCAAGGACAAAGCGAGATTTTGAGAGAAGGGGAAATGAGTAAAATTTGCTGACTTGTTGGTGTTTCTGAGATAAGTGTGATAATTGCCACAAGATATGAAAAATGAGACAATCGCTAAATTCACCAGATTGTATGTTTGATGTGAAGAATGTTTCTTCGATAAATCTAAGTATATTAATACAACCAAATTAAACTCCATAAAATAAACTATTCCTTTTTACCTGAAATTGAAAGCACTTTTTTCCCTTTTTCCTACTTCACACTAGACTGCTTATCTCCCATTCTAACGTGGGGATTCCCCAATTTAGATATATCTATTGACATATGGAGAAAGTAGCGTTGTAGTGGCGTGCCGCTAAACTAATACAAAGATTGCAAAATAGTGCAAAATTTACCAGAAAAACTGGAGCAAATTGAAATAAAAAAGGGTGTCTTGATCACCATAGCGTGAGGCTCAATCTCGTTTGTAGGAATTTCCTTAGTCGAAAGAAAGAGAGCAGAGACATTAGTCCAAGTCACAAGACCTTTTTTCGGGAAAGAGTTAAAATGGGCAAAAGCAGCAACTTGACTGGAAGGAGGAGGGTCACAGTAATAGCATGCAACGTAAAAATTGAGCTCCACCTTGATAAATAGGAATTCCACAAAGGAAAACGGAGTCAGGCAAACAGGGCCTTCCTGTAAAATAAAGGAAAAGGATTATTGGCGGATCGTTGTGTAAAATTTTCTCCAGGAGGACTTGGTCTTGTTTCACCAGTCTTGAAACACAAAAACAAAACAGAAGATGAAGATACCACATAGAAGAACAGGGCAAAATAAATCTGGGTTATCTAAAAGGGTGACACCGATGCTATGTAAAAGAGAAGAGCTATAGGCGATAACAAAGGGATACCGGTGGTGGTTCGACTAACTGCTAGGTGAAGACGTTGCAACCGGCTAACATAACGTTGGTGGCGCAGAGAAACGAAAATCATTTAGATGAAGCGTATGTAACAACTGGTTAAAAAACTGTGTTGATTATAATAGATATGTCTTCCTAAAGAAGAGATTTAACGTAAGACTCTGAGACCAGGAAAACATTCGTCCTTCAGCGTAAGATAAGCTTAGAAAAGGAAAAAGTTCAGTCAAAGATAACCCAAAGGATGATATAAATGGGATTGAAGCGAGCAAGAGATTTAAGTAGGGAGATAAAAGGCTGAAGAGTGAAGAACAAAGACCAAAAAAGTCGAAATCCGAAGGGCAGCAAAACTGGCAGAGTTTTGAAAAGTATTCTAATATAGCTTTGAAAGCAGCTGTTTGAGCCATTAGCTTTACGTGATGACAGAGGAAGAAAAAATATGGCCAGAATTTGTACAAACGTTACCAATTAGAAAAAGAAAACGAGGGGAAGAGACAAAATGTAAGAAGGGAAAAACAATAACAAAAGAGAATAGAAATTCTATTGGTTTTGGGGAGAGAGAGAGTAGACTGTGCTTTTTTGGTTGTTCATAGAGCGGGACCACAAAAAACTAATGACAAGGGAGTGCCCGGTGTTCCTGAGATTCGGGAAAGCCACTTTAAATTATCCAAGGACGTCAGGGATCGACCGCATCATCTTGCGGCGACTATTATTTTGTGCAAAAATTTTACGATTATTGTTTGTAAATAATTAGTGCAAGGTATCGCAAGCCGGATGTAGCAAGCTCAGCTCCTGAGTGAGATCCTCCTGACTGTGCTTTTGAAAAGAACATTTTACGGAAATTTGCATTGGTAGATTAAATTATATTATTTGTGAAAGGATGCATGGCCAAAAATTTAATTGGCTTGGTCGAACTTGTTTCAGACGCTACCGGGAGAAATAGTCGTCCTTAACTTCAACCGCGTTTTTGGAATTGAGGATTATTACAATGTTTCCTGTCCTTACGATTATTTGAAGGTAAGATTACTCTTGCAGGTGCGCTAATGACACAATTGAATGATCGTCGCCTCACGATTAACTTCCTTGGCCAAGATAACTCAGCTTCTGCAGCGGCACGCGATCACTTTCTGCTGTGGCACTATTAATACAAAAAGTACCTATTTTTGGAAGAAGATTGAATCAAAATATCATTATGGAGGTTGTGTGGGACCGCTATATTTTCCCCAGAGTGTTTGAAGTCCCTTGCAACGTCTTATTTGACGAGTTTCTAACTTAGGCATACGTAGGATAAACTTGCTTACAATTAAAACAGAAAATAGCTTCATAAGCTATTATCTTTATTTTATTATGTGCATGAAAGTATGAACTGAAAGAAGTTGGGGAGGAGGCAGCAAAGTAAGTGCTATAAATTTGCAAGAATGGGTGGCGATGGCACCCGGCAGGGCTACCAGTCAGCTATATGTCGGTTTGGAAATATCGATTCAACCGGCAACGCCGGCTTTTCCCGAAGATCATATCTGAGTACAGAATACAAAGTTGTTGGAAATAGGCGTCTCACCCTCCTGCCCTCAATCCCGATCATTGCAGTTTTAAATCAATACTGGTATTACTCACAAAATTACTGTCGCTTCATAAATTATATCCGATCCTTCCTACAAGCGTAGAGGAACACAGAAAAATTTGGGTGAGAAAAAAGGGTTGGCGTGTTGTTGCTGTTGCTGTTACTTCCCTCCATAGGTACGATTTCACACAGTGACATATATCTACAAACTTTTGAAACAAATAGAATATGCCTCTAATACCGAACTCTTTACCGTTAAATTAAGACTGCTCTTGCTGGTGAACAGTCAATAATTTCACAGATTTCATCTGTTCATTTCAATGAGTGCATGCGGGTGTAAACTAAAAATTGTGGAAAAACGCTCTACCGAACCCGAACCGAAAACCGGTATTAACCGTTTATTTTTTTGAACCCGAGCCTCCAAGATTTCACTTTGTTGGACCTAAGCGAAACCTGAACCACAGTTTTTTTTATCGAGCATTAAATTTGAGCCGGAATAAATCGAAATGTTAATGTTTAAACAGTTCTACAAGCTCCGCAGATTCTTTCAGAAAACTGGCAATGCGAGTTGCTTTTGGTAGTTGTAAATACTTTGCATGATTTCTGAAAGTACAATTTCGAAAATAAGATCGGTAACCACAATTTTGTTTCGAGGTAATGCAAGAAAGCAAAATAAAATTGATATTTTGAAGTCAAGATTATTTTGTAATACATTCTCGGGGGTTGTTACGTTACCAATCAATATTTTCCCTTAAATCTTATAAAAAAACAGGATTGGATCCATTTATATTAGCCAATTTTTCTCCTATTTTTTCTTGCGTTTGTATGTACAACGCTGGTTGCATAAGCCGTTATAAAAATGTGAAATTCTATGCAAGGCTATTAGCAATAAACTTCTCGTTTGTAGGTTTTTAATTTTATGCTAACAAATTTTCTGCTATTTGAGGACAACTCTTTAAGTTACGGCTGTATTTTAAATCTAGTGCGTTCTGAGGCAACAAATTGCTGTTATCAGGGCCTGTAAAATTCACAAAAACCATAATTTCTGGTTTGATTAAAATATATGACTTTTCGTTGTTATTTCAAAATCAGATGTTGTTAAGATGCATTGGATTTTAGTAACAATTTTTAAATAAAACGGAATTGTTTTGCTTCTTGTTAGAGTGCGTTATTGCTCAAAATGCATGCAAAAACTTACATATACGAGATTTAAGTTACAGAGATCAGCATGAATTCGATGCTCCAAAAATAATGCCATATAGGCTACCAGGGTTGGCCACACTTGCCGTACATAAGAGCCAAAATTGAAAAAAGCCATCATTAAAAGAGCTGCTACGCAATTCTTAGTTTGTATTGACCCATTTTCCGTCCAAATAAATGGTGATAATCTTTCTTCTATTTTTCTTTTTTTGAGGACCATTATTTTCAAAGCTTGAAATTAGGCATTTTCACCGTTCCACCGACCACAAAACTTAACGTAGAGCACAACAAGTCGCACACCCCTACATTACATCACTGTACACAAATACAACATGTATCAAAAGCCAACTTGCAGCTGACGAGCCGCAAGCCGCTCGAAATAAACTATTTAATGGTAAGCCTGATTTGAGATTTGGTGTGGCCTCTTTCCTTTTTATATTTGCGGTGTTGAGTTTTTTGGCTTCGCTATTTGCCTTGTTTCCCCAATTCAACTTACATTATTACAACTATCCATGCAGAGTTTTTCACTAATTCTTCTTTATGCTGTTACCAGGAACATATGATGACTATTTATTAGTTGAAACATATTTTCCTATATTAAAAGTTAAAGCTGAATGATTGCCTGAATTTAATTCTTAAAGGATGTAGCTAGAGCCACTGGTGATCTTCAGCTATAATTGTTCAGTTTTCGATTGGCCAAAGTATTTGACTATATACTTTTTCACTTTAACCACCTTGGTAAATATTTGTGATATTATGTCCTTTGGCTGCCCTGTTTGCTTTAATTTGGCCATAGCGTGAAAAGGTACCCAATGTCATACAACCTACACCAATAGAAACATATTAAGCTACTTTCACACAAAATATTTCCTCTCAATCAAGTTTTGACATTATTGTTTTATTTTGATCTTTTCTTAAACTTAAATTGAAACTTAATCTATTGTAGCACCTTAAAAAATCGTAAGAGTTATAAAATTGCTTCTAGCAAAAATTAACGTTTGTTTAAACGCAATCGATCAAAAATAAATTATGAGCGGTTAAGCATAGCTACTACATGTCTCCACATCTTTACCTCTCCTCATTTCTTACCACTTTTTGGAGGGGTAGAAATTTGCACTACAAGTGTTAAAGTTCAGTTCTTTAGTATGAAAACAATACCAAAGATACATTTTATATACTATCAAAATTTTCTTAAACCTTTAATTTGTGCGATGAATTTGAAAAATCGGTAAAGAAATGAGGACACAAATTAGTTTTTAAGTAAACCGATTTTGTAAAAATGTTGCAATTTAAAAAAAATTATGTTATGCTCTGCCAGCGAAAAACGGTGTTGATCGTATCGGACAGCATTATGACATCATAGATCGAGTTTTAAGCGTGCAAGCGAAAAAAAAGAATGCTTGGAAGGCTTAAAGTGCTTAATCCTTTAAGAATCAGTGTAACACACATGTTACATCATAATTAATTGTTCGGTCTTTATGACGCAATAACCATTTTTTTGAAATGTATTGCGATTCCGTAGTTACCAAACAATTACAGAATTGCTTCAAATGTAATTAATTACAATTTTATTATCCTCAAAGGGTTAGATAAAAAATTGCTCGTTGCGTTGTCAAATGAGCTAAAATATTTGTAGAGTTATTTTTATCAAAAACACCTTCTTAATATCTGCCGAAAATGCTTTTTAATCGCGTTTCTACAACCAGTAGTTTGGTGAAGAAATACAGATAACAAATTCTGCAATGAAGCCTTGATTATGGCTACCCCCCCAAAAAGTGGTAAGAAATGAGGAGAGGTAAAGATGTGGAGACATGTAGTAGCTATGCTTAACCGCTCATAATTTATTTTTGATCGATTGCGTTTAAACAAACGTTAATTTTTGCTAGAAGCAATTTTATAACTCTTACGATTTTTTAAGGTGCTACAATAGATTATTTATTTTGGTGATTTTAAGCATGTTTTTTTCTTCTGGAATCCTTTTACAAAGCAGTGTTACGTCTTAATGTTAAATGACATCACAATGCTTGCCACTACAAAATGAGAACTGCAGCAGGCGGCAAAATCATCCCCTATCATTTTGATAGCAAACATAAACAGTAAAGCCCATTACTAATATTTGCAATTGATAGGCCCTAATGGTATGATCGAAATTTATTGTAAGGTGGTGATTCGGACACTGGTTTCCATTTGAGCGAAAAAAACGTTTGTCCTCTGTCAAGAAATACAAATTTTGTAAAAATTTTATCTTTAATTTAACGTCGTGATGACGTCACAAACCCCCTTATAACACTAACCTCGAGATGGTGATCAATCGTGACAAGTTTGATGTTTGTACGTCCCGTAGTTTTGGAGTAGTTAAAGGGCACGTAGATAATTACGTACCCACGTACGGCCAGAATTGCGCTTTATATATTAGATTGCAATTTTTTTTTCGAAATCTTGATTTTGAAGCAAGCATCTGAACTCCTCATTAAAAGGTGGTTAAAATCATATTTAACCCAACTTGTTTTACACCGTTCTTTTTAAGTTTCTCCAAAAACAATTTTGCTTATGTCCCTCAAAAACTGTTGGTAGCAAGTCTTAATGAGAACGGGATGCCATAAAACAAAAATAGCATCTTGACTTTTCGTAAAACGAACACTTAATTGGGCCTGGTTTGTAGCAGCAAGTCTAAAAAGTTTTTAATTAGTATCTGTTTTTATTATCAGATGTACGACAGCTCTGGACAAATAGGCTCGTTACATTGTGGAACTCTACCGCCTTTTAACGGTTCAGATATTCGTTCAAAAACGAACTGGCTTGAAATCCATTTCTATAGCGACTCTTCACTTTCCTTGCAAGGCTTTCAGTTTATGTACAAGTCTTCACGTGAGAAATTTAATCTAGTTGGTTTTTCAAGCGTAATATTAATTAACTTGATAAGCTGATTTACTAAAATGAAATCAATGGATAGCCAGAAACAAATTTTTGGAGAATTGAGCAAATATATGAAATTTGTTGGATGACTTTTCCTTGGAGGTTGATATTTCCTGACCCCAACATTATCTATTTTTACCTTAAATTTGTTGGATGACATTTTTCAAGATTGCTTTTTGTAGCTGTGGTAACTGAAAATACTTTCATTCTTTGATCAAATTTAACAAATTCTGAAAGCAATGCGGTTCCCGTGGCCTCCAAGCTAAACCTGTGGTACATGATCCACTAACCTAGAAATTGATACAATAGTGGCGAGATCCTGGCAAACGCCGTGATGAGCTACATGGCTACTGCTGTAGCAATTACTAGAATGATTACTTGCTCCAGGTGGCAACCTGTTACCCCATAGAGTTGCTACTGCACAGTAATTGTTGCAAAGAAGAGAGCTCGTGGAAACACCATGTTGAGCTGTACGGCTAGAGTTGTGGTGATTTCGGCAGTGTGTGAAAACTCCTTGCAGCCGATTGCAACGCTCTCTGGTTGTAACAAAAAGTTCTGTTATTTAAATGTTTTCAGCTATCGTATGTCGAGTCCCACCTCATCCGGATCATGGATCACTTTTCGTAGTAGCAAGCGATGGATCAGATCAGAATATTGTGGATGAATACATTCCGTTTTCCTCTTTGATTCGTTTTGAATGTGATGAAGGTTTTCGCTTGGACGGAAGCGGAAAAGTGGCTTGTCTGAAAGATGGAACTTTTAGTGATTATCCACCGGTTTGTGTTCCGTTCTAATTTTCGCAATGATTGTTGTTTAGTATTGTTCCTGTAGTAAATCAGTGTTTTGGAGCTCTCTAGGTTGTTCCGAGTTGTTTTATATGAAAAAAGTACTGCTACTAATTCACAGCAACTTCTGAACAACTGCTTTAATGTCATTTACAGGACTAGTCGATCAGCATATTCTACGCAAAGTTGGTGCAAGGTTTAATTGTAAGCAGAAAGTCATTGTGTTGGTTTAGACAGCGCGGAAGGCGTTAACAGATGACGTAGAAACAATTTTGAAAAATATTCTGCGTAGGGGTATGACACGGGCTTACTTGTAGGCAGAAATGCCGTGGCCGGTGGAATTACCGTAAATTTGCATCGCGCACACCCATCAAAGGTAATATGTACCAGTAGCAGCATCACTGGAGTTGATTACATTCAGACGGTTTTGAAAAAAAACCGTGCGGATGTGTTTCATAATACAAAAGTATTTCACTTTATAAAAGTGCCACACACTATTTAGTTTTCCCAAATGCAGAAGTTTTCAAAAAAATAGTCTTCAACCAGTGGTGGGCAAGTTACTTTTTTAAAGTTACTGAGTTACAGTTACATGTAGCGAAAAAAGTAACTTGATAGTGGTTTTAGTCACAAATTTTAAAAAGCAACCAGTTTCAGTAGCGGTTACTTTCCATAAGCAAAATTTTTGAGACAAAATGCAAGAGTGACCTATTTTCGCTGCAAGGCAAAACCGCTAATTTAAAACGCCGTTTGATTTGTTTAGAAAGCAAAAATTTTGAATTCATAGTCAATGCGTTTCCCTTTAATATTCAGAAAGTATGTGCACACTTGCCCAAAGAAAGTGGAAGCCAGCAAATGGAAAAAACTTCCAAATAATGCATTTATGGTAGCCGTAAACGCTAGAATGCTCAAGGTAATCATTTTGACTAGTTTTTATTCTCAGACAAATGTTTTGTCAGTGTCGCTAGGTTTTAAAAAGATACTTTTGATGGCTCTTGATTATTTTAGGAGTTATTTGTATTCTTGTATTTATTTGTACCACTGCGTGAAAAAATGCCCAATTTAGTAAAAGTCACCTTAGATTCCCAAGGTAGTCGTTTTGACTGCTTCATCTATTTTCATCTAAAAGTGACAGTTAGCAAGTTTTCTGTTTTTTTTGCTGTTTACCAAACCAATACCAATTATCTTGGATGCAAAATTGTTATCACTCAAAGCAGTGATGATAGTAAAACTAATCAGTTGCAGGTGAGAGAATGCGGTTGTCGGTGAGAGAATGCGGTTGTAGGTGAGAGAATGCAGTTGTAGATGAGAAAATGCAGTTGTAGGTGAGAAAATGCAGTCGTAGATGAGAGAATGCAGTTGTAGGTGAGAGAATGCAGTTGTACGTGAGAGAATGCAGTCGTAGGTGAGAGAATGCAGTCGTAGGTGAGATAAGCAGTTGTAGGTGAGAGAATGCAGTTGTAGGTGAGAGAATGCAGTTGTAGGTGAGAGAATGCAGTTGTAGGTGAGAGATTGATAAAAATCTAGCAGCAGTGTAGCAGACACGAGGGCTGTTCAAAGTCGAGTATCTCTGGAAAAACGGTTCACATAAATCTACGAAAACGCTTGTTTCAGAAGAGGTGTTAGCAAGATTATGGCACAAACCAAGTGATACTTTTGGTGATGAAAAGGCAGTTGCTTTTGAAGACGAAACTGATGCAATTTTGCACCTCCTTCAAGTTCTTCAGACAACGAACCTGATGATTGTGTTCAAGAAATTGGCGATACGAGTAAACTAATGATTGCTTAGATTGGAATTAAAGCTTTTAGTTTCTTAGTTGCATTGGTTTTGCTATCTTGTTGAGATCCGGGAAGGGAAGATAAATTAGGGGCAATGTGATTAGAGGTGTATTGAGGCCTTTAGTAAGCAAATTTCGATCCTTGGACCTCCCCCTCCTAGGTTGGCGACGCTCTGACTCAATTTACACTGTATATGCTACAATAAAGCAACTATTATTTTGTTCATCCTTTGTAATTTTCTAGTGCTATAGATAGCACAGAATGAGGTACCTAACTATGCTACTAAGGCCGTTTTGATGCCCACTGTTTAGTGTGATGGCAGCTGCTGGGGCCGTGCTCCAGACGCTGATTCTGGTTTTAAACCTGTGAAAAAGCCATTTCTCCAAAGAAGTAGATCGGGCACTAAAGCCGCTTTGTTGCGTGAATGAGAACTATCGTGGTTCAGGACTATAGACCTTTTCAAATCGTAAAGCTACAATTAGCAGATGATAAGTTTGTTTACCAACTCACCCCTCTCCAACTTCAAAATATCACGACATATGTTTGCAGATATTTAGTTGCGTTTTTGCTTTCACGAATTTCTTTCTTAGTAGCAGTAGTAGTAGTCAAGTCAAGTAGTCAAAAACTGCAACGTCGTGATGCATCTGTCGGCCTACGAATGGTAGCCGAGTACCACAGCAGCACCAAGAACAAAGAAGTGCTAATGCAAGTGATGCAAGAATCCACAACACTCCAATTAGTGCTGCCGTCCATGATCAAAGTAAATACGGCGCATCCTCATCTTAAACATCAATCAACATTACAAGTATATCAAATATACTTTCGGGGCGTGATGGGAGCAAATGGGCTCCCGCTGAGCCTGATCCATCAGCAGACAAAGCGCTTAGTACAAAACATTTTGGGAGAATGTACTGGGCCTACTCACATGCTTGTAGAAATATCGAGTCCAGCAAGTGCCTGGTATTTGATTATTGACAACTTTATTGTTGACTCGCCGGCTCTGCCGGCGTTGCTCGCAAGATCCCCATATGAAATGTTGGGGCTGAAAATATCGGTTCAGCCAGCTTCACTTAATGGGTAATATTTTTGACATAAGCAATAATTGTTACACAATAAAAAGTACCGTTTTAGAAAATAATGAAGAGCAAAAGCATTAAGGGGTTGGGCCGAGCCTTCCGCAATTTGTGGCCACGTGTTTTCTGCTTTGTTTGCAGCATAAGCGTACTTTGAAAGTGGGCTTGCACGCAATTGAAGCAGGCAGCAATTTCACTAATTTTTTTGTTCAATTGAATATGTGATATTTGAATTAGTCTCGGCTTCGAAGTGATTGATTGGTATACAGAAAGAGGAGGAAGGAATAGTAAGAAATTGCCCCAAGTGTATCGAGACCCTGGAAACGTCTTATTTGGCTTATCACCATAGACCTCCTTAAACTTCACAAACTTTTATCCGTTAAATTTAGCAAGGATATCAAAATTGTTGGAGGGCCAAGATGATTGATATGTATTTTCATGATTAAGCCATTCAGTATTAGCATTGATACTGACCACTTTTTCTGAAATGTAGACGTATTTATATGAGCTAACTCCTCTGGATGCGCGGATGTTGCTTGGTCCCATAAACTCAGTAATGCAAAGAGCAAACTAACCCGAAATGAAGCACTCATAGTTGGGTTATTGCAATAGCAGGGCCTCCATTATTAATGTCGAAGTTAAAAATACCAAATCAACCGGCTGCGCGGGCATTATCCAATTGCAAAGAAAATTATTTCAGCATTTAAATAATATGTAACTCGACATTAATATGGTGTTGTGAAAAATTAAATACTACCATCTTTATTTCTTCTCTTTTTCTTGGAGGATCACCAAACGTTTTGCTCGGAGTTGGCTACTGTTTAAAATGTTTGGATCCTTCATTTTTGTATGAATTTTTTGAATGTTTTTATGGATAATGCAAAAGAATCATGCTCTCGAAAGAGAATAGACAAAATGTACCAAAGGATTTAGTTTTTGTAGAAATTGCAATTTAATGAAGGGCAGGCCAGGCATCAAACTTTTGAGTGTTTTCAACCGGTAGGCTACATTTCATAAACGTTTAGAGACTTTATTTTGAGATGAACGTTTTTGAAAGCCCAGACAGATAATACCAAAGAGCCATGCTTGTGAGGAAAAGTAGTCAAAATATACCAAAGAACTAACTTTGTTTAACAATTGCAAGTTGGATAGATAAATTAGGGTGATTGTTTAACTATAAAATAGAGCATAATGTATGGCAACCACTTTTTGATCAGCCATTATAAACTAATCGTTAGCCCTAAGTAATTAGAGTCACATAATTCTGGAAAGCAAATTTCCTAAGCTTTCAAAGGACAGAAATTTTTAGTACCTTATTATAACTATTATGTGTGAAATTATTACAGCCGCGTCGTTCCCCGGGAGAAAGCTGGTTTTACTCAGCTTACTACTTTTTGGGAAGGATAAAAAGTTACACTAACGGTGATAAAGTTCGGCTTTTTTGAATAAAAACAAATACGAAAAAATGTATATTACATACTATCGAAATTGCCGTAAAATATTCTTTAATTTGATGAAAAAAGTTTGAAAATCGGTTAAGAAATGAAGTCACAAAACAGTTTTTAATAAACTGATTTTGTAAAAATGTAGCAATATTTCCAAAAGCAATCATGTTATAATCTCTTGCAGCAAATCACTTGTCAATCGTACCAGACGGTATTATGAAATCATGGAGCCAGTTTTAAGCGTGCAAGCAAAATTTGCTCGTTTAATTGTGAAATCAGCATAAATTGTTTTTATCGAAAGTACATAATTAAAATCTCCTTAAAATGCGTTTAACTGCGTTTCTATGTTTAGCTGTTTTTGAAAAAATACAGCTAATATATTGTACAATCAATTTGAAAAGGTATCATACTATGTTGGTGAAAAATGGACTCTTACATCTCGTGGAAAATGGATCCGGAGTCCAATTTATACAGAGGAAGGCATTCATCTTACCTAATAATGAAAAAGGCATAGGAAATTTTCTTACGTTTTTTACTATTGTGGGAATAGTACACAAATATAGGCTAGCCTAATGGTCAGCAGACGGAGGTTCTATGCTAGTTTATGCTGGGTTAATTTGGTTTAAACTTGTGTCTCATTGGGAGAGTTTTTTTGCTCAAAACATGTATTTCGTAGAAGCATCTTGCAGAAAACATTTATAGCCAATATCACAAATTTTTTCTGCAATATTTTTGCCCAAAAAACAAAATTTAGCCTCCATCTTTCTGAAACAAAAAACCTTTTCTGGTCTTTGGACTTTTTGGTTTAGCCCTTCCTTTACCAAAATCTTGGTTGAGTACCTGTATATAATAATACTAGTACTGTATATAGCATTGAATACTCACATGGCTTTAATTTTTTGTTATATTTTGCACATTTAAAGGTTCTATTGATTATATTTTTTAAATATAGTTGATTAAAATGTCGACGCGAGCTGCACCAAAAAGCAAAGGAGTTTATGGAAGATGGGATGAAATCGCAATGACTTGTGCTATAGATGTGGTTCAAGCTGGCAAAATGGGAACTAAAAAAGCAGCCAAAGAGTTTGCTGTTCCAAAAACAACTACTATCAGAAGACTAAAAGGATGCCATAAGTTTGCTCATGGTGGGAGTAAGATTTTGGGAAGATCGACTGATCTTCCTCGGTATATTGAGAATGAGTTGGCAAATCATGTCAGAGAAATGGAATGAAGGTTTTATGGACTAATATTAACAGATCTTTGCAAGCTTGCTTTCCCAATTGCAAAAGCCAATAATATTTTAACAAGATTTAACAATGAAAAACAGATGGCTGGGGTGGAGTGGCTTCAAGGATTTTTACGTGGGCACCCAGAAATTTCCTTAAGGTCACCAGAAGCAACATCGTTAGCAAGAGCATCCGGTTTTAACAAGCCACCGGTTAAAAAGTTTTTTGGATTATTAACTGTAATCCCAAATGAGAACCAGTTAACTGCTGACTCTGTATATAACATGGATGAAACTGGTATTAGTGTCATCCACAAGGTACCCAAAATTCTTGCAAAAAAGGGCAAGTCTCAAGTTGGATTAGCCACAAGTGGGGAGAGAGGGCAAAGCGTCACAGTTGTGTGTTGCATGAATGCAGCAGGAAATTATGTTCCTCCAGCATTCATATTCCCTCGCGTTTGTACGAAGCCCGAATTGCAGGATGATGCTCCACCACTAACCATGTTTACCTGTGAGGTAAGTTGACTAGCCAAGGTTGAATGCAACTAACCTAGCAAAAATATGCATTTTTCAATAATTTAACCTACCATATTATTTTCTTCTTCTTTTGGAAGGGTTCCACATTTTCAAATGCTGGCAGTGATGGTTCTCAGCCAGCATCGTGTGTTGACATCCAAAACCGTCAGTCCACGTATTCCTGTGAGTTCCCGATGTACGGGGCATGTCAGAATGATGTGTTCTGCGGTTTGTTCTGCAGCGCCACACTCGCAATTCGATGTAGGAGCAAGGCCCCATTTGTGCATGGACGACTGAAAACACCCAACACCAGCCCGCAAGCGGTTGAGCCTGACCCATGATGATCTGGGCAGGCCCATCCCCATTGGCCTAGTCACCTAGTGCTTGTCCTAGGGATGAAAGCACGGAGATCAGATGAACACTCCGAGTATTCCGTGCTCCAATTAAAGTCAGTCCATTGAGCTGCACGAATATCCAATTCAGTTAGATCTTGCAGTAACTTCCGTGCAGCGGGCACAAAGGGGCGTCTAGATTTTAGTCTCTCTCTGTAGCCGGGTGTGGACCCAGCCAATAATTCATAGAGAATATGGCCAGGGTCTAGGCTGCCACAATATGTCAGGGAGAGCGTTGCTCCTAATCGGCGAAGCTCAGCCGGCCGGATACCTGCGAGAACGGGTAGATAGTCTGTTGGAGTTGGACGCAGGCATCCAGTAATGATGCGCAATGCGTCGTTGAGAACACTATCGATGAGGCGAGTGTGTGCACTGCGACACCAAACTGGTGCACAGTACTCCGCAGTGGAGTAGACCAGAGATAGGGCGGCTGTACGCAGTGTTTTAGCTCCAGCGCCCCAACCTGTGCCTCCAAGTGGTCTCATCAGTGCAACGCGCGTTGTTAGTTTTTTGCGTAATGCCTCAAGATGGTGACGAAACGTGAGTGATCTGTCCAGTTTAACTCCAAGATAGGTAGGGACTGGACAGAATAGCAAGCGTTTGCCATTGTTGTAGACATTAAGCTCACGTTTGGGCTCTCTGTTGTTCAGGTGAAAGGCCGACGTCACCGTTTTAGTGTGGCTGAGCTGTAGCCTCCAAGTCTGGAGATATGTTGAGATTGTAGTCATGTCTTGGCTTAAGACTCCCTCCAGGTCCTTCCAGTCATCAGAAGAGTATAACAGTGCCAGATCATCGGCATAAGCATACCTTCTGGAGACCGTTGAAGGAAGATCGTACACATAGATATTGAAAAGAAGGGGTGCCAGGACCGATCCCTGTGGGACGCCGTTTTTCAGACGTCGCAACCTGCTTCGCTTGCTGTCACAGGTAGTAAGGGTGAAAATTCTATTCCGGACAAGTTCCATGATCATACGAACCATGTGCTTATCCGGGAGAAGTCTCAGCAGCTTGCAGGTGAGGCCACGATGCCAGACAGTGTCATATGCAGCTGTCAGATCTACAAACACAGCACCGGCCTTCTTTTTTGCCTCGAAAGAATCCTCGATGTTTTGTGTTTGTAAGACAACTTGATCCACTGTCGATTTACCATGTCGAAACCCAGCCTGCTCGCCTGGGAGCAGGGGGTCGACAATAGGATCAATACGAGCGTAGATCAGTCGTTCGAGGATCTTGTAGGGGACACAGAGCAAGGAGATGGGACGGTAGCTCTTTGGGTCCTCTACAGGTTTCTTTAGCTTTGGGATCGCAACTACAAGTGCTCTTCTCCAGACTTTGGGAATTTTGAGTTGGCGCAAGCAGGAAGAGAGGAAGCCACGTAACCAGGACTTCAAAGCAGTTCCAGCATGGATTATAAGCTCCGGACAAATAGAGTCAGGGCCCGAAGCTTTCCCTGGCCTAACGTGTTGGAGAGCGGCAGCGAATTCTCTGGCGAGAAGTCGCCAGAGAGATTCACTGGAGATGGTATCAAAGCTTTCCAACGGTCAGACACTTCTTGAGAAATGAGTCGAGACGACTCACGATCAACACCCTCGTATTTCCCGTTTCTTACCAGCTGAGCAGCAATGGCGTTAGCTGAAACGGGACAGTTACAGGGGCTGTGTCGCAACCTGCCAGTAAGGTTGTTAATTATGCTCCATGCCTTTCTGCTTGAGTGTGAGAAGTTGATGTTTCGGACTGCCTCCGACCATCGGTCTCTGCGTTTCTTGTCAAGCCAAGTTATTAGGGCTGTAGCAACCCTGCTTGACTGGTCTCCAGCAGGAGATTGCAGAAACGTTTGGTAGAGGGCCTCACACTTAGCGTCCCAACACGGTACGTAGGTGTTACGACGACCGCGTGGGATAGCTTTCTTGGCTGCTTTGCTGATGGTATTGCAAAAGTCCAGGTAGGCCTGATCCACATTTGTTGAATCAGGTGATGGCAAATTCCTTGCAAGCTTATTTGTCAAGGAATTATAGTGGCTCCAGTTGGCCTTGCGGAAGTTCCATCGCTTTACAGGCCTTCCCGGTACTGGAAGGGAAAGCCTTGGTGGTGTTATAAGCGAAGATCGATGTTGTGACCTAGGAAACTTCTCCAAGACGCGTCTATAAGGCAAGCGACTATCAGGACCGACGGTGGTAAAGGCAAGATCCGGGTTAGTGCCAGTGTTCCAGCGCCCAGAATGAAAGCTAGGCTCATCCTTGGGATCGTGGAGAAGGGCAAGATTATTGGAGCTTGCCCAGGCCAGTAGGCAGTCTCCATCCGCGCTGTTGGTGTTATAACCCCAGTCGACCTGGGGGCAGTTGAAATCACCCGCATACAGACAAGGGTGAGTGAACACTGGGAGGTCGGATACTTGCAACTGCGTTGGTGGAGGTTTGTAGATCTTAACGATTTTATAACCGTCAACATCCACGCACAACCACTCAGTCTCCGATGTCGTGGGAGATTGATTGTATAAGGTCCATTTTAGCCGCTCATGGACAAACGTGGCAAGGCCATGCTTCCTGCTTAGGGAGAACCCAGCTAGTTGATAGTTTGATAGCATTAGCTTTTCTGCAGATATGCAGTGGGTCTCCTGTAGAAGGATGACGAACGCCTCAAGCTGAGTACCAAGATGATGAAGAACGTTCATCTTGCTAGCTGTGAGGCCTTCGATGTTCAGTTGTAGTATTGAGGGCCCACGAAACTTTTTGATGATGTGCCCTGAAAAGGGCAGTTTATGTGCAACGCACTCATCATCCCGTCCTGAAAAGGACGTTTGCTGATTAGCAGGCCCTCGAACATCGGAATGAGTGGATACCCTTCCGGGAGGGCACAGTCGGTTTCCACAGAACATTAGAAAAACTTTCCAATTTCTAGGTGTACTCACGACCCGCGCTACGTGAAAGCAAGTGCCATGCGGGCCATATTATTTTTATAAGCAGTGTCATTGCTTTGTAAGCATGTTGATGCTGTGTTTTCAAATACTTGCTTTACCAACTGGATAAAAACTCCAGTATTTTTTTCCTTGTTTCAAATATGCTTTTATATTTCAGAAAAATGGCTGGATGAACAGTGACATTTTCTTTGACTGGATGAAACAATTTATGCAGCATTCCAAACCTACCAAAACAAAAAGGTATTATTGATTTTGGATGGCCATAAAAGCCACACCCAGAGTATCCAGGCTTTAGAGTTGGCTGCAAAAAGTGGTGTTATTATACTTTCACTACCACCCCACACAAGCCCTCGGCTTTAGACACTAGACGCTGCATTTTTCAAGCCCTTAAAAACCTATTACTATCAACAAATGAATCAATGAATGCGAGCAAACTTTGGGATGCCAGTGCGAATGACCCAAATGTGTCGATTATTTGGATTGACGTATGGAAGAGCTGCAAGTGTGAGCTGTGCAGTGAATAGGTTTCAAAATTGAGGAATATTTCCGGTCAACATGCTTGATTTTGACGATACTGATTTTGCTGCTGCTGAAGTCACAGATCAACCAAATTCAGAAGAAAATGTTTCTCCGGTTGGTGTAGTTACTGCCACCTGCTTGTCTGTAGAAACCTCCACCAATTTTCCTTCTAGTTTAGACTCACCTTCCCTCTTTACTATTGATACCCTCACCAACTTGCCTTTTTCAAATTCAGGCAATTGTAAATAAATTCCAGTTATTTTTTGCATGACCAAGTTATAGGCAATTTATTCAGCTAGGGTCACTGTGCGACCAAGAACTTCTACCTTGCATATGCAGTATTTTATTACTAAATAGTCAACTTAATCCTACATAACATTAAAGCATGTTAAAGACGTGTAATTTTGACTAAAATTTTTGCATTTTGACTTTTCAAAAGGTCTATTTTACACACATGCCGTATAAATTGGACCCTTTTGATAAAAAAGATAAATATCAGTTTTGCATCTGTACGACTAAACATGAAAACTTGATACTACGGCACAGTATACATTTTATCCACCTTTACTGATGCACAAAGCGGGGAAGGGAATGGAGCTAAACTGTTGATCTTATTGCATTTTTTGCTTGAGAGGTCCAAATTACACAACTTTCCCCTATTAATTTAAATAAAGTGGAATTAAAGGGATTGGTTTTGCTTAAAAATAGCTTAATGGGCGCCTATTGAAATAAATTATTTCACGTTGATGCTAGGCATGGGCCCCTTTTCATGCTTAGGCTGAATTAAAGCATATAGCGCAGCCAAAGAACTTAATGTCACAAATGTAAATACGTAAGGTGCTCAAGCAAATCGTCAGATAAGTCTAACACGACATACCTTATTTCTTTAATTGTCAAAACGACCATCATTTGGGCGCTGCCATTAATTTTGACTGTGTTTTTCTTTCCCTTCATCTACAGCTTCAAAACGAACGAATAATAGCTTGTGTCATCATTCTTTCTTTTTGAGTACTACCGGTCTTGATTAATAGACAAACATTATCACCATTTCGTGTACAGGAGCTATAGCTTATATTTTATACAAGTTTCTGTTGCTGCTCTCACAAATGTTGTTACGGTAAAACCGGCACAGCTGCCTTAATTGATACGTTTTAAATCGATACACGTGATGGCATAACCTGCCGGAGTAAAACGGCATCATACTTGGAGGAAATATTTTTTTTGATAATATCTTTGTATTGTAGATCTACCGAGATCAAAGCTAAAAATTTTGGGAAAAATCAAGGACTCTTTTAACTTTTCTGAGCACACCTAAGCAAGGTAAAACGAACATGAAACATAATGTGTAGCCGGCAGGGACTTAGAAAGTTTGAAGGGAAATCAAAAGAAAACAACGTCACTGTGTGAAATTGCACCACATGAAAAACATTTTGCTTGAAAATAGCTTAATATCACAAATGTGTTTTCAACTTCCAAACTAAGGGAAACGCAAGGCTCCCTTGGATTCACGCAAGCAATGAACTGAGCACTTAGATCTAAGACATAGCCAGGACCATGAAATCGAAAATTCTGTCACGAAAGGAGCGTACCAAATCGTGAAAATCTTATTTACAGAAAAATCACAACATTTTCGTTAATGTTCACACAACTGATCAATCGGTGATGCAGGCTTGGCCGGCTGAATTGATACTCTCAATCCCGACGTTACTGATTGGGCCGTGCGAGCGGCGCAGACATATACTGTATGGCAAGGATTTTTTCTTTTACTGATATGCTGCCTGGTGAGTTATGAATATTCATACTTTAAACCAAATTTAATAAATCCCAAATTAAAAAAATCAAAACAAAATCATAAACCTAACAATTTGTAAAAATGATTTTAGAGGGTATGGTTTGTTTGAAAATAACTTTGTATGATCGCTCCTACTAGAATACGGTGAATAAGTTTGGGAAAGGCATAGCCGTTTTAGTCGCTATGCCGGAAACAAGGCAAATAGCGCAGCCAAAGAACTAAACACAGCAAATATAAATAAAAAAGGGGCCGCACCAGATCCCAAAATAGACTTTCTATTAAATAGTTTATTTCCGTAATTGTGAAAGCAACCACCATATGGCCACTACCATCATTTTTGACTGTGTTTCAATCCCTTCCCTCTCATAATTTTTACAAGTATTAATGATAGTTTGTGGCAGAATTTTTTCTTTGTGAGCATAAGCCGGCACTGCCGGCTGAACCGATATTTGTAACCCCAACTTTACCAATGGAGGGCCCTGCGGGCGACGCCGGCAGAGGCGACTAGTACATAATATAAATCCAAGTGATGGTAGCGTAAAGAGATGAAAAAATATTTGATCGACAGAAGTAACTAAAAATACTTGAGTTATCGGAATGACTGCTTGGGCCGGTACAGCTGTGCCGTGCCGGCTTGTACCCATTGTGCACCTGTGTGAAGAGGAACCATAAATACTAGGGTATATTAAAAGCTGGACGGTAATCCTGTACTTTAGCGCGGTAAATTATTTAAGCTGAAAGGGCAGTGTACACTGTAGGGCCAGGCCCGGTATGTAAATGTACGGGGCAGTGTACACTGCAACCCACCCTGTACACTCCTTTCCAGTGTACACTGCCCCGTACATTTACATACCGGGCCTGGCCCTACAGTGTACACTGCCCTTTCAGCTTAAATAATTTACCGCGCTGAAGTACAGGATTACCAGCTGGACTTTCTAGTGTTAATCTTGTTGGTGATGAATAGACGCGTCGATCTTACTAAGTTCTACAGTTTCTGCTAAAGTTAATTGCAAAAGTGCACGGCTTTGAAAATCGGCCTCAAAAGACAGTCCATAAAGTTACTACAAATGGGATTTGAGTTCATGCTTGTGTAGCGGATTGGTTGGTCTTTGATTGCTTCTGGTCAGAGATTACTATTGCCAGAGAAGCATTCGCGCTACATGTATATAAAAGTTCTCTCACCTCCCCATCCAGTTGCGGTCGAATTGATTTCTTCACAGCGAAGTGTCTTGAGAACCGTCCAAAAAGAATTATCGCTCTCCAAAAATAACTTAATGTCTTATCTAACAACAGTTTCAATTCACTGACACCTTCTTATTCTACTTCTTCTTGCTTTCTGCCGTCACATGTTGGCTGGAACATCGCGTGATCCAGTCAACTGTGACGTCACAATACTTACAATGACACGATAAGTAGCATGGTATTTGACCTAATGCTACATATGTTCCCCCCATATGCAAAACAAAACCAAACGTATGTACAAAACTACAATGCAAAACCTGTTATGCTATGTAAAAATACGAACGATAACAGTCAGCAATGTGAAAAAGTTCAAGCAGCGCAAGATGAAAGAAGGAAAAGAAAGAGAAGAGAAAGAAGGAGACAAAAAAAAAGAATGTCAAGTAAAGAGCAGACACTGCCGAACTAAACATAAAGCAACTCGTACGTCGATCAACCCCAAACAACATTACACTCAAAACTAGAACTGAAGCAACAACTTTAACACAGTAACAAAGTCTAAAATAGGAAGCTAAAGCTGAAATAACTGAACACGCGTCAATGACAAATTCACAAGCTATTATTAAGTTGCACCCTTGCTTTAACAGGCAATTATCACTGAAATGAGTCACTTGATAGGCCTGGTATGTAACCAGACGAAACGACCTAACTAAAATAAATTACTGTGGTGGATGCAACATTACAAATTATACCTAATAAGTCGGAAGTACTCTAAATATACCACACTCGCACCAACCAGTGACGGACACTGGTTTCGAGTTCGCAGCCGCTCTTCACACTAGGATAAGCGTAAAACCACTCCGTAATCGCAGCACGGAGTTGAAATGCTGATGCAAGCACGTTGGTCGTTGGTATATGTAAACTGTTGAGCCAATGCGTTCGTACCACCTCCATGTCATTCTCTCATCTGCTCGTCAACACAACCGGTACTATGATATCGCATTGATTTTGATTGAATGACTGTCAAAATGAAACCAACTTTATTCCTACTGTGGCAGTGGAAGGAGTGATTATGTCCCACCCCTGTAGATTATTGTAGGATTACTCTAAAATGACTAAAGAATTTATTTTCCTACTCTCTGACAGTTTTAAGTTAATTAGTCAAGATTACAGTCCGAAATTCCCAATGTGACAATGATGCAATAAACTAACATTTTCCGACCAAAAACGTTGACATTTTTTTATCATTTAATAACAAACTAATGAAATATACGTTCTTTTTGCTGCGAAACAGATAAAAGAAAGTAACTGTAACTTATCCCTTTACAATATCTAGATGATAACTGGTTACAAATTTCCTAATTTCTGCAAAAAAGTGACGGAGTTGCAATTACAGTTACAAAAAAGATAATTAGTTACTGCCTACCACTGTCTTCAACCCACTGCCATCAAAAGTGCTCGCTAAAATCTAAAGATGACGGTACATAGTATAAGTTTTTTGTACGTGTTTGTTTCATGCATCTTTGAACGGAAAATGTAATCCGCTTGAATGTTTATACTATATTAAACAGCATACCTTGTGTAAGCATCCGTCTTTATCAACAAAAATCTGTATGAACGTTTTTATCCTCAAAAACACAATATGCTTTTGGTACGTACTTTGCGAACAAAATCGAATTTTCGAACAACAACCTACAGGCCTACGGTAAAGCATCATACAGATATTCAAGTTGTTGAAAATTTTGTAAAATAAAGCATGAGAGCAAAAAACCTACTGTCGCCAAATTCGGTTGAATCACCCGCCCTGTGCCTTAGTGACCGGTAGGTGACGATTCTGCAACTTGAAATTTCTCTCGGTAGAGTTCAATGACTACCTTCTATGTCCTATGCTTTGGCTTAAGAACTTACACTTAAGAAGCTAGGTTGCTAGTCCACTCTTTAACAACACAACTCTATTAATGCATAAACTATTGCACGCAGACAATCACCGACACCACTCTTGTGGCAGCCGATAGCCCCCCTTCCTTGCAGTAGTGCTTGGTCCTTGCTTTCTAATTCTTCACACTTCTCGCTTGTCTCTTTACCTTCCTTCTTCCTTCTCTGTTTCGTCTCTGTTTCTGTCTTCTTTGAGTTCAAAATGATCCACTCTTGTATATACTTCCTATTCCTATGCAACCGAAAAAAAGTTTCCAAGTAATTTAGCCAATCAAAATTACTAGAAACCAAAAATTAGCAATAAAAAGGTTTGAAAATGGGGGAATACCGGAAGCTGCTACCCAAAGAACAAACAATAAGAACGCATGGAAAATAAATCAAAAATAGTTTATCTACGGAGATTACAGGAAATAACTACCAATAAAATCGCTTCGAGAATAAAATAAACAAGCGACGGTTTGTATACGGGGAAATAATGGAAATAATGACCAAAACAGAAAAACTACGTCGACACGGGATAATGACATGAATACTCCCGAGATTATTATTTTTACATATTCCCCCCTTAAGAATATTATCCCCATAATATTCTTACACAACAATAATAATAATAAATACCTAAGAAAACTCACACGCGAATAAAACACAGCGATGAATAACTCAGTCCCATTGCCACCGATCCCTTGGATTAGCCATTAATCAGTCACGATACGACTCAGATAGTCCGCCACAACATTGTCCCTTCCCGGAATGTCCTCCACCCGGTAGTCATGCCTTTGCAATGCTAATGCCCATTGCATAACCCGATCATTGTGAAATTTAGCTTGGTTTAAGTAGGCTAGAGCTTGATGATCCGATCAGGACGAAGGGTTTCTCCACCAAGTACAAACGAAACTTAGTTATTCCCCATACAATCGCCCAACACTCCTTCTCCAGAGTGTAGTAATTGTGTTCAGCGGAGGCTAGTTTCTTGCTGCGGTATACTACAGGGTGGTATTTGCCCCGTGATGTTGCATAAGGGCAGCTCCCAAACCGTATCAGTCTTTAGTACAAACGTTTTTGTATAGTCCAGCACACGCAATATCGGTCTCCTAAGCAGGCCCTTCTGCAGATTGACAAATGCCTTCTCTTGTGGATCTCTCCACTGAACCCGAGTTGGCTGTCCTTTCTTTGTCAGGTCACTCAACGGCGCGGAAATTGCCGCGAAAGATGGTATGTGGCCGCGGTAGTAATTAGCTAGACCTAGAAGTGATTGTACTTCCTCTTTGTAGCTGGTCATCTGGGGTGGCGAATCTTCTCCAAGTTCTTGTCGTTGACAGTGATCCACTCACCCCCAACTAGATGCCCAAAAAAATTTACCGACTTGGCCCCAAACAGACATTTGGTTGGGCGGGCAGCCAAGTTCGCTTGGCTGGAGACGATCCAAGAGCTCCTCCAGTGCCCGCAGATGTGACTGCCAATCTTCTGTTCAAACGATCAGATCATCGATGTAGCTGCTGACGTAATCCATCCCTGATAGAAGTTGTCTCATCTCACGAACAAGCGTTGCACCAGAATTATTCATGCCAAATGGCATCCTTAGAAACTCGTAGCATCCGTCCGGCATGACAAAAGCAGTTTTCGGTACATCTTCTTCAGCCACCGGTATCTGCCAGTACCCTTTGCTCAGGTCGATTTTTGAAAAATACCGGCTTCGTCCCAATCGTTGAAACAGATCTTCCGCAGTGGTCATTGGCTCAGAATCGGCAACAGTAAGTTTGTTCAGCTTACGTAGTAGACACAAATACGACTGGATCTGTCCTTCTTCTTGACGATCACCACCGGCGATTCATAGACGAGTTTGATTCTCAAATGATACCTAAACTAGTCATTTTCCTAATTTCCGCCCTTAGCTCCTCCCGAACAGCGTAAGGTAATGGATATGGCTTGAACCTAATTGGTTCATTTTCAGTAAGCTCACTCCTGCGTTCAATAAGATTAGTCTTCTCCGGAACATCAGTAAAGGCATCATTGTACTGCCCCAGGACATCCATGATCTCCCCCTGTTGTGCTTTACCCAAATTCACCCTCAAGCAAACATCCTGAAGGCCCTCCTTCTGTTGAAATGATCCCAGATCCATCAATGCCTCTTCATCGATGCTGTAGTCTTCTTGCCTCCGAGTGGTTCCTACATTGACCCCTACCAAATTTATGACTTGACCAGCCCCTGTGACCCCATAGGCATAATTTTTCGAGGTCCCCTCAGAGTCATTGTTAATTTTCTTTTGAAACGAAAAGTGACTATATCAAAAAACTTTAATTTTTTGGTATTGTTCTTACAAATATCATTTGGATGAAGCCGGCGCTACCGGCTGACCTGATTATCTCAACCATTTTTGAGGTTGCGAATTCTCAATTAAAACATGTCGAGGCCTGGCTTTCTGCAAATAAATTAACACTTAATACAAATAATGTTGCGTTCAGAACTCCAAACAATCTTCCTTCGCCTGCTGCGCTGTCAATTTAATTAAAAAACAAACATTTAAAACGAGTAAACACTGTTAAACTTTTGGATTTAACCATCAATGAACCATTTTTATGGAAACCACATATGCAGTGGTTGCTGTAAAAACTCAGATGGAGCTGTCATATAATTAATAAAGTAAAACAGTATCTTGATAAAAGTTTATTGCTAACAATGTGTCACTGAAATTTAGAGGCCCAATGGAACAAACTACCTGTAGCACTCAAAGATATTAAATCAAATCCCAAGTTCATCAAATGCTTTAACAAATTTGTTACAAATCAGTAGATTAATACGTATTATGTTTTAAGACTGGTAGTCTACTTCTTGCAATTGCTTAAAGATATAATTTTAAAACGAGTTTGCAAAGTTGGACAAAAAGTGAAAGAATAGGTATTTGCTGTCTCTCATTTTCAGAATCTGTCAACCCTTTTCGAACAAAGAATTAAAAATGAGTGAATCATCATTTTGTACCCCATCTTCAACTTCAGGCGATAATTACTCCTCAAAATATTTTCTGATGAAGAAGAAAAATAAGGATGATTCACCTGCAATATAGATCCATGAAACTTTAGTCAATTCGTTAGATTAAACGATTAACGTTTTTTGAGTTAAATGGGCAGAAACACTGCCACTTATTTACATGAATTATCCAAAATCAGGTCATAAAAATTCAAACGCAATGTTATGATGCTACTACTTAACTCCAAATTGCATAGTCCTGGGCAGTAAGACTATAACTGCATTTGGCGACAGGGTCCTGCCTAAATTGTTAATGGATCTAACTCTCTAACTGTAGTTGCTCCCAGGTCACCCTTGGGCAAGGTGTAGTACCTGCTAGCTCCCCTCGTTTGGGTAACAACAATTTGGCACTGAGAGGGATGTATTTCTTTTAGCTATTGTCGGGTGTTTTTACGTTGACAAAAATTTTGTTTATTTGTTTGACTGCTTTTTTAGTTTCTTTTTTGTTTTGATTTTTTTCAATTGTAATGCTCAATGTTTTTGTCAGGTGCAGTGGCCATGTCCCTTTCTTAAATCTATTGAATGTGATTTTAAAAAATTTGGTTATGTGTAACGTCAATTCGTTTGGTCGCCTGCATTCCTTTTTCGCTCGTTGTTTTTATCCGATTGTCGAGTTTTTTGTGTTGAGAAAACAGAAGTGAAATAAATTGCCAAATACGACTACATACTATCGCCGTTACTTGTATCTGGATACCGCCCATCTTAGGTTGCAATCGGCCTTCACTTGCGAGCGAAGTTTGCTTGATATAGGCCTAGTACAGCGTTTCTCAACCTTTTTCGTGTCGTGGCCCATTTTAAATGGCCACAGATTTTTGTGGCCCATTTTCATAAGAATTTTGATGTAATTATGGCAATGTTCCTGGGATAAGCATCAGATCTCATGGCAATGAAGTTGATCTCTAAAAAAAAGTCATTGCATGTCTAGTTCACAGGATGGCCCCTCTAATTCTCAGCTACTGGTCCGTGTGACTGTTCTTATGGACCAATATTGCTTAACCTTATTCGGCATGCAAACCCATTTTCAAAATACACAGACGTCCGTGGCACAACCGACTTACATGCTGTGGCCCACTGGTTGAGAACCGCTGGCCTAATAGAAACTCTCCATTTGACAGACGGGAACCTGATAATTTGAAGGCGGTAATCTGAACCAAAGATATTAGGTTCAAACGTGAGTCGGTCTCATGAGGCTTAGTAAGAGCAGAAAGCAGTCGTGGAATTAGTTTTGCGATTGGCATTAAAATGTCAACTTAATGTGCTGAAAGCTCTCAAAACAAGAAAGCTGCATATGACGTTCCACATTTGGCGCGAAAAAAGGCTGACCAAAAGCTGAAAGCTACGTCGGAAAGGTATAAGGCAAACATCAACGTTCGGGGTTGATTTAAAAACTTACGTGAATTTAATTTGACATTGGTATGATTAGTTTGATTCGAGAAAACAAATGTGGTCAATCGAAAGTGATTTGATAGAGATGAGGGCCTTATAATCGGCCTGTCCAAGCTCAGAACGGTGCGTCCATTTGCCAAAAAATTGGCATTGAGAAAAGTGTTATCTAAATATCATTATTTCTCTTTTAAAAATAACATCATAACATTTGGATAGCCTACCCGTAAGGACGTTAGAAAAATCAAGCGCTATCTGATTATTACCATCTGTAACGGTGCAGTAAGTATTATAATTGCACCGAGCTTAATCCAGCAGACTAGGCAACAGTCCGAAAACACTGTTTAAGGAATAGTTACGGTCATAAAATTACATCTAATATTCAATGCAACTGGTCTGGAAGCATTTTTGAAAAAAAAATTTCAAAGGACTTGATTTTGCCTATCAAATGCAATATACTATAAACTGTACAGAAGTTTACCCTGCCCTCTAGGCTGCACTAATCTAGTTTTAGCGTTCTTCAATATGCTTTTGCTAAATAAGTTGTACATAACAATCAACTTAAACTCAATATTCCCATGTATGCTAATTATTCATACAAACCTCTATCTCAGGCCTGCACAACATACGGCCCGCGTGGCCTTTTATTGTGGCCCCAGAAATGGTTCATGCTAGCGCGCGATCTTGAGTCAAATCACTTTTAAAAAATCCATTTGTGTATATTGTTTCTGCATATCGCACATAGTTAGTTGATGCCATTTCTGTGATTGTCTGATGCTATTGTTAATTGTGAATGTTCGTAAAAGAGTGGTTGCGTGTTTGCGGTGCGTGCGTGTTTGACAAACATTTTCAATTTATTTGTCTGCAATGAGCATGTTGTTAGCAATGAGCATACTGCCATGACTGAAAACAAAAAGAGAAAGATTGAAAGTGAGGACAGAGTGTAGTAAACTTAAAAGTAGTAAACTCAAAAATATTGTGCTTAGATAGCCGAAACGTGGTTTCAGTTTCAAAAGAATATGATCCGAGACGCCATTTTGAAACCAATCGCCCGAATCTCGCTGAATTAGATATAAATGAAAAGAGCCTTAAAGCAGAAAGTTTACTTGCAAATCTCGCTAGAAAAAATAGCTATTTTAGAAAAAATAGAAAAAGTAGCTTAATTTAGACGGTTACTAACCCAAATAAAAGATCAGTGGAACAACGTAATGATAAGTTTTTCCTGCCAATAAGTATTAAAAACATCAATGAGATGTTGTAGTACGATGGCAATGAGTTAATAATGGTTTTGCTTTGTTTTTATACATTTTCGACAATCGCAAGATGTTTACGCCGCAACGGTGGCATTTACGTTACAACAGCGATAGCATGCGGCCCGCGACAAGTAGTTCTTCGTAGATATGGCCCTGGTACTGTTTTGAGTTGTGCAGGCTTGCTCTATCTGAAGCCAAGATGTTAAGCCAGTAGTATAGGATGAGTCATTTGTTCGCAATTTAGGAGGTGCTATGACGTCACGAGTTGGGGAATTTTTTTGGTCACGAATGAGGGGATTTTTAAACCCTAACCCTAGCCCTAACGCTAAGCCTAGCCCTAGCTCTAACCCTAGCCCTAGCTCTAACCCTAGCCCTAGCTCTAACCCTAACCCCAGCCTTAACCCTAACCCTAATCGTATGTAAGGGAGTTAGTCTTAGGTCTATTACTTTTTGTGAGGAAGATGACCCTAAATATGAGGGTGTTAACTCTAAGTCTATTTTATGCGAGAGAGCTAACTGTAGTTTTAAGGGATCTAACCCTAGATCTGAGGGCCCTAACTCTAGGTCTATGTTAGCTAACCATAGTTCTAAGGAAGATAACCCTAGATTTTATTTGAAGGAGTTTGGAGATAGCTAACTCTAGGTTTATTAATTTTATGTGGGGGAGATCTGAGGGAGCTAACTCTAGATCTGAGAGAGTCAACACCAAGCTGAAAGAGTACACCCCAACACGGTGTTAAAAAGTTTGATGTCATTCTTATGATTTAACATAACGGTCTTCAGGTTGTGATACCTTATTTCAATGACGTGTTTAACAAGACCGTGGGAATGTATCACTCTTGTGCAATCCGTGAAGTAAGCTTTAACAAGACCGTGGGAATGTAGTTGCATACCTATTGTGCAATCCATGACGTATTTAACCATGATGTGATTTTTGCTTTTGTGTAGACAGGTCCAGACTTGTCCATAAAAATTTTAGTATATAATGTAAAAAAATCACGTTTTATTCACCTGTTGGTTAGGAATCTTTGTCTCTGTCTTGTCCAGACTTGTCCAAGCTCGAATCTTTTTCTCTATATTGTGTTTACATGATGGAAAGTTCTAAGGAAGCTAATTTTATTTGAAGGAGGGAGCTAACCACAGGACACTAATTTTATGGGGTGGAGGTCTGAGGGTGCTAACTCTAGGATTAAGAGAGCTATCTCTAGGTCTGAGAGTGTCATCTCTAAGGAAGCCAACCCTAGGTCTGAGGGTACTAACGCTAGATCTATGTGAGCTAGCCATAGTTCTAAGGAAACTAACCCTAGATTTTATTTGAAGGAGGTCGGAGATAGATAACCCTAGGTTTATTAATTTTACGTAGGTTTGAGGGACCAATCTGAGGAGGTTAGTTCCAACACGGTATCATTTCAAAAGTTTGATGTCATTCTTATGACTTGTTATTGGTTTTTGATTCTGTATTTCAATGACGTGTTTAACTAGACTGTGGGAATGTAATTACATCCTCATTGTGCAATCCATCATGACAGACCGCGAAAATGTAGTTGCATATCTATTGCGCAATCCATGACATATTCTATTTTTAGCCAGATTGCATCACTATTGCGCAATCCATGACGTATTTAATTTTTAGCCATGACGCGATTGTTGTTGTTATTGTATGAAATTCACCTGCTTATTCTTGTCAGTTCTTTCAACACTGTTGTGCAATCAAGCTTGCTATATAAAACAGCTTCTCTGAGAAGTATATTCATTCTATGAAAGTGAAGTTAGCGAGAAGATATAAAATGGAAGATTACAAATGCAATACTTGCTCTAAAATCTTTACCGAGAAAAGGAGTTTGGTAAGACATATGAAAAATGCTCATGACAAGCAGCAGAAGCACAAGTGTGAAATATGTGAGAAAGATTTTTCGAGACTCTCCAATTTACGACGCCATAAAGAAAGCACCCATTATAGAATAAGCAAAGTGCAATGCCCCAAATGCAACAAAATAATAAACAGAGCAGACAATATCAAATATCATCAACGTAAACAAACCGCAGATTTGTCTGTGATGAAAGAATCCCCAACTGTCTCAAACGAAGCTGCACCCTCTTCAATTGATGCACCCCCAACAAACGATAAGTCTTTTGATGAACCACCAGCTAAAAAAAGAAAATATTTCAGATCAGATCAACACAAATTATTGGAAAACGAGGAATTGACTGAACCTGATCCAGAAGTGAAAGACGTTATGCAGAAATATTGGGGAAGTATCCGGAGTTTTACAAAGGAAGGAAAAATACAAAATATATACAACATTTTTTATGATAGAGATTTCAAAGATTTAATAGAAACCATAGCAGAACGGATCATGACGTATCAAAAAAACCGTTTCAAAATCAATTACAGTCTTGCATTCATACTTAAAAATATAGAAACAAAGGAGTTACGCTATTACCACGCAAGCTTCAACAACGCTCAAATCTTGGAAACAGCTTTGCTGATAAACAACCAAAAGGACTTGTTAAACTTTTTACATTCATTGGTGGAAGAATCCTTTTACGATGGCTTGACTCGACCCGATACGAAATGGAAGGTGGTACAAATTTCAAATATTACTTTTTATGCAAACAGTCTGAAAGATGCTCCTCTTGAAGCAGGAGCGTCCTTACCAAGCTACATCACAAACAATCATGGACTTGCAAACGTTTCAGGTAATGACAATCTTTGTTTTTTTCGGTGTCTGGCCGTCCATCGAGGAACTGATAGACATCGGTGTGAACGTGATATTTGGTTGATTTTATAGACTTAGAGGATTTTTTCAAAATTAATCTTGTTGTTCACGAGTTAGAGGAGGGGGTTGCTAAATTGATTCAACGTAGCCGGGAATTGTATTCTGAAACAATGAGATTAAATATTTGGGAAAATCATCTAAGTCTCATTGTTGATTTTGAACATTATTGCCGTGTATGTCAATGTATTCATTGCGGGAAACTTTGGGACCAAAAGAAAAACTGTTACCGGCACACGAAAACTTGAAAAAACCACAGTTCGTGATCTTTTCCAAGGGGGTATTCATAAAAACCCAGCCATAGTATTCAAAAAACTTGAAGAAATCGGTATCTGTGTCCCCGCAAACGAAAAGATTTTTTCCATATTTTGCCTGCTATGATTTCGAAGCCTATTTCTCTCAAGAAAATTTACCTGGAAATGGTCCAAAATTAAGTTTTGAAGCACGCCATGTGCCATTGAGTGTTGGCATTGCCACCAACGTACCAAATTTTGAAAACGAAGTGTGCTTTGTCACCAACAGCAATGAAAACGATTTGGTGAAAAAAATGTTAAAACATTTAAAAGATGCATCAAATGCTGCCTATGAAATCATGAAAAGCAAATTTGATTATGTATTTCAAGCATTAGAACTCAGCAAAAATGTTAGAAAAGAAAATTTGACCAAAGAATTTGAAGCCTACTGCCGAGAATTAATTGTTATTGGCTTTAATTCTGCCTCCTACGACCTAAATTTAATCAAGCCAACACTGATACAGCAGCTATTGGGTAAGATTGATTTTGCCATTAAAAAAGCCAACAATTATTTGTGTATCAAAACTGAAAAGTTGAGATTTTTGGATATTCGGCATTTTCTGGCACCTGGGTTTTCTTATTGAAAATTTCTAAGGGCTTATGGCAGCGTTCAAACAAAATTTTATTTTCCATATGAGTTTATGACAGATCTGACAAAATTACAAAGCGGTTTGCCAGATCACCAAGCTTTTTACTCCTCATTGACCAAATCAAACATTTCAAAAGACGAATATGAACTTGTGAAAAAAATATGGATTGAAAAAGGCTGGAACACTTTAAAAGACATGCTGATTTACAACAACGTGTTGGATTGTGTACCTTTTATTACGGCTGTTGAAAATTTGATTCACCCCTACAAAGAATAAGGATTGGATATTTTTAAAAGAGCCTTTTCAGTAAGTGGGGTGGCAAAATTACAGATGATGAAACGCATTAAAAAGGAAACGTTTTTCTGTTTGTTTCCCAAACGGCACGCAGACCTTTACAACACTATTTCCAACCAAATTACCGGAGGTTTCAGTATAGTTTTCACACGTCTGGCTATTGCGGGCGAAACTAAAATCCGTTCCCATAAAATAGACGATCCTGAACCCGTGAAGCAAGTTCTTGGTCTGGATGCAAATTCGCTATATTTACACGCTATTGCTCAGAACAACTCTACTGGTTATTTTTGTCGCTACAAAGAAGAAGATAATTACCGACCTGACCCATGTTTAAAATTTGGTCTTCAGGTCTATCAATGGTTAAGTTATGTATCCCAAACTGAGGAAAAGTTTATTCAAGGCAGATACAACATGGGGGAACGACGAGTATCTACACACAGCTTACCGGTGGATGGATTTTGTCAGGAGAGCAATCAGATCTTTCAGTTTTTAGGTTGTTTTTGGCATTCTTGTACTGACTGTAACACCAACAGGAATTCAGATGGTTCTTTGCAAGAAATACATCCAGTGAAAAAGATACCTCATTCAGAAGTCCGAAAAGCAACACTGGAAAACAAAAGACGGTTGGAAGCAGAAGGGTTCGATGTAGTGGAAATGCGGGAGTGTCAATGGAAACAGTTGGCAAAAAGAAATGATATTGCTGCTTATTTGAAAACCTTGAAGTCAGTTCAACCAAAGAGACAATTGTCTTTTCAAAAAATTTTAAAAGGAGTGAAAAACGGCACTTTGTACGGATTTTTGTTGGTGGATATTCACACACCAAATCATTTAAAAGAAAAGTACAAAGATTTTCCTCTCATCATAAAAAACACGTATGTGTCTAGAGACGACATTGGTGACTACATGAGAAATGTAGCTAAAGAACATGGTCTGCTTAAAAAACCCAAAAAATACTTGATCAGCAGTCATTTTGGTAAAGAAATTTTAATTAACACAGAAATGGCAAAATTTTATTTGGAAATGGGTTTGGAGATTACAAAGATCAAAGAGTTTATCGAATTTTATCCACAAAAATGCTTTGCCAAACTAGCAGATGAAATAGTAAATTCCAGAAGAGCAGCCGATACAGATTCATCCAAAGCTGTGATTGCTTTAACAAATAAACTGACGGGCAACTCGTTGTACTCGGCAAGTCTATTAAATAAAGCAAAACATCGGAACAGCACTTACCATTCAGAGAAAACAGTAAACCGTGTGATCAATGATCCTCATTTCATACATTTGGATGAAATTGGTTCTGATCTTTATGAAGTGAAAAGCCTGAAACATAAAATTCGACATGACTTGCCTGTTCAAATAGGCATAAACGTGTATTTGAATTCAAAATTATACATGCTGAAGTTTTTCTATCTGTTTTTGAAGAAGTACATCCCTGATCGCTGCTTTGAGATGTTGGAAAGCGACACAGATTCAATGTATTTCAGTCTCAATCGTGAAAGCTTGGACGACTGTGTCCCAGAAGAATTAAAAACCTCATATTTCCGAGACAAATTAATTTGGATGCCTGCTGAGGCCTGTCCCAATCATGAAGAGCAATATATTGAATGTAGAAGCAAGGGTAAGCTCTGGACGATGGAGCAATGCTGCCTGGATTTTCATTCTTTTGACAAACGCAGTCTAGGAAAAATGAAAGTGGAGTATAAAGGTACAGCTCAAGTTTCTTTGACATCAAAATCGTATTTCTGTTCAGGGGAAACAAAGAAACAAGTTTGTAAGGGTGTGAGCGTATTTCAAAACCCCCTCTCCTTTGAGCTATATGTAAACGTTTTACAGAACAATACCCCCCTGGAGATCACAAACTTTTTAGAAGTCGAGATCATCAGGTTTTTTCATACAAACAACACAAAAAAGGATTTAATTCTTTTTACCCAAAGCGTATTGTATTGGATGATGGCATCCAAACTCCTCCTCTTGATCTATAACTGTTGTAACTTATGTTTCTGTAAAAATAAACAAGTCTTTCCCAAAAACAGTGGTTTTTGCAAGTTTCTCAGTTGATTAAACTTACCTTTTTGATAAACTCCTTCCAAAACCTGTACTAGGTTTAGTTGATGGAACATTTGACAGTTAAAACGCAATTCTGTACACTGATAAGCTTTCCAAAACCTGTACCAGTTAACTGATGACAGGAACTGAACAGCGCATTCGACTAGGCTTCATTTTCTGGATCAGTGTTGGGGTTGATGACGTCATAAACTATGGCGTCATCAGCCCCATCAAAGTTAAATTACTTCACAGTTTCGAATACGTAACAACAACAAGAATACTGCCAGTTCTTTTTAAGATATGCTTATATAATATAAAACTATAGATGCACACAACTTATCATTCAATTATGTCACAATACTAAAAAATAAATTACTTCTTTAGAAAGCTGATGAAAAAGTGAACCATTTTTAAATGTTGGGTTTTCATGTAGATACAGTAATTTTTAAGATTCAATTTTTTGAAGATCGACCTCAAATTTTTTCAAAAAGTATTGGGCAGTATAAGGATTAAGTATAGCTTGATATTCGTTTTTTGTAAACTTTGTTTGCTGCGGAAGTTAATGATAGGCCTAGTAGCCTTACTATCATCCAAGTAGACTAAAGCAGCCAGCAAGCATTTAAGGTCACTTCTGTGGCTTTCGCAATTACTTAAAAAGTATCTAGATACTTGTATTGGTGAAACTGTATCGATAGGCCAATCAATATTGAATTAAAATGACAAGAATTATTGAGCATTAGTATCGAATTAACATGTTAAAAGGTATCGTGTATTGGTATCGATTTCAATTGAATTTCAAGTATCGCGCCCATTACTCCGTCGAATTCAAGCATTGTAAAGATCATTGAAAAACAGCACTATAAAAGCTTTTGGCTATATACGGTAGTCTATAGGTCTACCTCCCGACCACTAGCGTACCGAGGGGGGAGGCCACTGTGCCATGCCCCCCTCTAACGCTAAAAATGTAAAGCAAAGCCGAAAAGTTTTAGCAAAAGCAAAGCTGGTTTGTAACGTCACACAATTGTGACAAAACTTTGGCCCCCCTCGGAAACTTTCTGCGTACGCCACTGCTACCGATAGCCATAATATAATGACTACAATCAATGGCTGCAAATGGTATAGGTATTATCTATTGCGATGCATGCAAAACGGGCACCACTAAATATTTCCGAGATCTTTTTGTATTTGTTTTGTACATGTTTATTCTCCATTCTTGAGAAAGCGAATTTTATCGCTATCTTTTGGACGGGATGTCCGCACTCGCTTGGGAGTTGCTATTTCCGAGGTGTCTGGGCCACCTGTCTTTCACATAAAGGTGGGGCATCCCGTTAAGTACCTTGCTCTAGAACACAACAAGCAAACTCGCTGGCTTGGTCTCCACAACCTCTCCTAAATGCCTAGCGCTTAGCCGTAAAACTGTGGATACCATTTTTCAAAGTGTTTTGGTATGGCTTGACTAGGAGAATAAATTCCTTGTAAATATTGTTACAATATTTGGCAACATGTAATGCTTTAAATCTAGTTTTTGCGTAGCCAATCTGTGATTCGAACCCGCGTTGTGTCGTTGTTATGTGTGTTTCTCTCGAGGTATTGTTTTTTTTGATTAGTAGTTGAATTTGGCAAAGTTGACCCTAAGGCGACGCTGCGAAAACTGCCTTCTTATCACATCTTACATTATTTCTCAAGTAGACACGTAGCAGGTAGGATTACGTTGTTTTGTAAACCTGCACGTTTGAGCAAAAGACGAAAGTGTCAAAAGAAGCTTGTAAGAACCCAAGTAGATAAAGTAGGATAAGTTGTTCTTTTGTTGATCGTCTCTGTGAAGCTGTAGTAAAGAAGGTACTTGGGGGTTAAACTAACTTAAAACCGCTACATCGCTACGCTTCACCGCTACAACGCTACGCCGTTGCACCGCTACACCGCTAACAACGCCAACGTCGCCGAAGCCAACGATGCTACGCCAATCAATCTGTTTTTTCCTATCTGCTTATCACTTTCATTATTTCCATTTTCAGTTTTACGTTTTATCAATAAAAATTTATCAAAGGATTTATTCAAGAAAGTCAGACAATAACAGCGTGACGTGAGGAAAAGCGCGTTTCATCTATTTACAACTTCAGCTTCACGGCAATCTGTCTCGAGTTCGGAGACTACCCCAAGGGTCTCTGCTCCACGAACCCGTTACACTCCTGGTCTACCCACTACGAAGCAGACGCTCTAACCAAAACACCATCGAGTCGAAGCACATGGTCTACTTTCATCACATCGCTTTCGGGGGGGAGGTACAAAATCTTAGGAACCAACAGGGGTGTAGCGGTTTCGAGCCCAAATTTTGAGTTACAATGTTTTGACCGTTGTTATCTTTTTCAGCGCTTTTTCCACAACTTTGGTTGATATCTTCGTTTGAACAAATTATTAATTAGGGGATATTTTTAGTAGCTGATATTTCTTGTTGGTCATTTTCGATTGGTTAAAATAACTTGACTTTGCTTAATCGTATTCGGTTCGATTTAGTTCGTTCACTTAAAACTTGTGTTACCTGCGTTCAGTTTGGTTCAGTAAAATTTGCTTCTGCTTAGTTAAGTTCTCAAACAAATGGATCTATTCTTTTATCAAGTGTTTATTTAACGAGAAGCAGCATCAAAACTCTTTAGTTTAACGTACGATTGCCAGTTAACCAAACTGGCGATTGCTACTGGGGCAAGGATTTGCTTGTTCAATGTACAGACGCATGGGCTTATCCAGTGTCGGATTTCACAGCCGTCAGAATTCACAGAAAAATAAACGATGATGTGAGAGAAATATTTATTATTTTGCGATGTTTACGATAAACCAGGAAAAGACACACTCTTACGGTAACGCTCACTTTAAAAATTCTGACTAGCTGCGAAGTCTTCCACTACTGTAAACTTAGCTCGTCTACAAAAAAGGTTGCGCACCCTTGGGTTACAGCATAAAGTCATTTCGCATATTTTTTCACTAGATGTAACGATATACCAGGTCTGTTCAAAAAGTATCCGATCTTTTTCTCTCTCGCCAACAAGGTATGAGCGAATTGCCCATGCAAAGCGTGGCTGCACACACATGCATTCATGCGTAATCGTGAAACGTTTCGAGCCGATTCATCATTCATTTCTTTCTCTGTAAAGCATCTAGTGCAGGCGGGTGGCCAGTGTTCGTCGATTTTTTTATTTTTCAACAAATTTCATTTTAAAATGACAGAACGCATCGAACAGAGATATTGCATCAAGTTTTGTCAAAAACTTGGTGATACTCAAATTGATACAATTCGAAAGATTCAACAAGCGTTTGGGAATGAGGCCTTAAGCCTAACTCAGACAAAGCAATGATTTAAACGCTTTAAAAATGGCCGTGCATCAGTGGAGAGTGATCCCCGCTCGGAAAGACCATCCACAAGCCGAAAGGAGGAGGTGAAGGATCAAGTTCGCGAAAAAGTGCTGGAGGATCGTCGCTCAACGGTACAAGAAATTGTTGCAGAAGTGGGAATAAGCACCGGCTCAGTTCATTCCATCCTAACTGAGGATTTGAATCTGCGGAGAGTGTCCGCTAAATTTGTCCCGAAGCTGCTGACGGAGCAACAAAAGGAATTTCGGAAGGAAATTTTTGAGGACATGCTCGATCTTGCAAATCATGACCCAGAATTTATTAAGACCATCATCACTGGTGATGAGACCTGGGTTTATGGTTACGACCCAGAAACCAAGTTTCAATTCTCACAATGGAAGCATCCGGAATCACCGCGGCCAAAAAAAGCTCGACAAGTTCGCAGCAATGTGAAAGTGATGCTGACTTGTTTTTTTGATTCCCGTGGCATCGTGCATCACGAATACGCACCAGAAGGCCAGACAATTAACAAGGAGTACTACCTGCAGGTTCTACGTCGCCTTCGTGAAGCTGTGCGAAGAAAGCGGCCCGACATGTGGGCAGCAAAGAATTTTCAGCTCCACCATGACAATGCTCCCACTCATTCTTCACATGTGATCTATGCTTTTCTAGCCAAAAACAGCATGCCACTTGTTAGACAGGCTCCTTACTCTCCTGACTTGGCACCGTGTGACTTCTGGCTGTTCCCCAAGCTAAAAACAATTTTGAAAGGGAGGCGATTTCAATCAAGGGAAGACATTATGAAAAAATCGACGGAGGACCTTGGGAGACTTCCGGAGGAGGAGTTTAAGAGATGTTTTAAAAAGTGACAAAAGCTCTGGGAAAAGTGTGTGTACCGCCAAGGGGAATACTTTGAAGGAGATTGAATAAAACTTGCAAAATTCGTTGTGTTGTGTGCTTTATACAAAAAAGTCGGATACTTTTTGAACAGAACTCGTATCTTGACTTTTGATTTGACAAAAAAAGTTTACTCTTTATCTAAGTGACTTAGTAATTGAGTACCAAAAAATAAGATGACATAAAAGCTATTATGAAAAAGCATAACGTTTTGACAATAGAACAAACTTCTTAATTAGAGATAATTAAATTTATGCTGAAGTATTTTAATAACATACTATCAGATGCCTTTGATGACTTCCTTCAGCCCAATCATTAAAACTGCGATACTGGTAGGCCACGTTTGAGAGCAACGGTATTTCCTAAGCTTTGCAGAATTAAATTAACCCAGCAATCATTCAAATACAAAAGTCCTGTGCAATAAAATAAGCTTCCTATAACATTAGAGAAATAAAATTTTTGAAATCTTTTATCACCCAGTCAAGGTAGTTCTTTACTACCTCATGAACACTATCAATCTACTTGAGATTTACATTTAGCAAATGAAACTGCTTCTAATATAGGTTTTCTCAGTGCTTTGGTTTCTGTGTTCTTTTTTTCTGTTTTCAGATGGAGTCTCCAAAGTTTGTGTCAGTGAAATGAGAAGAGCCAGCCGCGAACAATCAATTCATAAAAAAGATTAAACTAATGAAACTTCATCACTGCATATCAGTATAGGACAATAGCTATTTTGATCTTTTAAGGTCACTCTACACCAAATTAATTAATTGATTGAGATAATTAAATTTCATATGTGAATAATCTAAGGGCGATAGCATACCGATGCTACCAGTCCATAATAACTTCTTTTTTTTATAGTAGCCAAATTTCAAATCACTTAATTTAGTCCTAGGTGTATGAATTAAAACTACAACCGGCGATAGGGTTTATATGCCCTGAGACATTTCTCTCAGGTGTCGTTGCTTCCAGGTCACACTTGGGAAAGGTGTAGCACCTAATAGTCTCCCCTGTTAGTGTTACATCATACAACATGACTGTTTTTTTTACTTTTAATGTATTTTGTGGCGCTTCATGTTGTATATGCTTTTCGTAATGTGCGCTCTTATTTAGCTGTTACCTCACAGGTGCGATGGCCACGCCACTTTATTCTAATTTAATTAAAATTCTTTTCATGTGCATATATTAACGTATATCGTTTTGCCATCTTCCCTCTTTTTTGTTCACTGCTGCCAAATTTTATTTTCTTTGTATGCTGATTTGGGCAAAAGTGAAATGAATGATTGATTGAGTGAGTGAGGTGAGTAAACCCTGTGAATGAACAGTGGACAAGGTGATGTACCCTGAACAAAAAAAAAGAATAAACCTGTTGCCACGGCAAAAATCGCTAGGCAGTGTTACCTCATGTTGCCAGGCAAAAATCGCCAGGCCATGTTAGTTCATGTCTCTACTCTCTAGTCCACCCCAAGTTAGATTTTTAGTAGGCTTTTTACAGGGATTTGATTTTGGAGGAAATTTACCTCTAAATTTATGAAGCTACAAATTCTGATAGAAGTAATTAAAATGAAGAAATTAGGAATAAATAAGGAAATAAAGAAGATATAGGCCAGGTTAAAAAAGGAATAAGGAAATAAAGTTATGGTATGCAGAAAAGCAAGAATTCTGGAAAAGCAAAATCCCGCTATTTTTTCATTGCCCCCAAAATTTCACAATGAAAGAGTTTTACTGCCTTACCGGCAATATAGGACTAGCTTACCTAACCAGTCAGCTTGAGTTTAGCTAGGCTTGGTTATTTTTGATATCTTGGAATTGTTGATGTGTTTAAGTAGAGTCAAGCGGAAGTCAACCAAAAAGTTTCTAGGCTGTGCAAGTTAGACACCGTGCCTTAACCATGAGTCTGTCTATTAACTGTATTTTTCTTATAACCTTTAACTTGGTTATCTGTATTTTTTTGAATGCATATAACCTACCATGTAGTATACATAAGTATATTTTTAGGCAGTGGCTATTTTGCCGTCGATGGCAATTTACCCTTGGGGACTATTTTGCCGTGAGTTATTTGTGATTGGTCAATTTTAATGACTTCCAGTGTACTGGAAGACAATTTAATGACTGACTTCCAATTTTAATGTCAATTTTAATGACTTCCTTGTACACTCCCTTCCAGTGTACACTGCCCCGTACATTTACATACCGGGCCTGCCCCTTCAGTGTACACTGCCTTTTTTTGTCCACTGCTGTGTAATTTATTTCTATGTATGCTGATTTGGACAAAAATAAAATATAATTGATTGATTGATTGATTGATTGATGTACTAAACATGTGACTTTTGGTCGTTTCTGATTGGTCAATTTTAAAAACCAATTAAAAAAATTTTGCACCCCCAGGTCTCTCTATCCCCCACCTTGTACACTCCCTTCCAGTGTACACTGCCCCGTACATTTACATACCGGGCCTGCCCCTTCAGTGTACACTGCCTTTCTTTTAATGCCATGCCAGCTGAGATTCAAACCTGCATCCATGGTATCTCAAGACTAGTGCACTATCCACTACACCACAGTGTCACTAGTGTAATCATAGCAATAATGGCTATATAAACACACGTAAATGATAACGGCAAAATAGATCCCAAGGACAAATTGCTGTCAATGGCGAAATAGCCACTGCCTTATTTTTAGGCACTGGCTATTTTGTCATTAAGAGTGATTTACCCTTGAAGACTATTTTGCTGTCAGACACTTTTGGTTGGTCAATTTTAATGACATTAACCATGTGACTTTTGGTTGTTTCTGTTTGGTCAATTTCAATAATAAATTAATAGGTCAGTGGCTATTTTGCCATGAGTGGCATTTTACCCTTGGAGGCTATTTAGAAGTGAGTTATATGTGACTGGTCAATGTTAATAACGTATTAAACATATGACTTCTGGTCTTTTCTGATCGATCATTTTAACAATCAATTTAAAAAATTTGTATCCCCAGTCTACACTCTCCCACACCGTGCACCACCCTTTTCGTCCACATACCGAGCCTCCCCCTCCATTGAACACTGTCTTTGTTGAAGTGTCCTGCCAGCCAAGATTCCAGCTCGTAACCTTTGTATTTCAAAGCAGGTGCACTATCTATGCACCATAGCATCAATTGCAGAATTGTTGCAATTATGGCAATATAAACACACATGAATAATTACAGCAAAATAGTCTCCAAGGGTAAAATGCTGTCAACATCAAAATAGCTACTTTCGATTGAAAAAAATGTGCCCCCCCAGTCTACACTTCCCCACACTGTGCACTCCCTTTCAGTGTACACTACTCTGTACATTCGCATACCTTGCCCCTCCCTCCAGTGTACACTGCCTTTGTCTAAGTACATTGCTAGCAAAGATTTCAACCCATAACCATTGCTTATCTAGGCAGCTACACAATCCATAGCATCATTGCCAAAGAGCAAATATGTTTGCTTTAACACGCATAAATGGTGACAGCAAAATAGACTCCAAGGGTAACTAATTAAAATGCCTTTGACAGCAAAATAGCCTTGGTCAATTTCAAAAACCAATTAAAAAAATTTTGCACCCCCAGGTCTCTATCCCCCACCCTGTACACTCCCTTCCAGTGTACACTGCCCCGTACATTTACATACCAGGCCTGCCCCTTCGGTGTACACTGCCTTTTTTTTAATGCTCTGCCAGCTGAGATTCGAACCCACAACCATGGTATCTCAAAACCAGCGCACTATCCACTACACCACAGTGTCACTGGTGTAATTGTAGCAAATATGGCTATATAAACGCACGTGAATGATAACGGCAAAATAGATTCCAAGGACAAATTGCCGTCGACGGTGAAATAGCCACTGCCTTAAGATAAAGGTTGCACTTAGAGTTGGGATGATTTGAACTTTAAAATCTGCATAATGTGCGCCAAAGCATTGGATTTGACTAAAACACAGAAATTCTGAACTGTAGCAGATCGCTTTTGAAATTGGCTATTCTGCTGTTAACTGCATATTACTCCAGTAATTTAATTTGCTGACCCTGATTGCTATGCCTTCAAACATGCACATTTGCAGTATAGAGTTCAGTGATGCTGTGGTATTGCTGCATTTGCCTTCATTGGTTATGGGTTTGATTCCTGGCAAAGAGCATGGTATCTCAACACAGACAGTATGCACTGGGGGGGCAAGTATGTAATCATAAAAGGATTACACCCTTGGGTTTAATTTTTTGTCCACTTAAGTGTTAAATGCATTATAGAAATTGACCAACTGCAAATGATTAAAATTGTTTTTAATAGGAAGTGGGTATATTTGCCATCAATGGCATTTTACCTATAATTTATTGTGGTGTACACAATTAGTGTATCTTTAAATAAGTACATTTTGTTGTGAAGCATGGAATGGTGCTGTGACATAGTGCTGCTGCCTTTAACTCTTTTGCTCCTGCGGTCATCAATTGATGACTGCATGTTTTCAGTGTTTCCCTCAAGTTTTTTCAGAAAGTTACCAAACCAGTTTACTAAAAAATGGATATGTGACTTTATTTCTCAACCAAATATCATTAAATTGTCAAAAGATCACACTTAATTTCTCACGCATCAAAAGTTGTAAAATTTGTAATTCTTGGATTTTCCTACCCAAAAAGGGTTAAAAAGACCAACAACCCAGTTGCACACTATAAAAATCGCCAAATTTTCAGCTAGAGCCAACTATTTTGAAATCAAATTGAGATATCATGTATGCCAGGAAACCAAAGTCTTTATCATTACCACTGTCTGATAACTACTCTTTTGTGGTATCTTTTGACAAAATTTCAAGCAATAATAAAAAATATTAAAGTTTTCAAATTTTTTAGGGGTCTCAAAACATTTGTATGGTAAGTAACAAAAAGTGAATTTGGTTTGTAAAAAATATAGTATGTCACTAAATACCAGTCTCATTTGAAAGCTTAGGAAATTTGCTTTCCAGCAATTTATAACTTTAAATAGTTTACACTAAGCTGTTTATATATTTACTAATCAAAAGTGGGTACTGTACATCGGATCAGTTTAAAACTTCCCAAAAATTTTCGACCTGCTTTCACTAAATTAGGATTTTTAGAAAAACTACACCCTTTAAAAAGACAAAATAAATTGCCAATATTTCACCTCTAAAGTCATTGTTTGGCACGAAGTTTCTAAGGAAATCGAGCTTGAAATAAAGTTTAACAGCTAGCAAAAGTTTGGCTTCTCTGGATCAAAACGTGCTGTATCCCTTTGTTTCTCAACAAATAGGAGGGGTGTAAAAAAGCTTCTGTCTCATTTTTAGTGACAAAACATTCTATTTAAACTTGATATCATATGGATCTTGAAGAAATTCCATTTTTAAAACTACATAATGTTACATGGTTTAGGCTAACCTTTAGCAGATAATGACTGATCATTTTTAGGTCTAAATCTAACTAGCAAAATTTTGTACCAGTTAGTACTGGTCAATGAAAAGCTTATGGGTCTCAGAAAGTTGCAAATTAGGCTTTTGGGTAAGTTTTGACTGATATACCTTGAAAGCATATTTCCTTAGCATCATCTAGCAACCGTTTCTAAAAAAATTGGTTGAAAAATATAATCTGTAGTGATCTTTGAGGTGAGGGTGCTCTGATTTCAAATACAACTCAGTACCTTTGAGGGGAGTAATTAGCATAATCAAAATTTTTTTTTTATTATATTTAAAATGTTCACAAAATAGCAATTTCAATGATATATAACAATTGCTATAGAAGTGAAGATATGAGTAATTTACAAACAAACTTCGGGTATGTTATGATGACACTTATGACAATTTTTTGCTCTGCCACCTCGTGGACATTTTTTTCACAAGTTGTGTGGGAGTGAAAGTGTTAAGGGCTATGGCTCAGGTTTAATTCTTTGCAAACAGGGAACTTTGATAGATTCAGTGTATGCTTAGTTGTGGCCTGGGTGGGTAAACATAAAGGGGATTTGCACATTAGGGATAAAATGTTTGTTGAGTCATGACTTTTATGCATCATAGAAATAAAAAAAACAATCACAAATGATCAAGAGTCACATTTTTGATGCATCATTGATATTAATTGGTCACTAATTTTTAATGGCAAAATAGATTCTAAAGGTAAAATGCTGTCAGCAGAAAAATAGTCCCTGCCTTTTAAACATGTCATCAAAATCGACCAGTCACAAACATTCAACAACAAATTAGATTACATGAGAAAAATGCCATTAACAGCAAAACAGCCTCTGCCGTTATTGTGAGGGTAAAGGATAGGTGAGGTTAGTAAGGGCCAGAGTTAAGATTGGTGAGGATTTTAATTAGGATTGCAGTTAAATTGCAGAATAAATTGTTTTGCATTTTGATAGTATATCATTGTGAACATCACAAACACTGTAGATCAGCAGTTCTCAATTCATTTTGAAGCCTGCGCCCTGTCCTGATCAAAAAATCATTTTTGCACCTTTTGCATCATTTGCTGTCATGTTTTTTGTGTTAACATCACTGGTATCAATAGTCAAAGAAGAGAAGTTTGCACCCCAAGAATGTCTTCTTGCACCCCCAATTGAGAACCGCTGCTGTAGATATAACAAACAAGTACTATTTAGTGGGACTCCTTTGGTATGGCATCAAGTTTCTGCTCAAAAATGTTTGTTTAAATAGGATAACACCAGAGTCATGTAAGTCAGCTGTAAGTTCATCAAGTACCGGTACTATAGATCTAGTTATCACTTTAGATAAATTGCTCATATCATAGCATAGAGGTACCAGAAATAATCTTTTATAACTAGTTAGCAAATAACTTAATATCACTAATCAGGTTATGACTAGATCTAATCATAGCTTGCAGCTTTTCTAGTGTAAATATTATAAATAAATTGTCAGGAATAAAATATAAATACAGCAACCTTCAAATTTGTTGTGTTACCAATTTTAGCTCAAAACAGTAATTAGCAACTTTCTGTGCAGCAGTATATTAAGCAGATTTAGTTGGCTACTACCTGACTGCAAGTGGCTTCCACCTTAATTAAGCTTGATAAAAATGAATGCACTACCCAAAAATGCCGTATAGAGCTACCTAATGTTCAGTGCCTAATCAAGAATTAATGTTTTTTTTCTCAGTATTCACTCCTCCTGGCATTGCACAAAATTTTCCTATGTTTAGGCAGAGGGTAAAAAATTGAAATGGTTAAAATGACTGTAAATAGTTGCTCACACAATTACGCTTAGAAGAGAGTGACTGTGAAAAATGGTAGTTGAGTTAGTAGAGAGATATGCATCCCATCCAACTTTGACATGCTGCTATTTCTGTGAACTCAGTAATGTACCATAGATAAAACTCAATCAGCTCAAAGGACAAAACAACAAATGCATTTCTCTGACAGTAGCAACATCAGTGCTATAAAAGGATTGACAACAACTTGACATAAGGAAACTGGCATGAAGCTATGCTGACACTTTACATTGTATCACACACACTGCCACAATAACTCAAATTTGATATTATACAATTATCCCCAAGGCAGTAAACACATAGGCTGTTTGTAGACTACATAATTAAGTAAATGCATTTAAAAACAATGATGAGAGGGTACCAGGCATTGAATATGTGCAACCATTTGGCTTCAAAGAGAGAGAGAGACAGAGAGAGATCCACTTTTTTAAATTCGTTTTTGTCTGCGTTAACGCAGGTGGCTGGATTCACCTCGTGTTTCTTGATAGTTTGTGCACACTATCACGCTACATCACTCTGTCAATGGCATCCTCATTTTAAGTCTAATCTGATCAGTATGCTCCTACACTTCTCTCTTCCATGTTATATTTGGTTGCCCATGCCCTCTTCTTCCCACCACTTCAAAATCCAGTGCTCTTCTTAAAACATCACCCTATTTCTTCTCAAAACATGCCCATACCATCATACTCCACTTGCCTTGGCATGTCCATCCAAAGACTTCTTTAACCCTTAGAGCATCTGCTTTGCAGTCAGTAGACCTGGGGTTCATTTCCCAAGTCCCAAGTTTTCCTGCTTGGCGCTCAGCAAAATAGGGACAGTATGGAGAACAAGCTGGCAAGCTTGCTTGTTGTGTCCTTGGGCAAGACACTTTAACAAGATTCCTCTATCTTTATGTGGCAGACAGATGGTGGGGTCAAGCAGTCTACCTATTGTGGTGGCACCAGTCTAACTGAAAACTTGCAAACTGAGCGTGAGCACTAACGCAGTGTGGCCTATATATACATCTTTCTATATAAAGCTCACAACAAATAGCTCAAGTGACTAGGGAGATTCTTTAAACCCAGCAAACTCATAAGTTCTTGGCTTTTTCTTTTCTTAATCGTCTTAACTCCACACATTGCTCTTATCATTGCTGTTTCAGTTCTTCTCAAAATTGCCATCTCGTTCTCCTTCAGACACAACATTATGCTCCCATACAGCATTGCTGATCTTATGCAACTCTGATAAATCCTTCCATTCATTTTTAACGAAAACTTTCTCCCATAAAGTAACTCCCCACATTCTCTATATTTTATCCATCCAGTTCTTATTCTTGCTATTACTGCTGCTTCACTTTCACTACTGGTGTTCAACTTGTCCCCAAAATAACAAAAGCTCTTCACAAAGTCAACCTGGTCAAAAAATGATATTTCTTCACTGGGTTCTGCCATTCCTTCCTTTGTATCAACACATAGTTTACATACAAAACCAGTTGCCAGAGTTGAAGTCACCCTCTTTATTTTCACCCATTTACCATGTATTAAAGAATAGTAAAGCTGTTTACTCAGCGTGTCATAAGAGGCGACTATTGGGTACCTACCAATTGCAGTCTGTCAGTTAATGGTGAGGTTGCCAGCTTAATTACTTGGTTGGACCACTCATGTCAAAAAACTGAGGTTGGGGGTAACTAAGGGCATGCTCCCTGTAAAAGAATTTTGCTCCAACAAATTCCCATTACTAGAAAATATAAACAAATGGCCCCCAGTCCCCGCCAACTCTTAAATAGGCAGCAGGTGCAAAGAATCTCTGGGTTTAAATCTGAATGTCATGAGGTAAGATTTGGTGCGTTAAATGTGGGAAGTCTTTGTGGAAGGAAAACAGAAGTGTGTGAAAAACTGAGGAAGAGAAGAGTTGATGTGTGCTGCATCCAGGAAGTAAAATGGAAAGGCCATGGAGCTCGTTTTTGGGGTACTTCAGGACAAAGGTATAAACTGTGGTGGTGAGGAAATGATGCAGGATTTGGAGGGGTTGGAATTTTGGTGAAAGAGGAAATATCTAGAAACATCAAAGTTGGAAGAAAAAGCGACAGAGTAATGGCAATTGTGCTAATTTTAGGCAGAAAAGTGATTTGCATAATATGTGCATATGGGCCACATAGCGGAAGACCAGATGCAGAGAAAGTTTGTATTTATGATGAAATGGGGAGTGAGTGGGACTTGGGAAGTTTAAGTGAAATTATTGTTTCTTTGGAGTATTTCAACAGACATGTGGGGATATGTGCTGAGGGTTTTGAATGTATACATGGAGAGAATGGTATTGGGAAAAGAAATGCAGAAGGAAGAAGATTGCTGGAGTTTTGTGAGAAAAGAGAGTTGGGCATGGCAAACACTTTATCAGACAGACAAAAATAAAATCGTTTATACTGCCAATGAGGTTGAAACAGAAATTGATTTTGTGCTGGTGGGAGAAAAATACATAAAGTATATAAGGGATGTGAAAGTGATTCAATCCATGGAAACTTTAGCACAGGCTGGTAATTGTAGATCTAGATAAAAAGGTTCTAAAAAAGGTTGTGAGAAAGCAATGGATCATAAGAAGAAAGATTTGGAAGCTGAATGAAAACTGAACAAGAGTCTTCTTCTTTTGGCTTCTCCCTATTCAGGGTTGCCACAGCACAAAAGTATTTTCCATTTGTCCCAATCAATTTTGTCTCCCTCCTTAGCTCCAACCTTTTCCATGTCTTTTGCCAAATCCATCCACCATCTCCTTGGCCTTCCTCTTTTCCTTCTACCTGGCACTGCCATTTCTATCATCGTTTTTCCCATGTAGCCTTCTGCTCTCCTTTTCATGTGTCCATACCAGCATAACCTTGCATTCCAAAGTTTGTCTCCTAGCTTTGCTATTTTTGTGGTCCCTCTCACATATTCGTTTCTTATCTTGTCCTTTCTTGTCACTTCCAGTGCCTATCTCACCATTTTCAACTCTGCAACTTTTATTTTACCCAACTGTCTTTCTGTCACTGCCACTGTTTCCATTCCATTAAGCATGGCTGGTCTAACAACACTCTTGTACATTTTACCCTTAATTCTTGCTGATAACTTCCTGTCGCACCGGACTCCAAACACCTTCTTCCAACTCATCCATCCTGCTTGGATCCTTCTCACTTCTTCACATCTTTCATTGCTATTAACTGTTGAACCCAGATATTTGAAGTTTTTTGCTCACTTTTGCTTCTCTCCTTCTAGCTTCAACTCTTCTCCATCATCCACATCCCCAGCCTTCAAATACTCGGTTGTGCTCTGGCTCACTTTCATGCCTCTTCTCTCCAGTGCATTTCTCCAAATCTCCAGATCATCCTCTATCTCCCTATGATTTTGCCTAGACAGAACTATGTCACCTGCAAACAGCATCTCCCATGGTGCATCTTTCCTGATGTCCTCCGTCAGCTTATCCATGATGATGGCAAAAAGGAATGGGATGAGTGCTGAGCCTTGTTGAAGTCCAACACCTACCTTGAATTCCTCTGTCAACCCTGCTGCACTTCTCAAGTTGTTGTCGCTCCGTCATACATATCCTTAATAATCTTTATGTAGCACTCTGATGTTTCAGCTAACTGCAAGCATTCCCTCAGTTCCTCTCTGGGTACCCTGTGGTATGCCTTCTCCAAGTCAATAAAGGCACAGTGCACCACCTTCTGTCCTTTTGTTCACTTTTCCAACAGCATCCTCAAACAGAAAGATGCGTCAGTGGTACTCATTTCTGCCCTAAACCCAAATTGTTACTCATGATCATCATCTCCTTCCTTATCCTTGCTTCTATTACCCTCTCTGACAGTTTCATAGTGTGGCTCATCAACTTGACCCCCCGGTAATTTCCACATTCTTTGATGTCTCCTTTAACCTTTGTACAAAGGTACAAACACGCTCCTCCTCCATTCATCTGGCATCTTTTCCCCTTGTAGGAGTTTATTAAAGAAGTTCAATAGAAACTCCACACCTTTATTCCCTAGAGCAATCCATACTTCCACTGGTATGTGATCAGGTCCTTGAGCCTTTCCCTTCTTCTGACTTCTTTTCCAGAGATATCTTCCACGTCTCTTTTTGTCTCTTCTGTTCTCACTTCTCTTCTCTTTCTAGGGTTTTCTTGGTTGAGTAAGTTGTCAAAATACTTCTTCCATCTCTGTTTCATTTTCACTTTTTCCATCGGCATCTCCCCAGTTTTACTCTTGATTACTCTTACTTGTTGTACATCCTTGTTTTGTCTGTTTCTCTGCTTTGCTATCTTGTACAAATTCTTTCCCCTTTCTTTGTTTCCAATTTTTTGTACAGTTCCTTGTATGCCTTGTTTCTTGCCTTTGCCACTTCTCTCTTAGCTTGTTTTCTTGCAGCTTTATAGGCCAACTTGCTTGCATGATTCTGATGGTATCCCATACCTTTTTAGCTTTTTTCTTATCCTTCAGTTTCTCCTGGACTTCCTGGTTCCAGCACCGTGTCTCCCGTCTACCTGCCATGCTAATTTTTCTGATGTTTCACCGAGTTCTATTTTGGCAGGGCTCCATATTTCAGCTACTTATTGCCAGTCTTCTTGTCCACTAAGTATTCTGCTTTTAGTCACTTCCATTTTGGATTTGTTCTTCACTTTCAAGTCTTTTCAGCTTCCACCATTTTATTCTCTTCACTGGTTTTGGTGCTTTCTTCTACTTCGTCCAGATGATTATCGCATTGACTACTATTCTGTGCTGTTTCACTACACTTTCATTGACAATAACCTTTGTATCCACCACCTCCTTGATCCTTTGTCTTCTCACCATAACGTAAATCACCTGTAAACTGCTTCCGCTGCTGTTGTAGTGACTCTGTATGCTTGTTTTTTTATAAAGTAGGTGTTGGTAATCGCTAGTTCCATTCTCCTAGCAAAATCCACCACTGCTTGTCCTTCGTTATTTCTCTTTCCAAATTCATGTCTGCCCATGCGTTCTTCATCACCGTTATTTTCTTCTTCATGCCCATTCAGGTCTGCTCCCACCACAATTCTTTCAATTTTTGGTATCCTTTCCACTGTCTCATCTAGGTCCAGCCAAAATGCTTCCTTCACCTAAGTACCCCACCTGCAGTGCATGCGCACTGATAACATTCAACATAACACCATCAAGTTCTATTTTCAAGCATATTATTCTGTCAGTTACTCTCCACAAGTCCACTACCCTGTCCACATGTTATTTTTTCAATATGATTTCGACACCATTCTTTTTGTTTCTGCTCCCACAGTACCACGTTTTATATCCTCCACCTATGCATCTTGCTTTCTACCCCTTCCAGCGAGTTTCCTGCACACACAATATGTCCACCCCTCTTCGCTCCATAAAGTCCACCACTTCTCTTCCTTTACTGATCATGGTTCCAACGTTTAATGTTGCAACCTTCAGCTTGATTTTTTTAGCTTTCTTCCTCTCCTTCTTTCTTCTCTGTTGCTTTCCACCTCTTCTTTGCATCCAAGTAGCATCTCCATTAGTGGCCCTTGGTGCCCAGTCACTGGTAACAGTCGTTTTTATCTCATAGTCGTTTTTATCTGATAATGGAATTGTGTCAGCATAGTTTGGATGGTAGAAGAATGCCTGATGAGTGGCAAACTAGTGTGATTGTGCTTATCTTTAAAGGAAAAAGTGATGTAATAAGCTGTGGATCATACAGAGGAGTAAAACTGCCAGAAAATGACATGAAAATTGCTGAAAGGGTACTACAGAGACAAATGCAAACACTAGGCTATTTGAATGAAATGCAGTTTCAATTTATGCCAGGAAAAGGATCAATAAATGCGATATTCATTGCAAGAATAATGAAGGAGGAATATCAAAAGAAGGGCAAGAAGTTGTATGTGTGTTTTGTTGACATGGAAAAAGCTTTTGATGGAATACCAAGAAAAGTGATGGAGTGGGCCATGAAAGAGAAGGGTCTATCAGAAGTAATGGTTCGGGCAGTTATGAGCTTGTATGATGGTGCAAAGACAAACGTGGGAGTGGGATTCACATATTCAGAGGAATTTGAAGTAAAAGTTAGTGTACAACACAGATCCTTGATGTGCACCAACTTTTACCAAAAATTCTTTAGTTAACTCAGATCCCACTCAAACTTTGTTTTTGCCCTGTGATAGAGGCTCATCACCACTCTTGCAATTACTTTTGGTAAACCTTTCTTTCTCATTGCTCATTCCATCACCTTTCTTGGAACTCTATCACCTGCTTTTACAATATGCACAAAACACATGTACAGCTTTTTTTTCTTATCCCTATATTCCTCTTGCATTTTGTGCACTGCAAACAATGTGTCTGTTGTTTCTCTTCCAGGCCCAAAACTAAACTACATTGAATCAATATTTACTAACTCTCGAATTCTTCTCTCCAGCACTCTTTCAGCGATCTTCATGGCATGCTCTATCAGCTTTACTCCTCTGTAAGTATTACAATTTCTTACATCTCCCTTTTCCTTGAAAATTGGTACCAGCACACTTGTTTGCCATTTATCTGGCAATCCTTTCCCATCTAACACATGTTGGAAAACCTACACCATCACTCTAACCCCTACTTCTCCACTAGCAGATAACATCTTTGCACATACGTCAGAGGGTCCAGCTGCCTTTCCTGGTTTTATCACTTTTATTGCTATCACCATTTCTTTGTGGGTAACATTTTTATTAGGTCCCTCTGCCATACTAGCAGCTGTCACTTGGTCCCAATCATTTTGTTTCTTCATCATCTCCTCCATGTAATTTTTCCATATTCTTTTCCTGTCTTTTTCACTGAAACCAACGTTCTGTCTTTTCCTTTCATGCATCTTCCTTGTCCAATATCTTTCCCATCTTTTTTTATGAACTTTAGCAGTGTAAAAATGGCATTTAGTTTTTTGTTCAATTTTGTTAACTCTTTCTCAGCTTCTTTCCTTGTAGACTTAGCAAACATTTTATTTGTTCAATTTTTGATATTCTCATATCTAGCCTTGTTTTTCTTCGATTGATTTTTGCACATTTTGCAAATCCTACTCATTTGACATGTCATTATGAAATTTGCATTCTGATCTTCCAACCTGGGGAGCATACACACATATGACTCTTATAACTTCTTCCTCAAAAACCAGCACCATTGCCATCAGTCTGTCTCTTTTTCTTCAGACTTCTAAGACCTTTTTGCAAAGTTTTTCTTTCACTAAAATTCCAACACCTCATATTCCATCACTATTTCCAGACCACCACAGCATATATCTCCTACCTCTGATACCAACAAATTGAGCTCCTTGCCCTCTCCATCTTACTTTCTGTAGACAGCACATATCCACTTCTCTCTTTCTTAACTGTTCACACACTTCTGCACCTCTTCCACAAAAACCTCCAACTTCCAAATCTTACCTCAAATTTCTGTAGCCCAGAGATTCTTTGCACCCCCTGCCCATTTAAGAGCTGCTGAGGACTGGGCACCAATTCTTTAACAAACTTTTTGAAGTTTAAAAGTTTAAATTTTCAAATTCAGGATTTACAATAAAAATAGCAAAACACACTGCAAGTCTGTGTCTGAACAAAATGCATTGTCAGTACAAATTGCTTTACAACATTGTAATTTCTTTGTAGGGTCAAATTAATGTTATTTTCAGTGCAACAGACTTTTTTCCATAGCACTCTATGTTAGTTCAACATTGTGAGAATGATGTCATTATTTGCCCAATTAAGTAATTTTCACAGTTTATACAGCATGCAGTATCAATACCATAATCTTTACAGTTTAATTTTTGTGTCAACCAACGCTTTCCATTAAATGTGTGGATACGTTTCATCAGTGGACCCTTGGAATTATGTGAACCATGATTACCACCACACAGGGCATATGCATGCCCCCATTAAAAATGTAATGGTTGCATGCAAGCGCCCCGAAACATTTTTTTGTGCCTAACATACATTTATTTTGCAATTAGATTCTTGTTTTTGTTGCATTAGTGAGTACTAATCAAACAAAAACTTAATGGGTGAGGAGATTTTGCCCAACAGTTAAATATTCTTTACCCTTTAAGAAATTCTTGAGGATTTAGACTAGCAATGAAACATAAATTTGAATTTTAAAAGTGAAAGATCACAGATAATTACCTCAGTTTAAAGCAGAAAAATTTTTGTGCAATAAAGAAATTGATTTGCTAAAGAAGTTTTTAAGCAAGGAAATGATGAGTGTTAGAACAAGCAAAAACAAGCTGTTAGCAGCACATTAAATAATCACGTTTGGTGAAGTCAGGTAGATAATACTAGTAAAACCGTTTTGGACTAAAAGCCAGAAATGGTGAGTAACAATATGTGCACATCTAGTTTTTGAATGTAAAGTGACCTAGCAACAACAAAAAATTGTCAAATAAACAAAAATACTGACTTAATGATTTTGCTTAAATTGATAGTATGACTGCCAAACTTTGTTTCCACTTTTTTTGTTACTCTTTGCTACCAAGAAAGAATTGACTTTTAATCGCATAAGTGATAATGATTTCCACAGAGTATTTGATTTCACTAACCAACCTCAAAAACAATTGAATTATTTTTTAAAGTAAATTGGTAGTTGCAAGAGAACAGCAGAATGTCATTATGTCCCAGTTGATTGATATTGTGGCAAAAACAAAATGGTAAAGTGTTTGGGATGCTTGCACACCTGCGTCTATTAAACTTTCAAAGATTTACTAGCTAAAGTTTTTAAATGAGTGAAACTGTGTTGCAAATATTTGACCTGCAAATTTTTATCTTTGTAAAAATGAAAGCATTCAAAGAATAGTTAAAGTACCAATAAAACTTCATGTTTGCAAATATTTGCTAGTTTGGATAAATGCAACTTTTAAGTCTAGTAGAAAAATTACAAAACTAGTGTTTGCAACTAGAAAGTATGAACTGCAGAATCTTACTCGGAAATGTTTACCATAAAAAAACTATCTATTTTCCAGTTATAATCAAACAAATTTGTGAGAGGCTGCAGCTAAAAACATTGAATGAATCCTTTGTGGTTGCGCTTTCCCTACCATTGTTTGGTGTGCTAGCAATGTGTCTTGCTTCCACAATCCAACTTGATGGTGCTTACTCCAATGACAACTTTTTAGTGTAACTTTTTCATCATACTTGAGGAAATTACCATTGGCTAAAATTGTGAAAAATGTATACAAGTCTGCATGATTTTCGCTGCAGACAATTTAGCTTCCTTGAATATTCCAATGTGCAGTTCAAAATAAAGAAGTACGGTTTTCAAGAAAGCTATTTTACATAAATTGTGTGAATTTTGTTGCCCATAATGACCAAAATTAACAAATATTGAAGTATTTGAGGTAAATGTTATTGAAATATAATTAGCATTTGTTCAGTTGTCCTGTCTAGTTCATATAGTTTATTTTAATCGTGATGCATTTCATGGTTCATAAAATTTGTGCATGAGCTTGGAAGAAAATTGAATATACAAAATGCAATTCTGTGAGTCCGTCTTAACTTCTCTGAAATTGCCAGGTGTACAAACATTAAACTTTGCACGATTGATCACCTCCTTGGTGTGAGTGTCAAGGGATTCATGATGTCCCTATGATGTCATAATCAAAGATATATTTTTTAAATCACATTTTTGGACCAAGGAATGCAATTTTTGACCTAAACGAAAGCAAGTACTCGACTTACCAACTTCAACAAATTTCACTTCTTTACAATGTCACTTGATGTCATAATTAACAATTGTAAAATATATTTTCTTAATTTACTCAAAAAAAATTTTTTGGGAGATCTTGTTGTTGTTCTTGTTGGAGATCTTTGCAAGATGCCTTTGATAATAGAAACCCTACAGCAATTAATGATGAATTGGCAATGTAACAACTGATTCTTTATTAAAGCTTTTCAAGCAAGCTTTTCTCGATTTTTTTCTGCACACTTCAACTCGCTATATATTGTCATAATGCTGTCTGGCACAATTAACACAGTATTTTGCTACCAGAGATCATGATTTTTTCAAAAATTGCAACATTATAAAATCAGTTTAGTTGAAAACTGATTTGTGACCTTATTTCTAAACCGATTTTTAAACTTTTTTTGAAAAATTAATGGGTATTTCAAGGCAATTCTATTTATACATGACATGTATATTTACTATTAGCTTTTATACTAAAAAAGCTGAATGGGCATTTCAAGGCAATTCTATTTATACATGACATATACATACTTTTAGCTTTTATACTAAAAAAGCTGACCTCTAAGACCTCTAGTGTAACTTTATTTTCCCAAAAATGTGGTAAGCTGAATAAAAAGAGTTTAGTTTGATGTATAAATGTTGTTCTAAGTTACTAACAATCAGTGACGTTTAGAAGCTGAAAGAATTTGTTTTCCAGCAATGTGTTATTCTAATTAGTTAAGGCTAAGGATTAGTTCATAATGGCTAATCAAAATTGTTTGCGATATGTCATTTTTCATTGTTAGTTCAACAATTTTCCTACTAAACCTAAAAAACCTACAATGTTCAGAAAAAGTTAATTCTTTGGTACATTGTGACTACTTTTTCCAAGCAAGCATAATTCTTTGGTGTTATCTATCTGAATTTGAAAAAAGATACGAAGATTTAAAAACTTTTCTGATATAACCTACCGGTTAAAAGTGCTCAAAATTTTGGTGCCTGCTCTTCAGAAAATTGTAATTTCTAGAAAAAGGTTCTTTGGTACATTTTTGCAAAAGCATGCTTCTTTGGCATTATCTATCTACATATCTTTTTTCTAAATGACATATCTAAAAACAAAGCCTTTAAAACATTTTAGAATGTATCTACCTACTCCAAACAAACAAACAAACTGGTGATTCGCTCCAAATACATGGAAGTAAAGATGGTCCTGCCTTATCTTTTGCAACAAAATATTGGTTTCGAGCTACACATCATCTAAATGTTAAAGCCATTTTCTTTGTGATTGGATGAGGTTGACGCAGCCTTCTAATTTGATATTCTCAACCTCATCATTACTAATGGCTACTATAATAGTAACTTAACTGTATGTGCATCACTTTGGGTTACTTTGTTTTTTCCAGCTGCATGTATGCCAAGACCAAGCAACATACTTGCAGCCAGAGGTTTTTAGTCGCACAAATAGGCAATCAGCTACAAAAAATTGTTAAAACTGGTCCTAACATTTAATAGGGTATTCCTGAAAACACTTAAATCAAATTGCTTTGGCTTCTCTCCTACTCACAACTCTGATATTCTGCTTTGATGTACTTTATAAAATTGAGCAAATAAAACTTTTTGGAATTGCTGGCTGTTTGAATTGCGAGCAAGTTTAGCTCCTAGGTAGAACACAGGCCAAATAAGATGTAGCCAGGAACTTTAGAAACTTTTGGAAAACAATGGCAGCAATGCACATCCCTGTCATGGTTTTTTAGGACTTAATCAATTTTATTTCGAAAACGACACTTTTAATTTTGGAACAACAATTGCCTGCATCAACAGCACATTAACTTTTTATTGCTGTTCTCACAAATATCAATTTGGTGAAGCCAACAGAACTGAAATTCTTATACTCAACAATACTGATAAAGGCATTGCTATTTTCATAATTTAACCTCAAGTGTTTGATTTCGGGTTAGTTTGCTTTTTGCCTGGCTGCATTTATGCTAGGATCATGCAGCATGTGCCCAGCCAGAGTCATTAGCTCATACAAATACCCAAATTGCTATGATAAAGCTTTAAGTAGTGAACCTACTATTTAATAGCTTAATCCCAAAAATTCATATCGATCTCTTTAGCACCCTTCCACAAATTTGATATACTTTCAATTAATGCACTAGCTCAATTTAAGAAGTAAAAGTTTATTTGGTTTAAGACTGCTTATGGCAGAAACAGTGCAACTAAGACATTGCCAGGGGTTTCAAAAACTAGAAACAAGGACAAGTAGTGGCTATGCGCAATCCCATGCAAATTTTTTTTTCTCAATTGCGTTTCAAAAATGATAGTTTTACTTCAGAATGAGATTTGCCCATATGAAAAAACTTAAACTTTTTACTGCTGTTTTCACAACTATTCATCAGGTGAAGCTGGCTGGGCTGGCAGAGCCAATATTATTAAACTTGACAAAACTGATGGGAGCCTTGCCAAGCAATGCTGGCAAAGCCAGTTAGTACAGTGTAATTGCATAAAAACCCTACCAAAAAAGAGATATTGATTATAGATTTGAGGAAAGGGAGCTTAGTAAAATATGAATTTTTAAAAATTAAATAATTGACTAATTTTGGCTTTATTGTAAACTTTAACATAAAAAATTTTGATCAACTTTGAGCTATCAAACTTCAAAGAATGTGTTTTCTTGTAGCTGAAAATGTAACTATTGAATTCATGGTGGAAGACTTTCCTTTAAGATGAATTTAAACGATTCTGCTGAATCACTAAATAAATTATAATTTTAAATGTAATTATTATCAAGAATACCTATCAAGAGAGAAAACTATGTATACAAAAAGCTTAAAAAATAAATTTTTACCAGGTTTTTGATATTGCAGTAATATATAATTTATGAACACTTTACTTCAAGCAGTGTCCTCCAGTACTACAAAACCACTGCACAATCCCACGTTATTTTTTTAAACTAGCATGTAAATTAAAACTGAAATTTTGAGCTACGTTGCTTGCCTGTGCCTGTTCATAAAAACCTCTTCAACATCTAATTGGTATTTAAATCCATTATAAAGTTTGTATTTGTGCTGCGTTAGATATTTTTTGTCTATTGACCAGCCTATCAATTATCCGAGAAACAATTAATGAAAAGCTTATAAGTCAAGATACTCCTTGAGAAAAAAGCAGATAAATGTAGGGTGTACAGAAGGAGCATAATCATAATGTCACTTGTACAGTAGATATAGTATTGTATCCAAACAAGGTTGCATTAATCTGATAAGTGCAAAATAGATTCTGCTGTAGAAAAGTTATAAGCAGTGTTGATATCAATTACAAAACTCAGTGCAATTTTTTGAGATGTGCCTTGTTTTGGGTGTGCTTTTATCAGTTTCATTCAAAATCATTGTCCTGTTTTGTTAAAATTTTTTTTTTTTTTGACAAATTAGTCACTTTTAAACAACAAGTGCAGTGTCTTATGTTTCGTTCTGCTGCTTTTGTGATCAAAGACCCTAGAGTGTTCATGTTAGTAAAAGTGATATAAAGTTTTTCCTCTAGATGTTAGGTACTAAATGGTGCGCATGCCTAGTTTTCAGCTTGTGTCCAAAGATTTTTAGACACTTGTCAAGTAATCAAAAACTTAAATAGTTAACTGTTCCAAACTTTAGTTACATTAAAGTAAAATTTATTTTTTGCAAGAAACTTGTCTGCTGTTTTTATACAAATACCGGTAGTTATGTGGTCAGGTGTTTGTTGTGTTAATGTCTGCTATTTATGCTTATCAAGTGTTGCTTGTAATTAGTTTGATGAGAAGTTCATTTTGGTATGAGGAGTAGAAAGTTGAAGATGTTCTCGGTTGAGTACCTTTTGCAGTACATTGTGATTTTAAGTTAAGTCTGAATTTAAATACTAAATATATCAACCTTTGTGCATTTTTTAAGCAATTTTAAGACATTTGTTTGTATTTTTGTTTTAAATAGAATTGAGATTCAGCTGAATAATCACAACCCAAGCAATTGCTGCAATTTTGTTTGCAACCAGAAGCAGGCAGTGGTGGTACCAAATTTTGTTTGGTGCACCATTGATGATACCTGCAGTAGCTTCAAAATGAGTACCAGAGCTGTATTACTTTTTTATAATGAAACTGACACCTTTGTTTTGGCATCTAGTAAGCAGTATTCACTAGGTCTATAATAAAAACTAGTGGCACTTACTAATTCAGTCCAATGTCATATAACTACTACAAAAAGAAAGGAAACGGCATCCAAAATAAAATGGTCATTTAAGTAGTCTTTTCTGAAAAACATTAACTTGCAACGCTTTCACAGTGCCTCTTTTTTGTTTGACAAAAACTGTAAAAGGAACTGTTATCAATTGCAGAGCAAGAAGTTTAGTTATGCTGTTTGATTCTGCTCAATATAGCAGTCAGTTTTTTCCTATTGAAAATGAATGAAATTTTTTATACCTTAAATATAAAAGTCTTTTCTGGATATCCAAAACAATTTTTTAGCGATCAGTTGTTTCATTGGTAATTCATGAGAGCGTGCTCTATAACAAGCCAGGAAGCTGGCAAAAAAGTTAAAGATGCGTTCTGGACTTTGTTTTTCCTCTACTAAATTGCATGTTGCAGTGCCAATTGTCGAGCATTGCTAATGCCACATCAGAACATATTTTAAATTGCTGAAAATTTTTTATTGTTGGGCTTAGTATAGTATAGAGCAATGGTTCTTAACCAGGGGGGGGGGGGAAGCATAAGTAAATTTTCAACCATAAGTAAAATTTTCAGCATAAGTAAATAAGCAAGCCCTAATGTGATTACAACACATTCTGTATTAGTTTTGAGATTAACGTTTTCTTGCCTCTTGTATGGTTGTCAATGCTTAAATACTGTCAAAGATGTTATTGTGAGTAATTGCAGCCTACCATTATATGGTAATCCTGTTTTGTAAACTGAATAATGTATGATGTCATGAAACAACTTAATTATCAATCTTGTTTACTTCATTTTGATAATTTAGCAGTTACATATCTACATTGTAGAGTAGACTGTAGTCACCATGGCATGCTGAATTCAGTCAGAGAAAAATCTGAACGGATTAAGGTAGCTATCAGTCAGTTTGTTAAAGTGGTAGAATGGTATATGCAAACTTCGTAAAGCAATCTAGAATAGACCTAATCTTACAATTGACTAAGTTTATGTTTTTATCATGTTGTAGTGCCTGCGTAGCTAAGTAATAAGTTTAGATAATCAAAATGGCTGAGTAAAAAGAAAGTATATTGATGAAATGCTATTGAAACACTTTTGTATTAATTATAAGAGTGGGAGGCGTAAAGCGGGAAACCGTCACTCAAGGGAGGCATGGTACCAAAAAGGTTAAGAACCGCTGGTATAGAGAGTGCTAGTTGCTAGTTAGAAATTTTTAGGCAATCTCTTATTTAGAGGGATCTGTCTCAATCATCATACAAAGGTAAAATATGAAATTTGCTTTACAATGATCACCAACATCATACTGTACTTTTTGCAATCTGTTGCAACATATCAATAACCTGCAACCGGTTTCAATCTTATTGAGTCCCATCAGGTGGGCGTAAAGACATACAAGAATAAAAATGCTTGGTATACAAATGATTTGCTTTTGTGCAAAAAGATGATGTAATGCAAAATCATAGAATGCAGTAATACCTACATCAAGGTGACTTATTCATGGGCACCCACATATGATATGGACCAAAAGTCACCTTCGTGAGCCCTAATAACGATGTGGTGGGACTATTAGTGAGATGTTATCACTTTACTAAGTATAGAGAGTGCTAGTTGCTTGTTCCCAATTTTCAGGCTATCTCCGTTGTAGTGGGATATGCCTCCAGCATCACTCTAAGAGGACGGCTCCCAACCTTTTTTGATGCATTCCTCCTTTGCACTTTTTTGCAACATTTAATTTTTCCCTTTTGAAATAAAAAATATAACACTTTGTGTTGTCATTTTGTGCTTCTTATGCTTTTCCAATTCAACATACTTGTACGGCTGGGTTGCAGCCCTTATTTTTAAAACAACATGTTGTCAACACCACAGCAAAGATTGGTACGAGCAACAGTGTTCCCTCTAAGATTTTAGTAAGTGCGTAACTGCTGGCACAGGTGCAAAATTGCTAGCAAATGTATGAAAGCCGCCGAATAAATTTTAGCAGACATTGCAGAACAAGCCGTTCCAACCATCTTAGCAACATGTTTTAAAGATGTAAAAAAAGATATCTGCTGTAGCCTACTTGCTATTTATTCGTTGTATACGCTAAGCTAACGTTGCATGCCGTAAAGTTTACCCATAACGTTATTTTACATATATCGGCAGCTTTTATTTTTCCCTCAGATGTATTTTATGTTATTGCGACAAGTTATTTAGTTCAATGCTTTTCAATCGTTTTTGGCACGTGACCCAATATCAAAATGCTCGGAAGCGTGTGTCCCAGTTTTATATATTTTTCATTTTTATGAGCGACCTCAAAAAAGTTATCAAAGTAAATTTCAAGGGTGTTGTCCAAATAACATAAAAACAAGTTGTCAAGAAAAACTTTTCCAATTTTACTCGATATGAAGGCTCAATAAATACTTGCCCAGTGAAGACCATGGCCCACCAATTGAAAATCACTGATCTAGGCGATCATCTATCACAAATGATCTTTTTTTATCCAATCAAGACGCCAGGTTTAGAGTTGCATCTTGTTCTTCTAGGTTTTTGTTGTTTACCTGACCCCTTCCGAGGGATGGGGGCATGGTGGAAGACCATGGAGCCCCAGAAGCTGGGCAACTCTCCAGGGTCTGGACCAGAGGTCGTAAAGAGACAGAGAGTTGCCAAAGAGTGAGCGGTGCAAAGAGTCCGTAGCTGGACAGTGCAGAATGAGATGAGAAGTGTCCTGGGACAAGTGTACACAGGCACTGCAGGAAGGATTTTCGATTCTGCCAATCTTAGAGAGATAAGAACCTAAAAGAAGGCTGTGTCCATTGCAGTGAAGATGAGAGAGGACACAACGAGCATGACGAGGGAACACAAGTTCCTCGGTGGAAATCAAGGGAACCTGTGTGTCAAAGAACTTTGATGAGACAGTACACCTCCAGTCCGAGATAAAACCAGAGTGGATACGAGAGATAAGAGGAGAGAGACTACAAGGGATAGCGGAGGGCGCAAGTAGCGCACCCTGTCTAGCCAGCTCATCAGCCGCGTCGTTTCCCGGGAGAAACGAGTGTTTGAGGACCCATTGCAGTCTAATAGAATAGAAGGAGAGAGAAGACAGTTCCTGCCAGATCTGCCCCAGAGTTTTAGATAAGAGGAAAGATGACAGAACAGAGGACAGGGTGGCGAGGACAGAACGAGAGTCAGGTAGCAGGAGAAGAGAAGAGAAACGGCAGACTTTATGGTGCTGCCGAGACTAGCAAAGAGCGTGCAGAATGGCACAGGCTTCAGCAGAAAAACTTGAGCATACTGGGCCTGCCGAAAAGGAAAGAGTGGCCTCAGTGCCACAGAGAGAGCAGTTGACAAGAGCACAGGAGCCGCCCTTACCAAAAGGAAGAAAACAGAGCCGTCTGTCCAAAGCACCAGATCATGAGTGGGGAGAGACTCAAGGTGGGCGAGAGCTGCTCCTTTGCAAGAAAGAGGGGGATCAGATCACTATGAACAAAGGCAGATTCCAAGGAGGAAAAGGAGGGCAAGCAAAAAGAGCCTCCCTAGAACAAGTAGAAAGAAGCATGATTGGGTGAGTGGAGGCAAAAGCTCTCCAGGACGATATGCAGAGTCTTGGTTTCACCCCTAGTCTGGCCAAACCTGAGATGGAAAAGGAAGTTGGAAGACAAAGGGCTTGCTCATAAGATAAAAGAGTGAAATGAGTCAGGGTGACTTGTAGGGGAGGTAAAGAAGCCTTGGAGAGAAGAAGAGGGATAGGGGAGGATGAGAGGCAGCCGGTGATGGCATGACTGGCTGCTCGGTCGAGGCGTTCTAATTTGTTAAGATTGGTAGCGCTTAGGAAAGGAAACCATCTGGTGAAGTGTAAGTGAGAAGGGACAGAAGAAAAGATTTATACAGAACAGAGAGGGACTCCTTAGATGGGCCCCATGATGAAGCAGTGATACAGTGTAAGGCCTTGACACGTGGGAAAAACTTGGCCTTCAGCAAAGATACATGCTTAGAAAAGGAAAGAGTGTCGTCGAAGGTGACCCCAAGAAAAGTTGGAGTGGGATTGAAATGGAAAAGGGAGTTGAATAAGAGGAGGTTGGACTGGAGGTTAGCTTGTAGGGGATCCACTGAGAAGAAGGAGGCCTCACATTTGCTTGGATTGAGAGGAAGACACCAGTACTCAGACCAGTGCTCCAATCGAAACAGAGCTCCTTGTGTGGCCTCCTCCGCAGTAGGGACCGAGGGGGAGGAGGACCAAATGGCCAGATCGTCAGTGTAAAGAAAGCAGCTTATGGAAGAAGGCAGAGAGGCTGGAAGATCATTAATCAAGAGAGAGAAAAGTACAGAGCCAAGAACAGATCCTTGCGGAACACCTTGACAGACTCAAAAGGAACGGCTTTTGTGATTTTGATAGACCACAGAAACGCGCCTATCAGAAAGAAAAGATTGAGTCCAACAAGCAAAGCAAGGAGGGAGGTCAGCCGAAATCAGTTTGTGGAAATAGGCGGGATGCCAGACAGAGTCAAAAGCCTTTGAGAAATCAATAGTAGACAGGATTATTCGAGAGCTTGGCCTGGGTTTGTTAAACCCATCCGAAATGGACTGAGAAAGGTACAGAGTTTGATCTAAAGTAGACTGTCCAGGGCGGAAACCAGCCTGACGGGGAGAAAGAATGGAATTAGATTCTAGAAAGAAGAGTAGACGGGATAGAATGATGCATTCAAAAAGCTTTGATACGCACAAGGTGAAAGAGATAGGCCGGAAGGAAGCAGGAGAGTCGAGAGGCTTTCCCATCTTGTGTATGGGAATAATGGAAGATGTCTTCCAGATGGAAGGAAAGGAATGCAAAGACCAGGAGAGATTGAAGATGTGAAGAAGAAAATTCATGCCAGAGCAAGGAAGGTGCTTTAGCATGGGATAGGCAACTTTGTCTGGGCCAGTGGCGGTGGAGGAGGAAAGGTTAGAGGCAGCCGCAAGAAATTCAGAGGGAGTGAAAGGAGAGCAAAAGGACGAGTGAGACTCCACAGGGCACGTGGCTTGGCGGAGCTCAGAGAGGTAGCCTCTGGCTCTGCTACGCAGAGCCTTTGGCTGAGAAATGGAAAAGTGAGATCTCAGGTAAGCGGCATAGACCGAAGCTGATTCCCTGGGAGAAGAACAGTTGGGGAAGTAAGACGAGGAAGATGAGCCAGCGACAGAGTGAAGAGAGTGTACAGATTTAGGGTTAGATTTAGGTGAAAGAGAAGAGCAAGTCGTCTGCCATGCCTCTGCGTTGGTGATGACTGATGAGGCGTGTCGAGAAGCGGAGATGTAAGCCTGTCGGTCTTCATCACTTCCGTGAGCAGCAGCGAAAGCCTTGCAGCTTTCACTAACTGCACTTTCCACCTCAGCAGACCATCAGGCTTTAGGAGGGCGTTTGATGCAGCCGAAAAAAATGGAAGATTTGGCTGCATTCAGTGCCTGCAAGGTAAAGAGAAAGAGATGAGTATTTCCTCTGCTGAAGGACAGTGAGAGTCAATGTAGGAGGCAAAGCCATCCCAGCAAGCTTTCTGAAAATTGAAGGAAGGGGGGTGCTCGTTGGGGTGAAAGACCGGAGAGAGAGGGATAGATAGAAGAATTGGTAGGTGGTCAGAACCAAGGTCCTGTAGCACCTCCCAGGAGCAAGAAAGGGCAAGAGAAGAGGGGGCAAAGGAGATGTCAGGAGAGGACTGACTGCCAGAGGAGCAATGGAGAAGGGTGGGTGTGTCAGGGTCATTGAGAGGGAGGAGGTCAGAGGAGATGACCCAGTTGAATACTTTTTCCCCGCAGGGGTTGGAAGTAACTCTTGTGTCCCAAAGGAGGTGATGGCAATTAAGGTCCCCCAGAATGAAGAGATTTCTGGAGGAGGGAAGAATGGAGGGAGAAAAGAGAGCGAGGAGGAGTTGTTTAGAAAGATGTTGACCCCTACATAATCAGAGAGGGATTGAGCAAAGAAAGAGAGGAGGTAGAAAGTTCAGAAAAGAATAGGTCCTGCCAGACGAAAATGATGATGCCGCCGCTAGCGTGCGTGCTATCAGAAGAGAGAATGCCAGATCAGGAGTGGGTATGATCAGAATGCAGAGCAGAGAATCCAGAAAGAAGAAGAGGAGTTAAGATTGGATTCCTGAATGCAGATAAGGTCGACAGGATGGGACGAAAGAAAGTGAAGTAGTTCAGTGCTCCTGGCTTGAAGACCTCCAGCATTTCATTGAAGAACCCTGAGAGAGTCAGGGGGGAGTGGAAGCAGGAAGCGCAGAAGGACAGCCAGGAGCAATGGACGGTGGTGGGGGGGCAGAGGGAAAAGATATATAATGGGAAGATGGGGGATAAGAGGTTTGGAGACGAGGGTGAGGTGAGAGAGCAGTGTTAGCAGAGGCAGGGATAGATTGCACAGTGGAGGTATACATGTCGGAGGATTCCGTGGAGTGAGTCACAGTGATTCGGCATGGGGGGCAGCTCCAAGAGTGAGAGTTGCCAAGAGCTCTGAATTTGGATAAGGAAAGTTGTGAGCACCTTCGATGGACCCATTTGGAGAAAGCACAGCATTGCACTCACTTGCCCTGCCAGATCACATTTCCAGCACACGCAGAACAAGGAAAGATGGGGCCAGGGTTGGGATGAACGTTACTACTCATCAAAAGAAGGAGGAGAAAGAGGAGACAAAGAAGGGCAAAAGGGGGGCAGGAGAAAAGAAAAAGAGAAAACAAGCGACCGATTATAAAGAAGCTCTGTGCTGCCCTTCTGCAGTCGTTCAGGGGGCAGCATAGCAAAAAAATGAAGGAGAGTGCCCGGGGTAACTGGGACCCTCGGGAAGGCCAACAGCCATTTCGACCCAACCCAAACGGGGCCGGGGACCGCACCACCACGTTGAGGCGGCTGTTGATTGGTGCAGGCTAGGTTTTTCGCAGCATAAACTCAAGTTAACTGCGTGTCGAAGACCAAAAAACAAGTTCGAACAACAATGCCATGGACCTAAACGCCGAGCTTTAAAGATTGCTGGGGACCGAGAGGCAAAACTGTGACAATGCGCTTGGGTGACGTAATAATTAGCGTGATTATGTTAGCCCCAAAATATTTACAAACAAGTTGCCTATTGGTTAATGTCAGGCGGCGGCGGTGAAACACGTAGATATTTCTCTTGAATATGTTAATTTTGGTTAAGTTTAGTCTCAAACTCTACGGCCTTTGTAGCAGTGATTCTTTAGCATTTTGGAATGGCAGGTTAACAACGCGCGCAAATAAAATTAATCTTTTGCCGACGCCCGACATGAGCATGAGAAATATGAGTTTTATATAATATTGGGATGTTAGGTAGGTTGCCACGATTATAACACAAGAACAAGAATCATTCGGGAACTTTTAATTGTTGCTTGATTATGGTAAACAATAAAGCGACTTACATTTCTCTATCGCAATCAATAAAAAGCAGGGTTTTGCAATTGCAAGTAAACTTTTAATCTTAAATTAGAAGGTATTTGATGGTCAAAGCCGCGCAACTTGGTAAGAAAACTAAGTTTTTGTATGATGTAGCAGTAGCAGAATGAGCGTCTTGCTTTCTTTGTATAGCGTATCTCAGAAAGCGATGTTATTGATGAGCGACAACAAATTTCACCACGAGTCATTTCAACTAATTTTGCAAACCACGCAGGAAAACAAATGGGTTGAATTTTTGGAAGTTTTGTCCCAGATGCAAAAAAACAGCGAATCGTTAATTGGCTAGGTATTGTGGCGAAAGTAATGGTAAGTTTGAGGCACTTCTGAAGTTTGTTTGCGGAACCCTCGTTAAGAGTCGCGGTAGCATAGGTGGCTGAATATCTTTTTCGTTCTTATTAAGTTTTAATTTACCATTTACCGAATCCATGAAAAGAGGTCACAAACATTTGATAGATAAAATTTTATCTTTGTGAAAAGTATTCAAAAATTGACCGAAAGAAAAAGAAATTTGTAGACGCAAATATTCGCGAGTTTGGTAAACGCAGATTTTAAGTCTAGTAAAAAAATTGAAATGCTAATATGTACAACTACACAATATCTACAGAGTTTCACCGAGAGGTGCTAACTGTAAAAAATAGTAAGGTCTCTTCGTTTAGAACCACCTAGTTTTACTGCATATGCGAGGGTGCTGCACTCCCCAGAAAAAATGTTCGGTGAATCCGGCCTACTTTATCCGCCGCCACTGAGTACAGGGCAGATGTAAAAGACTGCAATAGCTATGTGTGCACAACTACACTTTAGCAAGTTTTTTTAAGCATTGCACTAGTTTCCGTTTGTTACGACTACTTAGCAGTCTTCTTTATATTGATAAACGAAATTGGATAGTACACGTAGTGTTGAATCAAAAGACAATTTTCGAATGGTCAATTGTGAATGGCAGTTTTTTTAAATTCCATAATGTCATTGGCAAGCTTTACTGTATTACAAATTACCTTTCAAGCAATTAAAATGAAAAAGCTAAATTTCAACACAAAGCGTTTTTAAAAAGATCGAAACTACAATTTAAATTTTTTCTTCACGTTTTAAAACTTATTTCAATCATGACTGGTAAGCTGTCGTAGCACATATCTGTCAGCTCCTTTTTTCAGAAAAAAAAATTCTGGAGGGAATTTAAAACTGAAATTGGTTAGAAGTCGTATTCTTTCTTATTTTTTGTGTTTTTGTGTGTAAGAGGAAAAGGTTACTTATTTATAACGTCTAAAAATTGAACCATTGCCTCGAAAAATAGTGTTTTTTGTGCTATGCTGAAACCGAGAGCTATGCGCTTTTTTATTTTAACAAGCACGATTGAAGTTAGCGTTGAAACGTAAAGAAAGCATAGAATTTAACTAGTCTTTCAAACTTCCCTCGAACAATCATGTTTTTTGTTGAAGCTGAAGTTTGAAAGCGGCTTGCTATTAATGCTATTTACCTACGATTGAAATCGGCTGGGAAAAAGTAAAGAAAAAAGTTTTTCTGATCTTTAGATTAATTGTTTGAGAAATAATTTGTAATGCAAAAAAGTGTGGCAATGGCGTGCGCGATATTTTAAGTCGCCGTTACTAGCTGTTGCGTCACAGCCGCATGATGCTTGCGTGAAACGTTGCACTGCTCTAAGAAAGCGTCCATCCTAACTTGGATTTCTTTTTTCATTTCCTACGTAGTAAACAGTTGGTTGAAAATTTTACTTGCAAAATTGCAACAATTTTAACACTCTGAAAAAGTTACTATAAATTGCCGAACTTTTTAGCACACAGTTGAATTTTCACTGCGAATCCGCCAGACATAATTTCGCAAATTCGCAATTTTTCCGCGTTTAAAGAGAACATTGACGAGCAATCACATCTTTAAAAAACTCTACCTTATGAAGTGGGATTCAAGGCCAGTAGCAAAGCTAGAAGTGAACTTAGGGTAGGTGAAATGCACATTTTTTGAATGATCTTTTTATATTGTAGACTAACTTTTTGAATGCGACTATTTTCCAATTTTTAGCTCAAAATGAAGGTAAAGTCCTTTTGCTCTCAAAATCAACGACAACTTCTAAATCAACAACTTCTCTGCAAATCAACAATTTTTTTATTTTCTCAAACAATACCGTCCGTATAGCGCAGTTGAAAGCATTTTCGGAAGATATTAATTAGATGCTTCAGCTATAAGCAATTTTATTACATCTTACGCTGTATCAAGATGCAACGAGCGATTATTCCTTCAAGTGGTTTTAAACATGATTTTGTCTTCTGATTTGAATCCTTCTACAAAGGACTGTTACATGATACGTAATCTTAAATGACATCGCATTACTTACCACTCTGTAGTGAGAATAGCAGCAGACAGCAAAACTATCTACTATCATTTTGATAGCAAACAAATAGTAAAGTCCATTACTAATGCTTGTAATTTATAGGCTCTCTGTACCGGTACGTTAAACTGATCGTCATTTAAAAGAGGGGAGGTCGGGATTTGGGGCAAAGTTATATGTAATAAAATCCCAAGTTTAAGACAAAATCAAAATAAAACAATATATGCATCAATTTGCTAAATTTAATATAGAGGGAACGCTTTTGCTTGAAAATAGCTTAATAAGCGTCTAACAGAATAAGCTGTATGACTTTGGGGGAAGGCATGGCCCCTGTTCTCACTGTGGCAAAATTAAAGGAAAAAGTGTGCCAAAAAAAACTAAATATCAAAAATAGGAAAATAAAATGGGGCCCATCTAATCGTGAAATAACCCTACCACGTCATAGCTCGTTTCTTTAATTGTCAAAACGACCATCATAAGGAAACAACGTCACTGTGTGAAATCGCACCACGAGCAAGACATTTTTGCCATTTTGCCTGAAAGTGACTTAGTATTAGTATTGTTTTTCCAAAGGAGCGTCCCAAGTCGTGAAAACTGGATGTGCAGAAAAAATATTTGGGGAAGGCGGGGCAAAAGGGTTATAGTAACATAAAAATAATGTCGCTTCGACATCACGAGCTATGAAATGAAAAAAATTGTAAATGCTTTTGAAATGAAATTTTTGTTGCCTTCCTTTTGCCTCTTTCTAAGGAAAAAGACCTTCTTTTGGAGATAGCTTGCGTTAAAGTTTTATTTCACCGCTTTTGTGGGGGATAATGACCTACTTCTTTTAGGTATGCTTTTGGTTCAGGCTCTTAGACTCCAAAAATTTTCTCTTAGTTAAGTAAAAATATTTGTCGAGAAATAAAGTGTCCTTTTCATCAAAGCTTGCCCCCTCTGGATTTTTTGACATCTTTTTGTGTGAGAATGTATTCATGGCATCACATTGTGCCGATCAACTACATTAATTCAATGCGTGAAATCATCCTAAAACGCAAACGGTAAAATTTCTTCCTGGAGAGGAATTTCTCCCCGGTTGGGAACCTCTGAACTAAGGTAAAATAGAAAATATACTCTGAATTTTTTACTAATCTGATGTAGCCTATGAAAGAAAATAAGAAAAGTTACCAAAGGCAAAATAGAAAATTTGCGTTATTAGACTTACCAGTGTAAAAAAATCCCATTTATTTTTAATGAAACAAAAACAAACTGAACGCTGAGTCAGTACCAAAGCGCGGTGGGCTGGCCAATAGCTATATTGTTGTAGACCTGCGAGTTGAGCGCTTAAGAGTCACTACATTGCACGCTTCGTGGCCAAGCAAAACTGGTGATGACATTAAAGTTGAATTAGTTCTCGTCGTTTGCATTCTTTCAGTTGAAGGAAAACAATGGGCTTTTTGACGTTCATTAGAGAAGTCTATTTCTTCTGATTTAGCAGTATCCATTAGCATTGATCAAGAACCTGTTGGAGAACTTTCAATTGCTGTGCCAAGCCCTTTCCAGCAAAAAATCTGTCTAGTGCCCACTTTGTTTACTCATAGCCACCTCTAAGATGTTACGGTCAACATAGGTCAAATAGTTAGAATATTTTATGATATGAAATAATAATCCACTTAACGTTCTATGACAATATCTATTTATTAGAATTGCAGGAATGAACAATTTTGGTAGAGTATTGTTGATTAAAAATCTTCCCTCAGCTTTGTCAAAAGATGAAAAAGCTGAATTTTTAAAGTGTTTTGGATGCGATGAAGTTAGAGTTATGCCTTCCAGTGGCCACATGAAACATTGTGCTTTCATGGTATATTCAGATTGTGGAAGCGCGAAAACTGCTCTTCAACGTCTTCATCAGCTAAAAGTTCTTGATTCTGTTTTGATTGCACAGTTTGCTCAAACCCTTTGCGGCCGCTCAAAGACTGATGACAGTCTTGAAGAAGTCGAGAAAGAAAGTAAATCTAAAGATCAGAATTCAAGCGCCTGTTCCCAAGGGTTATGCGAAATTGCTCAAAACATTGGTGTGAGTTACCCATCAAATCCTCTACTGAAATATTTGTATCCTGAACCTAACGCAGATGTTTTATTGAACATTTGTGGAGCTTTGCTTTCTGTCCCAAAGTTCTATACGCAAGTGTTACATCTCATGAACAAAATGAATTTATTTTCTCCGTTTTGCGCCGCCCACATTGTGCCTCCTGTGTTGCTGGAACATTTTCAAAAGTCGGAATTTTTTTCAGCCGTTGGTAAAGGCCAAGCGGGGGCGAGTAATGACGATACGACGGAATCGGAGCTTGAGAGTGACAAAGAATGGAAAGCAGATGTCGTTAATGTGCCTGTGATTAATCGCAAACGAAAAAAGAAAACCGTTTCCAATTCACCCCTGAAAAAGCTAAAGTCATTAAAATATGAACGAGGTGATGCGCCAAAGAGCAAAATACTTTCTGATGAGCTTGGTGTGGTTTTTGAAAATCGTTCCAGTAAACTGCATAACCCTCATATTACTCTGTCTATTCCTTCAGTTATTCAGGATCCATCGCAAGCCAGTGCTGACAAAGTGCTTACCACCTCACCATCGCCCTGTAGTTTCGGGAAATTAAATCCGATTGCTGAAGTAAAGGAGGCAGAAGAAGTTAAAGAATTTACCAGTTTACTTGTCACCACTTTCATATCTGAACGCGAACTCCAAAATGGAAGATTAGAATCTCATGATCTGCTGCGTAATTATTCCCCTGGCCAGCCGTCATCCCGTTTGTACATCAAGAACTTGCACAAGAAGGTGACGGAGAAAGATTTACATCATATATATGGGTTGTTCATTGATCGTGATAATGATGAGCATTTAAAGATGTTCGATGTTCGATTAATGACTCAAGGACGGATGAAAGGGCAAGCTTTTATTAAGTTGCCAGATGTTAATGCAGCGTCACGTGCTGTGCAACTAACCAATGGTTATCAGCTGTTTGGAAAGCCGATTATCGTGTCGTTTGCTCGTTCTGCGAAACAGCAAGAAAGTTGACGACGTTTGCATGATGTAATCCGATTACTATCGGAGTGTTTTAGCGTCTTCATGACTGACAACAGTTCGTCTGATCGTCAAATGATCACAACAAACACTTGACACCAACATGCTAGTAAACGCACGGCAATATCCCTGAAAGTATAATCGCGAACTTAAAAACTGATTAATATTCCATCCGATTGTGAACAGTTCAATCAGCGGTTAAAGCTAAAATTTATCTTTGCCAGCTCAACGAGTAGAGTCCCATGTGAACTGCGGCGCGCGGGCGAGCAGCTACGGTTAATTGGCTTTTTATAGTCGTAGAGCTTGTGTTCAGGCATCGCTGAAAGGCTTTGCGTTGCCTTTCTCAGAGCACAACATTAATAAGTAATTGCGTGAAGGATGGAGCACATAGCCTTTCCGTTGCCGCAGTTCGCCTACAACATCGCTGTCGATTTTTTTCGATTTGTGTTTCTTAATCGCTTCGTGCGATGTCATCTTTCAATTTTGCTTTACAGTTGTAGATAAAATTATTAATTGCTGAGCAGCAATGCATGCATCAGCAGCGCCATCCAGTGATGGTTATCGGCTGGAGCTTCAACCTCCGAAGAAGAACGTGTTTGTAACGCAATTGCATGACCGCGGTGATGTCGAAGGTTGGTTATGCCATTGCGTTACTGATTCTTTGATATTAGTTCACGTTTTGTTTTCCAGGAGACGACATCCGAAGATTTCCCGTGGTACAGGAGTCGTCGGATCTGCTCGTGCGAACCGGAATCAACACCCTACAAAAAACCTCCTTGCTCCGGAAAGCGGTGGAGGTGAAAAAGGTGGATGCAGAGCTAGCGGAGAAGAGGGAGGAGTTTCGGAAGCGAATGGAAGTCAATAAATTTAAAAAGGAGGCACTGAAGCGGAAGCAGGAGAAGATCCAGGAGCGGGTTCGGAAATTTGATAAGTTCCTGAAAGACAATGAAGCAAAGCGGACGCGCGCGTTATATAAATATCAACAAGAAGTGAAAAACAACAAGTTGCGCGGAAAAGAGTTGGTAGCGATTAAAGAAGAGATCGAAAGATTGCTGGCGGCGAAGGCTGCGCTCATGAAGCGCTTGGATAAGACAAAGAAGTACGAGGAGTTTATGAGTCGCGTGGTGGATGTAATTCCCGACGGCTTTGTTCCGATGAGCGGGGAGAATATGATCGAGAACTGCATTCAGCGATACGAAGGATTGTCGGCTACGAGGATGAATATTGTGAACCAGAGCAGGGTGAGGGGAATAGAGATGGAAGAAGGTCATCGGATGTTGGAGCGAACCAAGCAGGAGCGCTATCAACAGCAACTCGTGTTCAGCCAGGAGATCACGGATTTGATCAACAAGCAGGAGGAGCTCGTGGAGAAGAACAACCGATTGGAACAGATCATATCAGAAGATGAACTCAACCGCCGATTCATGGCTAGTCAGCTCGGTCGCACGTTGCTCGCCATAGACAATCTGGCGGTCACGTGCCATTCCCGACACTGGCCCCCGTTAACGGAAATGACGTATGAGCGAAAGTTGGTGATGATCCGACAGCGGTTCCAGGAGCAGATCCGAGTCATGAGGTTGATTCAACGGCTCCGTGAGGCGCACAAGGATGCTGATCTAGCTAGCAAGTTACCCCTACTCCATCCTCAAGAGAAATCGTCTAAGCCCACCGTTATCCCTAACGTTACCTTCAAGTAGCCCTGCCTTTTTTCCGCAAATAAAATGCATTTATATAGCTTTCCACGAGATGGCGTATGTTAGCAATCATGTCATGCGAAGATTTCCTCTGCATTGTTTCGCGCGTCAATCATTCGCTGCATGCAATTCGAGAACTTTGTATCCTGTCGTTTCAGGTTACATTGCACAACATCTGTCCGCGGCCACAGCGCTGCTGGGTTCAGCAGATGCGCTGCTTAGTGGAGGTCAATGGTGTGACTGAACTAAAGTAGTCTTTGCTGCATGAAAAATGCAACGGTGTTCGCCAAACTTAGTTGAGAGCAAGGTTTCTTGAACGGCGTTTAGTATTAGCGACGGCGACAACGGTAGGAGTAGCTTTTAAAGATTCAGAGTAACGTAAGCAGATAGAAATGCAACGATGTTAACCAAAGAGAGCTAAAATCCGCTTTTTAAAATGTACTTTTGTAAAATCAAGAAGTGGGTTTGGATTAACATTACCAACGTGAGCGTTGCACTTGGCTTCGTATTACCTTTGGGTGAAATAGCCAAATCTCCCTCACTGCATAATGCTGACCTAACACTGAAAGAGAGGCCAATGGTAAATGAGCAGAGAACGTCACCGAACAGTTTATTTTTAAAAGTGGCTTTAAAAAACTTGCGGTCTTCAGCTGTAACAGGTTCAAACAGAATTGTGTCGTTTTATTATTTGGCGCGGGTCTAACACTTTGCTGAAGATAGATTCCACAAAAATTCTTCAGCTTAACATCATAGGTAATCAGATTCGGACACTAATTTAAAACGTAGGGAAAAGGCAAATACCCTCCGTGTTTTTCAAACTGTTTGCTAATTATATGTTGATGTCTAAAGTTTTAAATGTAAACGAAAATAAATAAGTCGTGTAATTCAAAAAGTTACTAAGAATGCACCACAATATTTAGGCTGCTGGCTAATATCTTGTTTGGTCTATACTGCTCGTTTTCTATTGTTTGTAAGAAATCGTGTCCACTATAATTCAGTGCAGGATATTTCTCAACTTATTTTAGGCCTCAAACAATTCTTAATGTTCGAAAACAAATATATTCTAATCAATGGCGTAGCAAAAGGTGAGCGATGCGCACCGTGCGGCCGTTTTTAACTGAGAGAGTTTTAGCTCTGCCTGAGTACGTGAGGTACTAATATCAAATTTTTATGATTTGCTTCATCAGAGATGAGGCGGCATTTTTGCTTACGCACAGAGCGGCGAAAACGCAAACTGCGCCAGTAATCCCATATATGATAACCTTATGCCTTTTATGTCCTTGGAGAGAGAGACAACTCTTGAAATGTGTTTTTGCAGTCAATTGGAGCAGCTGATGTGCGTAGAACTACTTGATTAGACGCAAAATAACTGGAATGAACTTTAAAATTCATTTGAAACTCGACTCATCTCTTGATAAAAGTCGATCAGACCTAGGTCTAAAAAACGTTTACTAGATTGAAAAGCTTAATTTTAAAACTTATTTCGAGTGATAAGTAGCCTAACGGTAGTCTATGTAAACAAACATTTTTCACGATGCCTTGTTAAACCAATTACACCATGCCCACCATGGCTTGAATAGTCTCTTAGCCTTTTTGTTAATTTTTAAGTAAACCTTGTCAGTACATCAAAAATTTAGGTTCTGCACATAAGACAAAGACAAACATTGTGGCCATTCAGAAACCAGTACATAAGAGCCTCGTTATAATTCTTCGTATCTTTAGTTACGTGAAGTGGAGAAACATATGTAATGACAATTAAATTGTTTTCCGTAGATCATAATCTCGGCCAGCTTTTCCGTAAAAAAAAATACGGCCCAGGCGTATTCCAACCGAAAAATGTTACATAAGTGGGCTACGCCACACAAGCGAGGTCAGGCGCCCATACCAACTCTAACTTTGAGCCAATAATTGGAAGAAAAGGTTAGAATTTGTGAAATAATTAGGTGTTTCAGTCATAGATAGTACTAGTTACTTTTTTAGTAACTGTGACTCCGTTACTATTTTGCAAAAGAAACGAAATATTTGTCATTAAATAATAAAAAAATAGTTTACCGTGGTTTCTAGGTCAAAAAATTTTATTTTATTGGGCCATTCGACAAATTGGAAACTTTGGCCCTTTATTCTACACCGTTTGACTTGAAATTGTCAGAAATTATGTAGGAATCTATACAATAAAGCACCGTTCTGTGTGTGTGTGTGTTTGAACTCCTCCGTAACAAGTGAATGTACGGGCATTCACCTTGGCCTGATTAATTACCACCCGGGGGTGAGTTTCATATGGAGATTGGTGACGTCACCATCAAAGATAAGTTTTATGAATTTCGCATTTCTTGATAGAGAAAAGCAGTTTTCGGTCTAAACAAAACCCAGTATTCGGCTTAACAAATTTCACTTCTTTAGCATCTCAAATCACGTCATAATTAACATTTGATTGTGAAGTTTTGTTTTTTAATTTACTCAAGAAAGTGCTGCTCATCGTCAAAAATGCAAACAAACGGTTTTTTTGAGAGATTAACAAGGTGCTTTTGATAAAAACACGCTACAACAATTCAAGTTCGTTTCCCAATGTAACAACAAATTCTATTTTAAGGCTTGTAAGCATTCTTCGCTTTTTTACGCTCGCTTGAAACTCGCTCTATGATGTCATAATGGGTCTGGTACAATCAACACAGACCTTCGCAATCAGAGATCATAATAATATAGTTTTTTCAAAAGATGTGACGTTTTTCAAAAATTAATTTATTTAAAAATTAATATTGATTTCATTTCTGATCAGATTTTCAAAGTTTTCAAACAAATTAAAGGTTATTTCAAGGCAATTCCTGTAATGCATGATTTGTACCTTTACTGTTTGTTTTTGGGCTAAAAAATTAAATTTTGTCACCTGCTGTGTGACTTTTTGGCTCCCTTCCAGAAAAGTGGAAAGCTGAGTAAAAAGAGATAAGTCTAACACCTAAAGGTTGTCGTAAGGCGCTGTCGGAATTACTGTACTTCTTCTGGATTTTTTTAAAATTATTTATTCGTCAATTTTATTGCATGTTTTGTTAAAAATTATTAATTTTGTACACTTTACCTTTACGTTGCGTAACAACACATCTTAATTTACTTTATTATTTTGCCTTTTTAAATCACCTTGTAGTTTTTTTGCGCACCTTTGGGCAAGTTAGTAGGTGATGTAGTTTAGTTTTGCATCTTTTTAATTCATTCAAGATTCAAGTTTTGAAAATAAATTTGTTTCAACCTCTTTGTGGTAATTCTATCTGAACAAGGCGTCAAAAGATAGTGAACCACTACAGTACTAACAATAAGTGGCAATTGATAGGTAAGAAAATTAGCTTTCCAGCAATATATAATTCTGATTAGTTAGGGCAAAGGATTAGTTTATAATGACTGATCAGCAATTGATTGCCATACATTATTTTTCATTTTTAGGTAAAAAATTTTCCTACTAGGTCTAAGTAACAAGCAATTTTTTAAAAAAATCAGCTCTTGGTACATTTTGACTATTTTCCTTCAAAAGCATGCTTCGCTATTATTTATCTAAATTTTTAAAAAGATTCATCTCAAAATGAATGTTATACTTTTCAAAGCAAGTTATTTGAAGAAGTTCATTTACAGTAATATTTACAGACTAACGCTTACACTTTACTCGCTTTCAATATATGCACCCATCTACTACAGTTGTATTGCAAGAACGTTGAATAACTGCCCTTAAAGCACTAGAACGATATGCAGCTTTATGACGCAATAATGAACAGTATGGCAACTCGATTACTAATACATTACAATGAAGTCTATAAAGACTATAAAATGTAGCCTACCGGTCAAAACCACTCACAATTTTAGGTATCTGGTTTTACACAAATGCTTAATTTTTACAAAACCTAAGTCCTGTGGTACAGTTTGTCTTCTCTTTTACAAAAGCATGATTCTTTGTCATTATCTATCAAATTTTTCAAAAAGATTGATCCGAAAATGAAGTCTCTAAAAATTTTGAAATGTAGCCTACTCCAAGCAGAATGTTGGTGGGCCCCTACAAAAAGATGGAAAATGAAGATGACCCTGTTTAATCTTTTACAACAAAATATTATTATCCAGCCACATATCTTCTAAATGTGTAAGCAGTTTTTCTTGCAATTATGTTAAGAAGGCGCAGCGGCTGATTTGATATTCTTAACATCGACATTACTGATGAAGACTCTGTTATTGCGATAACTTAACCGTAATTGCTTCGTTTCAGGTTAGTTCGTTCTTTGCATGGCTGCATTTGTGACAGGACTAAGCAACATGCGCGCAGCCAAAAGCTTTAGGTCATACAGTTAGGCATGCAATTATGAAAAAGCAGTTTTTTTTTTTTTTTTATTTGCCATATTTATCCTCCATTCACGAGAAAGCGAATTGTATCGGTAAGTCCGCACTCGCTTGGACGGTAAGTCGGTAAGTCCGCACTCGCTTGGGAGTTGCCTTTTTCGAGGTTTATGGGTCACCTGTCTTCCACATGAAGGTGGGGCGTCCCGTTAAGTGCCTTGCCGAAGGACACAACAAGCGAACTTACAGTTGGTAGTCGTCTTAGTATTTACACTAGCAATTCCTTCGGAAACGTGTTGCATTACAAGCCACAGCAATGTAAGGACTAGGGACATCATTTATTCTAATAATTTCTATGTTTCTTTACTGTTCATTACTTTCACGATGGGGGAGTTGACTAAGTCGTAAAATATGCATACCACCAAAAAACTGATTTGTGTTATCATAAAAACAAAAGCCATTACGGCGTCCATTCCCAACTTTGTCTTTGTTCTATTACACTTATTTGAAGAAACGGATAGAATTTATGAAATGATGAAGACTTTCTTATTTAAAGCAATATTACTACAATCGGGCGTAGGGGCGATGTCCCCATTAGTACCAACTTATTGCTCATAGTCTTACAAACATAATTTGGTTAAAGCCGGTTGAAGCGATGTTACTAATATACTGTAAAGCATGGATTTTCTTCTTTGGCTGATATGCTGCCTGTTACATTATCTGCATCGAAACTATAAAGCAAGAGTCACCAACCTTTTTTGAACCGAGGGCTACTTTCTGATTACTGATCATGGCGAAGGCTATCAGTTAGATCAGGGTTTCCCAACTTTTTGCTTCGCGGACCCTTTTTTTCGGACCCCAATTATATGTGACATTACTTTTGTCACCCGACTCACTTACAATGATATTAATTAAAATACGAATACAATTTATTCGTTAATGTGATGGATGGGCTTGCTTTACTTTGCTCAATTCTTGGGGCTATATGTGGCAAACAAACCCGTAGGTCAGACTCGACATCCAGCCTGGACCTATACTTTGTCTTCATATTAGTAAGTGCCGAAAATACTCTCTCAGACATATGGAGGTGTCCTGCAAAAAAATAATTAACACCTGTATTGCTGCCGCGATTGTGTCGCTCGCGGTCCAATTCATCGTCAAGCTAGAGCTACTTTTCATAATTTCGCTGAAGTGAATTTTCAGGACTTTTTGCTAACCGGGATAGACGTTCAAATCGGGACGGATGATAGGTCTAGCTATCCTGGCTGATTAAATGCCTAACCGGGTTTTGATTGACAGACCAGGACGAAGCCACGGACCCCTTGTGCAGTTGTCACGGACCCCCAGGGGTTCGCAGGCAATTCATATTGTCCTCGCGGGCAACCTGGCGTCCGTGGACATACGGTTGGTGACCCCTACTATGAAGCAATGTGATAAAATTCCAAATTTAAGAAGATATCAACATAAAACCTAACAATATGTAAAACTGAATTAAGAGGGTAAATTTTGTTTGAAAATAAATTGGCCGGACGGGGTATTATTAGAATATCGTGAATGACGTTGGAGAAGCCATTGCAGCTTTATCGCGATATTGGAAACAAAGCAAATTGCGCAACCAAAGAACTTAGCACAACAAATATAAGCACAAAAGGGCCAGCACCAAAACGCAAAATAAGCCTATCACTAAACAGTTCATTTGTGTTGTTGTGAAAACAACCGCCTTATGGCAGCCTCCATCATTCTTCGCTTCAATCCCTCATACTTTCACAAGTATTAATGATAGTTTGGGACGACATTCGTTGTTTGCGAGCAATACCAGTCTTGATTCCTAGAATAAGATGATCACCATTACGTGTACAGCTGCTATGGATGTGCATAAAAACATTAACTTTTCGTTACTGTTTACACAAGTGCACAAAGGGTGAAGCCGGTACAGCAGGCTGAACAGTGATACTTAGCCCCGATACTACCGATGGGGGCTCTGCCGGGGACACCGGAAAAGCTGTCTTGTAAATTATAGATAAAATCAAACATGTTTTAACGTACTGTGTGTCGGTTTTGTCGCCTGCCTGCCTTTTTTCCTTTACTGATATGCTTGATCTCGTTGATGATACACCGCATGATTTGTACAAAAATATAATAGCTCGGGTAGCAAATATTCAAAGACAAGAAAAATGACCGTAAAATCTTTGTTCGTTTTAGAGTAATTTAATAATGACCGAATCAGATGGGGCATATTTGCTCCATGACTACCAAAGTAGAGTTAAATTTTGTTTTAATCATCTAATCGAAAAGCGATATTATGCCTTAGTCTATCCCGTGTTGGCGAACAGATGTGGGATTGACACAAATACATTAGCGAATCGGTTTAGATACGTCAACATCCAATGTATTTGCATCAACAGTTCAACTTTGTGCTACGACAACGGTGTGATTCTACACCTGTTCTACGGCAAAGGGCTGCCGCGAACTCGAAACCAGTGTGCGTCACTGGTCGATGCGAGCCAGGGCTGGAATCCCAATCATCCTAATTTTTTCAGACCATCCTTTGAGGCTGATTCTCAAAGCCATGCAATTTTGCAACTAACATGAACCACAGAGCTCTAGCAGAAACTATAGAGCTCGGGAAGATTGACACCTCTATTCGAAATTCTTTAAAACATTGCCAACAAGGTAAAAAGCTAATGCAGAGGGGTAACTATTAGAGTTTTCATTCCCTGACTCCAAACCACAAATGTTGTCACAAACTTTCTTTAATACTTTTAAAATTATGAGGGTTTGAAACACTCTGAAGAATGGTGGTGGCTGCCATGTGGTAGTTGTTTTTACAATTACAGGAATGAACTATTTAGTGGTAAGCTCATTTTGCGTTTTTATGCTGCCCCTTTCGTGTTTATATTCGTGGTATTAAATTCTTTGGCTGCGCAATTTGCTTTGTTTCCGATATCGCGATAACGCGGCTGTAGTTTCTTTAATGTCATTCGCGATATTCTAATAAGACCCCATTAGGTCAATTTTTTTCAAACAAAATGTTTTCTCTATCAATCGATCAATCAATCATTTTATTCAGTTTTACCAATTGTTAAGTTTCATGCTGATATTTTCTTAAACTTGGGATTTTATTACATTGCTTTATAGTTTCGGTATAGATAACTTAACAGGCAGCATATCAGCCTTAGAAAAAATCCTTGCTTTATGTATATGTCGGCGTCGCCCGTAGGGCCCCATCAGGAACGTCGGTATTGAGAATATCGATTCAGTCTACAAGGCCTCCATTACTGATTGAGCAGTTGTATGAACAGTAACGAAAAGTTTTTCTGTACATAAGATTTTCACGACTTGGTGCGCTTCTTTTCCGAATGAAATTTCTAATTTCATGGTTCTGGTTATTCTTTGGGTCTGTGTCAGGGTGTCAAATTCATTCAGTGCTGTGGGCCACATTTACATACCTGGATCTTATGGGGGCCAGACACTGTTGAAAAAATTAAGCTGGTAAGACTGTATATCAGTGGTCCCCAAACTTTTTGTCTGCCGACACAGGAAATCAGTTGATCAAATTTCGTGGCACACCAGCTACGGCATTATTTGGAGATTACCACTTCTCCGGGTAATGATCTCCGGAATTCGTGTGAAATAGCCCAAAATGGTGCTGATCTTCAAAAAATGGTCATTAGCTCTCTCGCAGTAACTTGTAATGCCACCCGCAACTTACAGCAGTTGTCGACCATTACTACATGGTTATTTTCACCTAATTTCAATTTAAAAGATTTTTTTGGAGAACAATTTTTCGAAGATCAAATTTGGAGGCCAGGCAATCCCATTGTGCCACAAAATCCTTACACAGGCTAAAATATATTACGTCGCAGGCCACCAGTTTGACACCCCTTTTCTATGTTCTCTGTTCGCTGCTTACGTCAACTTGATTGGACCTTGCGTTTTCCCTTAGTTTGGAAGTAAGGAAAACATTTCTGATATTAAGCTATTTTCAAACAAAATAGCAAAAATGTCTTTCACGTGTTGCAATTTTATCCAGCGACGTTATTTTCTTCTAAAGTTCTTACTGGCTATGCATTACGTTCCATGTTTTTATTTCTCTGCTTGGCGCACCCAGGGGAGATAAAAGGTTCTCTGCTTTTCCCCAAATGTTTAGGTTTGATCCCGGTAGCTCTACAAAGCTATTATAAAACAAAATAAAGAAACGTTTCTCCCAAGTATGGGGTGGTATTACCCTGGCAGGTCATGCCATCATCTGTGCCGATATAAAACATACCACATGAGGCAACTGCGCCGGCTTCACCGTACAAACATTTTTGAGAGCATTAACGAAAAGTCTTAGAAAATATTGGCCATAGCTTCTGTACACGTAGCGGTGATCATCTTGGTATGCTAATCAAGACTGGTGACACCGAAAGAAAAAAAAACAATGCCGCAAACTACCGTTAGTACTTTTTAAAGCTGTCGGGGTTTGCAACGTAGTTAAAAATGATGGCGTCGCCCAAATGATGATTGTCTTGACAATTAAAGAAACGAGTATTCAGTGGTAGGCCTATTTGACGATTCGGTGCGCACCCTTTCGCATTTATATTTCTGATATGAAATTTTTTTGCTACGCTTTTTCTTTTAATTTGGCCATGGCATGAAAAGGAGGTATCCCTTCACCCAAAGTCATATAGCCTATAGTACACCAATAGGCGTATATTAACCTATATTCAAGCAAAACTAATCCTCCTATTTTTCAAATTGTTGTTAATGTTGTTTTATTTTGATCTATTCTTAAACTTGGGATTTTATTATTGGGTTGTCCAAAAAGTTCGTTCGGTTTTTTTAAATGGACACTGAAATGGAATAAATACTTAGAAGAATTTATTTAATCACTGCAATAGTCACCACGTGCATCTATTACCTTTCGCCATCTATTCAATACTAACGTAAACATTTTCGTAGCACCAAATACGAGATATGAAGTATTAGACTATAAAACTATTTTCAGTAAACCTGAAAGTTAACATTCAAAAACCGAACGAACTTTTTGGACAACCCAATACATTTAACTTTGCCCCTAATCCCGACCTCCCTACATTTAAAGGAAGATTAGTGTTTTGTATCGATATAAAGAGCCTATCAATTACAAATATCAGTAATAGGCTTTACTATTTATGCTTGCTATCAAAATGGTAGTGAATAATTTTGTCGCTTGCTGCTATTCTTACTTTATAGTGGCAAGGCTTGTGACGTCATTTGCCCGGTAAATTAAAAAATCACTTTGATTCACAATGTTTATTCTGGTCAGTGATGGTTGAGTGGTCACTGAACTAAAAGCAAAATAACAGTTTCATGTGTATAAAACACCATCTGTATTTTGTAAGCTTGTTGAAAGCAGTTCCGACCGCTCTTTATGCATCTAAGTCTTAGTACTTGGATTTGCTATTTACAAAAAAAATCTTTTACAGCGGCATCTTATCCAATGCTCAAATGCAGCCACACAGAAACATAAAACAATACAAAAAATATATTTATTCATTTTAATTGTTAATGAAATTTTTTACTGTATGCTATTTGGTCTAGGCATAAGCATATTTTTTGGCAGTACAGTGTTCTATCGCTACATAGGGTTTCAAATTTTACGGATTTAAGACTTTGAGGTTTTTTTGTAATATACGGTATATATGAAACTTGCATCGCAAATTTCTGGAAAAATCTAAAAATCGTGAAAATTGAACCTTACACATTTTCCCGTAAATCCATTAGATAATAATAATATTATTTAGTATTCAATAGTATTTCCTAGTCTAAAAATAACAAAACATGCATAAAGTAGCATAAAAATATATGTTTTGTGGTTCGTTTGCATCTACCAGCTCGCTCAAAACCTTCACGCGGCTTGAATCAGCCTACTTTATTTTGTCCTGTGTTTGTGTTTACAGTATTTGTGCAGAAAATGCAGAAAAGGTTTGTGAAATGTAGAAAGGTTTTCGTGCAGAAAATGCAGGAAGGGTCTGTGATTAGAAAAAGAGATTATTATTATTGGTCGATTTGTTTACATTTTCCTTTCTATTTATCTGTTTTCTACTTCGCGTATTTTCACCTATGGTGGGGATTCTTGGAACGTAACAATCACAATAAGTGAGGGATCACTGTATAGCATTTGGCTCATGCATCTTGCCGCAATAGTCAGCTCCAGTTTTCGCATTTTAGCAGACAAAATCTTTTCTAAATTACCATTTAAATCAAAAAAATTTAGAACGTATTCTTTGTAATTATCACGAATCAAAAGTGGCTTACTCTGCTTTTTTCACGCGCCCAAATGTTCTCAAGATTCTCACTCAGTTGCGCTGCTTTTTGCTGTATACAGGACTTTGACTCCAAGAGCGATAGGTTATAAAATGACAACCTATAACCAGGCTCCACAAGAATGGTCTGGGGCGGGGAGTAACCTCCCAGGAAAACTTTGAAGAAATAAAAGCGATTTGATGCAATCTGACGTAGATCTTGTTGGAAATTTTTTGCCGAAATTGGGAAAAAATGAATAGCTAAAGCTAGGACAATTGAGACTATTTCAGATATTGACGTTCGTAAAATTTAGATAACGTAAGGACAAATGTTGATAGTTTTGTTAGAGGTTAAATCTGGTCCTGTAAGACCTAAAATAGACTGCAGAAAATCTATTATAGGTTGAATCTTTGAGATATAACCACTAACTCTATATTGCCATTATTCACGACTTAAAATAACGAATCCCTACTTTCGAATATCTTATTTTTGCAACAGAACAGAGAAATATAACTTGCAAAAATTGATCATTGAGTCTGCCCTAAGCTGAACCGTAGTCGCGGAACTACCGTAAAATTGCCATCATCTTTACTATGAAAAGCAATTCTTGGTCTATTTTAACTCCTCCGAAACTACTTGGCGCACAAGCATTAAACTCGGCACGATTGATCACAACCTCGGGATGAGCGTCATAAAGGGATTCGTGACGTCACAATCACTGATAATTTTTTAATTTTCACTTCTTGGGAAAGTAAAACGTTTTTTGCCCAGACGAAAGCCAGCCCCGACTTACCGAGCTTCATGACTTTTACTCTTCTAGGATATCAGATGACGTCACAGTTAACGCTTGATTGTACATTTTGTTGTCTATGTTTTCTCAACAACTACTGACTGCAGAATCGTGATTAATAGCGGTTTTGCGAAACATCAACAAGGTGCCTTCGACAAAAAATTATGCAATAACTTAAGCTGAATTGACGATGCAACAACAGGTTTTTTTTTTAAATTATTCTTGGCATGCTTCTTCTCTTTCTCTGGAACGTCTAAATCTCGCTCTATAATGTCATAATGCTGTCTGGTAGCATTACAGTGAAAAAAAAGCAGCACGCAAAAAAAGACAGAAAATGCCCAAAACAGAAGTGGGGGACAAGTCCACCCCATTCGACCTCGTGGTGCCTACCATCATTTGGAGAAAGTTAGAAAAACCATGAGTGATTTAGCATGACCAATCACATTTATAGATATTGAACCAACTTATCTATCGGGATTTACAAAACATAAAAATAGAGAAGCATAGTGGAAGAAGATGGAAGTTCTGAGGAAGATTTGCAAAATAATAAAGATGAACCTTACTGCAGTTGCTATAAAACAGTCTACATACTAGGCCATGAATAAAACTAAATTATGATGATATTTGTGAGTTCGATGAAATGCTACTCTGCAAATTAATAGCCTGTTGTAGTGCAATAATTTTATAAACATTTTATTATTTTAGACCAAGATAAAACCGAAAGCAAGGCAGCACTTGTATCATATGGACCCCGTAATTATAATTTGTCCTTCGCCTTGCGCTATTGTTTGCCCGGGGCTTCGCGCTTATGTAATTTGCCCACCGAGCTAGACCTATACTGAACTGTTTCCACTGGAGCAAAAGTGAGGTTAATCAGGCCACAGTTAATCAATCCACATTTTCAAACAACTTTCAGGCTTTTTAGTGAGAGCAGGGCTACCAAACCTCTGACTTTTGACATTTTTGTCAACCCATCCAAATCAGTATTTGCAGCTGTAGTCTTTTTTCACATCTTTGAAGTGAAATATTATGCTACAAGCAAGGTTTTTCAAAAATGCTACCTAAGATTACCTCAAGTGCCAACCTAAAGACCGCGGTTGTTGGGCATGTGGATCTGCTAATTTTGTGCTTTGAAGTCTTAGAAAATGGTCACAATAGAAAAGCGATAGTCTGTTGCTATTCCGCATCGACCAGCTATCAAGTAAAATGTCTAAATCCCCAAAACAAACTGACATGGATTCATTTTCCATAAAATCAGTCGAAACGAACCAGACGTCATCACTGACAATGTAAATTTGTTTACTTCAACTGATAGAAACGCCGTACCAACAAATATCTGGATAGAATTTTCTGGTAGAACTAGCAGTCATACAATTGTTCCTACCCCGCTCTGCATACTAGCAGCAATAGTCGCTATATTGATCAAGAGCTTTGCAAGACAGAAATAGCAGCAACAGCAGAGTTAAAAACTGATCTCATGATATCAGATCAGCTGTAAATCTGAAACATTTAACGAATCAGCAACGTCACCAATTTTTTACGGAAGGAATCTCATGGCCGTTTACCGAAAAAATACAGGGTGCGCCAAAAAGACCTGACACATTTGAAAGTTTAATAAAAATCAAGCCTGTTGACGAAAACAGGAAATGTTCACATTTTTGGAAAGCGTACAGCATGCCATTTTGTGTGGAATACGCGAAACATGAACACTACATTTTGTGACGTAATAATAGTTGATGTTGAAAATTATGGCATTTTGTAAGCAAAGTGCTTTTTAATCGCGCGTTTCGCTTTTTTTTCTGTCTCGATTATTTTCGCAACAGCGAAGTTTTGCGGGAAAATCCCTGACGGGCAGTTTCAAACTTTCAATTCGCGAGAGCGAAATTTTGCGTAGAAGTCTTTGACGAAGTATATAATTGTTGCAGTTTCTGTACCCGCTGTGTTGGAATGGTTAAGATTAAGATTAAGGCGCATGACCTTGAATCTCGCTTATTTTGAGATCAAGTTCGATCGTGCTTGAAAGCATCACTGATAACCGGTAGGAAAGGTATATTACTACTACATCTCTTTCCGGCTGGTAAATGCTAGAAAATTTCGCTTTCATGTGTGTCAGAATAGGCCACGATTTGAACAATAATTTAAGGATATAAACGTTTGGGTCAAACTGCTGATAATTGTTGAAATGAAAAAATTGCTAAACAGAAAAACGCGGTTTTTATCCATGACCTTAGCAAAAAATGGGCTATATAATGATGCTTTTTTGCTAAAGTAGTGCTGCATTTCGGGCTGGTGATTAACACCTTGGATAAGCAGCAATGCTAGAAAACCCTTATTTCATTGCTGTCGGTGTCAATCTACCCTTCCGAACGTAAACGCGCCATCAAGTTGGCCAAACGTTCCTCCGAGAATTACCTGGCGTATCGATTGGTGTCTGTAACAATTAGGTCTACAATTTCGTTGTCAAAAATTTCAAAAAATTCCTGTGGGTCAGTTACACCGTTCAGGCTACTGGTATGCCTGGGTTGCCGGTAAATGAAAACCTGCTTCGTACTTGGCCGTTAACGGTCCACTGCAGATTGTCGTTGTTAGGAACACTGCTGCTAGCTTGATCAGTGTCGCTATCAAGTACGTCGGCATTTTGCAAATACCCTATGTCAGCACTGTTACTTTCTGAGTCGTCTAGAGAAGACAAATCATCACCAGCATTACGTATATACAACAAAAGATCATCGTCTGAGACTTAAAAAACTTTGCTTGGCGTCGCCATTTCTATCAGCTAAAATACTCTTATAAATATATTCGGAAAACTAAAACCAAAAATAAAATAAAATATCGTAAATATTTATCCGCAAAACTCTCGCAGTAATCATCACGTTAGAAATTGTCTAAATGCTATTACAGGATTGTACTTTTAGAGCATTTGATAAATTGGTCTGAACTCAATGACTAGATCTAGCCATATAAGTGTTTTATGCAACAAAACTTTTCTGTTAGTGCAAAATGCTTACTCAGGATTTTCTCACCGTGGCGCGCGACAAACGCCATGCGAAAGCGAAATAAAAACGCGTAGTTAAAAGCGGTGGCGACTCGGACGGATATACACGTCTTACGCAGTGAGAGAGCGACATGCTTTGACGGATATACACGTCTTACGCAGTGAACGGGTTAAATGCAAAATAACAATTTTATTAATGCAATATAAAAACCAAAATAACACTAAAAACCAAACACTACAACATTTTTAAATAAAAACGTAAAATAACAACGATGCATTTTATTAGGTTTTAAAAATTAAATCAGTTAGGTGCTTGCCGTGATTGTTTACGCAGAGGTTAACACGCTTATGAAAGTTGCCGATTACTCGGTTGATCATCATGGGTGTTATGGCAGCAATTTCATGTCGTATTGCGTCTTTTAACTCTTCTACTGATCGTGGGCGTTGAGTGTACACTTTCGATTTCAGGTAACCCCAGAGAAAATAATCGCATGGATTCAAGTCAGGTGATCTTGGTGGCCAGCCAATGTCACCACGCATGGAAATCAAATGATTAGGGAACATTTCTTTCAAAGTCTTTATTGCATTTCGGGAAGTGTGGGCTGTTGCTCCATCCTGTTGAAACCAAAGTTGGTGTTGATCTTCACGCTCGTTCAATCTTGGTTTCAAAAAATTCTCTAGCATTTTGCAACATCGATCAGAATTTACAGTTGCCACAACGTTTTCTTCTTCAAAGAAATACGGACCCCATATGCCAAACCTTGCTATTGCACACCACACCGTCACTCTGGGACAATGCAACGGACGTTCATGCAGCGAACGAGGGTTAGATTCAGCCCAGTAGCGAAAGTTTTGCTTGTTAACGGTACCACACAAGTGAAAATGAGCCTCATCGCTGTATAGCACCAAAGCATCCATACGAACATTTTGTTGAATTTCCAAACACAAAGCTCTTCGGGTTTCAAAGTCATTTTTGTTTAGTTCTTGAGCCAACATAATCTTGTACGGATGCATTTGCAGTTCTTTGTGAAGAATTCTTCTTACGCTGGTTGCGGAGATCCTCAAAGTAGCTGCGTGTTTTCTCGCAGAACGTTGTGGAGATTGTTGAACTGACGCTTTTACTGCCATTGCATTTTCTGGAGTTGTGGAAGTCCGAGGTCGGCCGGTCGATCGTCGTTTTAGTGCAGATCCATTTTTTCTAAAGTTCTTTATCCACAACAAAATTGTGTTTCGACTTGGCACTGAATCGTGTGTTTCGACTTGGCATTCCAAGCTTGAAGTGCGTACGAAATAATCTTTGAGTTGCAGTTATTGATCCACTGTTCGTAAAAAAAGTTTCCACAACGAAAGAACGGTGTGAGCCCAACCACTTCATTTTAGCAAATAAAGCACAATTTTAAAAATTACATTAATTTAAAAATCAACCATTATGACGTCACAAATGCATTGTAGATTGTGTTTTGGACACCGCACAAAATGGCATGCTATACGCTTTCCAAAAATGTAAACATCAATTATTTTCGTCAACGCGTTTGATTTCTATTAAATTTTCAAATGTGTCAAATCTTTTTGGCGCACCCTGTAGATGAAAAAAGTTTCTCCAAAAGCACCTAGGCCCTCTACATCTCGTAAGAAATTTTGATGAACTTTCATATTCCAAATTAAAGCAAGGAGTTTTATGTAAAACTTGTGTGGTATACAGCAATTGAAATTTAATATGGGGATCCAAAATTAAATGCCTTGTAAGAGAATCTCTGCAAAAATATGGTTATTTGACGAGAAAAAATGGTTATTTGACTAAACATCTTAAAAGCGAATTCCGATAATTTGGCCCAAGCAGCAACAGATTTTCTGAAGTCAATCATATCACGTACTGATATTTGTTCACAAATTAACCAGGAAGCTACACGGCAACGCCATAATAACAGAAATTGCATGAAGCGAATTCTGCGGACAATTGAATTTTATTAACGTTTTGGATGGCCGAAAAGAGGTGATTCTGGCCGACTTCAAATTGAAGAGCGTTCTTCAGGAACCTTCAATAACGATCAAGAAAATTTCAGGGTTCTTCAGCTTATGATGAATTGATAAATTCTGGAGATGACACATTGAAAGACTACCCAAACAATTCCGCAAAACAATGATGCATATGTTACCTCTCTTTCTAAAAAAACTTATTGAAGCTATTAATATGAACGTGTTAAATTAAATTGTCGAACAGGTGGGGCGGCAAGGAAGGATTTCAATCGTCTTGCAGACGAGACCACAGACTCATATCATCAAGAACAACTCTGCTTTGAGGCACGGTTTAATTGAGAAAAAACTGATAACATTATTCCAAAAACAACTGCCCAACAAATCGTCCTAAACATACTTCGAACGTTTCGGCTCTCAACTGGAGCCATTTTCAACGCAAATAATGTGCAACAAAGAGGTTGATAGTAAACCTTTTTGTTATAGATTACTTGCGTTGAAAGTTACTCCAGTTGAGAGCCGAAATGTTCTCAGTATGTTTTTGACAAGTGGTTTGGCTGTTACCTTTGGAATAAACTTTCCATTTGCTTGAGATGTTTGTTCGGAGAAAGGCTTATTGGTAGGTTTTTTGTTTAGCCGTGGCCAGCAAACTTACTGGATTCGGTTTCGCGCAACAATGTTTAAATATTTTGCAGAACCTTGGCACTGAAAAAAATAATATAGTTGGGTAAAATTGCGATCGGGCACCCGCCGTGTCAGAAGTAAGAAATGGCGTTCAAAAGCACTCAAAGAGCACTGCCCTTGCGCAGTCTACGTTTATTTTGCTGCACAGTCTTTGAATCTGTGCCTGATTAAAACTTGCCAAGTACCTCATATCAAGGTAATTATAACATTCATGAAAGGCAATACAGTATTTTTACTGATTCTGAAGAGAGGTTATTAATTTTGCAACAGGCAATTTCGGAAAGTAGCCCTAAATCTTCTCATTTACGATTAAGGCTGCATTCCCACACAGCGGTTTTCGTAGCCAGGAATAAAACTTCGTGCAGATATCTAGAGCAGATTTTGAGACGAGATTTGGCTGCTTGATGCTGAGTGCAAGCAGAGCTACGTTCTTTTCGCCCTCAGTATCAAGCAGCCCATCTTCATCTCAAAACCTGCAATAAACATCGGTAGGAAGTTTTATTCCCGGTTGTGAAAACCGCTATTTGCTAGTAGTTAAAAAAGCCATCGCTCCACGAGATGGGTAGAAAAGCAAAAAGGCGTTTTTGCGTTTCGAAAGCTTTTTGCTCCTATAGGCCATTTGGTTGAAAGAATTAAAGCAGCTTTTGGGAATAGTAAAGGAAAATAAACTACTTTTCTCCGAGGAATAAATGGAACATTTTTGCTTGCCATGGAAATGCTGCAAATTGTTTTGGAAGGAAGCATATTACGAGCAGTATGACAGAATGATAGCATATATTACCTCAGGATTAATTTTATTAAATCGATTACAATCGATAACTTCCAATTTAGTTTTAAAAAACTTTATGTTTTGGTTATTTTTCAGTCTCTAAAACACTGAAGAGTAAGTTTGACGTGATAGCAACTTGGTAGTAAACAACTCAATCACATCAGTTATTGGGGTAAAAAATTGCGTTTGCGATGTAATTTGAAAGAAGCTACGTATGACATCACTAATGTGTTTTACATCAGTAAAAAATAACAGCTGTCTACTAACCTATGGTTGTAGATTTACCTTACCTCACTAGTTAAAATTGTAAAACTGCTCATTCTACATGTAGTAAGAATCAGTTTGTGGACTGGTGGCCATCAAATGACACTCCGCCATATCACTGTCTGGAAACAGACTCTCGTTTTTCTCTTGCTTAATTTCAATTAGGTATAACCGTGTAACAGTTTAATGCTGGTGCTATTCAAACCCATGGACAAGGAGGGTCAAATACAATAACAACAAACAGATACGAATTTTATCTTTGACAATATGTTTAAATTAAACGTCCAATCTTGAGGTGGATACATTTTTTTTCAAAACAAAGTTGCGGAATCCAGAGCTGAAAGACGAAAGATAGCAGGTTGCCAGCTCTGTCCATGTGGAGGCGCGTTTCAAAATTTTGAAATTGTCAATGAAATTAAGAAGTTAACAAATTTAAAATCCAAAGTTCGACTTCCTAGCTAGCTAGCTAGAAGAAGAAACGTAATTGGTAGCATTGGCTACGTTTCAGGGAATACCTATGAGCCCGGGACTGCGATTCTTTAAGGAGCCCAGAAGTCTGCTGTTGTGTTCCTCTCCCGCGAAAAAATGGCACAAAATTTGATTTCATAAAGTTAATTTCCAAAAAGGAATCTTCAACCCGAAGAAAAGCGCAACAAGATGTTGCCAACAAAATTCATCTTCCTACTTCTCTGGTTCTGACCCTTAAAAATTTAGCGCCTGATCCCAGATCAGCTTCTCAACTAGCCAAAACGTAATAGGACTGCTAAGGACAATGGCATCTCTGCAGTTTGTGATATCCTGGCTATTTCACCCAATAAACTTTCGTGGCATCACTGTTTACCTGTATAAACGAGATGATTAACCAAGTTAACAAAGTACTTGCGGCAAATAAGGCCTGCCAATTTTTAAATTCGCATATCTTAACCCACTAAACGCCATTGGGAACTTTAGTTGCCAAAAAGACACCCTCAGAAAAATTTCAATTCTTCTGCTTCTGTTAGTCATATTTTACAAGCGTTCATTGAAACAAAAAGCTTATTTTTTTTCAGAAATTGTTACAGTATTTTAACAAAAATTATCATTGAGTGGAAACTCTAAAATGTCTGAATGAAAATAGGCAACTTGAAAAAACAGTAATTATTGCTTTTTCCAATTGTTTTTTCAAATCTGTTTTTATAGAATTGTTGTCTTTTATGGCGAAATAAAAAGAGTGAGTTTGTTGCTAAAGTTGCCAGTGGCTTATAATGAGGTCAAAATTTAAATGAATGTTAAATGCAATCAAGAAATTGAAATAGTCAGTTTTCTCTCTTGTGTTGCTTATATCGACCATCTGAGTGACTGCACTACTGTTTTGTGTCTTGATTTTGTTCAGTTCTTGTAGCCAATAGCCACATGTAATATCCTGTTATGGAAACCACACTAAAATACGGAAATTTATGAAATTGTGAAAATTTTTCCTGAAATACAGAGAACTACTACTAAGTTATGGAAATCGAAGAAATACCGAAATTTATGCAAATCATTAGTTTAATTCATCTCAATTATCTACTATCGCCCAATTGGGTGGTCACACGTATAGTGTTTATCGACTTCCATAAATTTCCGTATTCTGCAATTACTTTATCGCTTTAATTGGTACCGGTAGTTTTCCATATTTCCGTAAGTCAGTACTTTCCATAAGTCAGTAATTTCTTTTATAAAATAAATTTCCGTATTTCAGTAATTTCATGTATAATATGAATTTTCGTATTTCTGTGATTCAGTTTTTCCGTAATTCAAAATGAATTTCCGCAAATTTTCGTATTTTAGTGTAATCCTGTTATAGTCTAGTAAGTCTACCGTAGGTTTGTGCTCATTACTAGTTTTGTGTAAGACTGAGACACCGTCTTGTTGAAAACGGCAAAACTTTAAATGTGGATGAAAATGAAATTAAAATTGTAATTGCAATCATTTTGCTTGGTGGACATTGCAAAGTGCATTATCGTGAACTACATTGGGCAGTTGCTCCAGACACGCACAATGCGGCAGTGTCCAATGCATTTAGCCGAAAGCGATTTAGAGATATATTTTCAAATTTTTATTTAACTAACAATGCTGAAGTAAATACTGATCCATATTACAAGATTCGTTGTCTATTTGACATACCAAATAGCAGCTTCAAAAAGCACTTCAGGGCAAGTGACCAAAGCATCGACAAAACTATGATTCTATTCTTTGGAAAACATGGAACCAAACAGTTCATACGCGGCAAGCCAATTCGTTTTGGCTTCAAGTTGTGGTGCCTTGCTTCAACTGATGGATAAATTATTTCACGCTGAATCACACTGTGGAGCTGACACTAAGCTGTCAGACACTGGCCTCGGCCAAGGTGCTGATGTAGAGTTGGGTCTTACAGAAAAATGCGGTTTGTCAAATGGTTCCTCTGTTACCTTTGACAAACTTTTTACCTCTTTTCCTCTGCTTGATGAGCTGAAGAAAATGAAGAAAAGCGAGAAGAGGTTCTTATGACTGCAGTACAAAAAATCGTGTAAATGCAGTTGCATTTTGGCATAACACATCTATTGTAGCATGCTCTTCAAATTATGCTGGTGCTGCACCAGAAAGTTTCATCAAATGGGGGTCCAAAGAGGAAAAAAAGAAAGCCAATGTGCTGATGGCACACGCTCTGATATTGTATAATCAAAAAATGGAAGGAGTGGATCTGTTTGATCAGCTTGTTGCGACCACTTGCTCAAAAAAGCAATGAGGGCAGATTCTTTCATGGAGACTCAATGCTGCTATGACCAATGCTTGATTGCAGTACAACAAAATTACAGCAAAATATCCCAATGCTTGCTTCATCCAGGCGATAAAAGTTGCTTAGTTTGCAATATACACAGCAAGCGATGGAAAACTTACGTAGAGATAAGTTCGACCATGTCGTGATCAAAGGCCAGTCAAAATACAGACGCGGCAAAACTTTATGTACCAAAAAGAGAAAAATGACCCTGCGCCCTTCATCCTGTTTTCAGCGCTTTCGTAAAATCAGCGCTCTGTAACATTATTTTTGCAAACAAACTGCAGCAATTGGTTGTACTAAAACCGATCTCTGGCTTTACACAGGCTTATGTGCAAACAAACAAGCATTGTCGACATGTTTCCGCTGTCTTTGTTCACAATGCTTCGATGCTTGCAAAATAAATGTTATTCAGAGTCTATATTTGCAGTGACTCATATTCATAACTTACCACTTTTATAAAAAAATACATTGGAAAACAGGGATAAATATAGGCAGTAGTCATGAAAAACAGGTTCCTGTACATGGGCCCCATGAGAATATTTGATTTTTACCAGGCAGAATATTTTGGGGCGCTATAAACCACTCAATAAAGTTGTTGCATTTTCGACTACATTCATGGCCGTAGGCAACTTAAGTTGCTTTTAAATAACAAAAAAATTGCCGAAAAAAATTTTTTTTCGTTTTATGGCTTAGGGTAAATAAAAAATCAACTGCTTAAAAGGATTTGAAGTTAAGATGAATTTTTGATTTTGGCGTTTATTGATTAATAAGTAATCAATGCATTCAAACTCCATTTGGCTGTTCAATTTAATTCAATTTCAGCTACTGTAGTAAAACCATTTTTAATTAATTTAAATAATAAAAAAGATTTTTGGGCCTTATTACCTGCATATGCAACAAATGATAACCGATGTAGCATTATATAAAAAGCATTCAAGTTGTAAAATTTTTAAAGATTACTATAAAGTATAAACATCACTAAAATCGATACTTAAATAACATATTTGGTAAAAAGCCTTTATTTTTCTACAAGTTTTGATGACCCAAGAACAACTTTCACTCGAAGGAGCATCCTCTATTTTCGAGCATTTCGCTTAAAGTTACTTGATTTTAAAAAAGAGGACAACATGCAAGTTGCTCGTGCTGTTTTTCTTTGTTGGCAACATGACACTCTTTCTGTCGTAAAAAGGAAACAACATGATACTGCATTTATGTGAGTTCTTTTAAATTGCTTTTCCAGGTGCAAGGACCTGATCCAGTATTGATTCATAGCTCAATCAAAGCTATAAATTTAAACGCGGACTTTACCGTCCTCAAGGCAATTACCAGCCTCAAGCATTTCATCAATCACAGACAATTCAATGAAATTATTTTGAAAAGAAAGATATGTTTTAATTCTACAATCCTTCCACTTTTTCACAAAATTACAAGTCTGAAAATCGTAAGTGAAGATAGGAAATCATAAAACCTCGTACCTAATTGGCAACGGAGCATACGAGCGAAAAAGGGCATTAACAATTTATTAAACTAAGGCTGAAAATACAAGGAAACAATAATGAGTATACCACCCAACCAATTTTGACGAGACCATCCCTGGACGCGTTTCGTCCTTTTGGACTCATCAGCAGGGCTAGTCCCGTCACAAGCAAAAAAACCCACTCATTACTGTTGTCCTTTAAACGAGCAATGTACTCGCAAAAGTACTAAGATTTGAACCAACGATGTCTTGCGTTGCTTAACGGGGCGGGTTGACGAATTGGTTGGTTTTCGCTTCATATCCACTAGAAGATCAGTTTACGCAGCATAGCGGACAACTGACCTGAAGACGTTAGGTTGAACGCTATATATATAGCCTCGTGCCTTGCTTTTGCAATGCCATTATGCTCCCGGCGAGTGCCCTAACAATCCACAAGGTGGGAGCCGGGCGACCTTTGATAGAAGTATCGAGCAAACCCATGCCAACAAATTTTCACTCTATCTCATTCGCAGTAAACCGGGCCTCCTACAGAGAAACGGGAAAATCCATGCCAACTCTTTTCAAGTAGGGATATTCCTTGTACGAGGTGCATTCAATAAGTTTCCAGACTTTTTTGGTATGGACATTTTTATTAACCGTACAGACAAAAAACTCTAGTCCCCTTCAAAGTATTCTCCTCCGACATCAATGCACTTGTTGCACCGTTCCAACAACTTCTGGAAAGCCCCCTGGAAGTCTTCTTGTGTGAGCGTGTTTAGGACCCTCGTCACAGCCTCTTTCATGTCCTCAATTGTGGAATAACGATTGCCTCTGAGGTTTTCCTTGAGCTTTGGGAATAGCCAAAAGTCGCAGGGAGCAAGGTCCGGGCTGTAGGGAGGATGGGGAACCGTCTTGATGCCCATCTGGGTCAAATAGTCTGTGACGAGGATGGAGTTGTGGACTGGGGCATTGTCCTGATGGAAATGTCACTGACCTGATTCGAAGAGTTCTGGCCTCTTCCGATGGAATCTCTTCCTGAACTCCCTTAAAACTTCAATATAGTACTCCTTGTTGACTGTGATTCCAGTGGGAACCCAGTGAATGTAGATTATGCCCATGCTGTCAAAAAAAGGGATCATCATGAGTTTCTGGGTGGACTTGCTCTGTCTGGCCTTCTTGGGTCTGGGAGATCCAGCATGCTTCCACTGGGAACTCTGTCTCTTGGTCTCTGGGTCATAACAATAGATCCAGCTTTCATCGCAGGTTACCAGGGCATCAAGAACTTGGGGATCTGAATTAATGAGCTCGACCATCTCCTTGCTGTCATTGCAACGTCTTTCTCTCTGATCTTCCTGGAGCACTCTTGGGACGAACTTCGCGCAAATCTTCCGCATTTTCAGTTCCTCATGAATGATTATGTGTACAGCTCCCACACTGACATTAAACTGTGCGCTTAGTGTCTCTATAGAAACATGACGGTCCCTATTCATGAAATCGTTTATTTGGCCAATCATCTCTGATGTTCTGACTTCCCTACTCCTCCCACATCTCTCATCATCCCTCAAGGACTCACTGCCTTGCTTGAATCTCTTGTGCCACTGAAAAACTGATGATCGATTCATGCAAGATGGTCCATAAGCAGTCTGAAGCATACCATACGTTTCCGTGGCAGTTTTTCCAAGTTTAAAACAGAACTTGATCGCATATCGTTCTTCTAATGTGTCCTCACGTCCACATTGCATTTTTGAAATTCACCAGCTGTGACAATCAGGATTTAGTAAGGTGTACTCTAATTCCTACTGTAGCTATAAATTTGCACCTAAACAAGAAAAAATTGGTCAATCATCTCATAAGGAGTATAGTAACAACATACTGAAATATCTCGAGTTTACGGCAATTATAAATGCCTGTACAAAAAAAGTCTGGAAACTTATTGAATGCACCTCGTATATTCAGCCTTAATAAATTGTTAATGCTCTTTTTCGCTCGTGTGCTGCGTTACCAATTACGTACAAGATTTTATGAAATTAAAAGTGTAAACATATAGCAATGACACCTTACGATTTATGGTTAACAAAATATCCATAAAATAATAAAAAGTTCGTTTTGCAAAAGGCATAAACTTCCTCCGCTTTTATCTTCCTTGATTGAACGGATACCTTGATATGATTGTATTAACATTTGGATTGTGATAACAGGTTTTTGTTGCAAATGGATTGGGGTTTTAACTTATATCCTTTTAAGAGATTTGGATCCTGGACCTTATGACTTGCAGACACTTATTTGCTGCATGTACCTTGAGCGGAATTGCGGAGGTTAGTTAGGGGCTGAACATTTTAGTTTGTCAACCAATGTTAAGCAATTTATACGAAAGACCAGCAATCTACTTTCAAGTGTAGCTGCTGACAAAACACACTGATTCAACCTATGAGATCTCATCAGTGCAGTTGGTGCCGCTAACCAACTATGCTTTAAAATGTTAAACAAATTGATCAATTAAGTAATGAGACGTAGGATTTATCGGAAAATAACAAAATCTGTTTAGTTGTCTGTGCCGCTACCAATAGTGCTAGAAAGAATTGAATCCCTAAACAAAATTCGGTTTCACTGCATCGGACATCAGCGACTCGAAATCATACCATGCTTACTGGAACGGTTTACAACATTATTTGTTTGTGCAGAGAGCATCAGTATTTTGGGTTTGCTAACGAAATAAAAGTAGATTGCTGGGTTGTATGATCAAAGCCAGCGGGGAACGCTAGTTGAAATGGACGTTTCCACAAGTTCGAGCCTCATTTCACCATATAACATATCACGTGATGGTTTGGTCGGCCAATGTAAATGGACCACTTTCAACTGGCTATTGACCAGTTTCCTGGGTCTGACACTTTTCGTCAATGTAATGGCGGCGTTTATTATTTTCCGTGTACCAGTTACCAATCACAGAAAAACACCAAATCCCGTATACCTTTGCATCCGGCTATTGAATATTACTGACATGTTGCAGGTAAGTCAACAATGATATTGGAAAGAAAACCCTGGTTTTTCAGATTAATTCCGAGCCTCTTGAACTGGTGGCCACCATTTGTTAGCATAAAACAAACGAAAGACTGTCATCAATTTGTCGTTTTTTTGATGATGACTTTTTTTGTAAGACGACTAGTGGTAGGCGCCCTTCTGTCCGTTTTTTAGGGTGACCTTTGTTTGGAGATGAATTACTTGAGGCAACCTTTGCATTTGGCTTAAACTCGAAGACTAAGGGTTGTTGCAGACCCCTAAATAATTTCTCAAAGCCGCCAGTGGTCTTTTAACCCCAGTTTATGAACAACACCATAAGATCCTGACGATTGCTTTCAACTAACTGATTCAGTCATTTTTTCTCGGTGTTATGCCACTGCTGTCGAGCGAAGACTGCGAATGGCTCGGGGGGGAGAGTTGCTGCAAGGCGATGGGTTTCTTCGCGCTGCTGTTTGTCATGGTATCCCCTCTCATCACCGTCATAATGGCTGTCGACCGTACAATTGCAATCTACTGGCCGGTCAAGTACAGAGAATATCTCGGGTTGAAGGTAGGTATACGTAGGTAAGTTTTCTGTTTAAGACCCATCGCATGATGTTGAGTTGTTTCAGGCACTCAGATTTCTCATCACCATCTTCGCCATTTTCATCTTCATCCTTATATTTCCTCCTCTTCTTGGAGTGGGGGAGTATCACGTGGTGAGAGGGAGAAGACTCTGTCTGCTTGACACGATTACCAGTAAGTTCAGTGGTGCATGTCGCTGAAACTATATAATTAGGGTGGAATGAAAAAATTTTTTCTCTCAAATCACATTTTAAGATGCATTAACAGTTGCCCCTGACCCTAAAATTTATTTCTAAACTATTTTTAGAGTTTGGAGGTGCAGGCATTCCGCAGTGCGTTAGCGGGGGGGGGGGGGGGGCATTTTCATCAAATTTTTGACGTATCTCAGCAACTACTGGGTCAAGAAAACTATTTGATAGCTTAAAATGTTTGGAAGATGCAGGTTTGCATGTTCTCTAAGAAAACCGTTTACAAAATTTTTCCTAAATTTACAAAAATCTGTTTTTGACATGTTTCATATCTGTGACGTCTGTTTCGCAAGACATTTTTAGCGTTTTTATCAACTTTTTAATTACAAAAAAATTTTAGCAAACAGTCTGAAAAAACAACTTAAAAAACTTTCTTATGATTAAGTAGACTCGGCTTTATCTAGTTATATTTGCTAATTCAACGTGATCGACAATATTATCTACTATGCTATTCAAAAGAAGATCAAATGTTGTGATATGCCGGTGTTTATTGGCTTATCGAAAGGATAACAATTCGATATTACTGTCTTTTTTCTTGGCTGTAATTTGAAGACACATACACTCCCTTTCAAATTGTTTTACTTGACTAGATCTTAAGCCATTAGCTTGATGCTTTTTTCATGGGAGTAAGATTCATTTAATATTCCTTGCAAATGTTTGTAGGTGAAGTTTTGTGCGTACCAGCATTTGAGGTACAGTATGATAGCTAGAAAATCTTTAAGAACTAGGTCTCGTAAATGTGGTGATCTGTATGAATTCAAAAGTTGACAAACTTTTAAACAAGGTATTTTACCGACAACTAGAAATATTTTGAAAAGATTATTCTACGAATCTAATTGGAGACAAATAGGCTCGTGAAATAATCTGCCACTACTGTTGCTGAAGAATTGGTGTAACTTGGGAGTCACTGTAATGTTACAGCATCAGTATACCCGGAGAATATCACGAATTGAAAGGTTGGTCAAGGATTTCCTCAAAATTGACTCGGTACCTAAAAGCAGAAGAAATGGTTCAGCCTTTAAAAGAAATGTCGAATATTTCATGGTAAATGTAGACACGTTATTCGATATTTTTTACAAAAACAATTCTCAACGCCGCAGACTTGAAAAAGACAAATTGTTGAGGATGAACAATATAGGTTTTGCATTTTATGAAAACCAAAAGGGAGCGAGGATTGGCAAATATACCAGTATCCAAGAAAAACCTAATAACCCCGATTTGACCTTTATCAAAAGGGCTTCACAACAACGTCTGACCAAAAACAAGGATCAACATCCGGTCGCCAAATGCAACATCATTGAAGGCAAAACAAATACTTGTGGTCGTAATGCAGTTGTAAGCAAAACCAAAAGTGTTGGTGAAAGTTTTTTGAGATGCCGTCAACCAGCAACAACGAGCAGCTTTCGAAACAAAACAGAAGAACATTGAAAGAAGTTGCGATGGTATGTAAACGATATGGAATTTCTGACCGTACTGGTACTGCTGTCGCTACTGCAACGTTTAAAGCTTTTGGAATTGTAACTGAAAATGAAAGCAAGTTTGCGATCGATCGCAGCCAGTTGAAAAGAGAACAAAGTAAGGACACGAAAGAAATCAGACTGGAAGAAGATCACTTTTTTGGTCTTGAAACTCTATTTAAACAGACAGAAGAAAAGACGCTACAATAAAAAGCAATCAACGAAGAGGAAAGTAGACCTATTATCGAGAAACCGTTATTGAGGAGCATTATGTCATTGTGGGTGAGCAACACAAATGTTACTTGTCTCATATTACGCCTGCTGGAGGAACTGGTCTGGAAATTGCTGAATCAATATTTCAAGTTATTTAAGAAATCCAATTACAAAATTCGTTGGCCCTATTGGAACGGACGTAACGGCAGCTTTGACTGACAAAAACACTGGTTGCATCGCTTGTTTGAAAGCAAAATTAGGAGCTCTCTTCCGTGGTTGATATGCTTGCTGCATCTTAATAAACTGCCGTTGCGTCATGCTTTCATGAGTTTGATGATGCAACGAGTGGACCGTCATCATTTTCAGAGCCTATTGGAAAGCAACTGCATGGATCTGCTTCAACATGAGCTATAGAAAATTTTCAACCAATGTCAAATTCAGAGCTTCGTCAACTAACATCTGAAATCGTAAAGGATCTCAGCAATGATCAGTTCTATGCATACAAAATTTGTCAAGCTGTTATATTAGGTGCTGTTGACGAAGACTTAAAGCAACTGCATGTGGCCGTTTACGTTGGTTAACTTTATGCTGCCGCATATTGAGGTTTTATATTTCCGAGCACATCCCTTCAAATTCTTTGCAAGCAATGGCAAAGTATCTAGTCAAAGTTTATTTTTCCTGTTGGTTTTCATATTAAGCAAAATAACAGGCTAACCGAAGGATCATGAGTTTTCTTTTTCATGTTGAAAAAGAATGATGACTTTCCTATTTCAAGAGCTAGAGAAATTACTCTCAAAGTACTTCAAAAGAATGCTTATTTTGCATATCACAAGCACATTTTACTAGCAATACTGGGTGACAGTGAAATAAATGTTTGTGACCAATCAATCCAAATAATCCTGAAGATAAGAAAAGCGGCCTCTCTTGAAGAAAATCCAAAAGCCCACATGTAAGGCAATTCGTGATTCCTCCTATCAACTGCAAGGCAACAACATATTACAAAATGTCAACTTTGTCAGCTACAACAAAGTGCGAGCCTCCAGCTATCAGAGGCAAATCTACTCTTCCTACCAAAGAGTTAGCAGAGAACCAATTGTTGATGCACTCTTGTCACAATCAAACTGTAGAAAGTGTCATGCTCGTGATAGAAGTAGCCACCGCTGTTGAAAGATTTTCACAAAGAGATGGGATGATAAGAACAAAAATTAAATCCCGTCACCCAATGAAATGCTTTGAATCAAACAATTCAATGTTTAAAAAGACAATATGAATGTACATGGAGCACATTGTGTTTGGTTGATTGCTGTGATTTTTAACTAGATAGGGACTTTTGAAGACTTGTAACTTTTGAGGGCCGGAAACATTTATGCACTCATCGATATTTCTGTTCTGCAGGAAATGTCTGCATTGTTCATAAATTAAGAAAAATGCAAACGCGATATTTATGGTTTATAGTTTGATGTACCAAAGCAAATGGAAAAATCAGAGGCATACCTAGGGTTCGGTCCACCCGCTCCAGTCTCATAGTTTGCCGTCCTTTGAAGAACAAACACACATGCAATACACCTGAACCTTTCCCGCAATGTTGTGTGATTTCCTAAAAAGGTTTAGCCCCTCAAAGTCCAGAGGAATTTTAATTATTGGAGTAGAGTCGTAGCTGTTGAAAAAGCATCTTGAAAATACTTGTAGATTATGAAAAAAAAATTTTGTAAATTTAGACACTTTGCAGGCAAAATATGTAAAAAAGTTCTCTTAGAGCACATATAAGCCTGCATCTTCCAAACATTTTGAGCTTCAAACAATTTTCTAGCTGAAATATGTCAATTTATTGAAAACGCCCTCCCCTCGCTAACACATTTGTGGTTGCCTACACCACCAAAATGGCTACACTGCAAAAATAGTTTAGAAGTAGTTTTTAGGGACAGGGACAATTGTAAATGCATCTTAAAATGTGATTTGAGAGATAAAAGTTTTTTCACTCCACCCTACGGTAATTTTCTGCTTTCTTTGAAACTTCTCATAAGTCATTCCGACCAAGCAACGTAAAGTAAATGGAACAACCCGGCCCATCGGCATTGATTCCCATGGACAACCGGGTCAACCAACATTAACTGCCATGGGACGCCTATCCGATGTAAACTCCTATGGGACGTCAAGGACACCCAGCCCTAACAGATATTGGCTATCGCGAAAGTAAGTTCATTTTCTTTATTCTAGACGACGACGTTGACCGTGCGTACGTAATCACCGTTCATGCAGTCTTCCTCACATTCCTGCTCTTCATGGTTGCGAGTACGGCTGCTTTCCTGCACAAGTTTGATGCTCTCTACCGCAGGAGCGAGGTAAGACCGGTCAGGGTTTTGCCGCAGCACTGACCGCAGCAATTCATTTAAAGTAAATTGTTTTGACTCGTCTCGTTGACGCACCCGATGCTGACAACGCGCAAATCTGTCAACCCGGCAACACAAACACATTGCGTCATCATACCAGCGGCTTGTTTGTTTTGATCAATACAGGAAACTCCGAATGACGACATGCAGCCTTACAGAACATCGAGACCCATCGTCGCTTAGGTTACTGCAACGTTGAAAAAAGAAGGGCATTATCAAAAGTTATATTTGCTTTTGAGACACCACTGCAGGAAACTTTTCCCGAAATTGCTGGCTACCCCCAGATTTCCGAGATAAGAGCAACGAAACAAACTCCCACTTGTTACGGGTGCCAATTAGAGCAATTGATAGCGGTTAAACTATATATGGTTTCTCTACTTTATAGACTATCAATAGACAAAAGATTTATTATTGTTATCATTCTAAACTGAAGGTGAACCCCTTGCATTTTTATTTGAACCCAGACAGTAGCTTAGCAGACGGTCAGATATGAATGGTTGGCCTGACGTTTGATTTCGCGAATAGTTCACAGGCAAGAAATTACCAGCGGTATAATTGACATTGCTTTGCGCCAGCCGCTACTCTTTCACATCCTGTGCCCGCTCCCCCCTCGCATCCTGTGCTGATTCATTAAATACTTCATTACTGCACGGCATTGCAATTTCCTTTTGCAAACATGCGACCCTGAGCGTTGTTCGCCTCTTTACTCTGAGTGGCGGGAAATCATAATAACGTCATAAAAATTGCTTCTAACACACTAAAGCGTGAGATGGGCAGGAGGTGGAAACTACAAACAAATACAATTTAATCTTACCGTGAACGCAGCAACTAACTATCAGAAGAGTGCTGAACCCCCTCCGAATTAAATTCAATCAAATGTTTGTTCGTTTTGCAGAGAAGCAAAATATGGCGAAGAAAAGCAAACGGCGCCACCATCACGACTGTGGCCATTTGCAGCACGTTTGTTTGTTGCTATACCCCTTTTGTGGTGAGTCCCTCATTATGGTAGGTCTCCTTAGGTAGAAAGTGCCCTATTGTGATGAGTTCCCCTTTTGTGGTAAAGGCCTCTTCTCAGTAAGTCTCCTTTGGCGTTAAGTGCTACTGAGTGATGAGTTCCCGCACATGGTAAATACTGCTTTGTGGTGAGTCGCTCTTTCGTGGCAAACGCTCCTGTGTGGCCATCCCCCTTTTGTGGTAACTGCTCTTCATATGATAGCTGTTTTATTTAGCATATGCATCTCTACATCACAATTAAAGCACTCCCCGTTTAATGGCCCTAGATAATTCCTTGAAGCATAGACTAGCAAGGTACTTTCCTTTGCCTAATCCTACCCAGTCAATAGCTTTCCCCTAAAACAGTGGTTCTCAAACAGTGTATCGCGACGCCCCGGTGCGTCGTTTCAATTTTCCAAAGGCGTCGCGGGATATTTTGGTTTTGTGCCATTAAGTCTAGATTTTATTGCGTCAAAAGAACTCTCATCGTAGATTCCTTTCTTACTTTCTTCTGACATTTTCACAATAGTGTTTTTAATACACTGTTGTAACGGTTGACTTGTTATTCAAGAATCAAATTGCAGAAGTTTAACTTAATTGGCGAAAAATATATAAAGAATAAAGCATTCAGTTGTATGTTGGATGAAAACAGGAAAGAGGAGTTACAAACTTAGAAGAGCGTAATTTTACGATTGAAGATGACAGACCAATCCAAAATCTCGGGAGCATCGGCATAGGGGCAGTTATTTATATAGATTATGAGTCACATTTATCTCGCAGTACGGCAAACTAAACAGTAGGATGCTGTCTAGTGCGTCGCAAAGTCTCACAAGCTTTTTTAAATGCGTCGCATCGCAAAAAGTTTGAGAACCACTGCCCTAAAATATAATTCTCCCAAATTACATCTCTCTTTTCCCCCTATACCAGCAAAGCATCCTTTACCATGAAAAACAGCCAGCCTCTTCATATTTTTGATCAATAATAGATTCGCGTCTTGTACGAAGCTTCGACAATGGAAAAGTCGCCTGGCTGGATCACGTGGTCGACGTTTGCTGTTGCTCTTTTTCAGCCTTTTCTCAACCCAATCGTGTGCCTGCTGTGCAACGTGCGATGCCGACAGGAGCTTACCGTGAGTTTATTTCAATCTGTGTTGTTTCAAAAAGTTTCTTAAATAGTTTTTGCAGATGATATTTCGGCGGCTGCGAGATGCGGAATCGAATCTTTCCTTTTCTCGCAGAACGGGAAAATGGGAGACACGTGAGTGATCGATTTAACGAGTTAGCATTATAAGGCTACCGGAAGTGCGTGCGGCAATGGCGTTCTATAACAAACGACTGCTATTGTATTAAAAGCATTAATCAATGACAAATTAAGAAAGGAGACGCAATATGCTGTTACTCGCGATCGATAGAGTTACAATAAAAGTGAAAACTGTACTCTGAGGCGTAAAACAATGCAAGCGGGCTTCAACAGTTGGCCGCAAGGAGGCAAAAACAGGGGCTCTGATTGAAGCGCCCGCGCCATACCTTCTGTCATTTAGACATCAACGAGCTTAAAATTCTTATTTCATTTTTATATTTGGCGCCAAAGATCAACATTTTTTGATTTTTGCTTCGTTTGAACATGATTGAGTTTTGAATCAGGAGCAGACAGGGCCAGGGTGAGGATGTCATTGGCAGTGTGGCCACCAAAGCCAGTTTCACCCTTGAGTGTAGCAAAAAAGTGATTCACTAAAACCAAACAATTATACTTTATATTAGGTTTTCAACGGAACTCTCAAAATTATTTTGCTTTTCAAGCCCATAAACGCTGTTTCAAGCGTAATAGCTGTATTTTTGGGCCGCATATCAGATTCACAGAAAGAGAAAACTTTCTATAAACATATTTAATCAGCTTCATGCGCAAATTCAAATACTGGGATAGCTAAGTCTTTGTTCATTGATTGCCAAGAGCCTATGCTGTATTTGCAAACCGTCTGTCTGACTGGGGCACATCGACGGGTAGACCGCCTCATGCTTCCACCACCAGTTTGCCACATGAAAATGGGAGTGGTTTTTTAAGCGCCTTGCCCAAGGACAAAAGCGAACTTGCAGGCTTTTACTTCACACTATCACTAAGTGCTGAGCGTCAAGCGAAGAAGCTGTGAATACCGTTTTTGAAGACTGGTATGATTCGACTCGAGAACTGAAACCAGGTCTACCATTCACTTATCACTAAGCAATAACTGTTTATGCAGCAGTGCGAAAGATTTAAAATGATTTCCGAGGGATGCGAACCCACAATCTCCTGGATATTAGCGTGTTGCCACCAGAAGTGATAGCGACTACGAAGTGTTTGCATTGCAAATTTTGCCCTTAAGACTTATTTCATAGCTTGGTGCTGACAATAATCCCAGAGTTAAAACTTTGTAAAAACTATTTGCTGAGCTGGAAAAAATTCATTTAGCATTGACTCAATAAGTATGTTCATATTTGCATTTGTCTACCCAGTCAATCAAATAATAACAAACTTTAAAATGCATCTTGCAGTATCAGCGCATCAAGTTTGCGGCAAAGAGTGTTTTTAACTGGTACCACAGCCATAGTGACGCTGTACGGCACAATGCAGAGTGGAGTAAATAATAAAAATTTCTAAAATCAATTCAATGCTTTCATTTTGTGCTGCATAATGATGCACAAAAACAGTTTGAAAAGGTTAGATGCATGTGCTTTTATCATGGGGGAGGCACACTCTCCCAACATTTTTGAAGTGATTAAAATAGGCTGAAATGCCACATCTCCTGATCTAACGCAGATAGAAAGTCAGTTAATGGTTCAAACGATTCACAATGACCAAGTTTATAAGGGTTTTAAGAAGAAAGTTTCGGCTAATATAAATGAAAACAAACAAAAACAACAAAAAGTAGTTTTTGATCACTTTAGCTCATCTCAGTTCACCTGGTGTAGGCACCATTGCTATTACAAATTAACTGCTAAAATGATCAAAAACCTATTTTACAGTTTGTTCAATGTAGCCTACCATCTCAGGATAGATTTGTAACTCTAATTACAGACTTTACCATTGGTGATTATTATATATATCAGTTGATTGAGAGCGTGATACCTCTGCAATTAAATCAATGCAACATTTTAGTACAAAATCTCAAAATGTTACAAAAATAACAGTCCTTTAGTAAGTAAGTAATTAAGTCAGGAAGTAATTTTAGAGGTAAGTAATTTTATAAGTCAGGAAAATGTACTTAAAATGAGTAGTATGTTTTCACCTTCTATGGAACCATTAGAGCTTATCCCTTTTTTCTAAATATACAATGCCACAACAAATACATGTTGGTGGGAAAAATGTCTGTATTAGCATAAAAACTGGTTGTTACTATCAAACTTTTTCATGAATTTTCCAGAATGTATTGTTCTTTTAATTATCCCATCTTTTCTTTCAAATCCAATTGCACTTGTACTTGGTTTGGTAACTAATATTCATGGCGTTGATAATCTAATCTAAGTTGAATTTCTTTAATGGTTTTGACCTCAGTATTGGACATGATTTTGGTAAGTGGTAGTTTCGATCGTGGAGCGGCATTTGATCAACGTATTGGTATCTAAATTGAAAATCTTAAGCAGGCCGCAATGTAAACATCTGCTGAGTATAAACGCGTTTTTGAGTTGTAACGGTTTCCTGAAATTAAGAAATGTATAATAAATAAAAGCTCAAAAGCCACAAAAATAATGCATTTACTAACTAAAGCAAGTGTTTGCTCCATACAAGACTATCTTAAAAGAGAACAAAACTTTAAAGAATTCAAGCAGTTATAGCCTACTGTCTCAGTACAGAAAAAAGACAGGGCGTTTTTCTTCAAACGCAAGAATTATGCCCGGAGAATAACGCGGCAACTAACTAACTACATTACTGCAGTAATACAACAATTTCATAACAAGTCTTGACATTGTAATCAATCGCTCGAATTTTAAATTAACGAATCTTGAATTCAAATGGCAAGTTCTATCAATCAATATGTCATTCACAGCAAGACTAATAACCCTTTAATTATCATTATCCAACATTACAAAATCACATTATCATGATGTGCAAAGCAGCCATTTTTTTCCAAAGTAGTTTTGTGATTATTAGTGTGTGCACAAGCAATAATCCTTTCAATCAGCACAAATGAGTTTTGGGAACCCTCGGTAACTATATTGTGAGGTTTTGTATCGAAACAGGTGGGAAAATATACCTTTATTGCAAACTCAGCCAATATTGACAATGGATGAGGTGGATTTGCGCAACTGCATATAATCGTAAAATTCTACATGCTAAAGCGAACCGGCGGGAATGACAAAGGCAGCCAACTTCGGGAAATTTTAATTCATCGTCCACATTAACTTGTATTATAGCGGTAATGCTGTATGTAACATAATAACTGCAACAACCATCTAATAGCTTTTTATTACTCTTTGCCTGAAATATTTTTCATTTTCTTTGACCATTGTCAGTGTTGTATCTTTTCTTCCATCCATGAAAATATCTTGAAACAAATTTAAACATTGTTTCGACCTATCAGGTCTCTTCAGCGCAGTTGGTGACCAAATTTAAACATATTTATTTATTTCTTAATTCTTTTCTCCATTTCTGCCTCTCACAGGTGCGCTTACTGCTGTCTATCTCATTTTCCACATTTGATCCACTCACAATTCCACATACTTTAGAGCAGCAGTGGCAGCAACAGCACCTGCACCACCAATTAAAATGTACTTGTCACACACCATTGCCATTTGAGGCAAAATAACTTGATTTTTAGTTTTAAGTTTTTTTAGTGGGGAATGTTTTTTTTTATAATCTGAAGAAGATGCTAACGTTGTCATTGATTCAGTGTCTGATGAGAAGCAATCAAACGAGCTTCCATCAATACTAGTGGAGCATGATGATACATCGCTGATTTTTTGTTCACATGAAACTTTTTCAAAAAGTCAATGTCAGCTTGTTCAAACTTTTCCACTGCATCCAAATATTTTCCAACTCTGGGTCCTTTTTGATCTTCATAAATTTGCCAATCCAATTGCAGCATTTTTACTGCGTACTTTCCTCTAATTTTCTTCTTCTGGCAGTCTCTTTGCAAAAAATATCAAACAGCTGATCTATGTCTTCTAAGAAAATTTCTAGTAGCCTATGTTTTTAAATGCAACAGTAGGTCTTTTCCTTTGATAAATTTCCATTTTATTAACCCTATTCGGCCCAAGCGGGGCAAAAATTGCCCGAGCAATTTCCTCTTAAGTACAGTTTTGTCCACAATGGCCCTACAATATCAAGATTTCATGACTTTTCCTAAAAATTATTCAATTTATATTTGACAAAATTTGAGTTGACTGTTGGTTGTAGATCGAAAGTTATTAGCAAATTTATCCATATGACTGCTAAAATATGCAGACATATAGCTGAAAGATAAAAAAGATAGTAACCTCACTCTGCGCTCGTCGTAGCAGCCTGAGAGCGAAGCGGGCAAGTCGTAAACAAGAGCTAACCAAAGTTCACGAAAAACTACTTAGAATCAATTGCCATATATAGCATGTACATTCCCTAGAGAAAGTAACTTATTGTCTGGCTGTGACTTGAGAAAATAGAGTAAACGCGTTTTTTGCGAACAGACAACGCATTTGTTCTTGAATCGTATCATCACAAGCAAAGTGACCGTTGATGAGTGATGAGCAATATCACTTTGCCATCGCATTGCTAACTTTAGAGTAAATCTTTGTCATACATAATTGTAATTCCATAACACGTGTTGTTACGGGACTGTTTCTACCGCGCAGCTAGACAGATATAAAAGTATGGTTATTTTTTGTAGTTTTCAGGAGAAACGTCACCCAGTAACGAATTGTCAAATATTCGGAAAATCGTTCAGTGCGATGCTTCAATAAATAAATGCCCGCGTGTAAATATACACAGTAACAAACACAATAATGAGAAAAAAGCCTGTTCGGTCATTTGAAAGCATAACAAAAGTTTTCAAATTGTGACCTACATTGGTGGCTCCTTATAATTTTCCCGGACTTAATTAAGCAATGATATTCAAAGTGTCAAAAACAGCGGAGAATATTTTTCACAAAGCTTTCTCTAGATCACAGAAATGCTAGTAGGCAATTTTGGCTTAATTATCACAAAAGCTTCTTCACAATTATCCTAATTCTGGTTTCACGAAACTATAAACTACCCAAAAAAACTAAAACAAAGTCAGTGGTATGTTTAGTGTAAACTGTGTAATAAATAATGATCAAACGATTCAGCCACTACGCTATATTTCGAAGTGTAATGTTGCTTAAATTTTTTGCTGCAACGAGTTTGCCATGCTGTACCATAGGTTTGCAGTTACGCTTTCTGTCAAAGCAGAGATTTTGCAAGTAAAATTATTGCTAAAATGTTTCATGGGAAAAGAATAAAAAAATTTAGAAAGAAGCTTGAATCGCAAGTTCACGAGCAATTTCCAATGTTTCATAGATATTTAGAATTGACGATTTGTCAAATGAAATAAAATTTCGCGATAAATAGCCAACGCAGCTCAAGTTCATCAAACCCCTGACATCTTTCGCCCAAATTAAACTGCAACGTGTAACCAGAATTAAAAATAATAGATGATTTATCGGTACAACGAAAAACAAATATTATTGCGTTTGTATTTTGAAACTAGATTACAAATTATACTGATTGTTAAGAAATTCATGTTTCCCATATTCATACGAAAATAGATCTCCAAAAAGAAAAATGATTCATTACCTCCCAATGCCGAGGATGGCCAGTCCGCGGTCGGAGTTGATTTACAAAGGAAAATAAGGTCATTGCGCCTCCCATTCATGGGTGCTGGTCCGTATGGCGATTCATATGCACCACTATTACTCAACCTCATTCGACTTGCAAACTGATTATTAAAGTAAGTAACGAAAAAGTCTGTGGCCCACCCGACTTACGTGCTGTGGCCCACCGGTTGTATTTGAGCTACATTACATTTTTTTCGTTTTGCACAGTAAACTTTTGGCCATTATCAAGAATTACTTTTTGATAAATACCGCTTTACTAAGTGCTAGTCTACAAATTGAAAGACAAAATTTGGTGCTACTATAGCGTGAGGTCTACCACACTATAGCGTGAGATCTACCTCCGGTTACTACTATAGCGTGAGGTCTATCACTGAATTATTTACCCCTCGATAGCTACACACTTACCACTTTAGCTATAATAATTCCAAACACCACACATACATTCCACACACAAAGGTAAATTTATTCTAACGATACACACTTCGTACATCTTCTAAGAATGACACAAATCATTGGCTAGAGTTAGAGTTAGGGTTGGTCGTCGCACTAAATCAGTCTATTGAACCACGCAATACAAATTCATTCGATTTTGAGATAACTTTGGTTTTACAATTAGTACACCCATTTGTTGCGCTACGTTCAAAATGAGGCTTGTCGAAAAACATTCAAGATAAAATCTAAATCACCCTTAGTGAACCCAGAGAAGAATCTTACGATTCATCGCAGTTATGTGCATTTCCAGTGCAGTCTACCAAGCAAGGCAGGTGTGAAGTTTGCGCAGCTGAAGCCACCGGCCGTGAGAGGGATAACATGGGACGTGTTTTTAGCCAATGCCAAAGATGTGGTAAAGCTGTATGCAAACGGCATTACAGTGAACCCTCGTTTATCGCGGGGGATACGTTCCAAAAATAACCCGCGATAGGTGAAATCCGCGAAGTAGTCAGCTTTATTTTTTACTGTTATTTTACAATGCAATACTGTACTGCAGAATGAAACAAAAAACAAAACCTCTTTTCAGGCCCAAAATGTGTTTAAGAAATAGAAATATTAACGTTTTCTTACAAATAACTATAATAGTTTAAAGAACGGTGTTGTAAAACAATGTTTTTTATATAGCAATGAATACAATGAATCAGGATTCACTGTAAAAAAAGCACTGTAAAAAATTCCGCGAAGCCGCGATAGGTGAAGCGCGATATAGCGAGGGATCACTGTACTTCAGATTCTGCGGCGCCTGTCAGTAACTGGTTGGTGTTACGCTTTTTGTTCTATGGTGTGGTCATACTACAAAGTTTTTTGAGGCGTTTTTCTATCATTTGTCCCAGTAAAGAGCTCTACGTGTTTTTCAAACTTACGCAGCATAAAGTGCGCAGCTAATTTGTAAAAGTTAGTTTCCTCCGTCGAACATGTAGAAATACAAGGTTTTCGTGTGCATATAACCACACGCAAGTAATTTCTTACTCTAAACTCCATTATAAAGTGTAACAACGACTTTGGCTTGGAACCCACACGCGTAGTGGTCTTGCCGACAATTATATTTGCTCACTGTCGACAAATCAGTGGGGACAAATTCAAGCTGATAACTGGAAGCAGTGGCGACTCCGGCTTTTCATGGCTACCCGGGCTCGTCACTGATAGTGTCGCAAAATATTGCAAAAACAATAAATACAGCTCTAAAACTAGCGAGAAGACAAAAAATAGCAACAGTTTATCCAGCCATTTAACTATTGTAAAACGCCTTTATTCATACAGTTTAAACAAAACGCGTGCTTTTATCAAATGTGCCCAAGCAAAAAAGCATCTGAAAAATTGCAATAAACGCTCGCTTTGTTAGAGCTCGGGCAACTGCAATCAAGCCCGAGTTGGATTTGATGCGAAAAAATGCTTGAAAAATCGTTTCTCTGTTATTTCTATACAGCGTGTCTGACTATTTTCCCCAAGCCCGAGCTAGACAAAACTACATTACACGTTCTTTCAATTACTCTTTTTATCTACCTTTTTCTGATTGCAACTTGGGCTATTTCTCGCGGGCCCGAGTTCAACAAAAAAATTAAACAAAAAAGTGTCTGAAACAACGCAATGAACGCTCGCATTGTCAGAGCTCGGGCAACTGCAATCAAGCCCGAGTTGGATTTGATTCGAAAAAAATGCTTGAAAATCGTTTGTCTCGTTATTTCTCTGCACAGCGTATCTGGCTATTTTCCCCAAGCCCGAGCTAAACACAACGTTGAGCCCAAAAAAGCAACTGCCACCACAAACACCGGTGGTTTATACGATGCCCGGCTTCTTTTTTGGACTTAATATAAATTAAGTTAAAAAGTTTGAAACTTGTTTTGCAGAATTTAAATTTAACAAAGCCTTCCCTCATTTCGTAACTCAGGCTCAGCCCGAGTAGCCCGAGTGCCGGAGTCGCCTCTGACTGGAAGTAAAGCCTTTTGTCTCAAATTTGTAGTTATATCGCTGCTTGTTCTGGCTTATTGCACTGGCACTTCGGGGCGTTTAGCCGTTGCATCCGACTAATATATAAGTCAGCAACAGCTTTTGTTACTATTGCATGTTCATTAGAAGTGTTCACAGCACCGGCAACTTTTTCAGCATTAATAGCTACTCGCATTGACAAAAAACAACAGTAGTTCCTATTAATATGTCTGCAATTGAATGGCTATTTGGTTGAGGGGATTGCAATTACAAAAGTGTACATAGAACTTTAATTCCTGCAACAAAGTCATACATAAAGCAGTTACTATTGTTTACTCATAGTTTCTGTAGTTAGCATTGGTATAATCATCAAACAAAATAAATTATTCAAACTCAATCTTGTTTTACTTTGTTGTATTCATTAACCCTAGAAAGACCAAACGGGTCAATTGACCTCTTTCGATTTTTGTTTTTTTAATTACTACCATTTTTCTCCAGACTGTGAGTTGATCTTTTTTGACTTTTATTTTTTCACATAAAAGAATACAAAATCACATTCTCAGAAAAAAAGTTGCATGCAACAAGACGTTATGGTCCAGTTTACTATAAACGACCATACGGGTCAATTGACCCCCTCCTCAAAATCCTCTGCATTTCAGCAAGTGTGACAGACTGGAGCAGAGCATTTCCCACAAACAAAAAGTAAGCAATTGGCACACTTGACTTTCGTTTTGTTGGATTGGCACATCCGACCTTTGGTTTGTTTGAAAGGACGTAAATCCTCATCCTCTCCTTGGCGTATCCGCTTCAAGCGTAATATGTATTGGGCTTTCTGCCGCCTACTTCTCTCTGCGGAGCAAAAACTTTCACCAAGTTTGATGAGAAAATCACGTCTTGAACAGGTTGATATCGATATATCTGCACATATAATGTTTGTGTCCAATGCCGTGATATCCACCAGATTGAAGAAAGCCGCAAGGGACCATCTTCGGGATGCAGCTTTTGTTGAGTATGTGCGAAGCATTTCATCAGCTGTGTCTACTCCTCCTTTGGTAGCATTGTAATCTAAGAAGGCTTGTGGCTTTTTTGTTCTCCATAATAGACAGTTGTTGTTTTGTGACTGGAAGAAAGTAAATATACTACTTCATTTTTCTTGGCTTTGTAGCTAAGAAGCATAATATTTTCTTCTGATGGCGTTCTTTGTTTTCTTCTTGCTTAAGAATAAATAAATAATTGCTGGGCTGTCTTCTACTTATAGTAATAAAACACAACTAAGTAGGTCTTTCTTCGCTTTTAAACGCTAAGAGGTCAATTGACCCGTATGGTCTTTCTTGAAGAAAAAAATCTCGGTCTTTCTAGGGTTAAATAAAAACAAGCATTATAAAGAAGGATTATCCACGCTTGACCTTAGTGCAGCCGGCCTTATTATTATGCAAAGCCTAGGTGATACTTATCGTAATAGAAGCTGTGAAATCTAGGTCATACTCATCGTAATATAGAAACGGTTTCATAAACTTTATCTCAATGATATCAGCCAGGGGATAGAGGCAAGCGTAGGCAGGCGAACAATAACTCGCAAGGAATTTTGAAATAGCTGAGCACACCAGTTTCATGTTGTTGACTTCAAACAAGCGAGGGAATTTTCGCGCTTTTTGTGGTGTTATGTAAATTGCGTCAAATCCGTTTCTTGACAACAAAACGCTTTCGTGTGAACAAGACATTAAAATTAGTTCGAAAAAAATGATATTGCCCGGGTCCAAATTTAAACTTTCGTAGTTGTTATACCAGTAAATAATGTTACCGATGCCTACTAAATGTTATCAATTGTTTAGCGGCGATCTATTCTTGGACTTCATAGGTTACAAGAGTTCGCCGACATTACGTGATCAGCCAAGCGCAACTGGCCTAAAGTAGTCAATTTGTCTTGCTGTCAGGAGTGGAGAAGTGAATGAGAAATATTTGTTTCCTTTAAATGAGAACTAACGGCAACTATCAAAATTTGACTCGCCTTCAGATTAATTGTTTTCTCTTCTACAAGCAATAATTTCAGAAACATGTTAAACAAAAATACAAAATAAAATAAAATCTTCTTCCGTATGCCGGTTCAATCGTTTTTCTACGTGGTGTAGTTCAAAAGATATAATGCTTTAAACTTTCGGGGCAAAAACTACCCCACGTTGGACTTAGCACGACGCAAATCTCTTGGGCCGAATAGGGTTAAAGTCTTTGATCAATTTATCAATTTCTTTCATGACCCCATCGAGCCCTATGCAGTACACATTGCAGTGAGCCCATTGGTCTATCAGTTCCTCTTCAACGACATTCGCAGCTTGCCTTGTTCTCCAATTGCTTTCTGGAATCAGTTGCTCCAAGACTTGTCTTTTTGTTGGAAGCGCACCTTTAGGAAGAAAGTCCTTACTTGCAAAAGAATAGGCCTACACTTCATTTTGCTCAGATTTTCTTTTTATCAAATTTTTGCCAATCAAAATGTTCCAACATTTTTTATTTAACTTTGTCACAACAACAAAAGCATAATTAAAAATACAAGGTGCGGCAGAAGTAACGCACTTTTTATTACTTGAGTTTTCTAGTATCTGCTTGATTTCCTCTTTATTTTAGAAACACACCGTTTATGTATCTGAGTTTTCTACTTAAAATTGTTTCCTTTTAATTTAGAAATTGTTTTTTCATGTAGATGGCTTTCCATATATAGAGCCAGGTGTTGCTGGCGACTTTCTACTTGTGGTTTGTAGTTAAAGTTACCGAGGTTGCTACACCATTCTCCTTTTTAAGCACGCACTGGAAGCGCAGACGTGGGAAGGAACAGAGGAGGTTGCTGAGGTCGCAACATGCCTTCCCCGCCAAGGTTGAGAGAGTGAGGTTTCCCGGCCGAAGTAAGTAAGATTCCGGCCATGACTTTGCTTGGAAGGCGGTCTTGACGTTAGGGTTCGGTAATTCGACGATGGCTTGTGCTGCTTGACTAAAGACGCTGCCGTCCAACTACATCGGGAGAATTGTTGCTGCCTGTTCAAATCACGTCGGGGTCACCATTGTAGCGCAACAGCAGGCATCTGACTGAAACCCAAGTTAAAATGAGTGCACTCCAAGTGGCAACTAATCACTTTTATCATGATTGCTACTAACCGTAGATGGCGATATATATATATATATATATAAAGCCAAGTGTTGTTGGTAATATTCTGTTTGTGATTTGTAGTTGAAGTGGCCACAGGGTGTTAATTCTGCCGCACCCTGTATTTCAAATCTAGCAATTAATGTACTCATGATTATCACTTGATTCAATTGCTTCAAGCTGAATAAATACAGATGTAGCAACTTCAACTACAAACCACAAGTAGAAAGTCGCCAACAAACCTTGGCTTTGTAAACGGATCGGCATCAATGATTTGTAATTATCATGATAGAAGTGACTAGTCAGCGCATGGAGTGCACTGATTTCAGCCTTGACTGCAGTCAGATGCCTGCCGTTGCGCTACAATGGTGACCCCCCGAAGAAGCTGCATCTTCTCCAATGTAATTGGACGGCAGCGTCTTCAGTCAAGCAGCACAAGCCATCGTCGATTTACCGAGCCCTAACGTCAAGACCGCCTTCCAAGTGAAGTCTTGACGGGAATCTTACTTACTTCCGCCAGCAAACTTCACTCTCTTAACGTTGGCGGGAAGGCATGTTGCGTCCTCAGCAACTTCAACTACAAACCACAAGTAGAAAGTCGCCAGCAACACTTGGCTTTATAGATGGATCGCCATCTACTTTCAGTAGCTATCATAATCGAAATGACTAGTCTCCACTTGGCAGTCCACTCATTTTAACCCGGATTACCAGGCTTGTCCATTGGACATATTTTTCTGTCCCATCCCATCCCATCCCATGGGATTCCCATCAAAATAGAATTCAATAAAAGTTACTAAATTTATGGAAATTTAAGTATAATGTGAACTAGATAGGACTACACGTACAAAGAGAGATGCAAAACGACAAAATTTATTGACTTTGTTAACTTTAAAGTTCAGAAGAGTTCACAATGTATTATCATTCTGGCACTCATATTCCGAGTCACTGTGCTCATTCAGCAAATTTTCAATTCCCTGCTCATCAACAAGCATGATGCGCAAAGCAGTGTTGCCAGATCGAAACGAAGCTCCTATACCGCTGACAGGACAAAATTACACCATCTAAGATTTTTCTCAAAAACCACTTAAATTCAAAGAAACACCGGTAAACCACTCACTGAATATCACTAAAGTTTCAAGTTATCTTTAAAAACTATTTACCTATCTATTTAGCAATTGAAAGGCAAGGGGTAAGGCAGAAATCTAGCTCTCAATGATATGCAATTTAACTCACCCATCAAGCCCACCAAACTTCAAATCTAACGCTAAAACTAAACCAGGACCAAGGCTAACCTCACTTAAAAGCGAATTCATTCAAAACTGAAATTTTCTGCCTTACTCCTTCTCTTTCAATTGTTGGATTGCACCGTTGGTAGAGTAGCCTTGAGCTCGATCGCCCAAAGTGGCCAGATCACCATAAATTTTAGGGTTTAGTATCCCCTACCAATGCTTGCCTATTTATTTAGGTATAACGTTATCAAAAGGCTACTGTCCCATAGGTCCCATGGGAAATGTAATGCGTGCAGTCCCATCCCATGGGACATTTCCTATGGGAATCCCATTCCCATGGACAAGCCTGCGGATTACAGTCAGATGCCTGCCATTGCGCAAAACAGGCCACATCACACAAAAACCATAGATTGAAATAATACAAACTTTGGGAAATATGTTTTATTTCTCATATTTTTTGCATGTTTTGTTTAATATTATTAGCCTCGTAAATATATGTAAATTAACATTTTATGGTTTTGGTTGGTTAATTTTTTACATTAGCACAAGCTTTCTTCTTAAACCTATATAAACTTGGTCATTGTGAATCGTTTGTACCATTAACTGACTTTCTATCTGAGTTAGATAACGAGATATGGGCATTAGATGGAATATAATAAACATATTGGCCTATTTTAATCACTTTAAAAATATTGGGGGAGTGTGCCTCCCTTCATAATGAAGGCACATGCATCTAATCTTTTAAAACTATTTTTGTACATAATTATGCTTCATAAAATGAAAGCATTAAATTGATTTTAGAAATTTCATATTATTCACTCAACACTAAATTGATAAATACACTTTAGATCCAGCTTGTTTATAAACCAACACCGATTAAAACTTTGAAACACTGTCTTTGTGCATAACTATGAAGAGTTTTATGTTTTTCACTCCACTTTAAATTAATAGGCAGTGGCTATTTTGCTGTTGACGGCAATTTGCCCTTGGAATCTATTTTGAAGTAATCATTCACGTGTGTTTATATAGCCGTATTTGCAATTATTACGCCAGTGACACTGTGGTGTAGTGGATAGTGCGCTGGTCTTAAGATACCATGGATGCTGGTTCAAACCTCAGCTGGCAGGGCATTAAAAGAAAGGCTGTGTACAGTGAAGGTGCAGGCCCGGTATATAAATGTATGGGGCAGTGTACACTGGAAGGGAGTGTACAGGGTGGGGGATAGAGACCTGGGTGTGCAAAATTTTTTAATTGGTTTTTAAAATTGACCAATCAGAGACGACCAAAAGTCACATGTTTAGTACGTCATTTAGATTGACCAATCACAAATAACTCACAGCAAAATAGTCTCTGAGGGTAAATTGCCATCGACGGCAAAATAGCCACTGCCAAATTAATACACTTCACACCCGGGTTGTTTGTAAAACCAAAACCGGCCAAAACTTTAGAACAACATTACTTTGAGATAAATCTCTCCACTATGTTTCAGAATTTGTAGCAGACTTTGTAAATATTTTGCTGACAGACCATCCATTACTGTGGACCTAGTATAGCTCTCACAAGTCGTACGGTCTAAGCCAGTGTTTCCCAACCTTTTTCCTGCTGCTGCCCACCAATTAAATACCAAATTGTAATACTGCCCCACCTATGCATGAAGAGGCAAAAAATCTGAACAATTATTTTGTTAAAATGTATTTTATTTATGAAATCCATAAATGAAGAGACACATATATGCAAAAAGTGTTTATTTGTATAGTATTTTATTAATGAGAACTGTAAGATTGATGAATTTTAACTAATTTCAAAATTTGACAAAAATAGTCTCACGCCATCTCTTTGTGCAACATCAAGTTTATTTCTGTTTTTTCAAAATATGATTCACAGCACTAAATCCAGTTTTTACAAGATAAGATGATAGGAAACCAAAACAAACAATTTTACTTTTATCCAAATCAGTGAATATTTTTCAGAAACCTCAATTCAAAAACTGCTTAATCCCTTCTTTTGAAAAATTATTTTGGACTTTTCATTTTGGATTTTAATTCAGTTTTCTTGTACAGCTATCTCTTTTTCTTCCGCTGCACATAGAAATGGAGACTGAAGCCATTCTGTAGTGGCCAATTCTACCAAATCTTTAAATCTGGTTTCAAAGTCTTTGCTAAGCAAGTCTAAATGTGAGCAATAAACTTGAAGGTCAATCTCACTGAAATGTTATGCTAATGCTGTTGACTACATGTTTGGAAATTGACTGTATACTCTTCTTCCTATGTTTTGTTTACACACTTCTGACTTTTTCATAAATGTCAACACTGCTGACCTAGCTTCAATTAAATTAAAATTTGGTCTTTGTAACTTCAGATTTAATTGGTTTATTTTCTCAAATATGTCTGATAAATAAGCAGCATCACCTCTAATATTATCAACACAGCCGAATTATCTTCACGATTAGAAATTAAAAAGTGCAAAATTGCATCATACAAACTGAAAAATCTTTTGAGACCTGACCCTTTTGAAAACCAGTGTACCTCTCTATGCAAAAGCAGTCTTTTAAACTTTTCATCTTTTTCGCCACACAACTGTCTGAACAGCCTTGCATTTAATGCACAAGTCTTTATTTTATTAATCACACGTACAATCAAAGTGCACTGTGCCTTTATTGACGTGGAGACGACATACGACGGGGGTACCCAGAGAGGAACTGTGGGAATGCTTGCGGTTAGTTGAAACATCAGAGTGCTACATAAAGATTATTAAGGATATGTATGATGGAGCGACAGCAACTGTGAGAAGTGCAGCAGGGTTGACTGAGGAATTCAAAGTAGGTGTTGGACTTCACCAAGGCTCAGCACTCATCCCATTCCTTTTTGCCATCATCATGGACAAGCTGACGGAGGACATCAGAAAGGATATACCATGGGATATGCTGTTTGCAGATGATATAGTGCTGTCTAGGCAAAATTGCAGGGAGCTAAAGGATGATCTGGAGATGTGGAGAAATGCACTGGAGAGAAGAGGCCTGAAAGTGAGCCGGAGCACGACCGAGTATTTGAAGGCTGGGGGCGTGGATGATGGAGAAGAGTTGGAGCTGCAAGGAGAAAAGATAAAGAGAGCGAAAAATTTTGTTTTTTGTTTTATTTGCCATATTTATCCTCCATTCACGAGAAAGCGAATTGTATCGCTATACTTTGGACGGGAAGTCCGCACTCGCTTGGGAGTTGCCTTTTTCGAGGTTTATGGGTCACCTGTCTTCCACATGAAAGTGGGGCGTCCCGTAAAGTGCCTTGCCCAAGGACACAACAAGCGAACTTGCCGGCTTGTTCTCCACAACCTCCCCTAAATGCCGAGCGCCAAGCAGGGAAGCTGTGAATACCAAAACTTCAAATACCTGGGTTCGACAGTTAGTAGCGATGGAAGATGTGAAGAAGAAGTGAGGAGAAGAATCCAAGCAGGATGGATGAGTTGGAAGAAGGTGTCTGGAGTTCTATGCAACAGGAAGTTATCATCAATTGCTAAGGGAAAAATGTACAAGAGTGTTGTTAGACCAGCCATGCTTTATGAATGGAAACGGTGGCAGTGACGGAAAGTCAGGTGGAAAAAATGAAGGTGCAGAGTTGAAAACGGTAAGATGGGCACTGGGAGTGACCAGAAAGGACAAGATAAGAAAGGAATACGTGAGAGGGACGGCGAAGCTAGCTAGCAAAGCTAGCAGATAAACTTTGGAATGCAAGGCTACGCTGGTATGGACACGTGAAAAGGAGAGAAGAAGGCTACGTGGGAAAAAGGATGATGGAGATGGCGGTGCCAGGTAGAAGGAAAAAAGGAAGGCTAAGGAGAAGGTGGATGGATTTGGCAAGAGAAGAGGTGGAAAGGGTTGGAGCTAAGGAAGGAGATGAAGTCTATCGAGTCAAATAAAAAATACTTTTGCGCTGTGGCAACCCCGAATAGGGAGAAGCCGAAAGAAGAAGAAGAAGAATCGCACGTACAACCAAACTAAGACTGTCCTATAATCTCTCGCTAAAGTTTTTTGCACAAAGCTGCCTGTGAATAACACACTGTATTGCAAGCAGGTTTACTACTTCTTCTTTCATACGAGCTACAAGTCCTTTGTGACGTCCCATCATTCTTGGAGCTTCACCTGTGGCACAGAAAATCGTATTTCTAATTGATATGCCTTTTAAATTCAAATAGCCTTTCAGATTTGAAAAGATATCTTCTCCTTGGCAAAAAGTTTTCAGTGAATGACAAAACAATATCTCTTCGCAAATTTTTTTGTTGTTTATAAACTGAACATAAGCTAGGGGCAGTGTCTGATTATCATAGACAGTGGATTTATCAAGCTGTATACTGAATTCTGTTTCTTAAAGTTTTTGAAACACACTTGCCTCAGTATATCATCACTCATTTCATTAATGCGACGAGACACGGCGTTATTGCTAAGAGGAACCGATTTTCACTTAATAGCATCCATTTTAAAATCAACTGCTCACCAATTTTTTGTGTCTTACCACATTTTGCTATTAACTTAGAAACTTTGTACGAAGCAATGAGACCATTTTCACTATCATAATTTACTTTTTCAGCAAACATTGGCAATGTCCTACGCTTGTCAAAATTTTCTCTCATTTTTTGGAATGCTGAAATTGTCCAATCGGCCTTGTCTGGGTGATTTTTTAGCGAACTTTCTTTTAATTGTAAAGGTTTTATAGCCTCATTGACAACACAACATTACACACGAGACAAAACGGCCGAGAAACGTCAGTGGTATAGGTACTAATCCATACCCCAAATGCACGTATTTTATATCATATTTGCGTAAGTAAATGCTTTTCTCTCTTTGTTGACTGGCATCACTATTAGTATCTTTTTGTAGCCATTTGATAAAACTTAACTTTTTTTTTAATGCACCAAAGTTAAAACGTCTTATGGACCATACAGCAGATTCGTCTGTCATATAATCAGCGCATTTGATTACTTTCCGTGCCGTTTCTCACGTAAGTGCCTTGGGCAATGAAAGACATGCGCAATACAGCAAAATAAACGAACAATGTTACGCCAGGTAGAGCAACCTGGTAGGAAAAAATAAGCGCTTACAAGTAGTCGAATACACTAAATTTTTCCTGTTTGTTTAAGTCTAACTTATTATCGCTCATATTGACTTTTTTAGTTTCGAAAATTATAAAATACAATCAATTTAATCAATAAATTAGCCAAGTTGTAAATGCACGTTTGATTTTTTTTGTTAAAAAGGCCAAGTAATAATGACTTACCGCCCACTTATTTTTTAAATTTTTTGTCGCCCACCAATTTTGCACAATCGCCCACTAGGTGGGCGATTGGGACCAGGTTGGAAACACTGGTCTAAGCTCTGCTTTATTAAAAGCCTCTACCTTCTTGTCGGTCACTAACAGTATTGTATTGTCCATGTTTATCTTCCATTAATGCACTGAAGAGACCTTAAGGTTGAAACAGTGTCACTGTTTGTAAATGATCTTTGTAATTTTGACCAATATATTATTGCATAACCCTGTGTGCGAGGTGTACCAATCAACAGCCGCTTCAACGTGGTGGTGCGGTCCCCGACCCCGTTTGGGTTGGGTCGAAATGGCTGCTGGCTTTCCCGAGGGTCCCAGCTACCCCGGGCACTCCCCTCGCACAAACCATTTTTTTGCATTGCTGCCCCCTGAACAACAGCAGAAAGGCAGCACGCAGCGTTTTTAAAATCGGTCGCCTTTCTTTCCCTTTTTCCTACCTCTCTCTTGCCCTTCCTTGTCTCCTCATTTTTCTTCTTCTCCTGATGAGTGGCATTGTTCATCTTGACCCTGGCCCCATCTTTCCCTGTTCAATGTGCGCTAGAAATGTGACCTGGCAAGGGGGGTAAGTGCAATGCTGTACTTGCTCCAATTGGTCTATCGAAAGTGCTCACTATTCTCCATCTCTAAATTCAGAACTCTTGGTAGCTCTCACTCCTGGAGCTGCCCTCCCTGCTGCGTCCTTGATTTTACTGGAGATCCCATACCAACCAACACTGTGACTTCCCCCTCGGACTCCTCCAGCTTGTATACTTCCACTGTTTAATTTGGCCCCCTCTACTAATGCAGCACTACCGCCCCACCCTCGTCTTCAAACCTCTTATCACCCTTCCGCCCATTTTGTATCTCCTCTCTCTGCACCCTCACCACCGCCTCATGCTTCTGGCTGTCTTTCTACTTCTCCTGCTTCGTCTTCACTACTTGACTCCCTCAGGGTTTTTCAATGAAATCTTGGGTATCTCCGAGCCAGGAGCACTGAACTTCTACACTTTCTTTCGTCTCATCTCGCTGACTTTCTCTGGACAAATCCCGTGCCTTTCCCAAAGTCAAGACAAGTGAAGATGCCAGCTTTTTTACAACAATATCGTTCTCATGCCGAGTGCCAAGCAAGGAACCTGTGAATATTTGTTAACCATTGCTCCATCCTAACAAACTCTCCATAACTGAGTCCATTGATTCACGGTGCTTTTTTTCCCAGCATTCGTCGACCTTTCCAACCGTATCAAGTACAACTCCCGGAACCGATCCGATTCCCACCGCATTTCTCTACAAAAACAAGCTTTGGAGAAAAAACACCTGGTGGGTTTTGTTCCCGATCGCCGCTTTTCAATGAATGTGTTTAAGATCTCGTTCACAGGGTCGCGTAAACGGTGATGAACTATACAACGCAGGCGAAGATTAATGCAAGGCCGACGAGTTCCTCGTCGCAGTGACAGCTCGGGCCATCGAGTGCCGCATGCAATGACGTTGCACCACACTTCAGCTCAGTTATTTTTTTCAGACTTTCATCGCAAATCGGCGTCCAAGTCAATCTTCGAACAGCGGCACCATCTCTTCTGAAAAAAATAAATCGGAAGTAAAAAGTTCGCGGAGTGACCCGTTACTTGGTGATCGTCCATCGTCACCCTGCAACCAATGCCATAAAGCGGAATCCTCAAGTGAGAGGGTACAAGATATAACTAAAACCCCCCATTTCATGCACGGTAATGGAGCAGTGGCGGTTCACGATCGTGATTCAATCAAGAAAACAATGAGCACTAGAATGAGCCAGCGCGATAGCGGGGTTTATTCATCGCAACAATTCAAGTGTTCAGAAGATCATTGTGACGTCAAGCAATAGACCAAAGCAAATTTAAGTGATGGTGACGTAACTTGTTTAAATTTGAAATCTTTTATTCGTGGCTATTACTCTATTCGGTTAGCAATGAGTGCCAGACGACAAGTCGGAGAATTCGTGTATTTATGATATCATTTCGGGAAAAGTTACCCTGACCAATTACTGCAAAAGCTCAAGATATGCAGGCCAGTCGTGAAGTCTCTGTGACGTGGTTAGCATTCATTATGCTAAAATCTTATGTACCATAAACAATCGCTGAGCGCTTTTCTGCATGATTTTGCGAGTTGGAAGAGTAACTTTGAGGTCTTCAAACTTTCTCATTTTGCTTTTTATAGCAGTGCAATAGTAAATTTACATTTACAAAGTCACTTGTCTAGTTACTAATTAATAATGGGGCTCGTGTGAGTAATCGCAAATACGTCCTCACAGCGTGAGATTCAACTACGACGTAATATCACATTTTCTTATACGGGAACATTAACAAAAGTAACTTAGCCATAGGAGTAGTAAAAGGGAGCACAAGGGTGATGCCGACCAAAAATTTTTAAATCCCACCTAAGAATGAAGGCATTTAGGGTCAAACAGCCACTTTAAAAAAGTTGACCTCTAAAGAAAGTTGTTCCCATAAATTTCATATCGTTGGCTTTCGTATAGTCTAAAATGTTTCTCTCACGTTTATCAAACTCCCAGAATCATACCACTACCATCGCGTTTGCATGCACCCCTCTGGTATCGTAATTAGCATAAAAAGTGGAGTACAGACATTTCCAGCTAAAAACAAGCATTTGTCATAACTTTGCTGAAACGAGTACTAATTATTGATTGCAGCAATGGTTGTATACATTTGTACTAGTTTAGGAGGCATGCATTCCTACATTTGTCTCGGCTTTCGATTGCACAATTTTCCGAAAATACTTAGTCTGTTCTTATTTCGGAATGGGAATTTTTTACTAGCCAACTCTATAATTTATAAGTATATTTAATTGGGAAGCAAAATTGCTCCAAACTTTCATAGTGATTAAGTTTTCCCTCAAATTAAGGCTTTTAAGTGCGTTGTGACACTGCTTTTGCTTGGGAGGCGCAATCACTTGTTTGGAAAACAATGACTAGGGTTGCCCCCCTTTGACGTTGTGTCTGAGTCTACATAAGAAGCAAGAGCAGATTGCACACGTCGGCACAGTGTTTGGAGAAGCATACAATTGAATTGGGAGCGCAAACTTTTCCTACAAACTAAGGGTATTAAACGCCTTTATTTTCTTGGTACAACTTTTGTTGAGGGCATAACCTCTCATTTGGGGGAAGCAATGCCCCAGATTGACGTAGCGTGAAGTCAACCGTAAGATTGTATATGAAATTTAGAAGTTTCGTCATGACCTGTCGCTATGATAATTAGAAATATTACATTACAAAATTTTTGCGCACGTAAAACAATAATATAAACTAATGTGCAAAAAAAGCACTTGAAAATATTTGGGACGCTCTAGCCCGCTATAGCCCTGCCTCGCAGAGCCTGCCAGCCAACTGTTTTCTATTTTTGTTATTCACACCATTGTGTGTCCTTGTATTTACCACTCTTTTTGCTGTCGCCCTCATGTGTCACCGCTATTTATAAGTGTTTTTGTGTAGCATATTTAAATCTTTTTTGTTTCGTTGTTGAAGTGCATCGGAAAATAAAAGTGCTCTAAAAAAATTTGCGCTATTGCCATCTTAACTTAGATATAATAAGTTGCATTGGCGTGTCAAAATCGAATGCTTACGTTTTTTATTGCACGCTAGAATCTTAGGGTCTCACAAAACTTGTGACCCAGGGGCATCCAAACTCTAAATCCGTACTTGGGCGTAGCATCTTTTACTGTTAAAACGATGATAGATACTACATGTCCAGTCTACAGACTATCATCCTAACTTTTTTAGGAGATTCCTCAATGCTGACGTGAGCTTCAAATTCAGTTGACAAAATTTGCTGTTCGACTTGAGTTCCTTTAGAACAGCCATAGTTCAATGTTTACCGAAGACGAAAATAAGCAAAAATCTTGTTGGTGGTACAGAATTTAAACATAGCTTTGAAAAAAGCTGTTTGAGCCATAAGCTTTTCGTGACGCTCTCATCAATGGCAATATCGCGTCAAAAGGGAAGATCTACAGTGAGTAAGTGTTTTATGTGGTTAATTTGGACGTTAGGCAATCAAGACGAGTCATTACTCATTCCTCAAATTCACCTTTGAAAAAAGGAAACAAAAATGTCTACCGTTTCTTGATGTTTACGTCGAAAGAACAGATGTTGGCTTTGAAACCAGTGTATACCGGAAACCCACTTTCACCGGCCAGTATTTACGCTGGGAGTCCTTTAGTCCTCTCAAACGTAAAATAAGCCCAACATCTACATTGCTGCATCAAGTTCTAATGGTTTGCACCAAGCGTAGACTCAATAAAGAAATAGAACAGATCAAGAAAATATTACTGGACAATGGCTATCCTAAAAACGTCATCAACGCCCAGATTGCCAAGAAAATCGCTTAGTTTTCCACCCTTAAGCGATTTGGCCCAGAAAAGTGCACGGTGTACTTGAGGGTCCCTTGGATCGGTAAACCCTATACAAACTTCGAAAATGAAGTCAAAACCACCGTGGAAAGCTGCTATGGTTCCGTCAGCACCCGCTTGGTCTTTACGTCAAAGTGCATGCTGCCTGTGGCCCGCAAGGATGTTGTACTTACCACTCACAAAAGTTCTGTCATATATGAATATAAGTGCCACTGTGATAGTCGGTACGTAGGGCGAACATCTCAACGGCTACAGAATCGCATCAACAACATGTTCCGCAATGGTTAAGACAACAATTGACTCGTCCACGCCGATCTCAACCACACAGATCGTGCAAACGAAAAGACACCAAACCGGATTGTGACTCTGCCATTGGTCAACATCGTTTAGAAAATGAACAATGTGCATTAAACTATGATAACAAGTAGTTTTCAATCCTCGCCACAGCACGCCGCTTTTTCCAGCTTAATCTCTTAGAGACTGCTTATATCAAGACCCAGCGCCCGGCTTTATGCAGACAGAAAGAGTTTGTTTATGCTCTCAAACTCTTTCGATAATCGCGGCATCTGGGCTCCTGCTGCGCTTTCTCTAACTTTCGCTATTGCGAAATCTTTCTTGGGCGCGCTTTACAACACTAGCGCTATCATTGGCTCGTCTTGATTGCCTAACGTCCAAATTAACCACATAAACACTTACTCACTGTAGATCTTCCCTTTTGACGCGATATTGCCATTGATGAGAGCGTCACGAAAAGCTTATGGCTCAAACAGCTTTTTTCAAAGCTATGTTTAAATTCTGTACCACGTTAGTGTTTGTTAATTGAGATCCGCGATGTCATGGCATCACTGTTTGTCTGCGTAGTAGACCTAATGTTCAGTGGCCCATCTTGAAAAAAAATGGAAGAGTGGGTTTTATTTCGATGTAGCATAGCTTGCAAAATATTGTGTTTATTAAATTTACGATTTCTAACTCCAACCAAGGACAACCTGGACCTGGCCTACTCTGAGTTCACAACACTACTAAAAGCTGCTGCCAAGGACTCCATCCCATGTGGTTACAGAAAGTCATACATACCCAATTGGGACACTGAGTGCGAGAAACGGTACAAAGCATACCTACAATCTGAAGGAACCAGCGAACTACAGAAGAATGCAGCTGCCTTGTTTGATTATCTTGACAGCAAACGTCACGAACGATGGATAGACACTATTACAAGCATAGATTTTACGCACTCATCACGAAAGGCTTGGAGAACCTTAAACAAAATCACAGGAAGGGAAACAACGCCCAAGAAATGCCCTGTACCACCAAACCAATTTGCAAAACAACTGCAAGACAATGGAAGATACCCCAACGCAAATAGAAAATTTGCGAAAGCGATCCTAAAAGAATCAGTCGAACTAAAAAACAAAAACACCCACTCAGATCATCATCACTTAGAAAACGACATCACAACTCCTGAGGTATCATTTGCAAATAAATCACTAAAGTTAGGCAAAGCACCTGGTCTAGACGGCATCCATAATGAATTTATTAAGAATTGCGGAACCAAACTGGTACATTGGCTAAATGAATTTATAAATATACAGCATGTTGTCGCCATATACGGATCCCAAAGCAGTGGCGTCACGCTAATGTTGTTAGTCTTCTCAAACCAGGCAAACCTGAAACCTCTCCTCGAAGCTACCGGCCAATTTCCCTACTGTGCACAACATACAAACTGCTGGAACGAATACTCTTAACACGAATTGAACCCATAGTAGACAAGCTATTACCCAAAGAGCAGGCAGGATTTCGAAAGGGTTGCAGCACTGTCGACCAAGTGGCTAAACTTACTGAAACAATCGAGGATGCATTTGACAAAACAGAGATAACCGGATCAGTGTTCATTGACCTCACCGCTGCCTATGATACAGTCTGGCATCAAGACTTGCGTGTAAAACTGCAACGATTGCTTACCTCCAACCGCCTAATTAATTTTATAATGTAATTACTGTACACTAGGTCCTTCACTCTGTTCACAAGTAATGGACAAAAAAGCCGGTCCTTTAGATTGAAAAATGGCGTTGCCCAAGGATCCGTTCTGGCCCCTTCTTAATATAACATCTACACAGCTGATTTCCCGAAAACATCTGGCAACTGCTTCATGTATGCTGACGACATAGCAATCACCTATTCTGCATCAAGTATTGCCAAAGTCAAAGAAAATCTATCTAATGATATGAAGACCATATGCCAGTAGGCTACCTACATGACTGGCACTTAAAGCTTTCCCAATCAAAAACGGTGTCATCACTGTTCCACCTTAAGAACCATCTTGCTTCGAAATCCATTAAAGTAATCTTGGACCCCAACACAAATCTGAACTTTAAGCGATATCCTACATACCTTGGAATCACCCTAGATCGGAGTCTAACATACAAATACCACTTGCACAAACTGAAACAAAAAGTGTCTTCCCGAGTGGCACTGGTGAGAAAACTGTCGGAAACTAACTGGGTACCTCATTTGACACTTTACGAACCTCCACTACAGCACTTGTATTTGCACCAGCTGAGTATTGTGCCCCTGTCTGGTGCCAAAGTACCCACACAAAAACAATAGGCATACCTTTGAATGAAGATATGCGGATCGTCTCAGGCTGCCTCCACGCCACCTCTTTAAATTTTTTATCACCACTCTCGGGAATACAGCCACCAAGCTGTCGCCGGAAAAAACTCTGTAAACGCTTATACTGCAAAGCAGACAACACTGACGATCTTCTACACAACATCTTGTACAGCAAAACTCTTCCCAAAAGGCTTAAATCTCGCAAATCTCTTCGCCCATTTCTGGAATCACTACAAGGCTATGACCCTCAGCAAAAACCAATACCACATAAACTGCAACCACACATCCAAGACTGGTCAAACAAACCGCTAGGACAAGGCCTCCCACGAAATTCCTTGGTCCAACTAAATAGATTGCGAACCAGAGTAGGAAAATTTGGTGACTCAATGGAGAAATGGGGATTTGGTGATGACAATCTATGCCAATGTGGAGAACTCCAAACTGCATGCAACATCGTCAATGACTGCAAATCAATAGAACCTCCCTGCAACCTAACAGATGTTGACAACCCTATCCTCAACGATATCTGATGAACTGCAACTTCGGATAAGATTACCATACGAACGAACGAATTGACGATTGAAGCCCCAGAAGCGATTGTGTGATCAAAGTTATGCCTGCAGTTAATCGGTGATATTTTTTTATTGTTCAAGGCACATACAATATAAATGTTTCCATTGCTATTCTGATAAAGTTTTTACGTTACGACTTCATGCTTGACAGCTATAGGGAAAAGCAGTGTAATATGGATCCCCTAAAGGTAAATGGTGCTAATTCCAAGGGTAATAATTGCACGTTGCGTAGTCGTCATCAAACCCTTCATTTCCAATTTCTTTAAAATTTGACACTGATAAACCCTACCTAACTTGAATTACATTAAACACGAATCGAAACTGAAATGATAAAAATAAATTTTGCTGAACCTAACCTAAATCGTAGTGTTAGATTCAGCAGTTCCACTTACGCAGATTCATTTAGCAAACTGGAAACCATAATTGCTTTTGTGGTCGTAAGGAGTTTTTGCCTGATATCCAAAAGAACTATTTCGAAAAATAGGATTAGTAACCATAATTTTGTTTTGTGCTAGTGCGAGAAAGCAAAATAAAATCGATATTTTGATGTTAAGAATTATTTTGCAATTTATCCTCAAGAGTTGTTACGTTACCATATAATTGATTTTCGGTAAATCTTATAAGAAACCAGATCAGGTTGATTTATAGTACCCGACTACAGTATCCCCCAATTTGTTTTTGCGTTTCTACTTATGACGTAAGTTTAATCATTCTTCGTTGTAAAATATACTTCTAGGCATATCTACATACTAAATTTCTCGTTTGTAGGTCCAATTAATTTCATTATAACGAATTTTCTGTACTTCAAAAAAGACATTTAAAAGTAGAGCTATATTTTAAAATCTATTTTGACCTGAGGCAATAGATTACAAAATTTGTTTCTTGAATGTCTTTGACTTATTTTAATGTATTTGTGGTGGCTGATTTAAAAAATAGTATCAGTTTGTTCTATCATTAGGACTTTTTGACTTATTTGTGATTTTAATATGGCTGGTTTAGTCACCAGTGTGCTGCAAGCATAATTGTTTATGTACGCTCGTACATTTACAACGATTTCTTTTGTAACAATTACACTGCGGTGTGGGCATCAAGCTCTTTATTTGTTAAAAATAGTAGTAAGCAGCAAAGGTCAGAGCGCAAGTATTATGGTTACAATTAGTTTTTTATCTTCTGTGCAATGGGTCATATTTAGCACCAAACAAACTTTTAAACATGTAAAAATTTTCGAGTACACTATAGCGCTTCTTGATCTACCCCTGAAGAAACACAAAGCTTGTACAGTTAAGCCTTTTATAATCAGGTTCCCATCTACGCAGGCGTAGACTCAAAAGCGGTAAAGTTTACTTGAAAAATTAATAACGCGATTAAATAGTTTACGTTTGTAGCTAAATATTCCAGTGGCGAAACTTAATCAAAATTTTATCAAAAACCCAATTTCATAAAACAAAGGTTTCAATTTTTTTCATTTCAGTAAACCTGTGAGTCAAGTCACAATATTCGAGTCTCGAGTCACAGGTGTCGAGTTTCGAGTCAAGTCGAGTCACTTTGTACAAATGACTCTATTCAAGTCGAGTCTTTTTTTACACCGACTCGAGCCGAGTCATTGACTCGAGTCTTCCCAACACTGCCTTTAGCAGCCAGAAGAGTTTGTGCGGACCGTCCTTTTTGCCGCTCGAATCTTGTAGCTGGCTGTACGCTTACTTCAGCGCCAGTGTCAACTATAAAGTTACGTTCGGATTAACGATCCCACACGTACAAACGGCTTCGTTTGCGCCGGTCATCGCCGTCTTTAATGACCACCGGCTGCTTTGTTTCCCTCGTACCTGCATAGGGGACAACACTTATGTTTTTGAGTTTTGCTCTTTGCTTCCTCATATCTAATTGTCCATCATAATGTAATCCTTCAATTAACAAATAATTAATGTACACCACACAGTGCCAAAAGCATTTGTATGGCTCAGATATCACTATTCCGATGTTATTGACCCAATATTGCATCATTATAATTTATTTCAAGTTTAATTATTGCAGAATTTCGAGAAATTGCTGAAACCCGTTGTTTTCTTGCCTTTTTTTCTTTGACTGTAAACTTTTCTTTTGTAACAATCTTTTTTGGGACAAATGTCTTCCTTATAAGCAGTTAACAACTTGGCTATTTGCTCTTCACCAACATTGATTTGGGATGTGGCATCTGCTGTGTTTGTTAATGGAGTCATAAATATGAGAGCTAGCTTGACTGATTGCAGGAATGCTATCATTTTTAGAACTAGTATCGTGGTTGCTGACTGAATTTCCGCTGGAATGAATATTGAAAGCTGAGCTGACATCAAGTACAATCTATTCATCTATCAATTTCTCACTGAAAGTTCTTGACGTCAGTCTTTGTTTGGCTTTAATTTTTCTAATAAATTTTAGCAATATGTTTTTTGTTAATACGAACTGATATCATCATTGTCCTTTTGCTACACCGGTCTTGGTAAAATTCCTCTCTGTCTGTGGAACATCCGTTGAACTTTTAATAACTGAAAATATTTCTATGAGATATTTAATGAAGTTGGAATTTCTACTTTAATTTTTCTTATCTATATACAGTTGACGCCGCTTATTAAGCCCACCTCGGGACCGGATGATTTTGGGCTTGTTAAGCGGGTGGACTTGTTTACCGATGGAAAACATCCGTTAAAATTGGCTGATGATTGACGGAGTAAACGAAACTGTCTTTCAAGGGGAAGCAAAATCGGTGACGAGTTATCCAAAATGACGAATTAGACGATGACGACTTAAGCAACTTGATTTGTATATAAACCACAGCAGCTTTGTTCGGGACTTCGAAAAATTGACCAGTTATGCAAAATGACGAATTAGCCAAAGACGACTTCCACAAATTCCACTGTATATAGAAATAAAAACATGCTGAAGTCAAATTAACCATACTCATTACTCAATGGCTATGTAGTTTATCAATTCAAGTAACATATGCAAAGTATCGTGGACCCAAAAAAGAAAAATTAGAAGGGAAACGATCTGTCTAATTAATAGCGGAAATGCTTTCCACGTTGAAAAACAACAAAAATTAGTGTCAACACCGCATGTCTAGCGCAAGTATAACAGATTTTATCAAAATAAACATATTTTTGGGGGTGCAAATCGAAACAACTGAGGGTGTAGGATCAAAACCAGGTCCAATTTTTAAATATTCAATAGTTATTGATGGCAAAAATTATATTACTCCATCCCAAGGAACTCCATTCCAAGGAAGAGGAGGGGTAAACCAACCAACCAACTAGAGCGGTAATGCAGAGTTTTGAGCTTTCGCTTAGCAAGTGGTAGGCCGTGTTCAATTTCCTTGTCGAGTCATACCAAAGACTTTAAAAGCAGTATCCGCAGATACCAACAATGTAATTTAGCTCGAAAGGAATAATGTTGACAGAAACTTGGCATGCTCATCAAGCGTATTCTTAAGAAAAGTACTTAACGAGATTTCTCTTATTTTATAAGTTAGAGTTAGACAGTTGGCAAGACCATCGCGGCTGGCCAGTCTGGCGTAAGTTTGGAAAACCGGGTATAAAATCATACAAAAAAATAACCAAGTTAAAATCTATTAAGTAATTTTACTCATTTGTTACTCATGTAAATATCAAATTTAAGAAATTTTAGTAAGTGCACCAACTATTAAACACAGTGCTTCAACTTGTCTTCATGTGTAGGCTTGGTAGATTGGCGCAATTTTTCAGAAATATTCAAACGCATAAAATCTCCTTGATCACAAAACTTCGCAATTGCATCTCAAAGAAGAGATATAAAATGAATTTTGTTGAGTAAGAATTCGACTGCGAATGATAAACTAACAAACAAGTTTTTGAAGAATTTTCAAAAAATGAGCAAAGCATGCTCCAACCAACTGAAAAATATAGTCAAATCTACAAGAAGAAATAGTGCGCTAACAACTAAAATAATTAACCTATATAAAATAAAATAATTACAAAGTTTCTTAAAAAAAAATTCATCAACCCAAATAAGGTAACCCCATTTCAGAATCTTCTAAAAGTAGTTTAATCTCTGACATAATGCCTATCGAAGCGGACCTTTTTTTGTAGCCGTGCCATTACCTGCAGCATACATGCAAACATTTAACTTGGTTGGTAATGTAAATTAAACTTCAAATTGGCTGTGAAGTTTATGTCGTCAAAAGTACCTGCTTCCATCTTATGTGGTAAGAGCACCCCCGACTAAGAATCATCAATTTGGAAAGATATAGGGCAAACTGCTCAAAAAAATGAAGCTACTCTTCTTTCACTACTTGAGCAAATTAATTCGCGACTACGTTACTCTTAACTTTTACTCAAGTAAAAATACCTATCAGGCCTATTACTCTCTGCTTTTACTGGATTACTTTTTTGAACAAGAAACTATACTTTTGTTCGTGTAGTTTTTTAGCTACTTCAACCCCCTATGCTATTTGCTACCAAACTCATGTTTTTGAGAAAAACGTTTTGTTTCTCCTTTTTACAGTGTACCACTCAAAAAATTTATAGTAAACGAGATCTATTTAAAACCCTTACCTCTAAGAACATAGCACGTGGTCACCATAACCGTATCGTGCATCGATTTATTGAGCTATAAAGGCAATCTACCCACTTTATACGCATGTTCACATGAATGATGTCGTTACTTCACAAAGTAATTGTATTGCACTGAAATATAAAGCCCCTCCTATAATTTGACGCGTTTCGTCCTAAATCTCGTTTACTTTAGATCTCTTTTACTATAAACTTTTTGAGTGGTACACTGCATCTTCGATACGGATGGGACCCCGTACCAAAGTGATAGCATGCGCTGTGCGCGTGATGTATGCCAAGGAATTTGTTTGCGAAGGAAGCTTGAAATCAATTACAAAATTTGCATTTTCAGGATTAGGAATAGGATTAGATTTTAAGATTTTCCAAATTCAGGATTAGGATTAGGATTACGATTAGGATTTGATGTTTCGGATTAGGATCGGATCAGGATCTGAAAAATCCTAGATCTGCTCATCTCTGGCAGTAACTTGCTAATGTACAGTATATTGTACTAAATAAAGCCTGATTCTTGATAATTCGATGAAATACTTTACAATAAATTCTTCCTACGGGTTGACCAAAAATTGTCAAAAAGTTAATTGTGTTTTGGGCCGCAGGTTGTATACCAAATTGTACGTACTTTAAAAATTACTTGACATACTTGAGTAAATTTTTGAAAATTACTTATTACTTAAGTATTTTTGAAGGCTTACGTGAACTCAGCTCTAATTAATATCTGGCTCCGGTTCCACCAGATTTTTTAATAGAGCTCCAGCTATGGAATCTCACAAAAATGGCCAAATTCTTGGCTCCGGCTTCAAAGTCATGGATTGAAGGACGAAATTCAAAACATATTCAAAAATTTGTTGCTATTAGCGTTCCCACACTTAATGTTTTACCACTACAACCACGGGCTCAATTGAACTATATTCTTTCATCCTTGTCTTTAACCTGTTAGCAAAACGTAGGATAATTATTTCTTTGCATTTGCTAGCCAATCGCTTCACGTAAACAAAAAAACGTCATGGTTGCTTGTGACATTTGAAATGCTGTTGTTAGATCTTACTATATCTCGGCAGTGCTATTTTAACTGAAGTTGTAGGCTACTACACAACATTATGACGACACTTAATTCTTTTTTAGCAGGCAGGCAATTTTATTTTCGTTCAAGTCGTACAGTGTAGCATTAACGAGATTAGGCACATTAGTAAACGAAAAAAGGCAGGCAGGCAGGCAGGCAGGCGACAAAACAGATATACGTTGAAAATATGCCTGATTTTATCGAAAGATAACAGAAAAACATTGCAAGTAGTAGGCATGGTCACCGTGCCTAACAACAAAACTAGCCAAGCAAAACGTAAAGCAGCTGCAAAACACCGATGCTATTTACAGATGAGAAAAAGCCGGAAGTTGTAATCACAAATGTTGAACTACTAATCTGCATTAGAGCACTTCGCTGACTTGGTTAATTTTAATAGACAGGGAAGGGGGTTGACAATATAATTTGGGATTCTTTAAGACTAAAAGTATTGTGCTTTCGAAAACTTTTTTGCTTAAAGGTGGTAGAAAACTTGACCACATTTCCTTCGTTAAATGACTACCAGGTGAGGTAATAAATTAAACAATATTTTATATATGTATCAGCTATGGGCTATTAAAGGAGAGTCCTATGGTCATAGCAAGACCGATGCGCCACTGCCGAAACTTTTAAGATAAAATTATATTACGCCATCTATTTATTTGCAGAGTTTAGGCTTTAGCAACTTCGCAACAAAGATTTAATGGTGTTAACTTCAAAAGTGTGATTGCTACACGTGCTAGATAGTTTTGCAGCTAGTAATTAAGTAAATTTTGTAATTCAATAAATTTTGTAATTGTAATAATTTTGTAATTTTGTAAAATTTTGTAATTGTAATAAATTTTGTAATTCATCAATAAAAGTAAATTTTGTTGATGAACTTATTTTGCCGATTCTGCATTTACAATTTTAATTCTCGAATCCAGTGTTTTCTATGCAATGGCTATACGTATAAATCGCTCAAAATTTGCTCAGCCGTGATTAAAATATATCCTGGCGGTGAAAACCAGTTGCTGTTGCAAAGCGCCAAAAAACAACTTAATATTTTATTTCACAGCAACGTCGTTGAAGAGCTTTTCTGCTACATTGAAAAGGTGTTACGAAAAACACAGAGAGAACTGCATGTTTAGCACTTTATAATTAAATGTCAGTATTAATTCTATGCGTGATTTTCAGTTGAAATGCCGTAAACAGCTTCCAAGTTGCAGTCTAAGCAATTTTATAGACCTCTGCTTCATAGTCTGAACAAAGTTATCTCTATAGACTGTGTCTGTTTTTACTCCTACCAGACTAGCTCAGTTTCAGAATGTACCCTTTTGAATTTAAACAATGAATATTCATGTTCAAAATTTTCCAAAAATGAGCAATATTTGTGATGAAACAATAAATCGATATTGCTTCAAAGCCGATTGCATCTGAATTGCGTGAACTGTACTAATAGGATTGAGTCCGGATTTTTAGTTGTAACTGCAAAGATTAAAAACATTAATGAATGTGCAAAGCACATATTTCACGCTGACTTGTAATTTGTAACAGCACTCCTCGGATGGGATTTAACTATAGAAATGGCGGCATTATTTAACCATTTCTTGCGACACCCCTGAGTTATGCAAATGATATCCTGCTTAGGAGCCACTGCACTTAGCCCAAGGATGAAAACAAATTTAGATTTGAGTGCGTGGGCCAAAGTATTAAATGTCGACCTCTTCGCTACTCATAAATTTAATGTATTCTTGTGCTCAAAAAGCGTATTGTTTAATAGATGACCTGCTCCAATGACAGCTGGTTAATGAACTTCAATTACACTTAGCAGAAATGCATTTATTTTACCACTAGGAACATTATAAAAACGCTTTTGTATTTTTCTTCGTATGGGCAAGATTTTTAATTTTTGAAGAAGTATCTCAGATTGTGAGCTTCTCGTTTGTCTTCAGTTTGACTGGGTCACCACGATCAAATAAAGATGGAGGCATCCCATTAAGTGCCTTGCCACGGACACAACAAGCAAGGGTGCTAGCTTGTTCTCCACAACTACCTCTTTTGTGTTGAGAGCAAGGCAGGGAAGCTGTTAATACCATTTTTTAGTCTTTTGGTATGATAAGACAAGAGAATGAATCCCAAGTCTACTTACTGCGAAACGAACGCTCTTGCCATTACGTCATCGCGCCGATTACTTTTGTAATTAAAAGGGATAACAAGTACGGCGGCTGCCAACAAGTACGGCGGCTGCCTGCTGCTGTTTTCTCTAAAATCGTGGCAGACAATATTTTGACGATACAAAGGTTTTTTGATATGGGGCGCCATTTGTTCACCGCTGATTACACATGTTTTGGGACAACATTTATGACTAAATCAAATGCATTTCCTGGCTTTTTCTCTTTACCTTCTGCTTTTTCTTCTCCTCCCTGGCTTCCTCACGTTTTTTAATGGAATACCGGGGGTCTCCGAGCCAGGAGCAATAAATTTCTTCGCTTTATTTCGTCTCATCCCGTTGACCTTATTTGCATCCAGGAATCTAACCTTAACTCATATTTCTCTTTCCGTATTCCTGGATTTTCTACTCTGATATCTGATTGCACCCACTCCCGGTGTGATATTTTTTCTACTGATGTCACACACGCTAGCGGCGGCGTCATCATTTTCGTCAAGCAGAGCTTATTCTTCTCTGAACTTTCTACCTCTTCTCTTTTATCGCTTGACTCTTACTCTGATTATGTAGGAATCAAAATCTCTCAAAACGATTTCTTCCCACTCTCATTTCTTAATGTTTATGCTCTCTCCATTTGATCTTCTCCGACGGATGGCAGAACCAGTTCCTTTTATCACTCCATTCTTCCCTCCTTCATAAATCTCTTTATTATGGGGCACTTCAATTGCCATCACTCCTTTGGGACTCAAAAGGTACTTCCAACCCTCTTGGGGCGGAAGTATTCGATTGGGTCATCTCCTCTGACCTCCTCCCTCTCAATGACTTTGGCATACCTACTCTTCTCCATCGCTCCTCTGGCATGCGCTCCTTCCCTGACATCTCCTTTGCTCTGTTCTCTCTCACCCTATCTTGATCCTGGAGAGATGCTTCAGAACCTGGGTTCTGATCACCTACTAATTCTACTAACCGTCCCTCTCTCTCCGGTCTTTCGCCCCAACGAACGTCTCCCTTCCTTGAATTTTCGGAAAGCTCGTTGAGATGACTTTGCTTTTTACTTTGGTTCTCACTGTCCTTCTGCGGAGGAATACTCGTCTCTTTCTCTTTCCTCTGCAGCTGCTCTCTTTACTTCTCTGACACTAAATGCCCTCCTTACAATCTGGTGCTCTGGACTGACGGCTCTGTTCATTTTCCTTTTTGCAAAAGCGGCTCTAGCGTACTTGCCAACTGCTCTCTCTGTGGCATCGAGGCCACCCTTTTCTTTCCAGCAGGCCCAGTAAGCTCAAGTTTTTTCGCTGAAGCCTGTGCCATCCTGCAAGAACTTTGCTGGTCTCGGCAACATCAACAAGCCTGCCACTTCTCTTCTCTCCTCCTCTTCCTATCTGACTCTCGCCCTGTCCTCTCCTCCATCTTTTTTTTTTACCTTCCTTTCCTCCATCTTTTCTTTTTACCTCAATCTCTCTTGCAGATCTGGCAGAAACTGTCCTCTCTCTCCTCCTGTTCCATCAAGGTACACTGGGTCCCCGGAAACTTGTTTCTCCTGGTGAACAACGTGGCTGATGAGCTAGCCAGACGGGGAGCGCTACTTGCGCCCTCAGCAAGCGTTTGTAGTCTCTCTTCTCTTATCTCTCGTATCCACTCTTGTCTTTTCTCGGATTGGAGGCATACTGTCTCATTGAAGTTTTTTGACACACAGGTTCCCTCGATTTCCACCGAGGAACTTCTGCTCCTACGTCATGCTCGCTGTGTTCTCTCTCGCCTTCGCTGCAACGGACACAGTCTTCTGTTGAGCTCCTATTTGTTTAGAAATGGCAGAATCGAAAATCCTTCTGGCAGCACTAGCGGACATTTATCCCAAGACACCTCTCGTCTCATTCTGCACTGTCCAGCTACGGACTCTTTGTGCCGCTCGCTCTGGCAATTTCTTTGGCAATTTTCTGTCTCTTTACGACCTCTGGTCCAGGCCCTGGGGAGTTGCCTGGCTTCTGGAGTCCCGTGGTCTTCCGCCATGCCCCCATCCCTCGGAAGGGGTCAGGAAACAACAGAAAAACTGAAATTACAGACGTAACAAAGGGAGTTAGCAAATTCAGACGTTCTTAAAGTTGTAAACAGGATTACGTCACAATTTGCCACTTGCTATCACAAGATTCCATTACCAACTATTTATATACACGGAACATAATTAAATATAAGAAATCTGAAAAAAGAAATCAATACTAGTAATAAACGAAGAACCTTTGAAACCCTTGAAACTCACGAAACACAATTACCTGTTTTGCAAAACCCCTGTTGAAAAGCACTGATGTGGAAGGATCAAATTGTTTCCGTCGTGAGTAATTCCTTTTTCAACGTTTTCAACCCCCTAACCAAGGTTAGTTAACTTTAATCAAATCATCATTTTATTAGCTACCTTTCATTGTCCAAACTACCTTTTTCTTACCGGTGATCGATATAAAATGTGATGCTAGTTATACTTTTTCTTGTTTTTTCGCGCTACTGATATCGCACGTTTGTTCAGACTTATAGTGCAACTTCACCGTTTAATTTACATTGCGAAATGGATAAAACTTTTTCGCCAAGTTACTATGTGGAAGTGGAAACGGTAAAATTTTCGCGCTTTTGTCTCCACAGAAAAAGGACAGCTTCCAGCTTCCGCTTCCTCATCCCTGCCACTAATGCAAAATTACCTGCACCAATACCTCATGATAAGAATGACGTAGCTAGGACAAATGGCATTGATGCCACTTCAGAAAATGTACTTCCATACCCTAAAGTTGTGCTACGAGCAAAAAATATAAACAGAAAGAGAATAAAATCAGCAATTATCGCGGATTCACCGGTTATTTCTAAAAAAAAATGCGAAAATCGACCAATTTGTGGAATAGCGAAACGTGCAAAAACAAAGCTAACTAGTACCAGTTCTTTGGAGTCAGAAACTGAACTATATTGTACTTCATTAACGGATGTCGAATCACTTTCAGATTTTAGTGATTTATCTGCAGATGATCAGAGCACGTTTTGTAAACCCAAGCAAGGGAATTTTGTGCAGGTTTTTTATAAAGGAAAAGAAAAGTTCAAATTGTAAAAGTTGTAAAAAAGGAAGATGAAAAACACGGACTTAAAAGTTAAGTTTTTAAGAAAACATACTACGGTTTCAAATGGTTTTGTTGAACCAGATGTAGAAGATACACTCTCAGTTTCTGTTAGATCTGTAGTATTGGTTTTCCCACAGCCTTCCACATCAGGTTCCACAAGAGGAGCAACAGCAATAAAAAATTTGTTACCGATTTTTTCCTCCTATGAAATGTGAATTGTGTTTTGTTGCGCGTTATGCGTAAATTCCAGTGTATGACAAATTTGTGCTGTAGCCATCGGCTTTTGTGAGGAGTTTGGTAGTGATAATTTGGAAGCATAAAAAAATTGTCAAATACAAAACACACACACGTTGTGGCAATCTATTTAAAAATATGACCTCACAAGTTTTTGAGGGGCCATTGTGTCCCACTTACTTGATCATGATAACACTGAAACAAGTTATTGGAAGCGTTTGTTTGTTGCTTGCATATGCACAGTGAATAAAAGAAAAGAATTGGAGTAGTTGCGTATTATTGCTACCAATAATGCAATTTACTTTTTGATTAATTTTAGCGGCTCAAAGATTCCTCACCTTGGGGTCCTATGAGCCATTTTTAACAAAAATTTTTGTCCAATATCCTTCGTTTTTTTGCACAATCAAAAAACAACAAATCTATAAAATTCTAGGTTATTTTATGTATTACTTAGTGTTGAGTTTTCAGCTTCCAATTATTTGCGTATGCCAGAAGTAAAAAGTGACTCACAGGCCCCGACTTTCCCCTACTTTCTTGCAGTATGATGTAAAAAGCAATGTAAAAACTTTTTATGATTTGATTTCCCTGATTTCAGTCTGGATGCTGTTCCATACTACAATATGACAAAACAAAGCTTTTTTGGGGCGCTCAAGAAAGAAAAAACAAAAAAAAGACATGCTTAAAAACGTTTAAATTCTGAATCGCTTGTTGCGTCGTCGATAAAGCTTAAAGTGCTAGACAATTACTTTTATCGAAAGTCAATGTTTCCCCAACAGCTTTCGAATGTGTTTCTAGGTTTAATACTTGTAAAGTTTTTGCAGTTTTGTGTTTACGTTTATACGCTAGTTTCAAAGTGCATGCGTTTCTGACCCGAAGTAGGTTTGAACCTGAGCTATGTAATCTAGCGTTGGCTACTGTGCCGCACAAGCACGTGAGAATTGTCTGCTTTAAGCTCGTACTTGATCTAATTTAGAAAGTGATAAATTTTTTGCTTGAAGGTGGTCTTGAGAGCGTAATTACAAGCAATTGCATAGTTTTGGAGACTGGTCTTTTTCGGACGTTTGTATATAGTAGACGTACCATGTGATATTTTCTAGACATTATTTTGGCATTGCAAAGCTTGAAGTTTCAATGTTTATTTACGGTATAGAAAACAGTTACTATGCAGTATGTTTTTGTTGTGAATTTAAATCTGTTGATTAGTAAATGATCTGAATTGTAATTGCTAATCGCAACCCCGCGTAATGCGTTCCACCCCATGTTATGACTTTGTTAAGTCACACTTTGATAACCGCTTGTCTTTATTCGCCGTGTCAAGTAATATTGAATTCCATCAACTGCACCCGCAATGTACTTCATCTTGCATTTTTTTTAACGTGTGGTGATATTGAGACGGCGTGTATAATTAGCCATATCTTTGATCTCCTAGCATGTAGCATTTCTGTTGCTTTGTATAGAGAAGCTAGTGCTATCGTAGTTTTTGAAAAAATTAAAAATCAAATTTTGCAATGAATTGTTGCTTATGATGTCACCTTACTTCTTAAATTGATGACGTTTCTAGAAATTGGGAAGTCGGGTGCTGGCTTTTGTTAAAGCAAAAAAAGCCTTTTCATCATCAAGCATGCGAATTTAAACAATTATCTTTAATTGTCACACATCATCATGATGTCACTAAGCCCCATGTAGTCCCTGCACCGGGATGGTAATCATTTCTGCCAAGTTTCATACTTAAACACCCAGTTGTTTCGAAGGAGTTTACACAGACAGACAAAATTGTGCTTTATAATATCGTTATGTTTCATGACCACATAATGCAGCATATAGTTGATTTGAATTTACTGCAAATTCAACTACATTCTAAAACAAAAAGTTAAATCCAATATATAAAGCATGATTCTGTTTGTACGTTTGTACGAACGTGCTATACTAACGTTGTTCGGATCGTGATTCTTCGTAAAAACTAATTTTTGCCCAGAGGTATGTTGCATCGTGTCTGATTTCTGTGGGCTTCGAATCCGGGTCTTTCAAGCTGCTCTTCCGCGCATGCCGGGACATGCTATCACGTAATCACCTACTGCTATGAATGCCTTAAAACACCACATTTAGTATATAACCATTGGAAGGTTTTTCTATGCCTAATATAGCTTTTGTGTGATCAATTTTATGTAAGGATACCAGTTTTAGTCAGAGACGTAGCAGCCGCCCCCCAAACCCCCCAATTGGGGGCGGGGGCCCAGGCCAACTTTGGGGGCCCAAGTTAGTCTGAAATTGCTTTTTGGTTACGTGACTATTTTCAGTTCAGCAGACTTGTTTACAACCGATTTAAACTGTAGGAAGAAATTGGCTTGTGACATCATAAGTGAATGCTATGTCATTTTATCTCGCAGAATCTAGAATATTTCGATTGATTTTCTGGTAGAATCTTGAATATTCGATTGACGTAACAATGCCGTTGTTACGCAACAATCATAGAATGGTCTGGAATTCTGTTTGGCTATAAATACCGGGACAATATATATACACTGCAGAGTGCAGATAAAGTATTTTATTGACATTGTATAGAATGAAACGTTCAAAAAGTGGTGCTCAAAAGAGAAAAGAAGCAGCCACTGCTCGAGATGCTGTAGCGAAATTGCCCAAGATGACAGATTTTTTCAAGATTACTGAGCAGAGTAGACCTGGCACTAGTACCGAGAGGGATGAAGAAAACTATAGTGTACAAGAAAAAGAAGACTATGACGATCAGCATCAAAGTGATTGTGAATTTCCAGAAAATGTAAGTTGTGATTTACCTGCCAATACGCAACCTTCAATATCAAAAATAACTGAATCTCAATTTACCCCTATCCCTGATGACCCATGTAAATGGCGTGAAAGTATTTCTGATGCTCAACGATGTGATATAGTAAAGCGTGGGCCACATCAACTAATAATGAATTTTCCATATAATAACACAACTCCAAGGCGACGTTTTTCCTCCAACCATTATAAACGTGTGTTACCTAATGGTGAAAGTGTTTCACGGTCGTGGCTAGTTTATTCTGGGGAATCAGATCAAGTTTTTTGCTTTTGTTGTAAGCTATTTGGAAAAACACTAAGCCCCTTTTGTAGTGGTATAAATACATGGGAGGGTTTTTCGAAAAAACTGAAAGACCATGAAAACGGCATTTCCCACCAAGAATGCTGCAGTCAATGGATGTTGCTAGCTGAAGGGATAAGAAATTCATCCACTATCGACAAACGCGAGATGAATATTTTTTTCAATGAAAGACGTTTTTGGAGAAATGTTTTAGAGAGACTTATCGACATTGCCTTGTTTCTATCGGAAAGGAATCTTGCTTTTAGAGGATCTGAAGAAGTCTTAGGATCTCCTCACAATGGAAATTTTCTGGGTATATTTGAGCTTTTGGCAAGAAGAGATCCGATCCTAAAAGAGCTTCAAGACAGAATCAAGAATAAAAACACTAAAGATCACTATTTGAGTCCTACCATACAAAATGAACTAATTGAATTGCTAGCGACAGAAGTTGAAAAAGAAAATTTACAGCAATTGAAATTGGCAAAATATTTTTCTATAATTTTGGACTGCACTCCAGATATGTGACATCATGAACAAATGTCTGTCATTCTCCGTTATGTACTATGTAATGAAGAAGCTGCTGTTGTTAAAGAAACATTTTTTGGCTACTTGAGAATAAGTGACAGTACTGGGAAAGGCTTGTTGGACGCTTTCTTAGAAAAAGCGACCGAACTGCAACTCGAATTGTCTGATTGTCTAGGTCAGTCATATGATAATGGTGCTAACATGAAAGGAAAACATTCTGGGGTCCAAGCAAGAATGCTAGACATCAATCCCAAAGCTGTTTACGTGCCCTGTGCAAACCATACCCTTAACTTATCTAATTCATGCTAATTCATCGTGCTAATTCATCGTGCTAATTCATCGACGGAAGCATTGACATTTTTTGGAGTACTTACAAGGTTGTATGTGCTGTTTTCTTCCTCTGCTCAGCGTTGGGAAATTTTGAAGAAACATGTGGAGCTGTCCATAAAGTCACAATCTGATACTCGTTGGGAAAGCAGAATTAAATGCATCAAACCTCTTCGATACAATTTAAAAGAGGTGTTGCTGGCACTGAAAGACTTGGAAGCCATTTCCATAGAAAGAAAAGATGGAAGAGCTGCCTCAGAAACAAGATCGTTGATAGCTCATTTATCAAAATGGAGTTTTCTTTTGTCGGTGTTTATTTGGTATAATATCCTATTCAAAGTCAATAAAGCAAGCAAGATTCTTCAATCGTATGGAGTCTCCCTTCATACAATGGAAACGGAAATCCAGGCAACTGAAAAGTTTTTGCAAAACTATCGCACAAAGGGTTATGACAGTGCCGCAACATCTGCTGTTGAAATAGCACAGGAATTGGATATTGATCCTTCTTTTCCTCCGTCAAGAAGTGGAAAGAAAAGAAGATTGTTTGATTACCAAGGTGAAGAGGAACAACGAGCTACTCCTGAACTGAAATTTAAAAGCAACTTTTTCTATCCATTAGTAGACCAGGCTATTATGTCAATAAAGGAGCGCTTTAATTTGTTACGTGAGGTTTCTTCCGCCTTTTCGTTTTTGTACACACGAGACAAACTTTTGCTTGTGCAACAAGAAAATGCTCTTCTTACTTGCTGTAAAGAGTTCCAAAAAAAGTTCGGTGACATTGATTCTGATGAAATGAGCGCTGAGCTACAGCGGTTTGTTTTAATTTTACAAAAAAAACGCAATCTCAATACGGCTCAAGACTTTCTGAACTATCTTCTAAAGACTCATTTATTTGAATTGTATCCGAATGTGTACATCGCACTTCGAATCTTACTAACTTGCCCTGTGACTGTTGCCAGCGCTGAAAGAAGCTTCAGCAAATTGAAACTGATCAAAACTTTTAATAGAACGTCTATGACAGACAGTAGACTATCTTCATTAGCCATGTTGTCAATCGAAAATGACTGCGCCCGATCTCTTGATTATGACAATGTCATAACAGCATTTGCGAACAAAAAGGTTCGCTCCAGACTATTTAAATGATACTGTGTTTTTATAACTTTTTCATGTTTTTCAGTGTCATTGCTTTCGTTTCGCAGTGTCTGCATAAATGTCCTACTGAACTCTGGCATCGGTGCCGAATTTTTTATGACTTGCACCTTCGGTATCGGCATGCTTTATTCTGACATTAGCCTGTTTACTTATGTACAAATTGTGGTGTATTTTCTTAATGCAGCTTTTCAATTTTACACCTCTAAAGTGATATGACCTGTGCGCAGGGGCTCTTGCGCTTACTTTGGGGGGGGCCCGAAGTTGGAGTGCTACGGGACTGGTTTTAGTTCATACTTCCACGGCTAGCAGTAACGTCAAAGTGAATCCTGGTTCAAAAGTAAACACTAAATTAGCCCACCGCAATTCGTTATATTCATCCAAAGCAATGCCTGACTGAATACAAACTAATACAGCGAAGAGTTTTGGAAAATTTGCACTTTTATAGCTAAACAGCCGCAACTAAACTGCTTACAAAGAGTGCAAAAAAATTAGAGAATGCCTTGCAGCCCCACCAGCAAATTCAACCACGAGCCGCCACTGTTCTTTATGTTGTTACAATGGTAGATCATGTTTACGTTCAAGACTGATCTAGGACATGGTTTTCCTTCTCAAAAGTTTTCGATTGCCGTTATGACGCAATTTATTAGCGGGTGCTTTTTTGTCATGTCATGTCGTTCTCAATTATTCTAGATTGCGTCCCATTCGCATATTTAAGGCGACGATGATTTCTACACACAGAGAGTACAGTGAGTGCGATAGAATGGAGAGTAGCATAGAGACGGATAGCGTGTTATGTCCGTTGTGAATATTGTTATTGTAGAATATTAGGCTGGCAATAATCAAGTGGTTAATTGATTGATATAGTCTTTCTGTCTTGATATTGGAATATATTGGTTTTGTGTGATCGACAAGTGAAGTCTCGAGTTATTCTATGCATATATCTGCTTTGTTCTTCATCGAAAAGTGCTTGGTTTAAGGTATTGTGGTTGAGTATTTGATAGAAATCAAACTTCACTTAGCTGTTAAGTTGCAGTCAGAAGTGATTATCCGAGCGATACTATAAGTCGCCTCAATTTAAAAAATTGGAGTTAAGATAGAACCAAAATTCTATTTACGCGATAACGTCCGTGCGCATTAGCTCCTCCAAACTACTGGACATACAACCATCAAACTTGGCACAATTGACTACTATCTCGGGGTGAGTGTCAAAAGGGTAGTCTTGGCGTCATTGTGACGTCAAAATTAAAGATAAGTTTTTTGAATTTGCATTCCTTGACAGAGGACAACCGTGTATTGCTCAAACGATACCCAGTCCAAGACTTATCGCTTTACAAAACTTCTCATCCTGTTAAAGTATAAAATGGTGTCACAATCAACGTTTGATTGTTTATCTTCCATACAAAATGTGCCTTCCACTTTGTCTTCCATTCCATGCCATCCCATTCCATGCTCTGCCTATGCATAGATTCTTGTTGACAACTAAAACAAAACTTTCGTGAGGAGTACAGTTTGTAATCGTACTCAAGAGTGATGTAGTAGCATGCAGTGCATTAGTTAATACAGTTTTTCAATCTTTTTATGGGAGGTTTCTACTATACATCATCAATTTTACCGTTCTCCCTGTTACGGAAGTATGAGTCTCTTCGGCCTATTTAGCACAGTTCAATTTACTTCCAGATAGGCCTATAGACGAACGTGTATGAGATTTTTGCTGATTAGCACTTAGCCGACTGTTTGACCTGGCCACGGAAACTAAATCGAATCAGCTTAGTCTTTGTTATAGTATCACCCGCAAACCAAGATTCCATTGACCACGCCGATTAACAAAACAATTTTCTCCTATCAAGGAAAGCCGCTTCGAAAAAAAAAAGCAAAAACAAAAGACTCAGACTAGAAGCAAATAGAAAAAAATGGAAAAATGTACTGACAGAAGATCGCTGGAGCGTGAAAACGATACGATATAATCAAGGAGTTCTAGATTGGGGTTCCCAACCCTCCTTATTGGTAGGTTCCATCTTTCATTTTGGGTGTTGGCGGTTGGGTGGTGTGAGGTGATAAGGGTTGTAGCTATTCCTCTACAGTCTACAAAAACGTAGCTCTTAAATTCTTTTGAAGTAAAACAAGCACTTCTATCAACGTGCACAAATCCATGCTACCCATGTGCAATTTAAAGTTGAAGACAGTTAATTACAGTTTATGGGGTTTTGCTTTTGCAGGGAAAAACAAAAAGAAAACGGCTGCATTTGTCTACCACGACCAAGAGATAATTATTTTTTTCTCTTACCTTAGTGTCACGAATAAGTAAATTTGCGTTGTAGGAATAGTTTTTATATACAGTGGACGCCGCTTAATGTAATCACGGATAGTGTTATCAATCGGTTAATATTATCGGAATTCCTGATCACCGCCAGAACGTACAATATACATTACAAACATGCCGCTTATTGTAATCAGTACATCAGTTATTGTTATCAATATTTTCCCAAACGTAGTGACTAATATTGTTAACTTCCAGCGTAAATGTCCAGCTCTGATGATTAGCGGCCTGAGAAAGCTATAAATATCGAAACAGGAACTGTCGGAACGATGCCCCCATCCCTTGGAAGGGGTCGGGTAAACAACATGAAAGAGCAAATGAACTGGGTCATAATTTCGCGGCAATATTGTGTTACGTGTTACAGCTTGGAGTGCAAAATAAATCTTCTGAATTTGAACTGCATTATGAATATGAGTCCTTTATAAATGATTAGCTGCGAAAAGACATGAAGCAGACAAAGCTAGACGATTTCCTAAATAAATAATGTATTGTACTATGTCTATTGTAAGTTTTGTTGTTTATTGAATATTTCATTTATTTAATTTTATTTTTGCGACACCTAATGAACGATAAAATGGCAATTTTCATTTTTTCGGTTAATGTTATCAATCGGTTATTGTTATCATTTTTGGTGTTAACAAAAGTAATCACATTAAGCGGCGTCCACTGTATGTGTAGTTGCTGTGATCTGTTGCTTTTGTTCCGCCGCGATTATGTTATGTGTAAATGTGAATTGTTTCGAGTCCAAATTTGATTTTATATCTCGGCTGTTTTTCGCAAAAAAACTTTTTTCTTTTGCCCTTAGACTTGTAGGGCGCACTCCTCTTCTGACATCATAAAGGTTGATTACATGTTTAAGTTCCAGAATAATCGAGTGAATTTTGTAGTTTATTAGCGGTGCTTTTTTTTATATCACGTGATGTTGCTCAGGCATGTTCTCGAATCGCGTCTCATTTCCATACAACGTGGTGAGATTTTTACGCATTCGGAGAGAGAAATGGTAAGCGTATAGAGGCTGAAAAGAAAGAGCGTGTTGTTCTGTGGTGATTGTTGTGACACGAATCAAGCGGTAAATTGGTGGATTTAGTTTTTGATTGGTTTCTGATTTGTATATTAAAGTGCTTTATTTTCTGTAATCGACGAGCGAAAGAATTTAAAGTTTCAAAGTATTTTGCAAAATATATTTGTTCTGTTCGTAATCGAGAAGTTCGTGGTTCAAGTATTGTGATTAAGTATTTAGTAGAAGCCAATCTTCACCTAGCTGTTAGGCCTAAGTTCCAGTCAGAACTAAATATTCCAGCGATACTATTAAGTCGCCTCAATTACAAGAAAGAAATCAAAGTTGAGATACCGTAAATACCCGTGTATAGAACGCATTTTTTTTCTTAACACATTCGCTGCCAAACCACGTAAATCTACGTTTTAACGTTACAACGGTTGAGTGCCAAGCCACGTAGATCTACGTTTTTGGGTTGATCACATCGGTTGAGTGCCAAGCTCCTTACTTTGCTATTGCAAAACCGTAGATCTACGTTGTGAGCTAAAAGTAAATTGCACATGGCCTTCGCGTGTTCAGTTTGTGGTGGTCACGCGTGATTCATTACTAAATAGAGCATTTATTTTCAAGAACAGAACATCGATGATGCAATTTTATTTTACGGTTGTAGTGGTAATTACGTTAGAAGAAAAACAGGACTTGAAATAGAATTTGGTGCTTGATGTTGCTATAAATTGCTTTTATTTTTATTTTAGTTTACTTTTATTTAGAAAAGCTTAAATTTACTTATTAGTTTATAACCGCTATGGATGCGTTCACAACTAGTGATATTATGAATTGTGATTCGGACGACAGTGATCTTGATTTCAGTGGTGGCGACTTTGATATTTAGACAAGCGATTCAGAGAGTGATGATGATGCTGTTCAAGCTGCATCATCTGCACAACTCCTTACATCTCAGACCAGGACATAAATTGAACAAATTTGCTTTTATGTACTAGGTTTCAATGTGATCAGTGAGTCTTAAATCCAATGTTTATTACGAGACAAGCATATAATGGCGAAAACCGCAATTCGCAGTAAAAACGTCTGGCAAGCAACGTTAATGCGGGCAATGAAGCGCCGGCAGCGAATGGGTTAAGAAGTTGACCTAAAAACCCAGGTGCGTCTTATCCATGGATACTTTTTTTATAAAAATTATACATTTATCATAATATCAAAAATTTATTATAAAAATTTCAAAATTATAATATTTATCAATATAAATCTTCGTCGTCATTGTCCTCATTAAACAAAGCATCCCACTCCTGTTGTGTTATGCAATCATCATAATAGTCCAGCTCTTCCTCGCTGGCGTCGTCATCATCGTTGTCTGCGTCGTCCATCCAGAGAATATCGTCTTCCGTGCCGTCTAACATGTTGCTGATAGAACATTTCTTGAATCCCTTCGCCACGGTCTTGATTGGCAATTCTTTCCAGGCGTCTACTATCCACCGGCAGATCGTAGGCATGTCGACTTTCCTCAGGTTTCCATTCTTGGTGAAAGTATGTTCACCATGAATCATCCACTCGGCTATTTCTGCTTTAAATGGCTTATTCACAACGACATTCATCGGTTGCAGAATACTGGTCATGCCGCCAGGGATGACGACGAGGTGTGTATTGTGCCGCTTCAATTTTGATTTAACATTGTCGGTTGTATGGCATCGGAAGGCGTCTAACACCAGCATCGATCGCTGTTTCTCCAGACACACCTTTGCGTTTCATCTATACTGTTTTGAGCCAGTCGTCCATTATGCTGTCATTGAACCATCCTTGTTCTTGCACCCTGACTATCACCCCACTCGGGAACTTGTCTTTGGGCATGGTTTTTCTCTTGAAGACAACGTACGGTGGTAACTTCGTACCATCAGCCATACACCCAAGCATCACGGTGAATCGGTTCTTTTCATTTTCAGTCGATCGCATAATGACAGACCTTGCACCTTTGATGGCAGGTCGAAAGTCAGCGGAGTCTGGTCGGCGTTTCCAATCTGGCTCATGTCGTAGTCGTAGTTCTGACGCATTTTGATTACATAACTTTGAAATTTCATTAATAACTCCTCGTGGTCGCTGGGTAGTCGCTGACTAATGGTAGTTCTTCGTCTTATTGATAGGATATTTCTTCCAAAGAATCTCCTGCACCAATTCATCTTAGAGCCTGTAAACGAACGGTAGTGGTGTTGTCTCCCAGTCAGTCTCGACGAGTATCTTGAATCCATTTAATGAGCGCCTTTTCCAGGTTAGGGTGGTGAGCCTTCGAGCCTCTGTTCGCCCTCTTCATCTTTCGCATTTCCTTGATGGTACTTTCGGCTTTTCTCCATTTTCTAATCACGCATTCTGTCGGACCAAATTGCCGCTCAGCTGCCCGGTTCCCGTGTTCTTTCGCGTACTTGATCACTTCCATTTTAAACTTTGAAGTATAGCTCTGTTGTGTTGTCTTCGTCATGTTGACTGGGTAAACTAGAACTAGAGCCAACTAAACACGCTACTAAACTAAATTACTGAACTAACACTAAGACAGCAAACAACTAAACAGACAAACGATATTGTGACGCAATAATACGAATTAAACCATAGCATTTGTACAGCAACCCTGTAATGAAAAGCTATCTGAAATTGAAAATTAACATGCTATTGAGAATGCCATAAAATCAAAATGAACACACAGGTATCTACTTGAAACAGGCAAACTCGATACATAATGACCGCACTTAAGATTGTTAATCAAAGATTTTGAAAATTAAAATATCGTTGCCTTAATTTTCTATTGCTGCCGCATTTATCGCACTAACGTTGGCGGCAGCAGCTTTGATTAGTAACTCAAAATTAAGATGCGTCCTATACTCAGGTACATAGTTTTTCCATCGTTTTCAGGGTCAAATATCCACTGCGTCCTATACGCGGGTATTTATGGTAGTACCAAAATTCTATTGCACGCCACACTTGGTCAAAATTGTTTCTTTGCCAAGATTGTGTAGCTTTAATGGCTTTACTTCCGCGCAGGTTTTGCAATTTTGTGAAACGTATCCAGCATCAGCAAGAGATTAAGATAAATTTTTGGATCGCATGAAAAGCCACAATCTTGTATTGGCGAGATGTCCTGAAGTATATATCATGGATTTAAACAAGGTTAAAACTACCATTAGAATTGCTCATGTTTTGAGAATTGCACACGCGAGAAAGCGCATCCACAACTACATTTTTTTAACCAGGTCTGTAATCTCGTATTCAATTGCGTCCAACTCTAATTGCCCTCATTCAATTTTGATTTTTTTGATTCTGCTCTTTTCTTATATATTAAACATAAATACAACCGCTTGTAATTCAGTGATTAGTCTAAATGGCCGACTGTGAAGATAATGAGACCATTTGGGAAGGGCCCCTATTAGTGCTGTAGCTTCTTTTTCTATTGCTGCGTATCTTCGTTTGCATTTTATAAGGGTGCGGAACATGAAAGCTGGGGGTAGTCCTTTTTGTTGAGAGTAGCCAAAATAAGTACATCTAAGGCATCGCATTCAGTTGTAAAATCGTCTTCAATAGAATGCAGGCACGCAGCGATTGATCTTCCCTCGTAACAAAACATTTGACAGCTTTCCATTGAAGAAAACGATCAGTTTCTCATGGAGGGGCGACTTTGGGAAAAATTTTTTGATCGAAAGCATAGTAAAACAAATATCCCTAATTATCGCTTCAACTCAAGCTTAGTTGTCGTGACAGGAAGATTAATTTGAGATTGTAACTGGCATGCACCAATTCTTGTTGTGTTCTGATATACCCTGTATCCAATAATGTCAAGTTTGGTGGCAAAGTAAACAGATTTACTTTGTTGAATGTGAAACCCTCCAAACATTCTGCCTGGTGGAGAGACTTTAGATTATTGCTGTGTCCATTTTCGTCAAGTTCTGCAACAGCTACATTGTCAACATAGGCATTGCCTACGTTTGTTTTAAATGATACTTAGCCATCAAATTATTGAAAAGCAGATACACCATTAGTCACACCAAACGGCATACGGCAGTATTGATATAATTTATTTTTAGCTTCATTTAAATGCCATAAATTTTTTATCAATCCAAATTTTTAATTTGTAGTGTTAAAATATTTTGCTTCATAGTGTTAATTTATTCATCAACATGAGGTAGTGGTTATACATCTACATAAGTAAAACGATCGATTGTTCAAGAATAATCTACCACCATACATTTTTTATCTCGTTTATCATTAGCTACCAGTGCTTGTTCCTGCGACGAATTACGCCGTCTTTGAGAAATTTGTTTGTTTCTTCTTGAATAAACTCCCGGTCACTATCGTTGCGCCGTTTCAATTTTGCAATTAGCAGCTATTGCTTTGCATGGATTGCTGTCAGTCTTTGGATTTGCAACAGCAATTTCTTCCTGTATGCCGTGTAATTGGAAGTGAACTCCTTGATGCAGTTTCATAAAATCCACACAAATCTTTATACTCCTAGTTAAAAATATTTCGCGTAGCAGAAGTACTTCCTTTTACTTCTGTAAGTGGGAATTTGGATGCCGTTGTAATCAAGAAAGATTTTCCTCAAAAAGACGACTTAGCCTAATTCTTTTACTAACTTTTGAATTTTACTAGCTTTTTGAAGGGCCAGTGCACATTAAAGCTTTCTACAGCAAACCCATTGATAGCTGTTGGCACAATCAAATCCTGAAGACAGCGGGAATTGATAAAAGCACAAGTTCATGTGCAAAAGCGCTGGTTTTGTTACTTTTTCTGGAGCAATATGCACGCAAATAAACGTCTCTTTTTTGCAGGAAAACCATTCAGGGTCTTTTGCAGGATAACTTGATCGGGAATGAAAGGATCCGCCACAGAAAAAGCATGGCCTTTTGGTTGCCATTTTTCCAGATGAGATGGTAGAAGCTACTTCGTGTTTTTCATTAACCGGCTAATGAAATTGTGAACTACAGCTTAATGTTCATTTTGTGCAATTTGAACTGAATGTTCTTGAGATCGGGTCAGCGATAAAGTCAAGTGCTTGCGTCAACGTTACATTACGGTCCTCTAGTAGGCGCTGTCTTACAGATTATTGGTCCAGTTCCTTCATAAAAGTATCGCATACCATCAGTTCTATTGGTAACCTTTGTTTTGTTTTATTTGCCATTTTTATCCTCCATTCACGAGAAAGCGAATTGTATCGCTATACTTTGGACGGGAAGTCCGCACTCGCTTGGGAGTTGCCTTTTTCGAGGTTTTATGGGCCACCTGTCTTCCACATAAAGGCGGGGGCATTCCGTTAAGTGCCTTGCCCAAGGACACAACAAGCGAACTTGCCGGCTTGTTCTCCACAACCTCCCATAAATGCCGAGCGCCAAGCAGGGAAGCTATAGATACCATTTTTTAAAGTCTTTTGGTATGACTCGACAAGGGGAATCAACCCCAGGTCTACCGACTGCAAAGCGGACGCTCTAACCACTACGCCATCGCCTTCATAAAAGTATCGCATACCATCAGTTCTATTGGTAAGCTCGAGCGGTTACTGCTTCCAAATTGCAGTTTTTGTCACACGACATAGATTTTGAAGATATACTTCGAAACTTTCTGCGGACTTCTGCTAACAAGCAGTGAGTAAATGCCGAGACACAAAGCGGTTTTAGGCTCGATAAACGCTCTTTTGAGAAGTGTGAGGGCTTCTTCGTAATCATTAGTATCTGCTACGAACGAGAATATTTTAGAACTACTGTAATGTAGTTTATCAAACGTCCGTATTTATCAACTTCCGGTTTGCTTTCCCTGCTAGAAGCTTCAGTCGAAGTGATAAGTTGTTAAAATGAACGGAGACATTGCTTGAACACTAAGATCGAGTTTGAAAAATGTTTGTCGTTCTGGCAATCTATGAGCACACGGAGACGTTCACTCTCCTGCCATTGTCGGTTTGGCAGAAAAAGTTATATTAACTATTTATGCATACAACAAATTATGAATGAACTGAAGACATTTTAGTTTAAACTGCAGTTGTAAATAAATAAATAAAACTTCAGAATACTGTAACTGGTCAATCAACCAAAGCGGTGACCAACAACGACCAGGGATGTGGAAGCTGAAGCGGTCCTTTTTCTGTGGAAGCGGAAGCACTATAAGTCTGAACAAACGTGCGATATCAGTAGCGCGAAAAAACAAGAAAAAGTATAACTAGCATCACATTTTATATCGATTACCGGTAAGAAAAAGGTAGTTTGGACAATGAAAGGTAGCTAATAAAATGATGATTTGATTAAAGTTAACTAACCTTGGTTAGGGGGTTGAAAACGTTGAAAAAGGAATTACTCACGACGGAAACAATTTGATCCTTTCACATCAGTGCTTTTCAACAGGGGTTTTGCAAAACAGGTAATTGTGTTCCGTGAGTTTTTAGGGTTCCTTGAGGGGACCGCGAAGGTTCTTCGTTTATTACTAGTATTGATTTCTTATTTCTGTGTATTGATTTCTTATGTGTAGTGGTGTTCCGTATATATAAATTGTAGTGGAATCTTGTAATAGCAAGTGGCAAATTGTGACGTAATCCTGTTTACAACTTTAAGAACGTCTGAATTTGCTAACTCCCTTTGTTACGTAATACTACGTCTGTAATTTCAGTTTTGCTGCTGTTGTTGTTCCCTGACCCCTTCCAAGGGATGGGAGCATAGCGGGAAACCATGGAGCTCCAGAAGCCAGGCAACTCCCCAGGGCCTGGACCAGAGGTCGTAAAGAGACAGAAAATTGCCAAAGAGCGAGCGACGCAAAGAGTCCGTAGCTGGACAGTGCAGAATGAGACGAGAGGTGTCTTGGGACGGGTGTCCGCTAGCGCTGCCAGAAGGGTTGTCGATTCTGCCATTTCTAAACAGATAGGAGCTCAACAGAAGGCTGTGTCCGTTGCAGCGAAGGCGAGAGAGAACACAGCGAGCATGACGTAGGAGCAGAAGTTCCTCGGTGGAAATCGAGGGAACCTGTGTGTCGAAAAACTTTGATGAGACAGTATACCTCCAGTCCGAAAAAAGACCAGAGTGGATACGAGAGATAAGAGAAGAGAGACTACAAACGCTTGCTGAGGGCGAAAGTAGCGCTCCCCGTCTGGCTAGCTCATCAGCCGATTTGTTACACGGGAGGAACGAGTTTCCGGGGACCCATTGTAGCCTGATAGAACAGGAGGAGAAAGGAAACAATTCCTGCCAGAGATTAGGTTAAAAAGAAAAGATGGAGGAGAGGACAGAGTGAGAATCAAATAAGAGGAGAAGAAAAGTGGCAGACTTGTTGGTGTTGCCGAGACCAGCAAAGTGCTTGCAGGATGGCACAGGCTTCAGCGGAAAAACGTGAGCATACTGGGCCTGCTGGAAAGTACGCCAGAGCTGTCTTTGTCAAATAGGAAAAGGAACTGAGCCGTCAGTCCAGAGCACCAGATCGTAAAGAGGGCATTCAGTGTCAGAGAAGTAAAGAGAACAGCAGCAGAGGAAAGAGAAAGAGACGAGTATTCTTCCGCAGAAGGACAGTGAGAGTCAAAGTAAAAAGCAAAGTCATCTCAACGAGCTTTCCGAAAATTCAAGGAAGGGAGACGTTCGTTGGGGCGAAAGACCGGAGAGAGAGGGACGGTTAGTAGAATTGGTAGGTGATCAGAACTTCAGAACCCAGGTTCTCAAGCACCTCCCAAGAGGAAGATAGGACCAGAGAGAAAAAAGCAAAGGAGATGTCAGGGAAGGAGCGCATGCCAAAGGAGCGATGGAGAAGAGTAGGTATGTCAAAGTTATTGATAGGGAGGAAGTCAGAGGAGATAACCCGATCTAATGAAAGCACTGTTCTACATTCAACACGACTTCTAGTATCTAAGAAAAAGAAACACAGAGTAGTTCGGAACAATAAGCTCAAGCAAAGTATGTAAAGTAATAGCAATAAATGAAGCTTTTTGTCTCCTCAAAATGATAAAGTGTAGGAGAAGGCAGGCTACAGACCCACGAAAGTTAAAAAAATTGTCAGCGGTCGTTTTCTAATTTTTTGTTGGTGGAAGCGGAAGCGGTTGAAAAATAGCCTCTTTTTCATCCCTGACAACGACATAAAGAAAACTGCAATCTAGGTTAGCAATTATGATAAAGTTGCAGGCATATTGCACCATACGCACACAAGAACATAATTACCACGTAAGAAATTGGCGATTGAATATTCTGGGTTCGAAATCAACCCAATATTTAACTGGCACTATGTTGCTAGTCAAAAGTGAAAACTAAAGCTACTGCTAAAATTTTATAAAATTGCCCTAGCGTTACTAGATGTATTAGCCCCTGCCTCACCTCTTTACCAAAATCCGAGTTACAGGCCTGACTGGGAATCAAACCGACGGCCACAGATCAACCGATGCATTCAAGTAATTAATTCGCACGAAGTGTCGTTTTGATAATTAACCATCCCCTTATAGGTCTATGTTCAATAAAAACCTGAAAGATAGAGCATTGATTTCGTTTGTCAAGGACTCTCCTTCCCCCAGCAGCAGAATGACTGACGAACCGAAAATTTATTAGATTTTCGGGAAATACTTTGGAATGGTGGTGTCTGATCTTTTCATTTCTCCATAAAACGAACTTGCCCTCCGACAATCAGAAAAAATTGAAGGTAGCCTATTAGGTAGAAATGGGTTTGCAAATACGTCTCCGCTAGCTCACTTGCTTTATTTCATGTTATGAACCTGACCCATTTGTGTGACCCGAAACTTCAGTTTCAACAATCCCACTAAAAAGAAACAAACTAAATTTTATAATTTAACTGGTACTTTTATATACAATCTATTAAACCATGTCCCTTTTTTAGAGTCTCCAGAGACCGACCCTACCTCACCTTCTAAATACGCTAGTGTAAGCAACCTAATGGATCTGGATAAAACAAACTACAATCAAGTTAGTTTCTCAGGGTATGTCCAGACAAATATAAACTCCACCCACTAGCCTTCATAAGAACGACTCTAAACAAAATAAGGAAAAAGAATCAAAACAACAGAGAATAATGGTCCTGCATAACTGCTTCAAAAAAGTTTTGGAAAAATCACTGGCTTCAACGTGACAACTGAAATGCAATGAGCTAAGCGGAGTAAGTCAAGTTGTTCAATTGGGAACGATTCATAAAGTATTTTGATTTCAACCCGCTCTAAAAAGCAAACAGAATTCTATTTACTCATAAAATTTAGGTAAAGATGTACTTTTTCTCCTCCAAATCGTTCAGACATATAAGAGCCTCAACGTATCAAACACTTTTGTTTAAATTCTAAACCAGTGCTTTTCAACGTTTGAAAGTACAGTTCGCACTTGCTTATTTTTCATAAATTTCATCCTCACAAACAAACGTAGTCTGCAGCTATTAGTTATTTCATTTTTACAATAACAATAGAAGGGTTAGACATAGGAATAACAATAAGCGAGTAATTTTGTTTAATTACCAACACATCAACAGCAACAAAAATTATTACACATAAAGAGAATCAACAGTTTTTTATTCAAACATAATAGTATATTGATGGCTTGTTTGCTGCTGAATATTTCGGGAAATTTCATACCAGTTAGGCATAATGTCTTGCTCCAAAGCTTCCAGCATTAGGTCATCAAGTGTTTCATTAAGAACACAACTCCTTTTTGACGTTTTGATGTCAACTAGTGCATTAAAACCCTTTTTGGCCAAGTAGGTAGTAGGGGTTTGCATAAAAACTTTAAGCGCTTGAATCGCCAGGTTTTTGTACGCTCCATCAAGAGCTCCGACCCAAAATTAGCATTTTTTCCAGAATTAAAAAACGTTGTTGAGAGAAATCATTTGTAAGAATTTGACCCAAAGGATTCGGAAGCTGTTGTTTGCCAAAAGGATTCTAATTCTGCTGCCTGATGACTGGGAAAGTAAGCTTCAAAACTATCACGCAGAATGTTTACATTAGAGCTCGCTACTTCGATGATACGCTGCTCCAGATTCTGTTCTGTTTCTTCCCATTTGCATGTAGACATGAAGGTCTGAAGCGTCTTCACATTTTGGAGGTTGTTTCTGCAGATTTCTTTTTCCAATCTTTCAAGTTTTTGCTTGAATGATGTGATTTTGGAGGTTGCTTTAAATATATCAATTCCACATTCTTGTAGAGTGATGTTGAGCACGTTAAGCGTACCTAATATATCAACAAGATAAGCTAGCCTGGCAAGCCAAAACAAATATTGAATCGTATGAGCTCTATGGTCTTCTCACCCATTAAACCATACAACAAGTTCCTCTCGCAATTTCCACACTCTCTCTATTACTCTTCCACGAAACAGCCACCTAACTTCAGAGTGACAAACAAGAAGCACATCATCTCCCATTTCTCTGACCAGTTCATGAAACGCGCGATTTGACTTTGATTTTTTTATTATTGTAGTTACAATTTTAATGACATCACAGATCACATCGGCGAGTTGACAGTTCTTTTCTTCATTGGCAAGTTTTTTGGCTACCAATGCTTTACGGTGTAAGATGCAATGAATACTCACAACCTCTGGTGCGACTTGCTTTATGAGAACAACAATCCCGCTACGAACTCCGACCATAGCCCGGACACCGTCGGTGGACACAGACTTACATTTGGACCACATCACTTCATGTTCTGAGAAGTAATTGTCCACTTTTGAAAATACACTTAAGGCAGTGGTGTCTATGCCAACAAGAAGACAAAACGGAGAGTGATCCACAATTTTCATGCGTTCCGTGTCTGGAAAGCAAACGTAAACAATTAATTGAGCTCTACTGGTAATATCAGTCGTTTCATCTAATTGAAGCCCGAAGCAGGGCGCAAGACGAAGCTTAGCTAGAACAATTTCTTTTAGTGATGCAGCAGTCATTAAACATCTCCTCTGCATGATATTATCGGACAATGCCAGCTTTGCACTTTGGTCACATCCGTGGCTCCTTTATGAATCTCCTGCGCTACTATCTCCAGACAGGGTTTTACGACGCTTTCTGCGAAAATAAATGGCTTCTTTTGAGACATAAGGACGTGAGCTATTTTTAGTGATGATATGACAAGAGGTTGATCAGAGCGTGCCACTATCAATTGTTCGAATGGCTGTTGTTGAAAACATTCCAGAGGCTCGAGGAACCCCTGTGCAACAATTCAACTGTTTGATGCAAAAAACAGAGTTTAATTTTATTGATAAATTAAAATTTGTGTACCTTCTGGCGGAACTCCAGGCCAGTACTGGCAGAATCTTAGGGTTCGCGGAAGCCCAGTTGAAAACCACTGGAGTAGAAAGTTCGATCATCACGTGATCGATGCGACTACAGCAAAAGCGAGCTAAAACGCATTATTTGTGGCAGCAAGACTTGTGAAAACACGTCTTACAAAAAAACATCAGGTTATGATGAAAACATCAGCGTTAACTTGCAGCTAGTTAATTACTCTTGCATTCGCACTTATCCGCACCACGTTTGTCATCCGCACTACAATTTTTTTCATCCGCACAAGTGCGTACCGTCCCACGGGTTGAAATGCACTATTCTAAACGTTTTCGGAGGATCATGTGACTTGCCGAAAACGTTAAAAACTTAAATAAAAATGTTTAATGTATTGAGATTGCTATATATTTTAACGATTCGCGCTAATTAAACCTGACTCCATGACAGGTTAATAGTGACGTTGCGAAGAAAAGAAAGCGTACGCGCTGAAGATGTTTCCATTTGGTTTGACCACCTATGCTTCCTCTAAGCTGCGCGGCCGCGCATCTGGCATAGAACTTACGCGCAGTACTTTCGTTCTGCCGCGCACTACGTTAAGTATTTCACATTATTTCTGCTTATACCTACCATTAATATATTTTTTGAAACTGTTATTCATTTACCAGCATTAACATTGTAGTAACCTACTAAAGTATGACATTATAATAACCATTTTTCAATAACAATTTGTATCGAAAATATCCTGGCAATAATGCCATTTAAACTTTCAAATGTCATCATATGATATGCCGTGTCTGAAAAGCTCCCTAGTTTCATTAAAGTGCAATGACTTAATTGATAGAAAAAGTAGCTGAGAAAAATAAAACAACTTGATTAACTTAACTTATATTTAAACTAACGAGGAAAATGCATGTAATAGTTAGTTGTTTGTTTTAATGGAAAGTACTCTCAAAAGAAAAGGTTTTTTTATTTAGATAGGATTTTATCAATTTATGCTTAATCTAAACGGCAGATGATAGTTAGATCAAGTTTTTATAACATAGCTAAGTCTTAAATTAACTGCAACAAGTAGAAATAAGTTCAGGAAAATTTTTGTCCTTATTGCACATTGATTGCTTTTAATTAATTTTTGTTCTAAAACTCTCCCTGAAGATCCCTAACAGGGTGAAACAAGCTGTTGGAGGTTAAATTTTTAATGTGAAAATATAGTATCCTTGGTATAAATATATATATAAATTTATATTTAATATACCGGTCCTGAACATAGACGAATTTGCCATTAGCATTTGGAAACACACCAGCCGTTGCTGTAACATAAACTTAATAAGTAGCAGCAGCCCTCGGTACATTTGTTAGGCGTGTGATCAACAGACATTCATTTCACAGACTACACGTCGTTTTGTTTCAGTGTATTAGTTAATTTTAAATTTTATCTAGCAATATTGACCATGTCCAAAAGCAATTTTATTGGGCTAAGCGCTAAAGGAACACAAAATAAAAAGTCGAGAGACGCGTTCAAGCTCGAATGGCTAAAAGTAAAAGTAGCTACAGATACGCCAAATTTCAAAAATGTAAACGTTGAACTAAGTTCGATTTACGAATATTCTTATGAGCACGGACTCAAATGTAAAATTTATGCTGCTTGTTCAAGGTTCAAAACTAATACAGCTAATGAATATGCCACTGGAAAGCGATGGGAAGCATGGAAATTGGATTATTGCAAACGAAATTTACTATCGCGCATTCGTGCAGAAAATGTTCAAATTTTGTACAATCAAAAGCACGGAATCAATGTGCAACGTCTTCGGACAGAAAAACTTGCTGACCCGAAAGCACGCTTAGACCATGCCAAACGCCTGCGAACAAATGAGGAGCAAATTCGCATCCTAATGGAAAATGCTCTTCTTGCCTTAAAGATGAATGGTTCGATACTGTACTATACTCGACCATATCGTAAAATTTGTTTCACTTCCAGACAGCAGGCGAAGCAAAAACTATACATTTGAGTTTGTTGCGGAAATTAATGAAGATTTTCCAGACGATATATTTACAGAATCGCGTGCATCCTTATTCCATGCACTCATCGTTGATGAAAGTACTGATATTGCAGCACATAAAGTGATAGTACTGCATTTCAAATATCGTTCTCCCAATTCATTGGTTTGTAAAACTGTGTTCGGTAGAATCATCCAACTGACAGCATGCCATGCTCTAGCTCTTGAAGAGGCTGTAAAAGAGTTTTACAATGAGCATAAAATCGACATCAACCGTTTAGTCATGTTAACATCTGATGGTACATCAGTTATACTGGGTCGGTGGAATAGATTAGCGGCCTTATCAAAACGTACTGTTCATCAGCTTTCTGAACAGCACTGCGTCGCACATAGAGAAGACCTGGCATTGACTGCTTCATGGAAAAATATCAGTTTATTAAAAAACATTGAGGTTCCTTTGCGTATTGTTTATACTCTAGCTTCTCTGCTATAACTCACAACCGTTTGTTAGATATTTCTTTACTGACTGCTGAAAAACGAAAACACAGCAACTCTACACAACACAATCACTATGACGTCACACAGAGCTGCCACAATACTTTATTTAGTCGATCTTCTGTTGAAGCAGCTGCACTTTCTGAACTGGCCAGTGTAAATGAAGAGGAGATACTTTCTTTTCGATCAATTTAAGAAGTTTGTTGGCTATCACAACATTTTGCTGCCAGCGCTTTTGTAAGAAATCTAGATGCATTGGTTTTGTTTTGTGAAGAAAAAGTTAACCGGTGCAATGCTCCCATCTGTACCAATGTTTTGCGATTTATACAAGGTCCACAATATTTTTTAGCTTTGAATAAACTGAACAATGTTTTAAACGAATTCGCAAATTTATCAAAACTGCTACAGAGAAGTGCTTTACCACCAATCGAAGCTCACCAGTTGTGCGTTTCCAAAGTTCGCAAATTAGAAGCACAGTACCTTGGTGACAACGCTGTTTAGAGTGATAGAGTCAAACAAATTTTGACGGAAAATGAAGACATTGACACGAGACAAATTAAGCGGTTCATTCGATCAGTGTATGATCATTTATAGGCAAGATTTTCGCCTAATGAACTAAAGCGTTGGCCTGCTTTTGATCCTACTGCTTTGACAAATTGCACGTTTCATTTTGGTGTCACCGAAGTTGAGAAACTGTGCATACAATATAAAGATCTAACTAACGTAACAAATGACAATTTGATTATAAAACACTACAATCATTTCAAATTTGTGATGAGTGAAAAATTAATGTCAGGCACTATTACCTCACTGCCAGAAATAGCTGACATCACTATAATTGATGAACAGTTTAACTTACTTTCAATGTTGGTTGACATTTGTTGTCATTTTCAAGCTTCCAGCGCGGACTGCGAAGGAGGCTTTAGCCTTATAAATAACATTAAAGTGAAGTCGCGCAATAGGCTAGACAATACTCACTTGGATCATCTTCTGCGGGTGAAATTGTATTTAAATGCAGGTTTACAACTATTGACTTACACAAAGCGTATACTATGTGGAAAGTGCAAAAAGTTAGGCGTGAAAAGCTTTAAAGTTATTGTCATTTCAGGGTAGGCTATAAATAAATTCTGCGTTTGCTTAAATTTTGTGTTACTTTAAAATTTGTAAGTGAAAGTAAAAGAATATGTTTTATTAACGGGCATAATCTTTAAGACTTAAGTGTTAATAAAATTTTATACACCTTTTATTTTGTTTCTTTCTATTTAGATCAACTTTAACTTTAGGTTAATATATTTAATCTGTTCTTGTCATACTGCGTAGTTTAACTCAAGGATGAAGCAATCACGTACGAAACTGACTCATTTACCCATATAAAAAATAATACTGTCTTGCGTGTTGCAATGATTTTCGTTTTTGTAGCTTCTTCCTTTTCATAACTACCTTTATTATTAACTAATACTGAACTTAAGGAGTAGTCTTAGCGGTTTTGAATAAGAGATAATATGATTGATAAAACTTTCTAGTTAAATATGTTGGAAATTATTATTATATAATATTTAGTCAAATTTAAAGTTGGAAAAGAAAATGATCATCCCTGCCAAATAAACAAATTTTTTGTTTTCATTTTGTAATTAAACAGTCACTGTCATGTCCGCGCTTGACTGGCGTGGAACAATTGCATACCAAAAATCAAAACAATGCTGCTACTTGCAAAAAATCTAAAAAATAATTATCTTTATTACTACCTATTTAATGTCGTTTGCAATTTATAAATCTGAATTTACATATTTTAATTATATACGTTATTAGTTTTTTAAAGTTTTTTATATTTTTTTTTCGTATTTGCCTAAACCTAGAAATTATAACTAAAATTATTATTAATAATTTGTCCTACATATTAGGAATTTTTTCGTACATGCAGATTTAGCATTGTGCCCAGTTAAAAAGTATTTTGCACCAAAGAATGTTGTCAATAGAGGGAATATTGCTGACCACCATCTCAATGCGCCCATAACTTTCTTCGCTCATGCCCCCTCCCTAAGCAAATTACACAATTTATTAAACAAAAACTTTTGCTATCACGACACCGCTCATGACCGCTTACGCTCTAGTGAATGCTGCGATGAAGTCGTTCGAAAAAACGCGAAAGAATTTGAGCATGTCGATGAAGTTTTGTAAATATTGATAAAATCTTCGACGTAAGCAAGACATTTTGCCAGTTGCTAGAAAGCGATCGAGAGTCGTCGGGCAGATTTGCTTTGAGCTAAAAATCGCCACATTTAGAATTGTTTTGTAGCGAAGAGGAATTTTGTCAGTCGACGCGCTTCTTGCCTTTTATAGATTCGTGCGAGCAATTCGCCTTCTTCATATCGCACTAAAGTTTTGTTCGATAGAGCTGTAGATTGTGCGAGAAACAGGGCCAAGTAGCTGTGTGATGATCAGTAGCGATGCCCGTCCCAGCGACAGCAGTTGGCCTCTAGAACCGATCTTTTGGACAAGTCCTGTCTTGCAGGTAGGAATCAGTTTTGTTGTTGAAGTCGTTTTATCTTCGATAAAAGAAGTTTGTTGTTCTACAGCGAAGCTGACGTGCCTTAAGCCACAAAATGTTTGTCGAATCAACGAACGCAGCAGAAGTGATTTATTGTAGTTGCGAAGTTTCAGTAAATTCAGAAAGTTTAATATTTGTTCAAAACTTAGCAAGACTCGTCGCCATGAATAAGATCAGAGCCAGTAGCTTGGTTGAAGGTTAATGCAGTCGCACTGTCTTCAGGCGCGTATCATAACCTGATAGATCGCGAGTTTAAGTTCCATCATCGCACCTGTTGATAAATACATTTCTGAGCAAACCATAGTGATATTTCCAGCGAAATTGCAGTTGCACCGAAAAACAGTTGAGCTCATCAAAATCTTGATTGCTACGTCATTCAATCTTTTCGAAAAATTGTCAAATAGCTTTTAAATTGACAAAAATTTGCGGTTTTGATGGTTTAAAGTCGTGTTGCAAACCAGCTCTCACCTTGTCCTTGTTTCATCTGTGTGGTACTCGATGAAGTACTCGTTAAACACAGATAAGAATGGTTTGAAGTGTGATTTGATTTGCAACACCGCATCAACAGAGAGTAGTTTTTAGTTAAGAAATAAAGGTTTTGAAAAAGCGTTCTGCAAATCCCAGAAAAAAAGAAAAATCGTAACATTATCGCTTGAGTTGATCAAGCGTGACGAAGCGAATCATCCGTAACAAAGCAAACGGCAGACGACTTGCATAGTTCTAAAATACCGCGGCGGTACGATCTTGCAACGCTTGCGTGGAAGGCAAATAGCGAAGAACAAAAGAGTTATTATCAAAACTTGGCGATGGTTATCGCTTACGCAGTAATTGTAGCTCGATTGCCGAAACTTCTTTTTTGTGTCATAGCTGTTCGTAGTGCCCTTTTATTAAAATAAGGCCACAAACAGGCTATAATAAGGCGTAGCTCTGCAATTACTGACGTTATTATTTGCTTTAGAACGGGAGAGCTGTGAAATTATCCTCCCGTGTTCGAGTGGTGGAAGTTAGTGGCGAACGAAATTACCTGATTACAGAACAAACAGAATCATTTTCAAGCCAACAGCAAGGTATGGCTGCGCAAAGTGATAACGTAGTAAAATTTTGCATCAAGCAAGACCTACAATGATTGTACAATGATTCGCTGCATTTGTGATTGTGCAGTGAGCTGCTGCATTTTTAATTGTATTAACACCTTGAAATTGCGTGTATGATAACGATCTCGTTAGAAAAACTTAGCCTATCCAATATCCATACGTCCAAAAAAGTTTTGAGCTTTCTAGCAAGAGCCGGGTGAAAAAAACTCGAGATGTTGACATTTGCGCACATATCTAAAATAACACTTTACTGCCAAGGCGTTTTTATTATGTAAGTGAAATAGGAAAGCACAACTTCTTTTTATGATAAATAAGGTTTTTCAAAAAAAGGGTTTTTTTACTGCAATGATAGATTATTATAACAAAATGCTGCAAGATATAAATTGCTTTGAAGTAGGTTTAGATGAATGGGATAACTTTAGACACTCGATATTACCTTCCTGCGTTACTCTAATCGTTTTGCAGCCTCCTATTAATATACTTATTACAATAAATTATTGAGATTTAGCGCATGATGATAGAGATGGTGCGGGCAGAAAACATCGCCCGTAAGCTGCACTGCACAACAAAGTTTAGTAGGCGTCGCAAAATTCTACTTTATGATTGCTTGTAATACTCACTGCTCAACAGCTATTTAACTTTGATAAACACATTTTAACAACGTTCATTACTTTGCATCCAAAGAAAAACGAAACCACATTAAACTACATATTTAAAAAAATTATTTGGAAAACAGGAAAAAACATCTACTGATCGCAAAAAGATAAAAATTTGTAGAAATGCACGGTTTATATCGGTTTAATTATCTAATTTTTACCAACTGATTGGTTATATTTTTAGCTTTTGTGGACTTCCTTAAATTTCAGTATATCTGCAACTTCCGTCGACCGACTTTTTTAATTGAAAATTTGCCGTATTTACATTACTCAATACGGCTAGTTCTTCATTTTAAAATAAAATTTAGTACTTTTGTAATTCTACGTTTTGTTATAAATTTTATCGATTTTCCAGTAATTAATTATTTCAATATGAATTTCCATAAATACTGACACCTTAGTGTTGCCCAGAACACGCAGCTTACGTAGCCAACATACATTCATAAATTTTGTTGCCCCATTACTTTTGTACCAGGCACTGTTTAAATAAGGAAAATCTCTAGGACCTAAAACTTTTTCAAGGTGGCGGTCTCAAGTAAGAATGTTATAACATTTGCTGTCGCCTGGTCTCTAGATTAAGAGGCTCAAATAATAATCTCTACAGTACATGCCTTACGAGTAGGTGACATGATCGATTGGATCTGTTGCATGAAGCTCTTTGCATTTGAGCCAACACTTTTCTCATACGCAAAAGGGTACACACATTTGCTGCTCAATGCCTATGTCAAAACAAGTGAATAGTTCGAGTGTTGTGTGACTCATATACTTAAAAGCATTTGTAGCACTTCTTAAGGTAGGTAAGACAACCTTTTTGTTGACCCTTTACGGTAAAGAACGTTTTGTAGTGACGAATTGTACAATAACATAAACTAGTCGCGTTTAGAGCAAGCAGGTAGCGACATAAAAAATTAGCTAAGAAAACAATGGAAAAAATTTCTACAGCAACCTACCATACATACTCGTAGATTGGTCGCACCAATAGATAGATCGCACCCTTAGTTTGAGGCAAATAGAGTGGTATTTGGGTTTGACTCGTAGATAAGTCGTACTAAAATCTGGGGAATCAAACTGCCATCGATAAAATTAAATATTATAAAGTATTTACCTTCATTTCAAAAATTTTCGTACAAATATTGAAACATTTTTTCTGCAACTCTTTAACTGGACAATTATAACATTATCACTGTCAAGCCAGATATTGTATTGCCATCAGTGGCCATGTCATAATAAAACAAGGAAGTATAGCCGTGTCGACTTATTAACAAGAATATAAAAATTCACAAATGACACTTGTAGTCGACTTAAATCTTTATTATTGCAAGCTTTCGTGAGCGAATGCTCACTTCTTCAGGCAAAATAAATTAAGACTAATGAATGAACCGAAATTAATACGAATCAAATTAATACATTTCGTATTAATCTCAATTCATTCATTAGTCTTAATTTATTTTGTCTGAAGAAGTGAGCATTCGCTCACGAAAGCTTGCAATAATAAAGATTTAAGTCGACTACAAGTGTCATTTGTGAATCTTTATATTCATGTCATAATAGTCATTCAGCTTATCATCGCTTATGCCAGTTATGATATGCTAGTTATACAGGTATGTCGAGTATATAGGTCACACCCCTATTTTTTAAGAAAGTTTTAATAGAGAAGATGCGACCAATTTACGAGTTTGTACGGTAAGTTATTCTGTTCGGAATAGCTTGTCGCTTGAAGATTATTGAAACAACAAAAAAACCAGTAACATCTAAATCGGGGTTTCTCAACCGGGGCCCTTTGATCCCTTTGGGAGCCACGAGCAGAAGTCTTCAGTGTGAAGTTCTAAATCTGCTGTAAAGGTACTAATATTTTTTTTGCAAATTGAATATCAGAACTCTGAATATATTTTTTACAAATTGAATTTCTGCTGTCGAAAGGCAAATGCCTCTCTCGGCTGTTTGAACTTAAAGATGAAGTGGAAATTTTTCTTCGAAAAAAATAAAACAATATCCATATCCGATTACACAATGAAGAGTGCGACATGATGCTCGCGTGCTCAGCCGATGTATTCGGCCGCCTACAACAAAATAACTTCTCTTTGCAAGGCAGTGATGAGACAGCTACGTTAAATACAAGCTCGCTAGGCTTTCTACTCGAACTGGAATCTAACAGGCACTAGTCAAAGCAGGGTCGACAGCCTCGTTTCCTTTCTTGGATGAGCAGCTGAAAATGAATAGGATTGCATTTCTAGTTGGCATCAAAACTTACATTACTGTACATTCTAAAATTGTTTTAATCATATTTCAACGACACACAGTAGAATGTTCTCTGGTACAGAGACTCGTACAACATTAAAATTGACCTTACTGTATATGAAGCATGGGAGCTGGCAGATTTGAAAGTTTCGAATGCGATAATTTTGATAAAGCTGGCATTTAAAAACAAAAATGACGTTTCCTGTTTCTTGTTGTCTCTTCGCGAGAATATCCTCTATTCAGCAAGTAGGCCTCCGGGATGGTCATTCAATTTGCAACACCCTAACTGTTTAAATATGGGTTTTCTATTCTCGCGACCATTAGAATGAAAATTAGAAATTGTTTGCATTTAGGCAGTGATATTCACTTTGCTGCATCTAAGACGGAGCGGAATGTAAAAGGCCTCGTCAGACGTGTCCAAGAGCAGGTTTTAGACTGATTGTGTTGGTGAAAAATTGCGTGACTTTGATTTTGTTTGGGTTGTTTTTCTTTTTACTTGCATGTAATGTGATGAAAAAAGTAACAGACGTAAATATTTTAAAACAAATGAAGGCTTTTTTGTTGATGGAGAAGGGAGGTCACGCTGGAAGGGAGAGAAAGCAAGATGCATAGGTGGAGGATATAAAACGTGGTACTGTGGAAGCCGAAACAAAAAGAACGGTGTGGAAATTATATTGAAAAAAGGGCATGTGGACAGGGTAGTGGAGTTGTGGAGAGTAACAGACAGGATAATATGCTTGAAAATGGAACTTGATGGTGTTATGTTGAATGTTATCAGTGCGTATGCGCCGCAGGTGGGGTACTTACGTTAAGAAAAGGAAGCATTTTGGCTGGATCTAGATGAGACAGTGGAAAGGATACCAAAGAATGAAAGAATTGTGGTGGGAGCAAACCTAAATGGGCACGTAGGAGAAGGGAATAGCGGTGATGAAGAATGCATGGGCAAACATAGATTGGGAAAGAGAAATAACGAAGAACAAGCAGTGGTGGATTTTGCTAAGAGAATGGAACTGGCGATCACTAACACCTTCTTTATAAAAAAACCAGCACACAGAGTCACCTACAGCAGTGGCGGACTCAGTTTGCAGGTGGATTAGGTCATGGTGAGAAGACGAAGGATCAAGGAGGTGGTGGGTACGAAGGTTATTGTCAATGAAAGTGTAGCGAAATAGTACAGAATAGTAGTCAGTGCGATAATCATCTGGACAAAGTGAAAGAAAACACCAATACCAGTGAAGAGAATAAAATGGTGGAAGCTGAAAGACTTGAAAGTGAAAAACAAATTTAAAATGGAAGTGATTGAAAGCGGAATACTTGATGGACAAAAAGATTGGCAAAGAGTAGCTGAGATGATACGGAGCATTGCCAGAATGGAACTGGGTGAAACATCGAGAAAAATTAGCACGGCAGGTAGACGGGAGACGTGGTGCTGGAACCAGGAAGTCCAGGAGAAACTGAAGGATAAGAGAAAAGCTAAAAAGGTATGGAATACCATCAGACATGATGCAAGTAAGTTGGCCTATAAAACTTCAAGAAAACAAGCTAAGAGAGAAGTGGCAAAGTCAAGAAACAAGGCATACGAGAACTGTACAAAAAAATTGGAAACAAAGGAGGGAGGAAACGAGTTGTTTAAGGTAGCAAAGCAGAGAAACAGATAAAGCAAGGATGTACAACAAAAGAGTAATCAAGAGTAAAACTGGAGAGGTGCTGATGGAAGGAGTATTTTGACAACTTACTCAACCAGGAAAACCCTAGAGAGAGAAGAGAAGTGAGAACAGAAGAGTGAGAAAGGGACGTGGAAGATATCTCTGGAGAAGAAGTCAGGACTGGGTTGAGGAAGATGAAGAATGGAAAGGCTCAAGGACTTCATGACATACCAGTGGAAGTATGGATCGCTCTAGGAAATAAAGGTGCAGAGTTTCTAGTGAACTTCTTCAATAGACTCCTACGAGGGTGGAAGATGCCTGATGAAGAGCGTGATCGTACCTTTGTACAAAGATAAAGGAGACATCAAGGAATGTGGAAATTACTGGGGGTTTAAGTTGATGAGCCACACTATAAAACTATGGAAGAGGGTAATAGAAGCAAGGATAAAGAAGGACGTGACGATCGCTGAGGAACAATTTGGGTTCATGCCAGGAAGGAGTACCGCCGTCGCAGTCTTTTGTTTAAGGATGCTGTTGAAAAAGTGGACTGAACGGCAGAGGGCAATGCACTTTGCCTTTATTGACTTGGAGAAGGCATACGACAGGGTACCCAGAGAGGAACTGTGGGAATGCTTGCGGTTAGCTGAAACATCAGAGTGCTACATAAAGATTATTAAGGACATGTATGATGGAGCAACAGCAACTGTGAGAAGTGCAGCAGGGTTGACTGAGGAATTCAAAGTAGGTGTTGGACTTCACCAAGGCTCAGCACTCATCCCATTCCTTTTTGTCATCATCATGGACAAGCTGACGGAGGACATCAGAAAGGATATACCATGGGATATGCTGTTTGCAGATGACATAGTGCTGTCTAGGCAACATCATAGGGAGATAGAGGATGATCTGGAGATGTGGAGAAATGCACTGGAGAGAAGAGGCCTGAAAGTGAGCCGAAGCACGACCGAGTATTTGAAGGCTGGGGGTGTGGATGATAGAGAAGAGTTGAAGCTGCAAGGAGAAAAGGTAAAGAGAGCGAAAAACTTCAAATACCTGGGTTCGACAGTTAGTAGCGATGGAAGATGTGAAGAAGAAGTGAGGAGAAGGATCTAAGCAGGATGGATGAGTTGGAAGAAGGTGTTTGGAGTTCTGTGCAACAGGAAGTTATCAGCAAGGATTAAGGGTAAAATGTGCGAGAGTGTTGTTAGACCAGCCATGCTTTAAGGAATGGAAACGGTGGCAGTGACGGAAAGTCAGGTGGAAAAAATGAAGTTGCAGAGTTGAAAACGGTAAGATGGGCACTGGGAGTGACCAGAAAGGACAAGATAAGAAAGGAATACGTGAGAGGGACGGCGAAGCTAGCTAGCAAAGCTAGCAGATAAACTTCGGAATGCAAGGCTAAGCTGGCATGGACACGTGAAAAGGAGGGAAGAAGGCTACGTGGAATAAGGATGATGGATCTGGCGGTGTCAGGTAGAAGGAAAAGAGGAAGGGCAAGGAGAAGATGGATGGATTTGGCGAGAGAAGAGGTGGAAAGGGTTGGAGCTAAGGAAGGAGACGAAGTCGATCGGGCCAAATAGAAAATACTTTTGCGCTTTGGTGACCCCGAATAGGGAAAAGCTGAAAGAAGAAGAAGAAGGAGGAGGGCCACGGGTGATGAGTGTTTCTTTACGGGGGCAACAAAAAAAGGATGAGAAACATTGAACGAAACGTTGCCTATCATTTCGCTGAACCTCCAAATTCAACACTATCAGCTTGATTTTTTAAACCTAAACTTGAAAACCTGTTACACATTTGAACTAACGCTGGCTAGTAGCATACCGGAATGGTAGCCTACATCAAACATCAACAACAAACTGTTCAGTTACTGGACGTAATGTGGCGATTGTGAGAATATAATACTTTATTCTAATAGTAAGCGGAGAAGAAGGAAAAAAAAAGCATCTTTCTCTTTTTGGCGCAAAAAACAGCGCCGTGATAAAACGCAACGCCATCCCGACAGCAGCCACAAGCAATGCTTTTGCTTATGCTAGACAACGCATTAAAATGTCATGGTTATAAAAAAAGTTACCAAAGTACTTGAGATGGTCGACGAGTTTAATTTAGTAATGTTGCAGATTGTGCGGTACCAGTGCCAGCGTAGCTTACCATCTCTACATCTAATATGTAAAGCGCAATTCTGTGTGTATGTCTGTCTCTACTTTTCCGAAACTGTCTGGGGTAGAAACATCAAACTTGGCACGATTGATCTCCTCTTCTGGGGGAGTGTCATAAGGGTCTCGTGAAGTCACGATGACGTCATAACCAAAGATCGATTGTTTTGAAATCGCATTTCTGGACCGAGGAAAACGGATTTTGGCTTAAGCAAAAGCCAGTTGTCCTATCCGACTTACCAACTTCAACAAATTTTACTTTAGGATCTCACATGACCTTATAATTAAGAATTAATTGTAAAATTTGTTTTCTTAATTAACTCAAAAATTACTGATTGTAGAAACGCGATTAAGAGCTTTTATGGGAGATCTTAGCAAGTGCTTTCGATAAAAGAAACTACAACTCTTCAAGCTTAATAGGCAATGCAACAACAGATTCTTTATTTAAACATTTTAAGCCTTCTGAACATGCTTCTTGCTTTTTTTCTACACGCTTTAATTCCCTCTATGATGTCATAATGTTGCCTGATAGACCAACATAATCTTTTGGTACCAGAGATTATCATTTGATGATTTTTCAAAAATTGCAACACTTTCACTAAATCAGTTTATTTAAAAACTGATTTATGACCTCATTTCTCATGCGATTTTCAAACTTTTTCAGAAAATTTAAAGGATATTTTAAGGCAATTCCAATAATACATGACATGTACACTTATTATTGATTTTTATACTAAATAAATCAAACTGTAAGTCCTGTGGTATTACTTTTTATTCCCCAAAAAAGCGATAAGCTAAGTAAAAACAGTTAAGTTTAATGCATAAAGGTTATTACAAAGTACTAACAATCAGTGTCGTTTCAAATCTTAGGAAGTTTGCTTTCTAGCAATATGTTATCCTAGTTAGTTATGGGTAAGGATTTCTTTATAATGGCCGATCAAAATTAGTTGTTATACATCATGTTACATTTTTAGTTGGACAATGTTTCTACTGAACCTAAGAAACCTGCAATTTAAAAAAAAAGTTAGTTCTTTCGTACGTTTTGACTACTTTTTCCTCGCAAGCATGGTTTTCTCGTATTGTCTATCAAAATTTGCAAAAGATTTATCAAAAAATGAAGATTTTACAAATTTTCTAACGAAGCCTGCCGATTAAAAACACTCAGAATTTTGGTGACTGGACTTCAAGAAATTGCATTTTGTAGAAAAATTTAGTTCTTTGGTACATTTTCGCTACTTTTTCTCAAAAACATCGGTAGTACTAAACAGGCATAGTAGGCATAGCTCAGGCATAGTAGGCACAGGCATAATAGGGCTAGGGTTAGGATTGCGGTTAGTTTGTACAGACATAGTACAGGCATAGTAGGCATAGTAAGCATAGTACAGGCATAGTACATTAATAGTAGGGTTGGTTTTAGTTTGTACAGGCATAGTAGGGTTAGGATTAGTTTGTACTATGCCTACTATTCCTATTTATAACCACCCCAAAAGCACGGTTCTTTGGCATGGTCAATCAAAATTATCTAAACGGTTCATCTATAAATGAAGTCTCTAAACATTGTAGAAAATAGCCTACTCCAAGCAAATGAGTTGGCGATCCCCCTACAAAAACATGGAGGTAAATAAAGTCCTGTTTCATCTTTTGCAATAAAGTATGAGTATTGAACTGCATATTATCTAAATGTTGAAGCCATTTCCTTTACGATTGGGTGAGGCCGACGCAGCCGTCTGATTTGATATTCTTAATTTTAACATTAATAATGGCTGGTATTGCAATAACTTAATTGTGAGTGAATAACTTGGGGTTATTTTGCACTTTCCCTGGCTACGTTTATGCCAGGACCGAACAACATAAGCGCAGCCAAGGGGCTTAATTCGCACAAATAAGCATTCAGCTACGAAAATATAAATAGCGGTCCTAATATTTAATAGGCTGTTTCTGAATACACAGATATATAAATTTCTTATTGCGCCTCTCATACCGATAACTTTGAAATTTTACTTCCATGTACTTCATAAAAAAGCTTTTTGAAATCGTTATCTGTTTCAATTATCTGCGAGTTTGGTTCCTACGTACCAAACAAGGCAAGTAATGTTACCAGGTACTCCAGAAACTTTTGGAAAAAAATGGCGGCTAAGCGCAACCCCCATAATGTTTTTAAGGCTTAATCGATTTCTTCTAAGAAAACGGTACTTTTGATTTTAGAACGACAACTGGCTATGTCAATAATACATTAACTTTTTATTATGGTTCTGTTCTCAGAAGTATCAATTCGGGAGGCAGGCTGAACCGATATTCTCAATTTCGACGTTACTGATTGGGGCGCTGCTGGTTACCTCGTGTATTTGATTTTGGGTTTATTTGGTCTTTGCCTGGTTACGTTTATATCAGGGCCAAGCAACATGCACCCAGCCAGAGGCGTGAGCTCATGAAAATTCGCCTACAGTAACGAAACACTCGTAAGTAGTGGGCCTAATATTTAATAGCTTAATCCCGAAAATGCATATGAATTACTTTGGCGCCTTTTCTCAACCTCAAAATGCGTTCCATTCAAGCACTTGCTCAATTTAACCGATAGAAATTTGTTAAGTTTGAGAACGTCTGTGGTGAAAGCAGGGAAAATAAGGCGTTGGCGCAGGGGCTTGAAAAACTTGGAGACGTGTAGAGGCTATGCACAACCTCCCCGGAAATGCTTTTTTAATCAATTGCGTTTCAAAAAACGATAGTTTTGTTTCGAAACGGGATGTGGCCATGTGAAAAACATAAATTTTTTGTTGCTGTTTTCACAGCCATTCATTGTGTAAAGCTGGCTTGGCCGGCTGAACCGATTTTGTTAACCACGACATTACCGATGGAGACCTTGCCGGGCGAGGCCGGCTAGTTGAGCCTATAATCCCTGGAATCTTTAATTGAAATAGTTTTGGGCAAGACTGTGGTTGGTGCAATCACAATAGGGTATTTAAAAATAAAGTAAGATGATTAAGTTTAGTGCTACATTTTCATCATCACTTGGTTTCTGGCACAGAGTGCCCTACTTGTATTTCCCACCATTAAGTTGGAGGCTGCTCTGCAAAAATATTTTTTATGCAAGACGTTTTTGCTTCTGTCGAACATCAGCTGGCTAACGAACGCTCATGGCAACTGTCGTCTTCAAAGCCCTTTTTTAAGCTCATTTCTCATACTTTAAAATTTTCAAAATGATTGCTGCACCAGCTTTTTTTGTTTCAAAATAAAATACTGGTGTGAAATGAGTTATTACGTAAGAGGACTTCGATTCCACAACCAGGAAATTGATTTGGAAAATGAAATAGGGAAAAAATAACCGTAACTTCATCACTAATAATTTCTTACAGTACCAAGTAAAATTTACCAAAGTCAAAAGTAAATAAAACAACGTAACTGTAATTTGTGGTTACTGCCATCTAGTGGCAAAAATGTAACAAACTAGTACGGTTAATCAACTACTCAGCATTGAAAATGGGGAACTAGTCACAATTTCATTTCAATCACACAGCAGCATGAGATAATTCATTTTTCATTTCTACCACTAGAGGCAGTATTTTAGAAAACGAGCGCTTAGCTGATTCTATCTACGGACTCCATTGTTCGATTTAAACAAAATTTGTTAAAAAAGTTTTGCAATAACGAGGCGCATCTTTTTAGAGCATCAATAAGTATATAATCTGCTGTAGTGATTTATGAGTGTCCAAAAACGTTTCAAAAATGCTGCAATGATGTCAGAAATATCGCTTGGTGCGCAACATTCGTTACAGATTTTTAAAAATTGTTTTCAAATTCGTGATGTTTATGAAAAAGTTCATTTTATCCCATATCAAGCATTTTTAATTTACAAAAAAACCTTTAAAAATGATAATCCTAGTATGCGCTTGCAGATGAATTAGGTGTCAGAGCGCACATTCACTTTAAGTTGTCAGCCTCTCGGCTTGATCATTACGCACTCGCAATTTTCATCACCACGCGTCTGTTGTATCTGTTGCCGTGCACAATGTTCTCACAGTTTAAGTCACTATGCACTATCATTTTAATGAAAAAATAAAAAACCATGCTTTGATTTTCTTTCAAGAAGTATGCAAATGCCTTTTAGTAAATATGTAATCATTGAATAATACTTTTTGAGATGACAGTAGACCTATTTGAAACGTGTTTGTGATGCATTATTTTAATTTATTGATTTTATTATTTTCTCGTATATGTCCGTCTGCTACTTGAAGCAAATGACGCCGCGCTCATGCACCAAATTGTTACAGTAGCTGCATTACCAGGAAGAAACTTGACTCGAAATCTCGGAGTTCTTTATTTGGCTCTTCTTTCTAGCCTATGTATAACACACACACAATCTTACTAGCACTTTTTGATGTCATATCAATTTATATTACGGTTTGCTGTAGTTAGAGGCGGTCAAAGCAGCCTAAAAATCTACTTAAGTATTGTTCCTTTCTCAAAAAAATACTCAAGTAAAAATAGTAGTTGGTAATTTTACTTGAGTAAATGCAAAAAAAGTAGTGGAGAATTAAACTACTTAAGTATTTAACTACAAAGTAGTTTCATTTTTTTAGCACTTTTGTCGTGTTTTCTCTAAACCAGTGGTCCTTGATTAAGGCATTTCTAAAGATACAATCCTTGGTGCCAATTTGTGCGGCAGCTTGTTTACGTTGCCGACCAGAGAATATTTGCGAGTGTGTTGCAGGCAATGGCGTCACTACAAAAGAAGCCCTCCCTGGGATACATTACCTTAGGAAGTGACAATGTTTTTAGAAGACTCTCTCAAGGAGTAACATTAATTTAGATTGATGATTTTTTTTTTGAAAGAAAACTGTATAAAGTTGGGTTGAAGACCTGTTGTTTGGAAAAATTTTTTTATCTTGGGGTGACACGACTGGATTTCGTCTCGGATGACACAAATTGTTGTAGGAAAGAGAGAGAAAATCAATTTTTTTATTATAAGAAGTGTGAGATGCCTAATAACTTGTGATCCACTGATACAGACCTAAATGGGGCAACATAGTACAAATGCTATGGCATAAATATTCCAGTAATTACTACGCTTCCTTGTAGATCTGTTTGTGATTGTTGTCGTATGCTTTCGATAAAGCCTTTTTTAAGGGTTGTAAGCCGCTAAAAGGTGAAGCGGCTCCGTAAGACCAACGCTCTTCAACTTCTAAATAAAAAGCTTGAATCTTCATTATGAGATACATGCAGCAAATAAGGCTCTGCATGTAATGAGGCCCAAGACTCGAGATCTCCTACAGGGATAACAGTTAAAACCGCAATCTGTTTGCTATCAAAACCTGAAGTCATGATCAACATGTAAATACAATCATGTCAAGATAAAGGCGGATGAAGTTTATGCCTCCTTCAAACTGAGCTCTTTATTGTTTGAAAAATATTTTGTTAACCACAAATCGTTGGCAGGGCTAGGAAGCTACTGTCGAAGAGCGCTAGCTCCGATTCCAGCTCCGAGGCTATGAAGTACTCACCCACTAGCTCCGGCTGCCAAGCCCAAGTCACTTGAGTGTTTACATCACTATCTCCATGAACTATTACTGTCACTCTTTAGAAGGTTTCCATCAGCTAAATGAAAAACAATTAGAGCCATATTCTTGTTGACTTTTTGTTATGCTTTTACTGTCTGACAAAGAACAACAACAAATAATCATAAATCACCACAACGAGATGCAGAGCGGAAAACAATCGTTCCACATTAACTTGGGTAGGTGGCAGAGCAGTAACCGTGTAAGCAACCTTCTGAACAATTTGTGGATGATGCTCTATGGCTTGGAGAACAGTCAGTCTAGGTGATCGGTCAATCTTTGCCATTTCAACTAGTGCCTTTGCAAAACTTTCTCTAATAGTAGCATCAAAATTTGGTTCATCTGAAATTTATTTTTTTAAGCTGCTGCCTCTTAGCCTGCATATCCAGTTGCTTTTCAAAATCTAACTCCTCATCAGAGAGAGAGAGAAGCTGTTGATGATGTTTCACTCACAGATAATAGAGATGAGGTGTTTTTACACGTTTCATTTATTTTTAGAAAAATTCTGCATATTAATGGCTATGTGAACCAATGTACGTTTGCCTCTTTCTAGTTGCTCTTTGTTTAAGGTTAGTCTGTATTTAGGATAAACATATACAGCCGATAATAGCACATCATTGCTCATAAGTTTTTCCATCTTGTGTGGTATCAGCCAACTTGCCACCAACATGCGAAAGCTTGAAAATTAGTGTCTTCCGCTCTTTGTAGAAAGAACCTGGTGTTAAATGTGCAGATTGCATTTGTTTTGTTGCGAGAAAAAGATGCCGCAGCAATTCTAATTGTTTGACTTCAATCCATTGATCATCTGTCAGCCTAAGATCAGGGTGTGCCAAATCCAGTAAAGCGCCTTTTAATTCCAATAATCGCTGGATCATAAGATAGATACTATCCCATCTTGTTGCTTGGTCAGTGATTGCATCTTTTTTTAAATTTCCGCTTCAAAATGGCTTCAATCTTTGGTGTTCTCGCAGTTATAGCAACGTGGTGAACTTTTCTGACAAGCCATCACGAATAGCTAACTTCACCGTATGCCCTGCACATCACATACGAGTCGTTGTCGAAAAATTTACCGTTTCTGACAAAGCACTATCAAACACTTCATCCAAACTACTGCCATTCTCGTTGGCTTCAACTTCTGGTAAAACATTCATTTCATTGAATTTTTCCACTGATCTTGCCATGTTTGAAGCATTGTTGGCAACAATTGCCAAAACCTGCAGTTTTTTTAGATCGAATTCTTTGGGAACTGTTTCAAGTGTGTGCCGCAGAAATTCACTGCTACGTTGTGCTTGAGTATCACGTACTGCTAGTGTTTTAATATCTAGCATGTTTTTGGAATTGATGAACTGCACATTTATGGCAAGATAGCTAAGCCTGTATCTTGTGTAGCCATCCATTTTGAGGAAGACCAATTTGTCACTATGCTCTTCTTTCAATGCATTTTTTTCGATTTATTGCTGCTGTTATAACCGTCTTTCTAATTTCATACCTTTCCAAGGCCAGTTCCAGTTTTCTTGCCAGTTTTCTATTCAATCCTAGGAATTCTTTTGAGGAAAAAACGTTAATGGAATCCCATTTTCCACTATCATTTTAACAATATGCTGCTTAAATTTATTCTTGGTCATTCTTTTCAATCGTTTCTCTTGAGTTTCTACTATTTTTCTTAGACTGGTTTTTAGACCCTGCACTGTTATTTTGTCTTTTCTGGCCATTCACTTCCTTGCAAACTTCTGGATGATTTCCTTCTAGATGTCTTTTCAAGTTGAAAGCTTTTTTTACTTATTTTGGCATTGCAAATGCCTTCACCTACTTTCACTTGACATATGAAATTTTGTGTAGGATCACATTTAGAAAAGTATTAAAAAACTACTGATTGTTTTGTTTTAGCCATTTTAAATGTATTTTACTAAGTCTGAAAAAGAAATAAAAGATTACCAAGATGATTAACGTTTCTGACATACAAGCCAAATGGAGTTCCTTCTTGTACTGAACTGACAGAAACAAAACAGCTTACCAATTTTTTGTAACAATACTGCCAGTTTTACTGTCTAGAGCTAACCGACAGCATGCTGTCACAATCATTCGCACTAACAAATCAACCAGGTGAAAATATCTTTAAAGCGAATGTCAGTATGCGCTTGGCTTTTTACTTTTTACTGCATTTTGCTTTTTACAAATCAGCTGCATTGAATACAGCTCCATGCCATCAGTTCATCATTACATGATTTCAAACTAAAACAAGAAGTTTCTATTGAAATTTGCCATGACCAACCTGGGGTTGAAGCTGATAAAATTTTTGTTGCTCCAGCTCCGGATAAATATTTAAAAAGGCTCCAGCTTCAGGCTCCGGCTCCAAAGAAAATGCTTTGCTCCACAGCTCCCGGCTCCGGCTCCCCAGTCCTGTTAGTTATCATAGTTCTTTGTTGACACTTTTAAAGTTGCAAGAAAGCATAAGGATTGTAGAGTTAAACCACATCTTTTTTCAAAAAATTTTCATTATCTTGTCTGAGATTGATAAAGTGCTAAAGGCTGGTGATGTTGACAATAAGGCCCTCGTCTAATTCCATTGCTTTGGTTTAGCTATAAGTCAGTACAGGATTTGGTTCTACTACTTGGAAAAACGGTTCAAAAGGATTTACACGGATGCAGTATTCATGTTGCTTTTTACGACAGAAAGAATTTTGTTCTTTTACAAAAGAGAAACAGCTTGAGTAAACTGAATGTTGCTCTCTGATCTGAAATCAAGTAAATTTAAGCAAAATGCTTAAATTTTAAAAATTGAGAGATATTTCTTTGAGTGAAAATTGTTCTTGGATCACCAAAACTTGCTGAAAAATTAAAAGCTTTTTACCAAATTTGTTATTGAAGTATCGATTTCAATAATTATTGTTTTAAATGAAGGTAACAAGACTCAAAAAAATTCTTTTTAGTTTTTGAATTATTTAAAAACGGTTTTTCTAAAGTAGCTGAAATTAAATTACGAGATTGTAGCTATGACCGTGCTCTAACAAGCAGCCAAATAGAGTTTGAATACATTGATTGATTGTTAAGATAAGGGATTTTTAAAATTAGCGTGCCTTATTAGCTGCATATACCTTTTCTAAATAGCGTACAAAAGCTGGAGCCAAATGGCGTAGTCTGCTAAAAATCTCTGAAGAAAGAGAGACAAATTTACATCTTGACTACATATTTAATGATAAACTTTTTCTTTATTTTTGATCGGAGTCAAAGGTACAAGCAAAGTTCATAAATATTTGCTAAGGTGAAGCTTTCGTGATAACCATTTTTAAAGGGCGATTGCCCCCTTGGGCTCCCTGGTTACTCTCATCACAAAAGAAGTTGCTGGTTTGTAAGCAAACTAATGTGTGCTGGCAAGGATAAAACTAATTGCAAATATTAAACACCAGAGAATATTTGATTTCCTTTCGCCTCTAAAAACTTTTCAAAATCAAAAAGGTATGTAACTGGGTTCTGATGATAACTCACTGCACCTTGCCTAGTTAGCAGTAAACATTAGTAGGCCAACCAATTGGATTTCAAAATTTAAACCAAAAATTTTCTACTCCATTGAAGGATTTGCTTTAAAAAAATCTTGATTTTAAAGCTGTTTTTTACGCCAGTGCACCGCTTTTCAGTTTAACTATCATCAAATTTTTAGCATCTACTTAACTAAAGGATTTAACTACTCAAGTAGTGTTGCTTCCTAATTGATCTACTGTAGTAAAAGTAGAAACAGTGAAAATGAAATCACTCAAGTAAATAGCTCGTCATTAAAAAATCTGCTGAAGTGGTTTACTTCAGGGTTCATTTTCCTGTCGAGTTGATCGAAAAGACTTTAAACATTGATATTCACAGCTTTTATGATTGGTGCTCCACACAAAAGGTGTGATGTGAGGAACAAGTCAGCAAGTTCGCTGGTTGCGTCTTTGGCAGTGTTGCCAGATTTTCTTCAAGTTTCCCACGGAAATGCTACCTAAAAACTAGCCCAACGCTGGCCTGTTGAAAATTTTGCCGAAAATTTGCAAAGTTAGTTCATACATGGCGGTTGGGAGAACAGTCCAGGCCCGGCATCAGCATAGTATTTGGTCTCCCATCGATGGCCATAGACAAGTCAGTCTGTGCTTTTGCATGCTTTCCAAAACCATACAAACGCTTCTGTTGCCGTGACCGTTTTGGTACTTTTTCCTTTGGTGAGACGATGATCTCCAAAGAAAAAAAAACGGTTATCAACTCCCTGGTGATGTCATTTTCACCTAACTGAAGAGCAATCTTCGGTGGTAATGTCGGTTGAGCCCGTTTCCAGGCTGTTTCAATGATGAAAATACGCCAGCGACGTTGTCGACCTCCATATAACACACCGTTGTCTGACGCTTTTACACTTGTTGTCACTCCAAAAGCTAGTCCAAAATAGCGGAATAGGATTGCTAAAAATAGCCCAAAAAACCGCAACACGCGACCGCTAACTTTTTCGCGCAACGCCTAATCAAAACTAGCCCAATTCCGTGGTTTTACCGCGGGACTGGTAACACTGATCTTCGGGCAAGGCACTTGACGGGTGCCTCCATCTTTATGTGGCAAGCAGATGGTAGAGCCAAACAGTTACCTGTTGTGGATGCCCACTCTCACTAAGGTACTGGCGGACGGAGCTCCGGATCATTCATAAGGTGCTTTAAGATAATTATTTAATCACCAGAATGTGCAACACTGAACTTTCTCAGCTCTCATTAAAAACAGAGATGTGATTGGGCCGAGAATGACCTGAGCACCTAATGACAAAAAAAGCAAAATAAACTGCACCACGGGTGAATAAACCATCGATCAGTTTTAGATACCATGCATTTCGAAAGAAAGTCAATTACTGTTTAAATAATGTAAGCATATTTAACCCATTGAACACTCGAGAAATGTTATCATGAAGGCTATACCCGAAGGCCATCATGAGGGTGGTGGTTGCCACTTATGAACCGTCGTACTGGGGGCGGCCTGAGTTGTAATGACGGTGACTACAGTAAAGTCATTTTTTACACTTCTAAGCTAATCATCATTATTTATCTGGTTGGCATGGGTGTGGGTTTCAATCCCGCTTTTAGCCTCCTTTCAACAGGCTGAGAGTTATGAAATCTAGAGATAGAGTTAATTAATAATTTTTTGATGCAGTGATATTATTATGTGATATGGATAAATTAAAGTCTCAAGGCAGGTGGTTTCCCACAGCCGATGAATTCCTCTCTAGTGAAGAATTTTAAACTTTTAGGCCAACAATTTTCATATTTCAGGGTTTAAAAGTTAAAGATTTCACGTTATCTGATTTTATTTCATCTAATAAAACAATTGTGTTCCAGAATTATTCCGTAGTCTTTCTTAGCTCAGTCACAACGGGATTTACCCACTCGGGGGTGCCGAAAGATGCCGAGAAAAAGGAGGAGGGGGAAAGCTTTGAAAAAGATGTTTTCCATAGTTCGAAACGGCTCTTTTGCCTCACATAGAGACAATTTCTTCGAATGCTATTTTAGAGCCAACGTTACAAGAGTACCTCCAACAGAAAGTTCATCGTCTCATAAGAAATACTGATCAAGTCTCGCTGCAACGTCATCTTTAAACGACAAATGATATTTTTTACACCAACAGGGATACAAAATGACTCCGTCACAATTTTTCTCCAACATTTTTGAGGAAATTGCTTTAAAATCCATCCTTTTCAAAAGGGCACATTGATCCCTCCATTGTGGCTCCCTTGCACACACACACACACACGCGCGCGCGCGCACCCACGCACGTGCGTGTGTGTCAATCAAGCATTTTATTCTGCATGTTTTAGGTATTGTTCAATTTGCTCAGTAGTTCTAGAAGCGTCCGATGTAAACAGCCAGCTCTTGTATTTTTATTTCATCTTTAACAAAAGGAGTGAAAATTTTAAAAACGTACAAAAAGGGAATGCACCCAAAACGGTTGGGAACTAAGTTACTCCTCCACGCTTATCGCTAGAAGGGTTGATGCAATGGCTGCTTGTTGTGGCAAGATGCAACTTCATTTGTTCGTAAACAACTAATTCTTTGGTAGGGATGGCGATCAGGCTGATGAAAGCACTTTTGCTTAGCGATATTTGAGATTACTTATCACTAGAAGTGTAAAACTTTGCAGATTAAACGAAAAATAGCTTATTTTATTCCCATTGTAATTATGTGGAAAGGGTGTTTAGTTGTTTGACATTAACTGATTAAGCAAAAAGCGATTGATAGGAGGGGAAGACTTCATGCAGACTGAAGAGTCAAAACGACCGAGGAATTGAATCGTTTTCGTCGCGATTACTTAGCCTTTGGCGTTTTATTCTTGAAGCAATGTTGATTATTGAGCGTGACTATATTTAGTAATTTTATCGAATTTTTGATCTACTGGTCTTGAGCATTGAAATGCAGAAAAGCTTTTAATTTTCATGCCGCGGTCGATCGTATCTCAATCGCGACAGTGGCTTGCACTTTCAATCTTAAGCTTGCACACTACGTCATAACTGGTAAATTGTTATGATATTACAAATTGGGAATAAATCGGCTGTCTTATGAATTGGATTCTATTTCCAGTTGATGTTTATGCTTTTGTCGAGGACTCTAGCCTTAGTTCCCGTTTTGCTATTAATACTTATCTCCCTTATTATAAAAAGTCCTCCCTGTTTTCGCGTCAAAACGCAGCCAATAACAACCATCCAGCAGATAGAGCGGACTTATCACCGTAATCATTCGCAGAGATGTCCTCCCGTGATTCGCCGAGCAGCGAGTTATCCGAGCACAGCTCTCCTTCCAGCATCAGCTCGCCTTCGCATTCGCCAAAGTTTTCGAAGTCTTCCGCTATGACGACAAGCAATTCACGAATCGCGAAATCGACCTCCAGAAGTGGCGGAGGCGCTCAGCGACGGCGAGGGCCGGGATTCATCGTGCGGCCTCGCTCACAGAGTGTGATCGTTGGAGAGAGGTAGCTCTGTTGCTTCAAATGTGCAGTAGTTGCAATATTCGAGCTCTATGATGTTTCAGAATTTCTTTAAAATGTTCTCTTCTTGGTCATCCAAAACCTACTGTGACGTGGGAGAAAGACGGGGAACTGGTGGACGAGGACCGAACTAACGGACACATTCGGACTATTATTGATGGAAACAACTATCAGCTGGTGGTAGAGGGGGCCGAGTTGAAGGACGCAGGGAAGTATGCAGTCACTGCAAGGAATTCGCTCGGGAAGCAAACAGCCGCTGTAGACGTGGTGGTGACTGGTAGGTAAAGTGCAGTGGTTCGCCATCGGAAAATTTTGCGATATTTTTCTTGGGCAGGAAACGAAGTAGAAGATGGTGACATGAAACAGAGTAATGTAAATGGCGGTCTACTCGGGCATCACAAAACCAACAAACTTCGCCACCCTCTCGAAATCGACGTCCACAACTCTTCACGCACTTACCAACATATGGAGTCGCCATACAAACAATCGGGGATGTCAAAATACTCAATTGATGCAGACAGCAAGCAGATATCGCAAGCAAGCATAGTCCCACCGACGTTTCTTCGTCGACTTTCAAGCATTCAAGTTTTGGAAGGTTGGTTCGTTGCTCGCGAGTTAAATAGAACTAAATTTTCATGATTTCTCATGCAGGTGAAGAGCTACTCCTACAGTGCGAGATCTCCGGGGATCCTATTCCACGCGTGTCTTGGAAGCGGAACGGAGTCGCAGTGGGAGTTGACGAAAGTGAAGTTTTCACATCGTTTCGTGAAGGAGTGGCACGGCTTCGACTGCGGGATGTACAATCCTGCCATGCGGGGGAGTACATTTGCGAGGCGCGAAACGCAAAGGGAGCGGTGCAATGTAGTAGTCGCGTCACTGTCAAAGGTCAGTTGTACTCGTACATGTCAAGGCCACATTTCTTTGTTTTATCCCCGATAGTGTTGCGACTTTGCTTTTTTGAGTCAAAAAGTCAGCATAGAGGAAAATCAACGTCGTGCATTGAGCAGTTAATGTAACTAATTGTGCTGCGTGACGACATCAATTAATTTAATGATGCAGAAAAATGATGATGTCATTTGAGTGTAACTTCGCTGCTTTGTGATTCGTTGGTAGCTTGAGGATCTGCTCTTGTCTGGACGTGTTGAGATTTCAGTTTATGGTGGGGTGTGAGATTAACATGTTACTGGCAAAAGTTGAGCTTGTGGTTGAAACGAGATTAAGCGTGAGAATGAGTGTGGAGTTGGGCGTAGGGATTGAGTATGAGAATGAGTATGGAGTGGGACGTAAGGATTAAGTGTGAGAATAGGCTCGGAGTTGGGCGCAGGGTTGAATGGGAAGATGAACATGGAGTTGGACCTAGAGTTGAGTGCGAGATGACTGGAGAACAGTTCTTTTTAACCGATTGGCTGCTGCACATATATCGACTGGGCCAAGGCATTTTAGTTCTGGCATCAGAACTAAAAGAACTAAGCTTGCCACTCTTCATCCAATCCCATCCACCCTGCTGGTTGCATACTTTTGTTAGAATTTTTTGTGCGGGTAGTATACGCTGGGGTCTCGCTTTAAGTCACCAAGTTTTTTTGCCAGCATGAAGGCAACCAAGTTTAGGCAAAGCAGATAGCATGGCCAAGTGGGCAATGAAAAATGTCGCTACTTTGCGACCAAGCTCAGCTGGTTGGATGCCTGAAAGAATGGGTATGTTGTTCGTTGAAGTAGGACGCAAACAACCAGCCACAGTGCACAATGCATGGTTGATGGTCCTATCAATTAGACGAGCATAAGCGGTATATCAGCAGACAGGTGCACAGTACCCGGTGGTGAATATACTCGTAATGGGTACGTAGCTGTACAAATAGGAGTAGCACCAACTCGAAGCCTGCGAAAAGCAACGCAGAATGTTTATTTTTTTGCCTAAAGCCTCCAGCGGCAATACTTAAATGGCGTGTCTAGTGTACCGCAAAGATATTTGCAGTGGCGCAAAAAAGCAAGTTCTTGCCGTTGAGGCTGATGTGCAGCCTAAGTTTAGCTTTGTTGTTCAAGTGGAAGGCTGCCGATACTGTTCTTGCAATGTTGAGATTTTGCTTTTTTGAAAATCGGCCAAGAGAGTGGACTTGCTTTGACTAAACGTCCTCTACTGTCTTCCAATTTCCAGTGGAGCGCAAAATAGATGAGTTATGGGTATAGGTATATTTTCTGGAAGCTTGGAAAGGAAACCCGTGAAGATAAGTAATAGATATAAGAGGAGCCGAAACCAAACCTTGGAGGATGTCGTTTTGGGGGCGTCGTGTCCGACTTTGGGGGCGTTTTGGGGCGTCGTGTCCATCGTGATCTTCGGAGGTGACGCTAAGTGTGAAACTACGGTTCCAAACAAACTTAATGATGTCTGTCCAAAATCAGCTGCAGGAGGTTGCACGTGTGACTCCGATGTCACATGGGCTGCTATAAGATGAATACAGGACTCTGGGTTTCATTTCAGCCTAATAGCTGTCATCATAATTTTGGGTCAATAATTTGACCTGATTCACGATTGATCTCTTATGTTGGAAACCCGTCCAATCATAATGAATACAAGGGTATGCATGAGTGTGGACAATTAAGAATCGGTAGTTTTTTGGGTCCCCTTTAAGCTTCTTTGGCTTGAGGTAGCAATCACAGAAGCCCTTTCCCGAATTAATGCAATTTCCAGTTGCTGCAAACTGGAGAAGAGGAACTCGCAGAGGCGTAACTTCATTGCAAGGGCGGCGAGGAGAATAAGATCTGGGCAGGTAGAGTTTAGTCCGAGATTTTAACTGGCTTGAAGAGGCGCTAAAGAAAAATTCAAGTAGATGCAAACAGAATCAAAAAACCGGCTCTGTTCTGATTGCTCACTTTTACAAAAAAAAAAATCAAGTCAGTCACTCGTTTTTTATACCAAAATAAAGGAAAAACAACGGAAAACCATATTTTTAGAATATTGTTCGTCACGATTACGATTTCGATACTCAAGTCCTCCAAGTCTCCACTAAAGAGCTTATACTTCTACGTCACGCTCGTTGCAATCTTTCTCATTTTTGCTGCAACGGACTCTGTCTTCTTTCGAATTCTTATTCATCCTGGATCGGAACGATTAATTATTCTTCATGCAGCGCCTGTGGTCAACCGGACAATTCTAATTTCATTCTGTCCTGTTCTGCTGCGGACTTTTTAGTACGCTTGCTCTTTGGCGACCCTTTATCGAGTTACAATGTCTGATTAAGGCCATAAAGAATTTCTGGGGCCACCATGATCTTCCGTCATGCCCCCTTTCCGAGAAGAGGTGGGATATGAATAGCAGTGGTTTTGTTTTGGTGGATACACCATCCCGTAACTTTATCGGGATTGTGAAAGCGCATTCTTCGCATTAAAAAGTCATATCCCTAGTTCGTAACCAAACACCGCTAATAAGCTTATTTATGTAGTATAGGAACCCGAAATGATGAAATTTGCGCGGTCAGGGCCTGGTGGCACTAACTTAGACTTACCGGCTAAGCAATCCGCTCTTTGAAATCGAGCGTTATTTCTTTTTTCCTAAAAAGCATGCAACGTTGTTGGGTGGGCCTTTTAGTTTTTGCAGCGTATAGTCATCAATGCAGTTAACGCAAGATTAAGCAGTAGGGCAGGCAAAAGATAATATGTTGACTAGGACCTGGCTTGTAACAGAAACTTTTAGGTTATGTTCAGTAGTCCGTCAACCCGAATTAACGAAACAACATGCTATAGCCTAGATGTTACAACTAGAAGATACTGAATAAGCCCTTTTAGTGATATCTTCAATCTTGTCTTTAATGGTGAGCTTATTGAACACCTTGATAATTTACAGTTTGTGATTAGAATCACCTATATTTACATGAAATAATGGTCAGACAAAATAATATCCTGCAAACAATAGCCCGAAGCACAAAGCATAACGGAAAAATACAAAAAAACTAAATCTGAAACTTATAGACATTTACCCTCTGGAAATGGGGAAAACCCACGCGTAGACTGGTCATTACCGAACTTCCTTTTCCCTTTCAATCACAGTTTATTGAAATTTATAGAATCTATTATCATGATTCAAGACATCGACATAATTCCCTCTATTTTCTGCCAAGAGTATCTAAAACAATTTCTTAAAACCGAATAATCATTTGCGGCACCAAAATTTGGCAATTAGTAAATGAAGAGTGCAAGATCATGCGAAAGATTTTCTTCACAAAATATCTTTAAAAATGGGTGGTCGACAGATACTGAGTTTTCGATTCTTTCTTCCAGTTATAACTTTGGTTGCTACTAACATTTTCCCTTCTGCTCTTTAGCACAGTTTCGAAAAAACGTCGAATAGTTTTTTCTGCTTCGTCATCTTTAGAAATGCTATTCTTTTGTTATGTATTCAGATATATTGTCTTAAGCATATTTTTATGGGACTTGTTTGGGCTCGAGCGTCGCATTTTTGCCTGTCGATTATGGCCTGGCATATAGGCGCCGTCATAGCGGTTGCCTGTCCAGTTTTGGTCGGTTAGCATGTGCGTGGGTTTTACGTTCGCGTAGGCTCACTTTCATCTTTCTTCTAATATTTAAGTGTTATCTTCACTTTGCACTTGCACTGAATTTCTGCCCCATCAGGAAGTAACTTTGATAAGAAAACCTTTGGATTCTACTTCACTTCCTGGCCTGTGTCCTCCATGAACATTTGCACTTCTTTGTTGTATGGTAAAGTAAGGTTGAACATTTTGCGTGTGTTGTACATGGTGAAATAAAGGCTATCAAACTATTAGGTAAATAACTGGTCATACACAAAATGTAACACTTCATTGAAGATTGCCTTTGATTCTAACTCTATAAGAATTCAAATGTCTTGATGTGGCAAGCTTTTTCACAAAGCTGGTGAGATTAGTCTGATCTCATTTGCAAGAAAAAATGATTGTTCGCTTGGGACATCAAAAAATGTCCTTCATTTTGCTATCAATCGGATATTTTAGCATAAAACTTCACAAAGGTTTTGTAAAATCAGGATTGTTGAAAAAAATGAGCAAAAGATCGATTCGCACCCCCAAAAAAAGTTTTCAACTTGAAAAATCAATAAATAAAAAGCTTGGGCACCAAACTTTTTCGATTTGTTGATTTTTGAGAAAAAGATTTTTTAGTAGAGGAAAAACAAAGCAACGCTCAGATCGCCATCCCAAAGTATTATCTTTTTTTGAAATTGAAAATATGGCAGCTCTAGTATAGGGGTTGGTAACTTTTTACGAGCGCAGACCCATTTGAGCCCATTTACACAAAAAAGAAAACAATAAAAGACGCAAAGATTGTATTTGGGCGAATATTTATGAAATAATTCATCAAATCAAGGGTGTTCCCTGAAAAACAAAAAGATCTTCGTCTTTAATCAGTGGCAAAGAACAAAATTTTATGACACTCTTACCTAGCTCACTCCTTAACAAAAGTATTCACCACAAATAGAAGGCGAAAGAGCCGCATTTTGCAGATCCTTACCCTAGTCCAACCAGTAAATCAAACTTGTATTGCTGAACCAAAAGCAGGATTTCTTAAGCCAGCGTGACGTCATTACGCGTAACTATGACCGTGACAATCAAGAGTATTTAAACTAAAATCACGTGACAACGAAGGCGCGAAAAACACTAAAATCAAAACAAAACTATTGCTTTAATTTTTATTTTTGTGTTTTGACCTCCATTTGAGTTCGTTCTTTCGCGCCCATTTTACAGATTGGAGACAAGTGCCAGTTGCTCCTTTCTGGAGCAACCTTGATGATGCTTTGGGATGTTGCTTCTGCCCTTCATCTATAAATAAGTCCTTTCTTAGCAACAACTCGAGCTAAGTTGCTCTTCCTCGTCGCACATAATGCACTCTTGGCAAGTTGCGCCGGGGTCATTGGCGAAGAAACGTCTGTCATATTGGCAATGAATATACTCCATCTTTTGGGGAGATCAATCCAAGAATTGACAAAATGTAGAACTAGGCCACATCTCATTGTTTCAATCAAAGTGAACCAGGTGCCTAAAAAGGTTGAGGAACACTGATGTGTATTGAATATGGGTTGTATATCAACAAGATTTCAGGGTCAAGGGTTGTGTTAGTTGAATGTCGAGCTGAGGGTAGGATTTAGTTTAGATTTGAGCGCAAAGTTAAATCTTTGCAATGAACAGGTTTGTTTAGAGACTTAACATTTCATACATGCAACCCGATTCTTACCTCTACTTTGTTTTACAGCAAGGCGAGTGGAAATGCGTCCCAAATTTATTCGCGCTCCGTCCGACATTCGAACTGTAGAAGGAGAAACTGTATCCATTGAAGCGGAACTGGAAGGTGTCCCTACTCCAGAAGTGGTGTGGTCGTTAGATGGAGAGGAGCTTTCTGGAGCGGAGACCTCATTTCGTGGTAACGTGGCAAGGTTGGTGACGGGATAATCATCCTGTATGCACATGTCACCTTTGTGATCTTTTTCAGATTGCTTTTGAGGAATGTAACGCGAGCGAATAGCGGTCAGTACGTGTGCAGCGCGTTGAATTCGAGAGGAGAAGACTCTGTAGCGTGTCGCGTCAGAATCAGAAGTCAGTGAAGCGTTGCAACGCGCGTCCGCGAGAGCTGATGGCGTAATTTGTTTTTAGGTAGAATCACAGACATCCCTCCGTCGTTTGTCACTCATCTTGCTGACGTCAGCACCTGCGGAGACGATGACATCATACTGCGTTGCTCCGTGGCAGGAGCCCCTGAGCCCACGGTGGAGTGGATGTACAATGAGGAGGTAACAGCTCTCTGATGCGATCAAACTCTAATTTTCGACCTGAATTCCATAGTAATTTCAAACATCGGCAAACACGTGACAGGAATGTTTGCAAAAACTCTATCTCAACGTTGATAAGACTTACGCAAAAAAACGAAAGTCTTGTATTTAATACAAATCAAATGTGAGCTGTCCTCATTTTCCACGGTTCAAAAGCAAGCAATGAGTTTGCGAATCTGGCTGTTGTATTAATAAGTACTGGCCTATAGCTGTGATGTTGCAGGTGATAACCTCCGAGGACGGAGTGGATATCGCTTTCCATGACGGAACCGCCACTCTGACGGTAGAGCAAGCAACCCAGGAGGATTCGGGATGCTACAAGTGCATCGCCTCCAACAAAGCTGGGAAGGCCGTCAGCCAGTGCACAGTGATTGTCAAAGAACGTGAGTCAGGGGCTGAAGCAAGAAGTGGACGCATTGTGACGCATTGTAATGACAGGTGCAGAACCCCTTTCGGTTGCTAAAGTGTTCATCCCTCCTAAATTTGTGTCTCCATTCGATGAATACATCCGGATTCAGGAAGGGGACTCGCTTGCGCTTGAGTGTGAAATTACCGGAAACCCCATTCCAAAAGTGATGTGGACAATCAATGACAAGAAAGTTGAGAACGCCCGAACTGAAATGGAGGTCAGTTTCTTTGTTATCAAACAACAGTTGTCAATTGTTCCATCAACAATCGCTGATTATTCGTTTTACCAATAATCATTTTTCTGAGACGCTGCCAGAACTTTATCAATCGTTGTAGAACGCTCGAGCTCGGTTGGAAATTCCATCGATCACTAGTAGTCACAGCGGACGTATCAAGTGTACGATCAGCAATGAAGCAGGGGAGGAAAGCTGCATTTCACGGATTCATGTTCGAGGTAAGTTGATGTACTTCGCTAATCAGCCATTGTGAAGTCATAAGCATCGTTACAGCAAAACGAGTTGCGCCGGCGTTTGTGAGCCTTCTTCCGGAATTTGTGGATATTTTCGAAGACGAAGAAGCCCATTTTGAATGCAAAGTAACTGGCCACCCTCAGCCGCGTGTGGCATGGTCGCGCGACGGAAAATCGCTGAGCGTGTTGAGCGCGGAAACATCATACGAGAACGGTGAGATTAGCGGGCAATTGCTAATTGCGCGAATTGACTTCGGTTTGCGTAGGGGTGGCCGCCGTCAGGATTCGGAAAGCTAGTTCGCACGACGCCGGTCGATACAGTTGTGTTGCGCGAAACCTTTCGGGAGAAGTCGAATCGGTTTGCAGAGTGAAGTTCAACGCGAAAGGCGTGATCAGCGCGAGAGCCGGAGACGATACGCCGTGGTTTTCTCAGCCGCTAAGAGATGCGTCAGTGGAGGATGGAGATGATTTGTTGTAAGGTGTGTACGACGAGATCTACGACAGCCGGGTAACCTCGTGTTGTTTCCGCAGTCTTGAATGTCACGTGACAGGCAACCCCATACCGGAAGTGACGTGGTTGGTGGATGGGGAGCGAATACATCCGGAAGATGCCGACGCAAGGTTCGAGTGTGGCGTTGCGAGGTTGATTCTGGAAGACGTGATGCCGGAAGACTCTGGGGTTTATCAATGCGTCGCGAAGAATCGAGCAGGAGAGTCGAATTGCTCGTGCCGAATCGCAGTGAAAGGTGGGACGTCTGTGTGGTGGACAGCTTCTGTTTTACTTATAAAAATATTTGCAGCAAAAAAAACAGAGCAAGAAGCGCGGTTTGAAATCGGCCTAGAAGACAGGTCGGCGAAGCAAGGACAGGATGTTGTGCTGAGGGGTCAGGTGTCTGGTGATCCTGTCCCTAAGGTGAGTTTTGCAAGCTGTCCGTAGTCAACGGTTGCAGCCAAAAGTTGTGCTGGAAAAAGTTGCGCTGGGAAAAGTTGCGCTGGGAAAAGTTGCGCTGGAAATACAGTTTCGGACTTCAGAAAACCGTTCAAGCAAAAACATGCAAACTTTTTCATGACACAGTAATTAAATTCAGCCCTGTGCCTTGTTTCTGATTCAGATTGACGTGCACCTTGTTGCTAATTGAATCCACATCGTTGCGTATTCATTTGATCATTGCGTGTGTTTTGCGCATCCACAGCAATTCATGATTTGCTTGCAAGTTTTTTATCAGACGGGGTCACCACAAAAGATGGGCAGCTCAACCTCGCATCCTGTGTGCCACATCAAGATGGAGGTATCCCGTTAAAAGTCTTACCGATAAGTACAATAAGCAAACTGGTAGGTTTTTTTGCCTCACTACTTCTTTCGTGACAAGCATCAAGCAGGAAAGCATTAAATATCATTTGGTATGTCTCGACAAGGAAATCGTACTCAGGTCTACCAACTCTAAAGCGGAGACTACACTACCGCGCCGGTGCAACTCCTCATCACTGCTGATTCGACTCAGCCGGGCGCCTCATCACTGGATTGATCATGAATTTTTTTATCTAGATTACCTGGTTGTTTAATAACAAGGAATTGGACAGTGGGAAAATGAATGATGGGGTGGTCGAGCTGCGTCTAAAGAAAGTGACAAGAAAGAATGAGGGAGTGTACACTTGTGTTGCTGAAAACTCCCTAAAGAAGGTGACAAGTTCATGCTGCGTAAAAGTTGAAGGTAAGTATGAATGACTATCGCGAGCGGCCGCAACATGGCGTAATTGTTCGATTGTATAGTGCCGCCGCAAATTCCAAAAAAAACGATCTCTCCCACAAAACAGAAGAGCTCCAGCACGAGAGGTAACAATGTTGTGAATGCGTGCGCATCACTGGTTTACGTTTTTGTCTGTTTTGTAGATGAAGCAAATGGAGGAAATCCCCCTTCTTTTCTTTCTCCTCTAGCTGACGTTACAGTACCTGATGGTAGCATCGACTTCTCATTGGCTTGTCGGGTGTCAGGTGGTTACTTCTTCGTTCATTTTAGTTTGACCGGTGTGCCATGACTGCTGTAAAGAAAATTGTGAGTACCAGTTGATTTTCAGGCAATCCCACCGCAAGGTGGTTCCACGAGCAAGAAGAAATTGAAGAAAGCGACGACTTTGAGCTGATCAGCGATGGTGGCCTCAGAAAGCTTGTATTTGCGGAGATTTTTCCCGATGATTCAGGAAATTATACTTGCGTAGTCACCAACCATGCAGGGGAAGCGAGGTCAACATGCAGGGTGGAGGTGCAAGGTGAGTGGGAGAAGAGGACGGGGGTCAGTCAGTAGCGTAATCAAGCGTTTACAAACGCAGAAATTGATGGAGAATCTCCTAGCTTTGTATTGAAGCCGAAGCCAGCGACGGTACGCGTGGGAGAGCGAGCAGTATTCACGTGTAGAGTAGATGGAGACCCGGTACCCACAGTACATTGGTTCTTTTGGTAAGTTTTAAAGATAATCTGTAAGTGCTCACAGGCTAAAATTTTAACTGGATTTCAGTAATCAACCGATAAAGCACTTTCCACACGTTCGTGTAGTGGATGCGGATGCGAGTAACAACTTTACACACGCGCTACACATTCCAGAAACCTGTGCTCAAGATGCCGGGAAGTATTCAGTTTGCTGCAGGTGTGCACAATTTAGTAGGCCAGCTAAACCGTGCTTTAGCCTAGTAATTCGACTCTTCTAGGAATCTGCTTGGTGACGTCACATGCACAATATCGCTGATCGTTGATGATGTCAAGAAGCAGGAAACACGGAAGGACTTCCGTGACGTATTAAAGAAATCGCCCTCGATAAAAAGCCCGACGCAGAAACATGCTGGAGAGGAGACCGTAAGTGATGCGCAGTTGGTAGGGGGTTGATGCGCAGTTGGTAGGGGGTGAAGCAGAGGTATGAGTGGTTTTTGGATGTGGGTTTTTTGGGATTCGAGATTGGTGAGATGCGCAGTTTGTGCAATGTTCGGTAGTTGGAGAGCTGAGAGCCTTAATAGTTACAAACTTGGAAATAGACAGTTGTAGATAACTTCAAAATGGAACGACTTATTTTTTACAAAACGTTTGAATGCTGTTATTATACGATTATTATTATCATTGCTTTTGTTGCCATATGATACTTAAAATGTGTTAAACTGCAGAAAAAAGCATAAAAATTAACTAAAGTTATTATTTATTTATTTGTTAATACGTATCAGGTTATGCTTTGTTGGCAAGACTTTAGTCAAACTGGGCCACCACAATAGATAAATTTGTCAGGCCCACCACCTGTCTGCCCCATAATGATGGGGGCATCTTGTTTAGAGTCTTGCTTAAGGACGCTACAAGCGAACTTACCGTTTTTTCCACGCTTTTCCGTTCGTGCTGAGCGTTAAGCGGGGAAGCTGCGAACACCATTTTTGTAGTTTTGGGGATGACTTGACAAGGGGGATCAAATTCGACGAGCGAAGAGGAAGTGGACATTCTGGTCACTCGTGCACCACACCAAGTTGTGTGGCAGTAGTAGTTGGCATGACATAAGATGTAGCCCTAGGGTTTTGGAAAAAATAGTATTCGGCACCGTAGCCGTAACTTTACTCAAAATAACGTTGCAAGTACTCACATGCTCGAGGGAGGTCGGACGTTTGTTACACGCCGAATTCCGGAATTTACATACAATCGACGTTGCGGTTCATGTTGCATATCTGTTTCAGATCAATAATCCATATTTTTTGAATTGTATTTACTTAAATTTAGTCCCTGCGGAGCTGTTTATTTACTTGCCTTAGTAACTGCAGAACAACCCGTTACCAAAAACCTAGTTTCACACTCCAGGATGGTATGACTGGTATGGATAGTGATTTTTAATCCCACTCGCAAGTAATTTTTTTATTTAAAAAATTGAGTGGTCTTCATCGAGGCCATCAACATTTTTAAGAAGTGGTTCTATGTCACTCTTATATTTCCCAGACACAGTTATGGCTGTATCGTTCTGTAGCTTCCTGTCCTGCTGTGATAGAAGGCATTAGTTGTGTTTATTACACTGCAGTATGATTCTTTTCTGTTCCAGGTTGATTTCCGCTCAGTGCTGAGGAAGACGTCGAGCGACAACTTCGAGAAACGCTCAGCTGATCCAAGGTGAGAAATGCCTTCCTAGTTTCAGTGGCGGTTCGTAGGTAAAAAGCATGGAGAACCTGAAGCATAGAAGCAAATCGATTTTGAAGACAAAATGATTATTTTGCTACATCATCTGTAAAATACAAAATGTGATACGATAACTCGATATCACACAAAAGCAAGTGAACAAGCTTGAGTACAGTAGTACACCCTAGTCAAGTATCGGTAAAGTTCCGAGAGTTTCCTATTCAAGCAACAACGCTTTGATATTGACTGGAAATTTTGTAAAAAAGCAAATATAGGCTTGCAGTTCATCAGGGTGAGGTCTCGCAGCAGCCGCACCATATCAATATGGTGCAGTGGAGCAATCCACAGATTATACTTCCACCCTAGATTCTCTCTGTTTGAGACATTTGTTCAGACAGACGTCGATTAACACAACAAGTGGCTATTAGAAGTGTATCCAAGCATCTGAACCCTGTATCCAACTGTGTTGAAGCTTCAAATAAAAAAAGGTCTATGAAGCTTTCTGTAGAAAAAGCAGTTTATAAACCAATTCCAAAGGGCATACTAAAGCTATCACAAAGCTTTGGCAAATACAGTGTTAAGTAGCTTTCTGCTTTGTTGAAGTAATTATTGTTTAAGTGCAAGCTAAAAAGCTGAAATTCAGGTATAACTTGTTATGAATGAGCTTCAACTGCTTAGCGGCAAACTTTTCTTAATTTCAGAAATTACTAATACAAAGCTTTCCTTAACTAAAAAATTGCTTAAAAGTAAAACTGGCATTAAGTATAATGTGATGAGCATTCAACTGCTGCCGATCTTGCTTGTTTAATACAAATAATAATTTGTTTATAATTATGGGGTGCGTTTTTTTTAAGTGCTGCCAATTTAACTTCCTAAGGTTGACAATATTCTGTTGGTTGTTTATGTTTTTACTCGATCTCTTCCTAGAGATTTGGGCACATCGGAAGACCATACAGCAACAGAAGCAAGGCAACTCCACAGGGCCTGGGCCAGATGTCGAAGAAAGACAGAGAGTTGCCCAAGAGTGTGCAACGCAAAAAGTCCGAAGCTGGGCAGAGCAGAATGAGATGAGAGGTGTCCTGGGTCGGATGAACACAGGCGCTGCAGGAAAGATTCTTGATTCTGCCAATTTTAGAGAGATAAGAGCTTAACAGAAGGCTGTATCCGTGAGACAGTACGCCTCCCGCCCGAGAGAAGAGTGGATACGAGAGGTCAGAAGAGAGAGAAACTACAAGGGACTACAAAAGGCAGGAGTAGCACACCCTGTCTGCCCAACTCTTTAGCCGCGTCGTTCCCGAAAAGAAATGAAAGTCAAGGACTCTTTGTACCCTGAGAGTAAAGGAGGAGAGAAGACAGTTCCTGCCAGTTGTGTCGTCGAATTTGAGGTGAGAGGAAAGGCGTAGAAGAGCACAATGTGTCGAGAACAAAGCGAGAGTCTGAGAGGAGGAAAGGAGAATGGAAGACTTGGTGGTGCTGCCGAGACCAGAGGAGAGCTTGCAAATTGGCGCAGAACTGAGCAGAAAAACTAACAAACTGGGCCTGCGAAAAAAGAAAGTGATCAGCTCGCAAGGTTGCTGGAGCCGCTTTTGCCAAGAGGAAAAGGAACTGAGCCATCAGTCCAGATCACAAGGTTGTGAGATGGGAGAGAGTCGAGGTGGGCAAAAGCCGCGCCTTGGCGAGTAAGAGAGGGGTCAGAGCGGGCGCATGAAATGGAGAGAGTTAGCTACATACTGAAGGAAGGTGGGTTCTAAGGAGGAGTGTAAGGGCAAGCAAAGAGAATCTTCCTCGCGGAAGAAGGAGAAAGCATGAGCGGGTGAGTGGATGCAAAAGCTTTCGGGGAGTATTTGGAGAGTTTTTGGTTTCACTTTAAGTCTGAGCAAACCTGAAATAGAAGAGTTTGGAAGATAAAAGGCCAGCTCATGAAAAGACAGGGCAAAAGGAGTAAGCGCGACTCGTAGGGGAGGTTAAGATACATCAGAAAGGAGAAATGGGATCGGGGAGGACGACAGGCAGGTCGTGAAGACCCGACTAGCCGCTCGGTGAAGGCGTTCCAACTTGGTAGCACTAAAGAAAGGAAACTATCCCGGTGAAGCATTTGTGAGAAGGGATTGCAGCGTTATGCTTTGAGGTGGAGGGAAGGCTTGGCCTTCGGCGAAACGCATGTTTAGAAGAGCCCAAGAAAAGCTTGGAGTGACCCCAAGAAAAGTGGAAGTACAACAAAAGTAGGGCTGAAGTTGGAAGTTGGATAAAAGGAGATGGGGCTAAAGATTGGCTTGGTGGGGATCAGCTAAGAAGAAGGAGATCTCACATTTGCCAGGGCTGGGGGAAAGACACCAGTGCTCAGACCAGCGATCCAGTTAGATCAGAGCTCTTTGTGTAGCCTCCGTAGCAATAGTAGTTGGGGTGGAGGGCGACCAGATGGCCAGGTCGTCAGCATAAAGGGAACAACTGACGGAAGAAGGCAGAGAAATGGAAGACTGCTGATGAATACAGAGAATATACGGGGCTAAGAACGGGTCCTTCCGGAACACCTGTGCGGACTAGGAAGGAGCAACTTTTGTGATTTAGAAAAATCATGCAAGTGCGCCTGTCAGAAAAGAAAGATAGAGTCTAGCAAGCAAAACAAGGAGGGAGGCCAGCCGAAATAAGTTTATGAAAATGAGCGGGATGCCAAACAGAGTCAAAAACCTTGGAGAAGTCGATCGTAGTAAGAATCGTTCAAAAGTTCGGCTTGAGTTTGTTAAACCCATCCAAAATGGACTAGGAAAGAGTTTGATCGAGAGTAGACCTTCCGGGGCAGAAGCCGGTCGGTTGGGAAAGAGAGAATGTAGTTAGACTCCAGGAAGGAAAGTAGACGAGATAGAGTGATGCGTTCAAAAATCTTTGAGATGCAGGAGAGAGAGCGATAGAACAGAAGGAGGGCCGAGAGGCTTTTCCATCTTGTGGATGGTAATAACAAAAGATATCTTCAAATGGAAGGAGAGAAATGTAAAGACCAAAATTGTGAGGAAGAAAATCCATCACATAGCGAGGAAGGTGTGTCAGCATGGGATAGGCGACTTGGTCTGGGCCAGTTGCAGTGGACGAAGGGATGTTTTTTGCCCGGGGTAACTGGGACCCTCGGGAAGGCCAACAGCCATTTCGACCCAAACCCAAACGGGGCCGGGGACCGCACCACTACGATGAAGCGGCTGTTGATTTTTTTTTGCGCTGAGGCCACTCTTTCCTTTTCGGCAGGCCCAGTATGCTCAAGTTTTTCCGCTGAAGCCTGCGCCATTCTGCATGCTCTTTGCTGGTCTCGGCAGCACCAACAAGCCTGCCTCTTCTCCTACTATCTGACTCTCGTTATGTCCTCGCCGCCTTGTCCTCCCCTCCATCTTTCCTGTTATCCCAAACTCTATGACAGATCTGACAGGAACTGTCTTCTCTCTCTTTCTGTTCTATCAGGCTACAATGGGTCCCCGGACACTCGTTTCTACCGAGGAACGACACAGCCGATGAGCTAGCCAGACGGGGAGCGCTACTTGCGCCCTCCGCAATCCCTTGTAGTCTCTCTCCTCTTACTTCTCTTATGCACTCTCGTCTTATCTCGGACTGGAGGCGTACTGTCTCATCAAAGCTCTTTAACACACAGGTTTCCTCGATTTCCACCGAAGAACTTGTGCTCCCTCGTCATGCTCGCTGTGTCCTCTCTCGTCTTCGCTGCAATGGACACAGCCTTCTTTTAGGTTCTTGTCTCTCTAGGATTTGCAGAATCGAGAATCCTTCCTGCAGCGCCTGCGGACACTCGTCCCAGGACATCTCTCATCTCATTCTGCACTGTCCAGCTACGGACTCTTTGCGCCGCTCACTCTTTGGCGACTCTCTGTCTCTCTACGATCTCTGGTCCAGACCCTGGGGAGTTGCCCGGCTTCTGGGGCTCCATGGTCTTCCGCCATGCCCCCATCTCTCGGAAGGGGTCTGGTAAACAACAACAACAACAAGCGACGTTTTTGGCAGCTGCGAGAAATTCAGTGAAAGAGAAGGGGAACAGAGAGAAGAATGAGACTCCCCAGGGAGCTAGGTCGGTCGGAGCTTGGACAGGTAGTTTCTGGCTTTGCTGCGCAAGGCCTTTGACTGGGAGACTGAAGAGTGGAATTTCATGTAATCGGCGTTGACCGATGCCGACTCCCTGGGAGAATAACAATTGGAAAAGGTAGGAGAGGTGGCAGATGAGGAAGAAGTGCCAGCGACAGAACGGAGAAGAGAATAGACTGATTTAGTATCAGATTTTGGAGAGATGAACAAGCATGTCGCCTGCCATGCCTCAGCCTTGTCGATGACAGACGAGGCATGTCGAGAGGCAGAGATGTCAGCCTGACGATCTTCATTACTTCAATGAGCGGAAGCAAAAGCCTTACATCTTTCACTAACCGCTACTTCCACTTCAGCGGACCACTAGGTTTTGGATTGGCGTTTGACGCGGCACAAAGGAATGGAAAATTTGGCTGCATTTAATGCTAGAGAAGTAAGGAAAGAAGCACCATAAAAAAGAGAAAGAGAGGAGTATTATACTGAAGAATGACAGTGAGAGTAAAGGTAAAAGGCAAAGTTACCCCAATGAGCTTTGTGAAAATTGAAAGAAGGGAGTCGTTCGTTGGGGCAGAAGGGAGAAGTTAGTAGAATTGGGTGGTGATCAAATCCCAAGTCCTGAAGCACTTCCCAGAGCAAATGAGGACGAGAGAGGGAAGGAGCAAAGGAGATGAGCGTGACTGCCGGATGAGCAATGGAGAAGGGTAGGAGTGTAGGAGCCGTTGAGGGAAAAGCGGTCAGAAGATATGATCCAATCAAAAATATCCTCCCGCAGGTGTCAGAAGTTTCTTTTGAATCCCAGAGAGGGTGATGACAATTCAAGTCCCCTAGGATAAAAACATTTTAGAGGAAAGGTGTCGGTTCTTCTTGGGGAGTGAATCGGGGGAGCTTAGACGTCAAGGAAAGAGAGCAAGGAAGAGTTATTTAGTGAGATGTTGACCGCTGCATAGTTAGAGTAGGGGTCAAGCGAAGAGGAAGAGGAGGTAGCCACCTGCAAATGGTCACACCTGCGAATAGCAGAACTTCTAGAATGCCGAACGAAGATTGGGATTTGTTGCTTATTAAAATTACGTCTCCATTTTGATCGTCGTAAATTTTTTGAAAACTTTTGGTGTGGAATGATTAAACACAATCATCGTAACAATAAACACGGTCTTAATAACAATGGCTTCAAGTCCTTTTGGTCTTAAGATCAGAAACTTTTCAAGACCGCTAGACCTTTAAGGGTTAAGGCCAAGACCTTGAAAAACAGTCTTAAGACTTACATCACTGATGATGTCACCGCCGCTGGCGTGCGGGTCATCAGGAGAACGATTGCCTGACCGGAAGTGGTTGCGATCAGATCGCAGAGCAGAGTATCCAGGGATCTGAAAATAGGAAGATGAGTTAAGGTTGGATTTCTGGCAACAGATAAGGTCTACAGCGGGGGTGGCCAACCTTTTAATTCCATGCGGCAATATTTTTCGCCATTGATTCAGATGCGCCACGGTGTCAAAAATGGGCTGTCAAAACGTCACAATGTTAGTTACTGGACTAGATTCTCGCGAGGAAAATCATATACTGCAGGGGTGTCAAACTCGTGGGCTTCTGGGGGCCAATTTGCATATATGAGCAATGGTGCTGAGGGCCACATGAGTGGGGGCCTCATTGCATATGTGAACAGTCGCGCCGGGGGCCGCACGTGGTTTTGGATTCGGAGTTCACCATCTCTCTGGCAACGAGCAACGACCTCTGACAAGGTCATCACCTTTCTGACATCGGAAAAGTTGCCTCTGAATGACAAAGATTTGTACCTCTACAGTGTGGCCTGTGATCAGAACTTCACGCGTTTTCGTTCGTCAATTGTCCGTTGCAATACTGCCGAAGTTCATTAGTAATTTCATAATTCTCTTGGGAGCCGCGAGTTTGACACCCCTGATATACTGTATACATTTTTAACTACTGAAAGCCAGATTGATCGAAAAAAAACTGAGCAGTTCCACAAAGGACGGAAAGAAGTATAAAATCACCAAAATTAGTGAGTAGAAGTGGCTTGCTTTCTTGCCATCAAAAAGATGCAATGCGCCACTTTTAAGCAGCCAATGCGCCACATGTTGGCCACCCTTGGTCTACAGGATGAAGCGAGATGAGGTGAAAGTATTTTAGCGTTTTTGGCTCGAAGACCTTCGGCATTCCATTGAAGAACTCTCAGAGAGTCAGAGGAGTAAGCAGGAGGTGTAGAAGAACACCCAGAAACAAGAGGGTGGGAAGGTACAGAGAGAAAAATTACCAAGTGAGCGGAAGAGGAGTAGGATGCTGTAGGCAAGGGTGGGGCTGGAGCACTGCATTGTCCGAGAGAGGCCAGAGTGAACAGTGGAGGTGTACGTGCTGGGGAACACCAAAGAAGACGAAGTCACAGTGTTGGAAGGTTTGGAGCCCCAGGAGAAACAGAGATGCAGCAAGGAGGACATCTCCAGAAGTGAGAGCCGTCTAGAGCATTGAACTTGGTGTAGGAGAGTAGCGAGCTCTTTAAATGGGCCCCATTTAGAGCATGTGCAGCATTGCACTGACCTACCCTCCCAGGTCACATTTCCAGCGCACACTAAGCAGGGAAAGACGATGTCAGGATTAAGATGAACGTTGCCGCTCATTAGAAGGAGGAAAATGAGAATGCAGGGAAAGACGATGTCAGGATTAAGATGAACGTTGCCGCTCATTAGAAGGAGGAAAATGAGAATAAGGAGAAGGGAGAGACAGGACAAAAGAAGAAGAGACAGGCGACCGGTTTTAAAAAGACTGAGTGCTGCCTTTCTGTGGTAGTTTATGGGCCCTGGGGATGGCCAACACCTGTTTCCATCCACCCCTAACTGGGTCGGAGACCGCATCATCACCTTAAGGTGGCTGCTCATTGGTGCAGAATCCATCTTAGTTTTGTAAGTTCTAGCGCAGGCTGTGTTCCCAGTGACGACACTAACAAAAACAGTAGATTTTTCTTAAAACGCATCATAAAGGCATCAGATTATAAATTGTTACATTTTGTCGACAAAAGTTTGAAAAATATAGCCTATATAGCTAAACCTGAAAAATTTCCTCAATTCGAACTACTCTAACAGCCTTTGCAGGAGATCACCAAATCATGAGGCAAAAACAGAAATTTGTAGAAAGCATGTCAGCAAAAACCACTACAAAGAATGAAATTAAGTAATCTAATAATTAAACCATAATTGTCATAAATGAGGAAAGCGTGGCTCTCCTATGCCGTTTTGAAAACCTTTTCCAACACTCTAGTGGAGTCGAGCAAGCAAGATCAAACGTATATTCAATTTTCACGACAATAGGAAGCTCATCCCATTTCTCATCCAATGCGTCAAATTCACTTTCCTCCAAAAGATGCCGAAACCCATAAACCAGAGTAAGAATTGGTACGTTATTCTCTGCGAATGAGTTGCCGAAACAGAAAGAATCTTCATTACTTGGAAGCTAATTCTTTGCTTGATTTGGCAGCTCAGTTCAACCAAAAATTTCAAGCATTCGGTGTTTATTGCCTCCTGCTTTGCGTTACTCAGTTTGGGTTCAAGTTGAGCACGAGCTCCCATTTCCATTTGCCTCCACGAAACAAAAATCTTTGTATTACTTGGGTTTTATTCTTCGTGTACAATGACATTATTGTGGGAAGCTCATCCATGGTCTCTAATTATACTCTGTTCCGAGTAATGTCTTCTGATTAAAACAAAAGATTTACTAAATTAACTTTCTTCAGAACAACCTGGTTTTGGCGTCAGTATTGAAAGCAGCAGCCGGGTCTCTCGCTCTGCGAGCCAAACTTTTGTCGACTGAAGGACTTTCTGCTTCAGAAAACTTGTAATGCTTCCCACCGCTCTGAAATTTGTTCGATCACTTGCTGGCGGCTTAACCAGCGAGTTTCGCATGCCTTTGTAATAGTGTGATGTGGAGCTTCACAAATTGCTGAACTTTTTCAAAATTATGCTTTCATTTGCTACTATAGGAAAAGAAGCCACTCACATCACAGACAAAGCTCTTAACTCATCCTGGTAATTTTTTTGAAGCGTTAGATAAGCATCAAACCAAATTGTGGCGTGTACATATCCACTTACAAATATATTGCGGCAAACTTATTTTAACTGAGCTTGAAATAAACTCTACCCATCATTGTAGCAAAATTATCTGCTTCTAATCCAATAGTATTTTGACTTGAAATGAAATGCTTTTCAAACAGAATGTAGGAAATTGATTTGGACAGAAATCTCGATGTTCCATCCACCACTTTAATGGCATCCAAAAGTTGATCAGCAGTTTGCATAGCATCGGCATCCAAGAATCTTATCACAAATGAATGCGTGACACAAACGCTTGCACACAAACGTTTGTGTCACGCATTCATTTGTGATTTCATCTACCAGTATGCTGAATGGTTGCTCCTCCAAAATATCAATGATGTTTAAAGATTGTTCACAACCAATGCCTTCTGCTATAGTATAGGAGGCTTTTCTTCTTTCCGAAGTTATGGGTATTTGCAAAGATTGTGTTAACTGACGGATTTTTTTTACACTTTTTCCTAAATGATCAGCAACAGCAAAAAACAGCTGATGTTTGGCAATAAAACCAGCCAATTGCACTTTAGCAGAAGCAAGTTGGCTGATAAAATTCACGTATCTTTAGCTTTATGAAAAATTGTGTAACCGTGCATGATTATTTTTATACAGAAACACTTTTTAGGTGCTTTTTAATTTATTTATGGCACATAAGATCACTTGTTTTAGTTGCAGTAAAGATAAATATGCTGTATCGGCAAAAGGTTTTCAAGGAGCGATTTATCTTTTCCAACCAGTTTTTCACTGCATTCTCATTTAGTCAATTCTTGTAAAAACTTTGCTTCTAATCCTGCCATCTTTCCTTCAGTTTTGGCGAATCACCCTGATTCTCATTGCTGCGTTGCTACTAATCCTATCTCTAGGCCCAGGTCTATTCATTCAGCAACAACACAGCAACCCAAAGGTGACAGACAATCAGTATTTGTGAGTGTGTTTCGAAGCAGAGCCAATTACAGTAGTTCAGGCCAACTGATATATGTTAAGGTATGCTGCAGTACGGTACCTTACGCCTGTCATGATTGTCTCACCGGTGACAACCAAATAAAAGTAAAAATTAAACTCCGTGACAATACTAATGCAGGGTGTTTCAAAAAGAATACGCCAAAATCATGTCGCGACAAGTCAAAAACGAAAAACATCGCAAAACTAGCTTGGACACGTGTGAGGTACATACACTCAAGTTATATTTCATGTTTTGCAAGTACTCAGTGTGGCCACCACCAGCAGCACGGACAACATCACGGAAGTGGTGGAGCGTAAACTATGTCTTTAACATATCCCCACAAAAAAACGCCATACACTGTGAGGTCCAGGGGTCTGGCAGGCTAAGCGCAGAGCACCATTTCTACCAATCCAATGCTGAGTCACGTTTTCGTTTAGATAAGCTCGAACCCGACATACTGATGGTGTGGTGTTCCATCTTGTTGAATAATGAAGTCATTCCAATCTGCATGCAGTATAGTCAATAGCCAGTTTTGGAGCCAACCAGCTCGCGTAAAATGCATATTACTTCCTGATTCTGATCGCTGTTTTTAAAATCTGCGATTACTTTGGATTAGTGTTGCCTGAAATGAACGTCAAATCAACAATAAAAAAACAAAATTAGGAAATATAAAAGTTAAAACAATGTTAACAGTTAAATAAATGTTTTATAGATTTTGACTTGTTTTGAATTTCCAAGGAAAGCTGTAGCTTCTAAGCACTTCTGGACTAGTCGATGCTGCTTGGTGTTAACTTTGATTGAGGTTTTGATGCTTAATAAAAGTATTGATGCTTGACTGACGTTTTGACATTTGCAGTGAGGACAGCAGCGTTGCTTTCAAGGAAGTTTTGTCCAATTCAATAAAAACAAAAGCTTTATCGGAGGAGGAACGGAAAGCACAGAAAGCGGAACAAAAAGATTTTCGTGGTAACCTTATCCGGAAAGTTGGTAAGTCCTGCCGTGTTGCTAATTTCGATGGCTAGTTATCTGTGAAATCACCGCTAATTGCGTCACAGACACAAAGCTGGTCACGCAAGACGTGCTGCGGACGAAAGGAACGGAGCAGGTAGATTTTAGGGAGGGAGCACTGAAAACGAAAGTACGCACGAAAGCTCTTGGCCAGGAAGACTACAAAGCAATGCATCCTGAGCAAATAGATTTCAGGGGGGAAACAATAAAATCAAAAGTTGTTACGAAAGCGTTTAAAGAGGAGGCTATTAAGGTAAGCCTAGTGACGTAATGGATGAGATGTGGCCCCCTCAGACAAGTAGCGTTTAATTTTCAGGCCAAAAAAGCGGAACAAGTCGACTTCCGCAAGGTTCTTTCTCCTACTAAGCGTGACGATCAAGGAAAGTTTAAATTAGAGGAACAAACCCCCACGATTTCGGACATTCCTCGTGCCAAGTGGAAGAAAGATGTGGATCACACGACAGTTGCTACGAGAAGAGCAAGACATCGTCAACCGACTATTGCTCCTGAACGGAAAAGATCCCGTGAGCAAGCGATACCAAAATTCACGAAGCCACTAAAGGATGTAACGGTGAGCGACTTCTTGGTTCACTTTCTATACTGCTTCTCACATTCATCAGCTTTCACAGGTCAACGACAGCAAACCATTTTATCTGGAGTGTCACGTGACTGGTGAACCTCGTCCTGCAGTCTCGTGGTATCTCGAGAAACATGAAATAAAATCAGATAGTGATATCACGTTGACGTATGAAGGTAGGATATTCCTGAAAAAAAATTTTTTTCTTCTAGTTTATTGCGTCATATTTAGGCGAAGTGTGCCGGCTGTCCATTGCGGAATGCTTTCCGGAAGATGAAGGAACTTACACATGTACCGCGACCAATCAAATAGGTCAAATCTCTTCCTCTTGTTACGTCACTGTGCTTGAGGACTGATGTAATATTGCTTTAAATTTGCCGCTGCTTTTTTACCGCTGATAGAACCGCTTTAATGATGGTGTTGCCAATAAATAATTATCTTTGCTCTGAGAAGATCCGAAACCACGCGTTCCTATCAAACGTGATCAAATGCAATCAATCACCTAACGTCATGCGCGCTGTTGCTCCGTAAGATAATAAAGAAACAAAATCCGCGCTAACGTATCCGGACGTCAGTGGTAGTGGCGATGCGAACGCGAGAAAGTTTAACTTTAGCTGCAGAGGTTCGCTATCATAGATGAGAATCGTTGAAGTTGACTGAATTCATTGGAGATGTGGTGGAGTTAGGTTAAATACGTGCAGAGGGGAACCCACAGAAAAGTAGTAAGTTGTTGACAAGCTTGTAGACCAGAGTCGGCACGAAGCCTCAACTTCTTTCGGTAAAAGTTTTTCAAATATGGCATTTATTTGAAAATAAAATTGCTAAAACCTTTTTTTTCTGGCAACTAAATGCGTCACATAACTATATATGAAGAGGTCCACAGCAGAGAGCTGTTTGATAATCGGGAGAGCGAAGGAGATATTGTAGTTGACGAAAGCTTGGTCATGCTACATATTTTGTTTTCAAGTCACAAACCAAATATCACCCGAAAGCAAATATTGCAGCAAAAGGTCAAGATAAGCCTCAAGAACGTCATGGTAGTGCTATAAATTTGTCATCCATTTCCTACGAAAAACGTTAATTCAATATATAGCTGGGTCTACAAATTGCAGTTCACTTCGCAGGCAGTAGACCTGGGTTCAAGTCGCACGAACAACTTAAAAATTGTTTGGAGATTTTTTATCGGTCGCGTGCTTCATTCATTCATGCGTATGAGCTCATGCTCTGTTTGCATGTCTTAAGTCAGACTGGGCCACCACAACGGGTAAATTGCTCGACAAAATCATCTGTATGCCACATGAAGATGAAGGCATCTCGAAAAGTGCTTTTCCTAAGGGCACTACTAGCCAACTTGCTGGCTTTTGTTCACAATATCCTTTTTGTGCTGGATGCCCAGCAGCAAAGCTGCAAATACCATTTTTTAAAATGTCTCGTGTAATTCGACAATGGAATATAACCTAGATCTACCAATTGCGAAGCGGAAGCAACAAACACAACACCACCGTGTCGGTTGTCACAGTGATATGCAATGAGTGAAGCCGCGCCCGAGTTATGAGCTCAGTAAAACATGGCATCACAAGCTTTTGAGTTAGATGTGGTTTGTACAATGTCGCGGAATCACAGCAATCATGCATCGTAGAATGTCTGGGGATGTTTCCGCTGATGACCATGCAGACAGTTTTTTACGATGTGCAAGGAGTGTAAAGGATAAAAAATTGAAAAAAAATAAGACAGTGTGATTTGAGGTCAGTCGCTAGAAAAAATTAGTTAAAGGGAGCCTCTAAGTTGGCTGTCCTTATTTTGAGGGAGACCGCAGTTTGAAAGATATTCGGGTTGGAGGGTTCCTTTATTAGGGATCCCTTGTTGGGAATCGTTTAACAGTTTCTAAGGTAAAAAAGTTTTCTCAATTAGTAGAGCATCTCTGGTTGGCAATGAGCCCTTCGTTGTACGGGTCCAACAGACTAACTATTTGGATCTAGATTTTAGAATAAACAAGTCGATGTTTGAGGATTTACCTCAATTACTTCGGTAAAGAAAAGTCCTTAGGATGCATGAATAGAAAATCCAAATATCCCTCATATTATTGTTTTACAGATAGTTGCAAGCAAGGGATTTTGAAAACTAACAGGGTTGTTGGTTGTAGCGATTCATTGCATCATGGACGATCTTTTATCGAATCTTTCAACATCAGAACTGGAAAGGATTATGGCAGTATTGAATCGGGACAAAAAGTTGAGGGAGAGAGAGCGGGAAAGGGTGATTAAACTCGGAATCGAACTGGTGAGAGAAAAACGACAAGGTGCTCTGGTTGTAAATGACAAACAAAAACAGAACATGATGTCTCGCTGTGCGCGCTGCTTGTCGCTTCTTCCAGCAGTCGCGCGTCTCAACAAAGCCAAATGGCGCTGCTGCGTCTGTAAACACCTCATTTGCAAGTCCTGCCGTGTGATAAAGAAATACCCTCTTGAGAGCGGAGGGGGAGCAAATTTCGAAGATGTGCATGATGCATGCTACATGCCACGTGACGCAAATTCTTTCAGTCAAAACGAAAATCATGATGCTGACGTCAGCTCAAGCACTTCTGAAACGGAGCTAGGAGTTCTCCGTGAGAGTTTTACTCCGATTGCTTCTCCGTTGAAAGAAAGCTACCGTGATCTGTGGGAGAAGAACAAAATAAATGAGCCGGAAGGGGCATCCATCAGGAGCTTCTTCAACGATGAATCAAACAAATTGGCTTGGTCATCACTTACTAAAAGCTTTCCGCCAGAACAAATATCCAACTCAACTGAAAATTTTGAAATTGATAGTAATTGTAAAATCATCGATGAGGATCAGCCAAGCACTGCCGCAGTGGCAGCACGCCCCACTGCACCACCCAGGCCTGGCCTTGTCCAATCCATGTCCGGCCACACATCGGTTGCCACACTAAACTTGGAAAAGCAGCAAAGCAAGGCCAGTTTATCAAATTCTCCTGAGCATCAGAAAATGGTGATGAAACGCTTCCTCGCGATGGCAGGAGTGCAGGTAGGCGCTAAATCGGAAGATATTTCTCAGAAATTTTCCGCCTCAAAATCTGTAAGTTCTCCCCCAAAAAAGTGGCTTGAAAAGCAATTCTTGACAAGTACTCCGCTTAAAGCGCTAACCATTTTCTCTCACTCCCCTCTAGAGGTCGCTTCAAAATTGTTCAACTCCCATTCGGCCTCGGAAAGTGAGGAGCTCCCTTCACTAATTCGAACAACTTTGATTGGAAGCAAAAAAATTTTGGATAAAGTTGATCCCGAAGCATCAAATCACTCAAAAGAGTTGCCGGGCAACTATGAGAGACAAAGTGTTAGATCAATGGAAACGAATTTTGAACCAACCACACCCACCACTGAGCCACAAACCACTTCTGCTGCAGCGCTAATGCACATGGCTCTCGCAGAGTTTTCCACGCAGCATGGACTACCTCTTTATGCGGCCGATTTCAAGAGAAATTTCGTCACCGGCCAATCCGAGCGCTCGTCGGAGAGTGACGTCACAGCAGATGAGGTAGTTGGGGACTTGGAGAGCGAGGCCTCGAGCCCGGAAATGTTATGCCAGAACCCTCCTTTTGGACCATTTCTGCCGCTGCTTAAGAAAACACGTAAAAAAAATAGAACACTGAATGAAAGAAAATTGGCTCGGAAGAAGCGAAGAGACAAAACGCGTAAAAAGAGAAAGCAAGCAATGTTTGAACCACAGCTTACCGATGAAGAAAAATTTCATTCCACAGGCGAGGTTGAAAGTCAAACGCTAGAAAATGGGACTTGTGACAGGACAAGATCCACTTCGCTGGTGAATATAGGCCGGGCTACATCGGTCTTCCTTACAACAGTCAGTGGTTTGAGGAAGAACTTGATTGAAAAAGAGACTGTTTTCTGGGTTTGTCGAGTTTGCCACAAAACTTTTGATTTGCGCAAAAAAACCGGCGACTGGTTTCATACTGCGACAAACCCCGCGGCAATCACTTACAAACAAACTCTCTTTTCCGCTTCTTCAAGATCGCTTTCATCGACAATGGGAGATTCTCGAAATCGTTCACCTTCCACTCTATCAATCGCATCATATTCATTATTGCGTCGCAATTCGGCGGAGGCAATTTCCCGGTCACCAGATGATACCAACTCACCATCACGTCCTCGCTCCCAAACCCTCCAGCCTCACATGACTGCAGACTTCTCCATTATGCCTTCAAGCAAGTTGAGCCGACGCACAATTTCAGAAGCTGTGCTAGCAAATCTTAAGAAATACGTCGAAGGTTTGTTGTTGTTGTTCAATGGTGCCGAGAGGTTGTTGTTGTTGTTGCTACCCGACCCCTTCCCAGGGATGGGGCATGGTGGAATACCGTAGAGCTTCAGAAGCCGGGCAACTCTCCAGGAGCAGAGGTCGTAGAGAGACAGAGAGTCACCAAAGATTGAGCGGCACAGAAAGTCCGTAGCTGGACAGTGCAGAATGAGATGAGAGTTATCGTGGGACGAGTGTCGCAGATACTGCAGGAAGGATTCTCGATTCTGCCAATCTTAGAGAAATAATAACTTAACTGAAGGCTGAGTCCGTTGCAGCGTAGACGAGAGAGGACACAGCGAGCGTGACGAGGGAGCACAAGTTCTTCGGTGGAAATTGAGGAAACCTGTGTGTCGAAGAATTTTGATGAGACAGTACGCCTCCAGTCCGAGAAAAGACCAGAGTGGATACGAGAGATAAGAGAAGAGACACTACAAGGGATTGCAGAGGGTGCAAATAGCGCTTTCCCTCTGGCCGGCTCATCAACCGCGTGTTTCCCCCGGAAAAAACGAGTGTCTGGGGACGACCCATTGTAACCTGACAGAACAGGAGGAGAGAGGGGACAGTTCCTGCCAGATCTGCCAGAGAGTTTGAGGTAAGATGAAACATGGAGGAGAGGACAGGGTGGTGAGAACAGAAGAGGAGTCAGATAGAAGGAAAAGAGAAGAGAAGCGGCAGACTTGTTGGTGCTGCCGAGACCAGCAAAGAGCGTCCAGAATGGCGAAAGCCCCAGCCGAAAAACTAAAACATACTGGGCCTGCTGAAAAGGAAAAAGTCGCCTCGATGCCACAGAGAGAGCAGTTGCCAAGTACGCCAGAGCCGCTCTTGCCAAAACGAAAACGAAAAGAGCGGTCAGTCCAGAGTACCAGATCATGAGGGGGGAGAGAGTCAAGGTGAGCGAGAGCCGCACCTTGGCGAGAGAGAGGAAGACCAGAGCGAAAGCATGAAGAAGAAAGGGTGGACTCCACAGTGAAGAAAGACAGGTTCCAAGGAGGAAAGGGAGGGCAAGCAAGGAGAGCCTCCCTAGAACAAGTAGAAGGAAGCATGAGCTGGTGAGTGGTCGCATAAGATCTTTAGGAAAATGTGCAGAGTTTTGGTTTCACTATAAGTCTGGTCAAACTTAAAATGGGAAAGGAGGTTGGGAGACGAAGAGCTCGCTTATAGATGACAGAGCGAAATAAGTCAGGGTGACTCGTAGGGGAGGTGAAGAAGCCTCAGAGAGGAGAAGTGGGATAGGGGAGGACGAGAGGCAGCCGGAGATGGCGCGACTGGCCGCTCGGTGAAGGCGTTTCAATTTGGTAAAAGTTAGTAACGCTTAGGAAAGAAAACCATCCGGATGAAACATATGTGAGAAGGGGCCGAAGAAAAGATTTATGCAGAACAGAGAGGGACTCCTTAGAGGGGCCCCAAGAGGAAGTAGAGATACAGCGTAAGGCCTTGAGACAAGGGAAAAACTTGGCTTTCAGCGAAGATACATGTTTAGAAAAGGAAAGAGTGCGGTCGAAGGTGACCCCAAGAAAAGTTGGAGTGGGATTGAAACGAAAAGGGGAGTTGAATAAGAGGAGGTTGGACTGGAGGTTAGCTTGGAGGTGATCCATTGAGAAGAAGGAAGCCTCACATTTGATGGGATTGAGAGGAAGACACCAGTACTCAGACCGGCGATCCAATCGAATCAGAGCTCCTTGTGTGGCCTCCACCGCAGTGGGGACCGAGGGGAAGGAGGATCAAATGGCCAGATCTTCAGCGTAAAGAGAGCAGGTGACGGAAGAAGGCAGAAAAGCAGGTAGATCATTGATGAAAAAAGAAAAAAGTACAGGGCCAAGAACAGATCATTCCGGAACACCTTGACGGACTTGAAAGGGGCCATTTTTGTGATTTTGATAAACTACGCAAGCGTGCCTATCAGAAAGGAAAGATTGAGTCCAACGAGCAAAGTAAGGAGGGAGGCCAGCCGAAATAAGTTTGTGGAAATGGGCAGGATGCCAAACAGAGTCGAAAGCATTCCAGAAATCAATAGTAGAGAGGATCGTCCAAGAATCCCGGCCTGGGTTTGTTTAACTCATCCGAAATGAACTGAGAAAGGAACAGAATTTGATCTAGATTAGACCGTCCAGGGCGGAAACCGGCCTGGTGGGGAAGAAAATGGATTAGATTCTAGAAAGAAGAGTAGACGAGATAGAACAATGCGTTCAAAAAGCTTTGAATCGAAGGAGGTGAGAGCGATAAGCCGGAAGGAGGCAGGAGAGTCAAGAGGCTTTCTCATCTTGTGGATGGTAATAATAGAAGATGTCTTCCAGATGGAAACAAAGGAATGCAAAATCTGGGAAAGATTGAAAATATGAAGAAGAAAATCCATGCCAGAGCGAAGATGGTGTTTTAGCATGGGATAGGCAACTTTGTCTGGGCCAGTGGCAGTGGATGAGGAAAGGTCGGAGGCAGCCGCAAGAAATTTAGTGGGGGAGCAAAACGACGAAGGAGAGCAAAAGGACGAGTGAGACTCCACAAGGCATGTAGCTCGGCGGAGCTCGGAAAGGTATCCTCTGGCTCTGCTACGCAAGACCTTTGGCTGAGAGATAGAAAAGTGGGATCTCAGGTAATCTGCGAAGACCAAAGCCAACTCCCTGGGAGAAGAACAGTTGGGGAAGTTAGGAGAGCAAGAAGACGAGGAAGAAGAGCCAGCGACAGAACGAAAGAGAGAGTATACAGATTTGAGGTCAGATTTGGGCGAGAAAGAAGAGCAAGTCGTCTGCCATGCCGCAGCCTTGGTCTTGGCGATGACAGACAAAGCACGTCGGGAAGCGGAGATGTAAGCCTGGCGATGTTCATCGCTTCTGTGAACGGCAGCGAAAGCCTTGCGTCTTTCACTAACCGCTTCTTCCACTTCAGTGGACCGCCAGGCTTTTCTTCATTTTCTTTCGACCGCCGCCAGGATGCGGTCAAAAGAAATGGAAGATTTGGCCGCATTCAGTGTCAGAGAATTAAAGAGAGCAGCAGCAGAGAAAAGAGAAAGATACGAGTCTTCCTTTGCAGAAGGACAATGAGAGTCAAAATAATAGGCAAAGTCACCCCAGCGAGCTTTCTGAAAATTAAATAAAGGGGGACGTTTGTTGCGGCGAAAGATTGGGGAGAGAGAGACAGATAGAAGAATCGGTAGGTGATCAGAACCCAGGTCCTGAAGCACCTCCCACGAGCAAGAGAGAGCGAGAGAGGAGGGAGCAAAGTAGATGTCAGGGGAGGAGTGATAAAGAAGAGTAGGTATGTCAGGATCATTGAGGGAGAGGAAGTCAGAAGAGATGACCCAATCAAATACTTCCTCTCCACATAGTCGGAAGTACCTTTAGAATCACAGTGAGGTAATGGCAATTGAAGTGCCCCGCTAATGAAAAGATTTCTGGAGGAGGGAAGGATGGATGGAGAAAAGAACTCGGTTCTTCCGTCCGTTGGAGAAGAGCGAATAAGGGGAGTGTAAATATTAGGAAATGAGAATAAGGAGGAGTTGTTGTTGATTCCTACATAATCAGAGTAGGGGTCAATTGAATAAAGAGAGGAGGTAGAAAGTTCAGAGAAGGATAAGCCCTGCCTGACAAAAATGATGATGCCACCGCTAACGTGCATGGCATCACGAGAGAGAATGCCTGGCCGGTAGTGGGTGCAATCAGATCCCAGAGCAGAGAAACTAGTGATCCGGAAAGAGGAAGATCAGTTAAGATTGGATTCCTGGATACAGATAAAGTTAACGGGATGGGACGAAAGAAAATTTAGCAGTTCAGTGCTCCTGGCTCGGAGACCTCCAGCATTCCATTGAAAAACTCTGAGGACGTCAGGGGGAAGAGAAAGCAGGAGGTGTAGAAGGAAAACCTGAAGGAAGAGGCAGTAATGAGGGTGCAGAGGGAGAAGATACAAGATGGGCAGAAGTGAGATAAGAGGTTTAAAGACGAGGGTGGGGCGGGAGTACTGCATTAACAGAGGGGGGCCAGATTGAACAGTGGAGATATACAAGTCGGAGGAGTCCAAAAAGGAAGTCACAGTGTTACAAGTAGAGGAAGTCATAATGTTACAAGTGGAGACGCAGCAGAGGGCAGCTCTAGGAGTGAGAGCTGTCAAAAGTTCTGAATTTGAAGAGCGAAAGTAGTGAGCACCTTAAATGGACCCATTTGTAGCAGGTGCAGCATTGCACTAACATACTCCGCCAGGTCACATTTCCAGCGCACACTGAGCAAGGAAAATGGGCCCAGGGTTGAGATGAACCTTGCCGTTCATCAGGAGAAGAATAAGGAGACGAAGACGGGCAAGAGAAAGGCAGGAGAAGAGAGAATAAGACTGGCGGCCAATTTTAAAAAAGCTGAGTGCCGCCCTTCCGCGGTTGTTCACGGGGAAGCACGACGAAACAATGGAGGAGAGTACGCGGGAAAACTGGTACCCTCGGAAAGGCCAACAGCAATTTCGACCCATCCCAAACGGGGTCGGATACCGCACCACCACGTTGAGGCGGCTGTTGATTGGTGCAGGTGCCGAGAGGTTCGCATCATCATCTTTGGCCTAATACGAAAGAATAATTGTAGGTTTCACCACCCTGAAAAACAATAGCGGATGCAAGTCGTGGCTAGGAATTATGAAAGGCAGTTAGCTCACTTAAAAGTGTCCCACCATTCAGACTACAGTAAGGATCAAAAGGAATAAGGGAGCTATTATGTTTTAGGGTCTCAACACAGGCTGTCTCGTGAGCTCCGACTCCAAGTGTTTTGTTTGAGCGTCCTCCTTTAGTTTTAGACTGTCCAAAGTCAAATACATGGTAATGAGGCTATTTGATCCATGGTCAGGTGCTGCTATTCAGAGTTGAAGTGTACTTGGAAGTGAGGACGATTGCTGAGTCACTTCTCTATTCCCGATACCTTAATCTTTTTGCCCAAAAACTTATTGTCAGTTGCAGTTTAATGACGTAATTTGAACAAAGATACTAGGAAGATCGCTTCAAACAATAATAATGACATCCTATTTGTGAGGAGCGCGATCCGATTATTAAGCGCGATATTTTGATTGAAAGACTACGAGTTTGCATTATGGCGTTGCATCGCACGCGGCACGGTCTAGCGGAACGTCGTTTAAACTAAAAAAACCTCATGTTTTAGATTCAAACTTCAAACCTTCGCCTGCCCAACCACAACAACGTATGTGATCACTGATGACTCGAAAATAGTAAAGTCATCTCGCAGTCTCTCAAACTCTCTTTCATTATGTGTTTGATGAGTTGAATTAGAGATCATCATTATATTTTTCCAATAGAACCATCATCAGATGAAGCAGTGCCCAGAACAAAAATCACGACGGCCACCAATGGAGCACAACCCGCTATAATCAAAATGGGGCTAAAAAACTGTTCTGTAATGAGAGGATTTCCTATCAGTTTGGGTTGCGTGTTTGTGGGGACTCCCCCTGTGCAAGTCACGTGGAAAAAAGAACGAAATGAGGTGGGTATCGCCACACGGTTGTTCATGGTTCCCAATGAAAATAATGGAGCAAAGGCGTTTTCCCATTTGCAAAGTCTCAATTTCAAATCCCCAAAAGGTATGCGTTGTCGGTTTTTGAAAAAGACCCATTGAAGAATTTTCACTGTGTGGTCTGCCAAGGTATAAAAGCAAAAGTGGTAACTCTTGAACTGTAGTAATAATAACCAACATTGATATTATTTTTTCCATGAGTGCAATAAGTAATAAAAACAAAAATGCCGAGGTCTTCTCTCAAGTAGAGAAATTATGAATCAATCTAATTTTCTTCAGAGTTGTCTGATCAAATTAAATTTTTAGCCTCCACTCTTTCTTCAGGACTCTTCACTTTAAAATTTATCATTCATTTTTGTATCAATCTCACACAATTTCTTCTTCCTTCTCAATCTCACTCGCTTTGACCTCAATTCCATTTTACTTTTTTGTAATTTCATCTTTCCTTTCTACTGGCCAACACTTCTCTTCCTCAGTCTCACTTTTTTGTTACTCCCATCTCCTCTCCCTTTAATACCACTGTCCTCTTCTTTATTTTCATCCTTCAACTCTTTATCACAACCTTCCTTTGAGTCATCAGTGATCTTCTTTCCCTAAACCTATTATCTTTTTTAAGGCCAAATTTTTTTCTCCTGTCATACCGTCGTGCCAAATTTCCGCCAGGAAATTTCTCTCCTCTCTCTATAAGCTTTTGTCTGGTTTTACTCACCTACGGGGCCTGGCTTTGCTCGTATGTCCCACACTTGTTTTCATATTTACAATACAAGTTGTGATAAAAGTTTAAGAACACTTTCCAAAAATTTAAAGAAGTAGCTTTGAATGCTCATGTCTGTATTGTTGGACTTCGCCAACAGACATGCTACCAGGAACATAAAAATGTCAAAAAAAGTACTTTTTTCCGACGATTCTTCTGTAAATCAGTTTTCTGTTTGAAGATATTGGGTTTGAAGACCTGCTGGAGCATGCCACAAGAAAAAACACACTACATCAACAGTGATATACCCCCTTAACAAAAAATTTGGGAAACAATGTCCTTCATGGGGACAGCCGGACCTTATTTTTTGACCTCAAAAACTACCATAAATGGTAAAAAATATGTTTATCTGTTAAAAAGCAACTTTGAACTTCACATGCACATCCATAACTGTCAGATCTTTATCTACCGATGGTGTTCCATGTCGTCAAAGCAAGGTGTGGAAGAAATTCATGGAGCGAAAGAGTATCTATACTTGCTGTGGCCAGGAAAAGTTCGGACTGGAATGCGATAGAAAACTTTATGAAACCTTATGAAGAATAAAGATTGAGAAAATTATTCCTCATCTCTTACTGCACTTCAACGAGCAATTAAAGAGCTTTGGGTGAAAGAAATCTTTCCAGATTATTGCTGTAAACTGATTGACAGCATGCAACGTTGCCGTGAAGAACTGATCAAAAACAAGGACGGTCACACAAAATATTAAATGCAAACTTTTTTCTACTGCTTGTAAGCTTGTTAGCCAACAATTTTATAAAACATCAAACACAAAATTGTCGAAAAGCAGGAAGCATTCTTAAACTTTCGTCCCAAGCTGTATAACCAATAAAAAATAAACTTTATCCACGTCGCCAGGTTGATCCACCATCACCCCCTGCCTTCTCCTCTCTTTTTCAAATATCCCCCTTCGAAGCTGCTAACTATGGCTCTCTTTGCTTTTGCTCCCAGTTCAGAATGCCCGAGCTTTTTTGCTTTCATATAAGCTCATAACTTTCTTCCAATTATTGAAAGATTCTCACCACTTGCAGCCCTTCCTCCTCGGAAGATTATTTTTTTGGATACAGTTCTTTCCTCTCTTACATTAAAGCAACTGTGACATTTTAGATTCGCGATTGTGCTGCGTGCAACATCGAGACCACACACCGCATGTCGGCAATGACCATCCCCGTAAGCGAACTCGGAGACTGCGGGTCTTACACCGTCCGTGTAGCTAATTCCACAGGCATGGACCACTCATCATGCAATGTCCAAGTGGTAGGTGCGTATGCTCCTCATATAAAATGGCTGAGCAGAGCATAAAACAAGTCATTTTGTGGCAGATGTCCCGCTCACCCCATCAAAACCTATCGCGAGCATGATTCCTGGCAAAGGTATTTCTTTGAAATGGATGAATGGAGAGGAAAACCAGCAACATTCAATCACAGAGTACATCGTGGAGGCTACAGAGGTAGGAGGAGTGTTTGGTGAGTTTAATTCGAAACGGAAGTAAGTTTGTGAGAATTGATAGAGGAGGATTAACTGTAATGTTTTTGTGGTTCATAGATAAAAAATGCACAACCAACTCGCTGGAACGAAGTAACAATGACCAATCAAAATTGGTTCCTGTTCAAAAGCGCAAAGCCGAAAGCGGAATACTCATTCAGGTAAAAGTGTGGAGTGATTGACATGTCAGTGGTAACATCAGATAACCGGCTTTGACTACATCCATGCGCAAACTACTCGCAGTATATCAAGTTACTACAGCCGCAAATGAAACTGAGTGTGTGCTTTAAAATTAATGTTTTGAAGTTAGTTTTCTGGCAAGAAGTGTAGTGCTAAACATACAACGTTATTGGCAAACATTGAAGCAATCACACCCACTTCTCCTTAGCTCTTCTATCTAGTTTCTTTCTTTTCTGTTTTTTAGTCGTTTAAATTGCGTGAGATGACTACGTCTCTCCATCATTTGGCAAAGTTCCACATGTTTTTTGGAGCCTGTGAAACGCAATCCTTGAGAATGAGCTCCGATAAGATGCAAAGACCAAGGCTGAGTTGATGGGAGCAACTGCTACGACTAAGCAATGATCCCTTGCTTTACTAGGTTATGATTGTGAAGCTGCTCAACCAGCATGTCGTAAGAAGCGACACTTGGGTACCGACCAATGGCAGTCCGCCTTGTTGGTGGTGGGACTACCAGTCAGTAATTTGCATTTATGACTGGTTCAAAATGGGCTGCTACTTTTTCCCTAGCTTCATTCAATTACGTTTGAGTGATGAATTTGAAAAATTGTTACATGCGGTACCTCCATCCCAAGGAAGAGAAGGGGTAACCACAACAACATCAAGCAATGACGCGGGACATTGTGCTGATTCTTACATTTCTTCAAATTATGTTGAAATGTGACTGGAACAAATTTGATAACCTCAAGCTGTTCAGTTTAATTTTTAGCCCGGGTCTTCAACATGCGAAACGAAACGTGAAAATTTTTGATTTTCGTTTAGAGGTAACCCTTGAAGTGTTTGTCATGGCCACCCACAGACCATCTTTCTTCTGTGAACTCGCCAAGTAGAATACGGCAAAGAAGTCTGTCTTTTGGTATACGAACGACGTAGCTAGCGTATCAGAGCTTCTAGTGGCAAGAGTTGTCGCCATTGCATGACAGTTGGGGTAAATTTTTGCAGATGGGACTCCGAATTTCTAAATGTGATCTTGTTTGATTGGTGGGATCCAAGTATTTGTTGTAACCGAGAGATGTGGCGCAGCCCAAGCACCTTGATGTGATGAAGGTACAAGATCGATGTTTGAGCAAGAGAAGCATAGAGCAGGGGTGTAACGGTGTGGAAAGAGGCGGATACGGCGTACCCACTCTGTTTTACACTAGCCAGACTGGAAAATTTATACTTTAATTCTGTGCGCTGCTGCACTTCTTTTCTTAACACTACATTGTTAAAGGAGAGAAAAATGCAGCATTACTAATTGCCACTTTGGTCTTGGCGTTAGGGTTTCGTTGAAAAAACTGATGCACTGCTGGATTTCATCTTCTGTGTCTAAAGTGTTGTGGATGACAGAACCTGGGTAGGTTGGCGTACGCAAATTTGGCAACATCATCGTCTCGATCTCGGGAGAAGAGTCCGGGTTCTTGAAGTACCTCAGTTTTATATGATGTTTATGATTAAACCCGCGTGGCTGTATGCAACGGTGATCCCATCAAGGGTTTGTTGAAGATCTTCAAGCTGAAAATGACAAGGGCTCTGACATTTTCATATCGGTGTTCAAATTGTGAAGACTTATTTGTGGCAATTGTGAGAAGGTGTTAATTGAATAGATGCCATTCAGCCGTCCATCCGTCCAACCGTCCAACCGTCCATTCGTTATCGGCTCTACATCCCATCCTTCGCGTTAAAGCAGTTTCGTGCATCATGACTTACATAAGACGTGCATTATGACCTACATAAGACTTGGAGAAGTTAAATATCTCAGGAGGGAGCACACCCAACACACAGCTTAGTTTGACGCTCACATCAACCAAAAAACTGCTACCGAGCGCCGTTATAGATAGCATGTGTCATTATTCCATCATAGTTTCTCATTCTTAAGACATGCATACGTTTTGCAGAGTGACATCACGCAATCGCTATGGTTTAAGTCGACCCAGTCCTGGTTCGAAACCTGTTCAATACATAGCCACTCTCGAGCATTACGAGGTGAAAAATGAGGAAGGTGAGTAATATCAAAAGAAAGGGCAAAGATGGTGGGTGGGGCCGAGCTGGAGCTGCTTAACCAGCAAGAAGTCGCTACATCTATTGCTCACCAATGGCAGTCCTATTTGTCGGTGGCAGAGCTACCACTGTTAGTCTATGCTTATGTATCGTTGGAAACGGTTGCCACTTTCTGCGCACCGGCTCAACAATTCCCTTTGTGATCGATAAATTTTGGGGTGTTATGTATAGCCGCTCTATTTTTACGGCAGCCTTTATCTTAAAAAAGAGGAAAAGTATAATCTCAATTACTTTGAACATGATCATCTATACCATTAACATCATCAACTATATCATCATGATTGTTACATCATGCTAGGGAGGTTAATGCTGTGTTTCTTGTTAAGATGCAATGAAAAACAAAATCACGTAGATGCCAAAAAGTTATGAAACCAGCCGTTTTTTATGCTTTTTGAATTCTCCAATAAAGAGAACGAAGAGTTTTGAAATAGAAGGAAAATTCACGGGACCAATGTTTTCAAAAAAATAAGACGCAGCGGTTGCTACTCTCGCCGATTTAAGCAAAGTTTATTAGTAAAATACTTGGTCGATCTAAGCTAAAATATTAGTTTTTTGGTAGCAATCAGCAGCCTACCGATACTGCAAACTGATTGTTACTATGAAACATTCTGTAATCGAGTTTAGTTGGCAACTGGGGCTAGTCTCTACATGAAACACGAAAATCTAACTTACACTAGGCTAACTTTGATCCTCTGAGCTCTAGGAATATTTATTTATGTCCGTGAACTGAATGGGGCCAACGGTCAGTGGCGTATTTAGAAAATGGAACAACTAACCTATTTATATCTGTTAATGTGGGACTAATAGCCGGAAATTTGTAGATCGTGAGTTGAAATCGATCGCTTTGTTTTTTTTCAACATTTTCAAGATTTTTTTGACGATAAAAGTTTTGAAAACAATGGTTTCACCCATTTTGGTCTCGAAAGATCTTCTATTTCTCAATGTTGCTGTAGATCTCACGAATAAATAGTTGTTTCTACCGCTTCTCAATTTAAAAACCTTTTTAATTAAAATCACCAGTTTACTGTAAAAATGATTTTTTTTAAATCTGTGATTCTGTGCTATCGTCTTAGGGGCCATCGCCTTTCGTCCCTCTCCTTTGTGATTGTTCCACCGCTACCAATACTCTAAATTTATCACATAAGGCAAAGGTCGACTTATTAATTTCAAAAAGTAAACTTCTGAAATTAACATCAACGGTATTTGTGACAATCCATATTTTTATAAATATAATTCAGTGACTCTTGCTCCTATATTTAAGTTTTCGTTTTGTTTAGTAAAGATTTTACTAGGCATGGCACCAAATTAGAAGTTGTTTTCAAATTTTTGAAGCCAAGTCAAAAACTACTATTCGCCCTTCAGAGCGTCTTTCCTCTAATGCAAAAGCAACTTGATATAAATGTTACAGTGCTGTTATGTAATCATATACGTCTACTGCTATCACGTTGTCCTTGCTGATAAAGTGATGACAGCAACTGCTTTTCAGATAGTATTATCTGTTAGTAGACTTTGGGTTTAAGGCGTTGCTCGTTCTCGCCAACACGCACTTCATAAATGTAATGACAATTTCAAGAAGCGTTCAAATAATTTGTAGATGTGTGTTGCAGATGAGAAAAAGAATCAGCGAAATGTTGTTGTCACCAATGAGGAATTGTCGCAGCATTATGACGTCAAAGAAAGACTAGCTACGTAAGTTTATGATTGAAATGCAGGACTTTTGTTGGTAGGAACAGCTGGTGGCTAAAGTGTTATGGAGACGTAGCTAAAAAGATGGTGGCAACATGTCTCAAATGGGAGCCAAACGGTTAACAAGTCACTGTGCTGGAAATTATTTGGCGCGACCCAATTGGTCTCTTAACATGCCCTTACCCCATTATAAACTTTAAACCTTTACCTATACAGTTGGTAATATTCTTTGCTCTCTGAGCCCACCAGCAGATCATTTTCCAACAATTTAACGTCATCTTTTGAGGATTAAACGTACATGCTTCGCAGTGGTCGCCCTACAACAGAATCATGCTTGCCTTGTTATCCGTAAGTTTTGTGCAGGGGGCATCTTGGAGATTGGTTTCGAGTTGTTCATCGCCGCACGGGGGAGCAAGGTGCTGCTAAACTGATGTCAAAGCTGAAAACCAAAGAAAGAGAATTTGCTGAACGACGAATAGATGTGTTGAAGCAACTATGTCACAAAAACATCATGCAAATTGTAGATGCATACCAAGTTGATCGCAGAGTGGCTATAGTAACCGAGCTGTGAGTGATGTCAGATAAATTCCGTTCAGTTGAAATTACAACTTTCATTGTTTCAGAATAGTAGGGCCGCGGCTACACGAGATGATTGTTAATGATAACTGCAGATTGACAGAGCTATTATGTGCAAACATCATTCGTCAGATATGCTCAGGACTCGCACACATTCATGAAAAATCGGTAAGTGTGTCACTCAAGGACCGCTGTTGAATGCAATGCGATTGGACTTACCCCGCGCCCCCACCGAGTTCGGCAGCGAGTCTCATTCTCGTTTTGTCTGCGCACCACCTAGAAATTTTTGCTGTCGTTGCCTACCACCAAAGCTCCCTTTTTTAGCAATAATAACTCACTCTTGTAGTCAACGACAATGCCAGCTTACAACGCGGGCTTGAAAATCGAAGGAAAATGTTTTTAGTGACGCTTATGAAAAATTGCTTGAAAGTATATTTTCGAAATTAAAAAAATTTCCAGATTTGCTCCCTCCCCACCCTTGCAAAGTATTTGTTGTATGCCTGCATAGTACTTGGTATTTAGCTCGGAACGACAGATATACAAGAGCGACAGTTGCAACCTTAGATGTCTGGAAGTTTTTTACGGTACACTTTGCATGTGGCTCGGAGGTTGCTTGCGTATCATCTGGGAATAGCTGGCGTACCACTGGTGGTACGCGCTCCACAGTTTGAAAACTACTGAATTAGAACAATAAAGTTGTTCATACAACCAGTCGTAAGAAGCAACACATCTAGTTCAGCTATCATCCCATGTTCATAACGAGTTTAAACTTTATTAACTTTAACCTCATTATCATTACGTGATAAGCTTGTTGGGATTTCGCCCAGTCACCTCAAGAAGTGGATTAGTGATCATTATCTCATTGCGCCCCAAGAAAATTGTAAAATAAGTTTTTGCCTGAGGCCAAAACGTGAATAAAACTCCCCCTTCAAAAACGGCAATCTTAATTTTCAATTATGGTAAAAAAAATGAGTTCCAATGAGCGAAGTGATATTCAATAAATAAACAACCCAAACTCTGAGTTACAAATACAATAACAAATGTGTAGGATCAAGGATAAGATTGACAACACTCAAATGAGATTTGTTGTGGTGTGTTCCTGAAAACCCGTTTTTTTTGAAATAGGGAAACAGCAATCTCTTAACTCCAAATCACTTCAACCAGCAATTATTTCAAATCTATTCCAGAATTATTGTGCAAACATGAAATTGAACGCGTCATTATATGAATTCCGGGGTAAAACACGACTAGGAAATCGCTAACAGTCGGCAACAGCTTCATATGTCTTACTCTTGCTCTAAATCAGGGGCGGGGAAACTGCAGCAGGCGGAAAGAAGTGACTAATAGCCAACGTTCACAGATTCACAAAAGATTTTCGGTGTAAAAACTTTGTCACTATTTTGCGGTTGACCTCCAAAGTCTTCGTCTTTTATATTTAAAGGTTTTCGACTTTGAAACTTTCCCCTTTTAAAATTGATTTCCAATAAAACAAAGGGTCGGCGCTCATCTCGTGTTATCATTTGATTGAGTGGAATTGGCCCCTCTACAAAAAAGCTTGAGCCCCCCCTGCACCAAACAATATTGCAAAATTTATGTATTGCATTAATCCTACACAATTTAGCCAAGTAGTTCTCTTCATTACACAACACTGCGTTCAGTCAGTAAGCCCTAGAACAACTAACTTGATTTTTAACAAATCGCAGTCGTTAGACTTAGGTTCGATTCCCTTGCCGAGTCATATCAAAGACTTTCAAAACGATATTCTCCTCCATGACGCTTGGAATAAAAGGAACATTTAAGAGAAAAAACGGAAACGGCTCGTTTGCTTGTTGCGTCGTTGGTAAAAGCACTCAACCGAATCATCTAACTGTTTTGATAGCCAGGTGATGGGGCAGCCAGTCCACTCGTCATATTGCCCAGTCTGACTTACCCACCAACGGGGCATAACCTCTCACCGAAAAGCAAACCCTATATTATTTTACCGATAGGCTAATTGGCTCACACTGTTAAATCGCATGGATTTTACGGCATCTATGCGTTAATTTATAAAAATCCAATTGACATAACAAAGACAAAAATTTTAACACAGATCGCCCACTTGAATCTCGAACCACGAAATATCTTATGCATCGCTGGAAACGTGACCAGGATCAAGCTCATCGGATTCGGCGCAGCGCGAGACCTCAAGCGCCATGACGATATGCGAGTAAGTACGATTGACGGTAAAGACAACGTCTGTTTAACGTCGCTGTTTTTTGAGGTGGTCAAACGATCAGCTGAATACACCGCGCCCGAGCTAATGGATCGTGACAAAATAACATGTCAAGCTGATATGTGGAGCGTGGGGGTAATATGTTATGTCATGTGAGTAAGATCGTAGTATATTCGCTCTTTTCAAGGCATTTTCACTATAGCTCCCACAGCAATGATAGCTGCAGAGACGGAGAGCTCCTGTCAACGACTAGTTAAAAGCTCAGCTTTATCCTCATTTTTTGATGGTCGCCAGAGCTGGGATTATTGTAGAGATACCTGAGCGAGAATCAAACTCTTCAGCATCGAGTCCAGTGCGTTTGCCGCTCGGCAATAACCTAAGTTATGGGAAAAATTAACTTAAATTTCCTACGTCACAGGCTTTCGGGTATCTCCCCTTTCTGGGGTGGTAATGAGGAAATGACTTCATCAAAAGTCGATTTGGGAACGTGGCAGTTCGACGATGGTGCATTCCAGGGCTCGAGCGACGAAGCAAAACAATTCATCACGAATCTGCTTGTAAAAAACCCGATGTATGTAATCATGTGATCGTAATTAGTCGTGATACGTATCCACTAAATCACCAATCACAATGACTTGTTCCAGGAAACGATTAAAAGCGAGCGTAGTCGGAGAAAATTCCTGGTTGAAAGTGACGAAAGAAGGAGCTGAACTTGATCGCACACGACTTCAAGCGACAATAGCACGCTACAGACAAAACGTGAGCAATAATAAAGCCCTACAGTATGGGGCGCCGTTTAGGGAAAAACTTTTTGGTATTTTTGCTCGGTAAAAACGTCCTTTACAGCATATTCACATAATTTTGTTTAGACAAGCAAATTATGAGCACAAAGTGTCGTGGCGACGCACAATTTTATTTAGTAAAACAAATTATGAGCGCAAAAAACGTTTAGCAAAGAAGCGTTATTTGTTTTGTAAGCAAATAAAATATGCAGTTGCAAAAAGATGCGAGCAATAATGGAAGATTTCACTAACCAAAAACGCTGAGAAGTTATTTTCCAAACGCCGCCCCATGCTGCAGGCCTAATGGCCTACCTCCAATAATGAGATTCAGCCGGTTCGCACCGGTTTGTTTGAACCATCTCACTGAATTTTGCGAGTTCGACGAACCGACTATTCGCTGGTCAGTGGTCTTTTCATGATTGCATCTCATCCGATAAGTATCTCAGTATAAAATTGATTCGCTTATTTGCTGGCAAATTTGATTTTTTATGTGACAAAACCGGCTAACAAAAAATTTGAATTCCACTACCGCCTACCTCGTGTATAATACTGTTGCAGCAACCAATTGCAATGCGGCCAAGCTAATCTATGATAACACTTTTGAGAAGAAACAATTGAACATACTCTCTAATGTGCTACAAAAATGGAAAAAACATCCCTGTAGTAGTCAGCAACATTTTCAAAGATCTCATGCATTAAACTACGGTCCTACTAACTGGCATAAAGCGAGCAGATTAAACCAAAATATTATTAAAGCATTTACGGGCTTTGTAAACAATGGATTTAAAATCGAGGTAACTGTAGAATTTGATTGGCTTAGCTAAACTTTGTAATAACAAAACATTCCGAAAGTAATTGAATAATGTGACAAATTGTGAACGATAACTGGGAATAAACCCAATGAAAAAAATATATCTTTTCTTAGGGTGGCCATTTTTTGTAAATGCAAAACCGGGACGCTTATTGCAGACTGCTATTATGGCTAGGTAGGGTGGCTGTACGTCCCGAGGGTACGCCAAGGTGACCCTTTTTTTTTGGAGATCACCCCCACCGTAGGCGCGTCCGCGGTCTCGACCTCCATTTGAGTGTCCCGCTTTTGCAAAAGCAAAAACCGGGACAGTGGATGGCCGCATTTCATGGAGCCAAATCTTTGGAACTATAATGGGTTCACGCTCAAAAGCGGGACGCTCATCCTCAGATTGAGGCCGCGGTCGCGTCTATGGTGAGGCGATCTCCAAAAAAAAAAAAAAGAAAAAGAAAAGGTCATCGCCTGTTTCGTTGCCCATTACTTGTCATTTTCGGCCGGAATCGTCATGCAGGCAAGGTTCGCTGCCTGGGTGCCCTACTTTATCGAGGCTAACTTTGCCGTACCCTAGGTCAAGCTGTCCCGGCTGACTGAACAAAAAACGGGACATTCGATAATTTAACCGGGACAGGCCTCAAAAAACGGGACTGTCCCGGCTAAAACAGGACGTATGGCCACCCTATCTTTTCTCTCTTTTTGCTAGTCGTTGATAAAGCGGCATAGCTGTTATACTGCGAGTAGCCTACAGCAAAGTGGCTGTGGTTACTCAGTTACGATTACATACTAGCCGTGACAATAAAGCAGCCTCAAATAGATACATTTTGGGCAAGCGGGTGGCGCTTTTAAAGAAGGATGTTTGCGACTTTTTAAAAACTCATATTTCATCAAATACAAACGATAGTATAGTGTGAAGCTAATGTCTTCCAAGTTTTTATGACATTATTTTTAAGTTGAAAACACAAGACATCAATGTTTTGTTTAACTTTTTACAAAATTTCGATGCGTAAGCCTTGAGTTATTTGTACCCAACATACATTCAGACAGTTCATTTTCTGACAAATGCTACCTAGCGTAGGGTTACCGATCTTTGCTTCGCTTTAACTTTCCGAGTCTTCACGTAACTCAAGTCTCTGGAAGTAGGGGTTACATGAGCCAGCACAGCCGCAAAGAGAGAAGCCATCCGGCGTGAAGTCTGGAGACCTTGCTGACTATTGCTAAAAGTGTGTAAACATTTGGCCTGGAATATCTCATCTATCTATTAGTTAGTGTGGTGTTTAGATGCTCTCCGACTCCAATGAGATGGTTCACCGCCAATCAAATGGTGCTAAACAGTTGACGGTGGTGCCAATGGCCTGAATAGCTTTTTCGACCGATTTTTGAGGGCATTGCTGGAATTTTGAACTGCTTTTTTCTGCATTTCTTATGGATATAAACTATTCCTTCTTAATTTTGCATGCCAACTCAAAGCAGAAGGTCTGCCCAGTGTTTTTTTTCCTAATTTTTTACAAAATTTGCTTTGAACGCTTGTTTATGACTCAGTTTTAGCGAGCTTTAAGACCCAAAATGACATAACTTGTTTTCTGAATAATAATGCCACAAAAAAATTTAGAAAAATTAAAATTATATAATAAAATAAAATAAAATAACTGGATCTGTAAAAGGACAAAAAATTAATCTGCAAAGGAAATACAGAAGAAATTGTTTTTCTAATGAAACTGGTTTCATCTTGCAATTTTTGTAGATCTTGAGATATGAGTTCTTAAAAGTGATGTGCATTTTTGTAACACCTTGCTTATAGTGAGAATCACGCTGGCAACGTAACTAAAACTGCTTTATAAACAGCTTCAGAATTACGGCGTTTCATCGCAAGCAATCGGAAAAGCACCATTACAATCACACCTTTTTTTCTCTTCCTCACCTAGAGCAGGGGAGTCGCGTTTCCTAGCAACAATCCGAGATCAATTCTTGCGTGGAGAGAAGAAAGAACAAGTAATAAACATTATGGCGCTTTCATTTTTTCTCGCCAAGCTTTAGTTATGAATGTCATAACAGAATGTGGAGAAACCAGAATTTATCGAAACATGTGATGACGTCGAAGCAACTGAAGGTGGGGAGGCACAATTCAGATGCGTCATTGTAGGGAGACCGGAACCGGAAGTGACGTGGCTCAAAGACAATCTGCCAATAAAAGAATCGTCGCGATTCAGGTGACGGGACTAATTTTGCTGAATTTTATTGAAATGCGAATAACAATTTCTAATTTCAGAATCTCGTACAACCAGAAAGGCGAAGCAACACTTTTTATCTCTGAAATAAGTCAAGCGGATGAAGCAGAGTATTCGTGCCGCGGGATGAATCCAGGCGGAGAAGTGATCCATCGAGCTGAGCTGATTGTGGTTTCAGCGGGCCTGTGACGTCACAAATATGATTTCAAAAAGCAACATATTGCACTGTGACAAGATAGTTGATGGTGCGTTAATGGCGACGGTTACCATCGGCCATGGTGCTGGTGGTTGTGGGTTTTTGTTTCAACCTCGTTGTTATTGTTTGCTCTAATTAAATTTATTTTGTTGACATGGGTTCTCATTCATGGTACAATATGTGGTAACCCGCTTACTTTCCTGCGTCGTGGCAACAACGCACAACAAGTTCTCATGGTACGATTTCAAAATGTTAGGGTTCAAGAGATTTTACTTCCAGTGATCGAGAGAACAGCGCTTAGGACGACTTGAACAATAAGGTAAAGCGGCGGAAAAGAAACAAATCTTTGCAGATCTACTTCGCAACGATGCGACCGCACGCAATTTCCACCACAATTTCCACCGCAATTTCCGACCGCACGCAAATTCTTATTTTTCTTCAAACCCTCTTTCAGCTCCACAGCTCCACCCTCTGGCAAGCGATTACGTCTCAACCGGCGAAACAGCAAAGTAGTTTGAAGTTTGCCAGTTCAAAACCCGTCGTAAGGCGGTAAGAATGAGAGCAGGTAGAGCGGAAAGAGGAGTTAGTAAAAGAAATAAAATATGACATCATCACTGACGATGACCGAGTTGGTGATGACGTCATAGCAAGAATGTATTTGATCAACAGCAATACTTTCCGAAAAAATGGTGAAAAACGCTTTAATAAAAATCAGCCTTGCGATAGGATCTAACTCAGAAAAAGCAGCTATCCCTGGTAAAAAATCTAATCTGTCACACCATCTAACCTTGACAAAGTATCAAACCTTGTTACAAAATGTACTCCTTCTGCAAGATCGATCCCTACTATAACAACTATTCCTGCTATAAGACCAGACCTGCGTTAGAATACTCCCTCCATAAAAATCTATCTGTGCTACAAAATCTACCGAGTAAAAATACCTACGCTTGCAATTAGATTTACCCTAGCCGTAAGTTCTACCACTGCCTAAAACCCACCTCTGTTATAAGATCTACCACCGCCAAAATATAAGATTTTCCACCGCCATAAAATTTATCCCTGTCATAAGATCTAACCCTGTCCAAGAATCAAGCAAGTCTACTTGTTTCAAGATTTTCCTCGGCTATAAGATTAAACCTTGCTATTAGATCTATTCCCTACGACAAGATCTACCCCTTTCATAGGATCTACCCCTGCTGTAAATAAATCTTTTTCCTGCTATAAAACCTACTCCTACTACAATATCTATTCCTTCTATGAGATCTACCCCTGATATAAAATTTATTAGTGCTATTTCTGCTATGGAATCTATTTTTGCTATGAGATCTGTCCCTCCATAAGATTTACCCCTGCTATAGGTTCCACCCTTCCCAGATGGAAAATTTATCTCGGGCTTGAGAAAGATATGTACAGTTATTAAATTACTGATAGTTTATTTACCTCGTATTGTAGATACATCTCACGTTGTCCCAGATACTGTTTGTATATCCATGATAATAAAACAAGCCATGCAAAATCTTCTTGGCATTATTATTTTAACATATATAAATGTGAAAGTTTATGCTATAACTGCATACAAGAACATAGATGGAAAAAAAATATTGTTATATACAGGGTGCCCATAAAGTTCGTGTGCACTTTAAAAAATTTATAACTTTATTTGTATCTGCGATAAAAATAATCAGTAAAAAGAATTAGAAAGAAGAAAATCTAGAGTTTTTAAGGTCTTAATGAAATTTCATTTTAGTTTCCACATTTCCTCCATCATTAGCAATGCAAAGGATAATACAATTTCGCAGTTAACAGGAAATAATTGCCAACTGATTTACTGCAATACCCGAAATCACATTAATTATTTTAACTTTCAAATCTTGTAATGAACTAGGTTTGGTTGCGCGCAATTGTTTTTACATGTCTCCATAAAAAAATCTAATGAAGTGAAATCTGGCAAATGCGGAGGCCAAGAAAATGGTCCGCCCCTTTCGATCCATCATTTAAGAAACTCTAGATTTAGAAACTAACTAATATGCAAAGCAAAGTGGCAAGGAGCTCCATTTTGTGGAAATACTGTATCAGTTGAAACACTGTTTCTAATTTTGTGGTAAAGAATCGTTCAATAACTGCAATTAAAACTAGGTAGACGAAACTTTATAACACTTTTTACAGATTATTTCTATCGCAAATACAAATAAAGTTATACATCTTTTAAAGTGCACACGGAATTTATGGACACCCTGTATGTTCTTAAAATTAAATCATACAAACGCACGCGTAATGCTTAGTTGATCTTTCTCTGATAAGACTCAATCTTAGGTGCTTTTTTGCCTCACATTCACGCGCATGTGGTTATGTATTTCATCTAGTTGCTGAGATTTGCGAGTGTTTTTCCTGCGAAAAGATTGCTCCTCCATCAACTCAGAATTTTTTTTCCTGATCGGACAAGTTTATTTACAAAACAAAAAAGACCAAAAGCACACGTTGCTTAAAATAATTGACAGCATTTACACAACAAAAGGCTTGTAAGCCATCCAAAGAGCTGTAATAAAAGGCTCTAATAGAAACAGAAGTCACTCCTTCCGAGTTCAACCCCACTCTTTCTCCCTGCTGGTTGGTTTGCGCCCTGGACGGTCTACTCTCAATCAAATTTCTTGTAAGTTCATTTTGAATGGGTTTTGCAAACTCAATCCGGGCTCTCGGACGATTCTCGTTACAATCGACATCTCCAAGGCGACTGGTCTCCCTCCTTGCTTTCTTCATTGGACCCAATCTTTATTTTCTGACAGGCGCGCTTGCGTGGTTTTTCAAAATCAGAAAAGTTGCTGTTTCCATATCAGTCGAGGCGTTCCGCAAGGATTCGTTCTTGGCCCTGTATTTTCTCTCTCTATTTATCAATATAATCTTTCTGTTTCTGTGACTTTATCCGTCAGCTGTTCTCTTTATGCTGACAACCGGGCCATTTTGTCCTCCTCCCCCTCGATCCCTCCTGCAGTGGGGGCTTCACAAGAAGCTTTAATAAAACTTGGGCGGTGGTCGGAGTACTGATGTCTTCATCGCAATCCGAGCAAATGTGAGGCCTCCTTCTTCTCAGTGGATTCCCACCAAGCTAATCTCAGTCCCACTTCTCCTATTTCACTCCCTCATATTACTGGAAAAGAAATTTCTTTAGCTTTCAAACAATACTAATTCTTGGCATAATACCATAACCTTAATTTATTAGATTTATCTGTTTTTACTCAACTTGCAACTTTTCGTGGGGGGAGTAAAAAGTTACATTTAAAGTAAAGGTGTTTAAGGTCAACATTTTTAGTGTAAAAATAAATAGTATATATATAGGCTACAATTTATATATTATATATAGCAGTTACTACGAGTACTTATTATTATTTCTGTTACTTCTTCAAGGGATGTTTTTGCTTGCTCTCCCTCCCCGGCTGATGTGTTGGCTAGGCGGGAGAGCTACTCCTGCCTTTGGCAGTCCCTTGCAATTTCTCTCCTCTTACTCCTCGTATGCACTTCTTTCTTTTCTGGGACTGGAGGCGAACAGTTTCATTTAAATTCTTTAACACACAGGTTTTCTCAGTTTTCACAAAGAAACTTGTGCTTCCTCATCACGCTCGCTGTGTCCTCTCACGTCTGCACTGCAACGGAAACAGCCTTCTGTTTAGCTCTTATCTCGCTATAATTGGCTGAATTGATAATTCCTCTGGCAGCACCTGCGTTCATCTGACCCAGGACAACTCTCATCGTATCCTGCACAGTACAGCTACAAAATCTTTGCGCCACTTGCTCTTTGGCGACTCTCGTTCTCTCTACGACCTCTGGTCCAGGCCCTGTGGGGTTGCTCCGCTTTTTCGACTCCATGGTCATCCGCCACGCCTCCACGGTCTTCCGCCACGCCTGGACAAAACTACAACAACCAAAAATAGTGCCGAAAATTAGGAGCAATTTACTTCCAGCGTTTCGGGAACTTGATTGAAGATAACAGATCTTCTTACATTTCAGACTTTAGCTGTACAGAGAGGATGAGAAAAAATTAAAAGAAAGGAGCTGTTTGGTGGGAAAAATATTTTTTGTTATCTACTAGTTACAAAGTTTAAGCATCAATTTCAGATTTTCCCATGCAAGTACCGTATTATTAGGATCTCTCTACTGTAATCCAAAATTAAGATTTTCAGTGATGGAGTTTCACACTCACAACACTATTTTACTACATGTATGTGGGAGAATCGTTTTGTGATGTTTGAAATATGGTCAGGTCAGGTGAAGTACTGATAAAGCAAAGTATAGACGGAAAGATTCCTGCTGCCATTTACTTTTCATTAAGCATTACCTTGAAAATAGGTTCTGTAACACTGTTTGTTGGGGTCAACTTGGTGACATATTAGCGAACGTTGCCATGATCTTCATCTGAAGCCAAGCGACATTTAAGATTCAAAAAACATGTTGTCATTAATATTAAGTATACTATAAACTGCAATTCTGTCTGTCTGTGTGTGTTCCCATTCCTCCAAAACGACTCGACGTACAAACATGAAACTTGACACGATCGATCATCAATTGGGGCGAGTGTCATAAAGGGGTTCGAGACGTCATAATCAAAGATAACTTTTTTAAAAACCACATTTTTTGACAGAGGAACGCGGTTTTAACTAACTTATCAACTTCAACAAATTACATTTCTTTATCATCTCACATGACATCATAATTAACGATCAATTGTAAAATTTGTATTCTTAAAGTAGTGCAAGAGGATAGCGATGACTTAGCAAACCGCAGACAGTGACACTGTTTCGACCTATCAGTTCTTTTCAGTGCAGTTGGTGACCGACAGTTGTTTTCTTAAATTACTTATAAAGTAAATTGATCGTAGAAACACGATAAAAGATTTCCTCCGGAGATATTAGCAACGTGCTTTTGATAGAAAGAACTCTGCAACAATTTAAACACTTTTTCATGCTTTCTGTCTTTTTGCCTTTTAACGACACAGTGCTTGACAAACTCAGCGAAATATTTGCTCTGATCTTGTTGATTGCATAAAACTCCAATTTTTGATATCATCTATCTGGGTAAAGCATGACATCTGCTTTGATCAGAAATGTTGTAAACTTCTATCTTTCCATTGTGGATGACAGCATTGGCGCTGTGGATGTTAAATTTATGCGATGGCGTTCATATTGGCTACGCCACGAAAGGGATTCTTTACCGTACAACACTTTAGGCGTGTCGCTGTCTGCTAAAGAAATACATACGTATCCATCTTTGGAAGTTCTTCAAATATTGATCACTGGTCCGGTTACATACAGCAACAAATGAGCGTTCGTTTAGTGCTCTGAGATATTTGGAAATCTATTTGCGGTTCACAAGGAAAGAAGCTCGTTTGAATGGATTAGTATTGTTATTTGTTCACCGTGACCTCAACATTAATTCAAAACATGTGATTGATGAATTTTCACATGAAAATCGTATGCTAAATTTCAATTAAGTTAAATTTTGACACACAGTACCAGAAAATTTTTTTAGATTGCTGATCACCATTACCAATCAGTTTGTATCAGTAAATGCTTTGGGTGGAATTGTGTAAGGGTAAAACTTTTTTGTGTGTGCAATTGCATTAAATTTCTTTACGTTCTGTTTAAAAACCGCACACACCTCTCATTTCTTAGGGAGAAAACCTCAATATTCCTCTTGTAAGTAGATCCTGAGAGTTTTACTACTGCACCTGGGCTGTCTTGTTCAAAAAACTTTGGCCCCCTTTAAAAAAATCCTGGCTGCGCCACTGCACCCCACGATGATATTTTTAAAAATTGCAAAAATTTTACAAAACCAACTTACTTAAAACTGATTTGTGGCCTCATTTCTTTATCGATTTTCACAATTGTTTTAACAAACTGAAGGTTATTTAAGGCAATTCCGATAATATCTGAATTGTGTAATTACTATTTATTTTTATACTAAAAATGTTGAACTTTACCACCTGTACTGTAAGTGTAACTTTTTGTTCCCACATGAAAAGTGGCAAATTGAATAAAATCAGGCAAGCCTAATACATAAAGGTCATGATAAGGTACCAACAATTAGTGTCGTTTGAAAGCTGAGGAAATTTGCTTTCCAACAATATGTAACTTTAATTAGTTAAGGCTAAGGAGTAATTTATAACGGCTGATCAAAATTGCTTGCCATATATCATTTTCCAATTTTTACTTGACAAATTTTCCTACCAGACCTATAAAATTGGCAATTTATATAAAAACGTAGTTCTTTGGTACATTTTTGCTGACTTTGCTTGCAAGCATGGCTCTTTGGCATTATCTGTCGAAATTTTTCATTTGATGGCGGTGCTTCACAAAACTGCAATTTCTAGAAAAACTAAGTGTTTTGGTACATTTTGACTATTCTTCAACAGCATGGCTCTTTGACATTACCAATCAAAATTTTTGAAAAGATTCATTTAAAAATGAAGTCTCTAAACATTTAAAAATTAGCCTGCTCCAATAACAATTAGTGATTGCCCTGCAAGAGGGGCTAAAAATGGTCCTATTTTATTAACAAAATATTAGCTTCGAGCTACATATCATCTAACTGCTTCAACGTACGCGCAGCCAGAGGCTTTAGGTTGTTAAAACATGGTTGCAACTACGAAATAGTCGTAGTTAGTTATCCTAATATTTGATGGGTCATTCCAGAAAATACAAAGCAATCACTTTGGTATCCCACCCCACAACTTTTAAATTATGCTTCCATGAACTTAATAAAATGAACGAATAAAACTTTATGATATCGTTGGCTGTTTCAATTGTGAGCAAGTCCAGTCCTTAGTAGGTCTATACCGGAAACAGTGCAAGAATCGGCTTGATTTTGGACGAAAAATTGGCTATATCAAGAAAATACTAACTTTTTATTATTGTTCTCACAAATATCAATTGAGTGAAGCCAACGCAGCCGGCTGAACCGATATTCTCAACCTCGACATTGCTGATTGGGACCCTGCAGGCGACGCTGGCAGAGCCGGCTAGCACACTATAACTAGTGAATAGCTACATTGGATTAGTTAAAACCGTCGTTATCCATCAACAACTGTATAAACGCCAAATGGCATTTGTGAAGCTAAAATATGTTCTAAAAATTGAAGAAAATCAGGATATCAGCTCCATTTTGAGTTCATGCATATTGAAGCTATCGATAGAAAAAAGGAAGAGATTAAAATGTAAAAGATATAAGAAAAAGATCTCGAGACCCAGACCTCCAGATCTCCAGACATCTCCATCTCCTGTTTTCCAAAACAAAATATAAAGTTGGTGTTCACGGTTGCCAACTAACCGTGACGCAAATCAAGAAATCTATTTTCGTAAGTTATAACTTGGGATAGGCCAGAGTGATGTCGTAGTTTAAACTAGTTAGTCATTTTTAACGATTTTATAGTACGGTGTCGCATATTCATATCGATTTCAGTTAAGTTAGATAAATAAACAATATGATAAACAGATATAGTTGTTCTTTCGACAATTTTGTTTGTAAACTGAACGTTTCGCTCCTCTTAGTAATCGGAGAGCTTCCTCGGAATGTGGTAGATGATATAACTAATGTAACACGAGACCTGTTAATCACAAAAATATCAAGACGACTTGATTCGACAAACAATAAAACTTGTTACCATCAAGGTGGACAATTACGTAAGCACAAAAACATTATTAAATCATAAAATCAGGGATGGCCACAAGTATAACGTGTTACAGGGTCCACAAGACATCATTAATTGGCGGTAAACACACAAAAACAGCAGGAATATTTGCACAATCATTACGATTAATTACACTCCGTGGGCTAGCTAGGCCCACCGTGCATCCCCCCACCAATAAATAAAACTGTGTTTTTCTGGTAGTTTTTTATATGCCTTTTCATATTAGATATGTTGACACTGAATAAACTCTTACGCACTACCGGTTTTAACTACCGGTGATTAAAACTGCTACTTTGAAAGACAACCACCTAACAACAGTGGAAATGTAGGACAACTTGAATGGACGCATTTGGTATATAGCCATTATGAGTAGGGATAGATTTAATTTCTTGATAAATTGCTTAAGGTTCGATGACAAATCCACAAGATTAGAAAGAAAAAAACTGACCCTTTTGCTCCTATAAGAGAGACATGGGAAAATTTTATTCAAAACTGCAAAGCTTGCTATAATCCTTCTGAATTTTGTACTTTAGAAGAGCAACTATTGGCCTTTCGTGGGCGCTGTCCTTCTAAAATGCTCATCCCTAACAAACCTGCCAAGTATGGTATAAAAATTGTTATGCTTTGTGACAACAAAAGTAAATATATGCAAAATGCAGAGGATTATTTAGGAAAAGGCACAAACACTAAAGGACTTGGACTAGCAGAATATTTTATAATGAACTTAGCAACTCCAATTTTTGGAAGCAATAGGAATGGAACCATGGATAACTGGTTCACTTCCATACCTGTGGCTAAAAAATTGCTTCAAACACCCCACGAAACTACTATCGTTGGAACGCTTAGGAAAAACAAACTTGAGATTCCCTCTGAAATGCTGGAAGTTAGAAAGGAAAATTCTGAAAAGGCCAAGTTTTGTTTTGATGATAAACTCACAATGCTCTCTTACCAGTCAAGACCTCATAAAAATGTAATTCTATTATCAACAATGCATAGTAGAACAAATTTTATCAGTAACAAGCCAGAGATGATACAATTTTATAATTCAACTAAAGGTGGAGTGGATGCCTTCGACCATATGTCTGCACAAATGTCCCGCAGCAGAAAAACTAGACGATGGCCGCTTTGTGTTTTCTACGGAATGTTGAATACAACAATTATCAATTCATGGATTGTTTACAAAGAAAAGTCTGCAAATGATTGTGAAAGACAAAAATTAGCATTAGCACTTGCAAATGAACTTGGGAAAGAGTGGATGAAGAAAAGACTTCGGAATCCCAGTCTCCCAACCATTGTCAAGGAAGAAATAAAACTTATATTAGATGAACCACAGCCAATATGTTCAAAAAAGCTGCAAGAGAATAAAATCGAGAAACAGACAGGATGCAGGAAATGTGTAGGACAAAATAAAAATAGAAAAACTAAAATACTGTGCTACGAGTGCAAAACACCTGTCTGCATAGAACACAAAATCAGTTTGTGTTTCGAATGTGCTAAAAATTTATAGGTAAATTTGCTTATTAAGTTATCCTTTGCGCATGATTATGTTTAGTTATACTTAATAAATAAAAGGAAAAATATAATCTATAGTTTTAGTTTCATTTACCACCTTTAATTTAAAAAATGTATACCTATTGTTATGATTATTGTAACTTTTAAGAGGGTTATGAAACTAGGGTTAAAAGTTGTGGGGTGGGATACCAAAGTGATTGCTTTGTATTTTCGGGAATGACCCATCAAATATTAGGATAACTAACTACGACTATTTCGTAGTTGCAACCATGTTTTAACAACCTAAAGCCTCTGGCTGCGCGTACGTTGAAGCAGTTAGATGATATGTAGCTCGAAGCTAATATTTTGTTAATAAAATAGGACCATTTTTAGCCCCTCTTGCAGGGCAATCACTAATTGTTATTGGAGCAGGCTAATTTTTAAATGTTTAGAGACTTCATTTTTAAATGAATCTTTTCAAAAATTTTGATTGGTAATGTCAAAGAGCCATGCTGTTGAAGAATAGTCAAAATGTACCAAAACACTTAGTTTTTCTAGAAATTGCAGTTTTGTGAAGCACCGCCATCAAATGAAAAATTTCGACAGATAATGCCAAAGAGCCATGCTTGCAAGCAAAGTCAGCAAAAATGTACCAAAGAACTACGTTTTTATATAAATTGCCAATTTTATAGGTCTGGTAGGAAAATTTGTCAAGTAAAAATTGGAAAATGATATATGGCAAGCAATTTTGATCAGCCGTTATAAATTACTCCTTAGCCTTAACTAATTAAAGTTACATATTGTTGGAAAGCAAATTTCCTCAGCTTTCAAACGACACTAATTGTTGGTACCTTATCATGACCTTTATGTATTAGGCTTGCCTGATTTTATTCAATTTGCCACTTTTCATGTGGGAACAAAAAGTTACACTATCAGTCAGGAATGTGGAAGCGGAAGCTGGAAGCGGTGGAAGTGGTCCTTTTTCTGTGGAAGCAGAAGCGGAAGCGCGAAAATTCTACCGCTTCCGCTTTCACATAGGAAGGAAAAATGGAGGGAGAAAAGAAATTGGTTCTGATATTCTTCGGAGAAGAGCGAATAGAGGGAGCATGAACGTTAAGAAATGAGAGCGAGGAGGAGTCGTTGAGAAAGATTTTGACCTCTACATAATCAGATTTGGGGTCAAGCGAAGGAAGAGAGGAGGTTGAAAGCTCGGAGAAGGATAAGCCTTGTCCGAAGAAAATGATGATACCGCCGCTAGCGTGTGTGACATCAGTAAATAAAATACCAGATCGGGAATGGGCGCCATCGGATCGCAGAGCAGAGAATCAAGGGATCCGGAAAGAGGAAGACAAATTAATGTTAGATTCCTGGATACAGATAAGGTCAACGGGATGAGACGAAATAAAGTGCAGCAGTTCAGTGCTCCTGGCTCGGAAATCCCCAGCATTCCATTGAAGAACCCTAAGAGAATCAGGGGGAAGAGGAAGCAGCCAGGAGCATGAGGCGTTGGTGAGGATGCAGAGAGATAAGATACAAAGTGGGGGAAAAAGGATTAGAGGTTTGAAGGCGAGGGTGGGGTGCAAGTACTGCAGTAGCAGAAGGAGGCCAGATGGGCCAGATTGAGCAGTGGAGGTGTACCAGCGGGAGGAGTCCGAGGAGAAAGTCACAGTGCGGGTAGGTGTGGGATCTTTAAAAAAAGCAGAGACGCAGCAGGGAGGGAAGCTCCAGGAGTGAGAGCTGCCAAGAGTTCTGAATCTAGAAAAGGAGAGTAGTCAGCATTTTAAATGAACCCAATTAGAGCATGTGCAGCATTGCACTGACCTACACCGTCAGGTCACATTTCCAGCGCATACTGAACAGCGAAAGACGGGACAAGGGATAGGATGAACGTTGCCGTTCATTAGGAGAAAGAGAAGAATGAGAAGACGGGCAAGAGAAAGGTAGGAAAAGAGAGAAGACATGCCGATTTTAAAGAGGCTGCATGCTACCCTTCTGCGGTAGTTCAGGGGGCTGCACGGCGAAAAAATGGTTTGTGTGAGGGGAGTGCCTGGGGTAACTGGGACCCTCGGAAAGGCCAACTGCCATTTCAATCCAACCCAAACGGGGTTGGGGACCGCACCACCACGTTGAGGCGGCCGTTGATTGGCGCAGTTCAATTTTGCTTGCTGTACATGTATATACTATGTATACGACAGAAATTTCGCACTTCACTATCCAAAAAGATCGGAGTCAATACGTATTTTGGGGACGCACAGAAAGTCCTTAATGATAATTAGAGTTAAAGTTAACTCGAAGTCAGAGTTAGTTGAGGATAGAGAGGGAAAATCAGCGCTGTAATTTGTTGTAGTGACGACAGGTTATTGTCGAGAGCTGTAATGTGTGGTCATACGGTTTAGATCTGAGAAGTATTAGGTTAACTGTTGTAAAAGTGGTTGTAAGTAGTGAAGAAACTTGTAATAACTGTCTATTTGTTGAAGTGTAGTAACCAAATATTTGATTTTCTTGCAAGCAATTCGTGATTTCTTAATTTTTGTTAGTGGGGGTTCCGTGACAAACGCGAAAGTACATTAGGGGTTCCGCGATGACAAAAAGATTGAAAATCACTGTTGTACATTCAACAGGAGTTCTAATATCTAAGAAAAAGAAACACAGAGTAGTTCAGAACAACAATAAGCTCAAGCGAAGTAGGTAAAGTAATAGCAATAAATGAAGGTTTTTGTCTTCTCACAATGAAGAAGTGTAGGAGAAGGCAGACTACAGACTCACAAAAGTTAAACAAATGTGTCAACGTTTCGTTTTCCCGTTTTTTGTTGGTGGAGGCGGTGGAAGCGGAAGCGATAGGTATGGAAGCGGAAGCAGAAGCTGTTGAAAAATAACCGCTTTCACATCCCTGCTTACAGTACAGGTGGTAAAGTTCAACATTTTTAGTACAAAAACAAATAGTAATTATACAATTCAGATATTAACGAAATTTTCTTAAATAACCTTCAGCTTGTTAAAACAATTGTGAAAATCGATAGAGAAATGAGGCCACAAATCAGTTTTTAAGTAAGTTGATTTTGTAAAAGTTTTGCAAGTTAAAAATATCATCGTGGGGTGTTTATCGTACCAGGCAGCATTATGGCATCATAGAGCGAGTTTGAAGCGCGCAGGAAAAAAAAGCAAAAAGCATGCTAGAAGCAAGAAGCGTAAGGAATCTTGAAATGCTGAAATAAAAATCCGTTGTTGCATTGTGTTTAAATTGTTGCAGAGTTCTTTCTATCAAAAGCACGTTGCTAATATCTCCGGAGGAAATCTTTTATCGTGTTTCTACGATCAATTTACTTTATAAGTAATTTAAGAAAACAACTGTCGGTCACCAACTGCACTGAAAAGAACTGATAGGTCGAAACAGTGTCACTGTCTGCGGTTTGCTAAGTCATCGCTATCCTCTTGCACTACTTTAAGAATACAAATTTTACAATTGATCGTTAATTATGATGTCATGTGAGATGATAAAGAAATGTAATTTGTTGAAGTTGATAAGTTAGTTAAAACCGCGTTCCTCTGTCAAAAAATGTGGTTTTTAAAAAAGTTATCTTTGATTATGACGTCTCGAACCCCTTTATGACACTCGCCCCAATTGATGATCGATCGTGTCAAGTTTCATGTTTGTACGTCGAGTCGTTTTGGAGGAATGGGAACACACACAGACAGACAGAATTGCAGTTTATAGTATACTTAATATTAATGACAACATGTTTTTTGAATCTTAAATGTCGCTTGGCTTCAGATGAAGATCATGGCAACGTTCGCTAATATGTCACCAAGTTGACCCCAACAAACAGTGTTACAGAACCTATTTTCAAGGTAATGCTTAATGAAAAGTAAATGGCAGCAGGAGTCTTTCCGTCTATACTTTGCTTTATCAGTACTTCACCTGACCTGACCATATTTCAAACATAACAAAACGATTCTCCCACATACATGTAGTAAAATAGTGTTGTGAGTGTGAAACTCCATCACTGAAAATCTTAATTTGGGGTTACGTAGAGAGATCCTAATAATACGGTACTTGCATGGGAAAATCTGAAATTGATGCTTAAACTTTGTAACTAGTAGATAACAAAAAATATTTTTCCCATCATCCCAAATCTTTGCCGTCGTTTACAGCACGTTACATGGCAGCAGAAATGTGCGCAGAACTGGCTGATCAATGAGAAGTCATAAGTAGTGTACGTAAGTAAGTGGATTTACATTTTTGTAGTAATTTTTTTTTAAATGTATAGCTAATTATTAATGCACATTTGAATTTGTAACGATCCATTTTTATTGTAGTCGTTAGCATTAAACACATCCCTTGCTTTTAGCAGGGGATGAAATGGTTTAGAGTGAAACGATTACCAGCACACTGCACCAGAATGTTTTTTTTCCGTAAATCTCCGCGATATTGCAATCAGATGTGGGCGCTTGCTATTACTGCAATTTCATTCATTCATTGATGCGCATGAACTGATGCTGTCTGGTTGCCTTCGGCCTGATTAAGCCATGGCGACTGGTAGAGTGGTCCACCAACTCTTTGCCAGGTAAAAGCGGAGAAATTCCGTTGAATTTGAGCAGATGGTTTGGCGCAAAAACTCATCGAGCAAGAAGTAGTGTAGCCTCTATATGACGTAGTTTAGCATATTAGATGTCGGAAAGTATTGGCAGAACACTGTGGTTGTGGAACGCGAGCATCCTGTAAAAATACGCAAGGCGTCGTGATCGAGTCTGCGAGATGAGTGAGAACACTGCAACGCCAAATGGGAGAGCAGTATTCAGCAGTAGAGTGCCAAAGTACCGTTACAAAGGCAAGGGTTCGAAGGATGGCAGCATCAGCGATGAGTTATCTATTCACCTTGGCAATGGAACATGCAATGTTTGTCATTTTTGCAGTGAAAAAATGTAACGGCTGTACATGAGAGCCTTGTCCAAAGTCACAATAGGCCTAACCAGATGAGGGACAGAAAGGTAAAGGCTTGATATTTGGAGCACATTCAGTTCACGCTTTGAAAGTGTATTTTTTGACAGCAATCCCAAAGAGTCATTTTCCAAACTTTTAATTCAAAGGCAGTGGTTTCACCAAGAGGGGTGCTGTGCGTGCAGTCCTTACAGCATGGCCATTTTTGACGGGGAAAAATAAAATTTTAGCTGCGTCCCAACATAGGACTAAACAACCGATATTCATGGCTTGATTGATTGGCAGTGGGAAAGCATTTTTTCTCTTGCACAGGGCAATCAAAATCCACACTGAGTCATTGTTCGGAAAATCTTGTTAAACCCTGGAAGAGCCCTCCTCGGACCTCAGATTTCAATCGAACCAGATCAAGAGCCACAGCTCTAAAGTAGCTTACAGTTTTTTCCTTGTTGATAAGCCAGTTGCTCAAGTTTGCTTGAGCTAAAAATCATTTTCAACCATCAAGATATATTAATTGTTTAATAAAATATATTTGTTGTGGTAAACTTACTTCATCTTTTGTGACATTTATCCCGTTGGGGAGATTAAATTAATCATATTAAGCTTTCATAGTTTTGGAAGAGCAAAAGCGTACTGGCGAAATTTTGCTTCATACAGTAGACTGGTCGCTCGTTCTCAACGCTCCTGTCATGCAGTGATGTCGCGGTAGAAAAATTTGGTTCAGCCAGCTTAGCAGAGTTTACCCAATTAAAAAACAATTGTGAAATCAGCAAGAGTATGCATTAATCGGAGATCAAATGAATATAAGCCCCCTCCTTTCAATCAGCATAGAATCATTTGTTGTGAATACATAAATGACACAAGAGCGGTGATCATGTACTACTGTCAAGTTCGATTCCCAGCAGTTTCCAAAATAAGAGATGGAAAGACGAAACTTTGCTTTGTAGCTATCAAAACCATGTACGGCAAAAAAAGTTGGTTTCAATTTACTTGAAATTAAGCTACATCCTGAAATAACAAAAAATTTAATAAACTGACATGCAACAAATCACATGGAATGGTAGATGACTTAGTTTAAACCGTAGTTGCAAGCAGATAAAAGTTCAGAACACCGTTTCTGTTCAAGCAGCTACAGCTTTGTCAAGCAATGTCAAAGAAAATTGTACTTTTGAAATTGAGATAAAGTTGTGGGAAAACTGCACAACACACGAACAAGAACATAATTACAAAATTTGAAATTGGAATACAACAACAATAATACAAGAACATAATCACAAAACAGAAACTGGATAATACAAAATAACTTGATATGCTGGGTTTGAAACTAGTAGCAAATTAAGGGGGACCAGGGGCTCAGCCGCTTGGCCCACTGTCTCAAGAGGCCCACAGATTAAAGACTTTTGCATTCCAATAGCGACATGCTTTCTTCAGTTGTTGAAATTCACAGCGGATATATACGATTTGCAACTTTATTCTCTTGTGAAGCTACAATTTTAGTCTTTAAGTGGCAGTTTGCATGTTGTTTGTACATATGTCACTGACACTTGATAGACCTGTGTTATTCAGTTATTATTTACAATGCCTACCAAAAGTTTAAGATTACTCATGCAGATAACGGAATTTTGTTCTTTTGCATGATTTTATTGTCGTGATTACATCATGATTGTTGTGCTGATTTTAGAAACTGAATAAGCGTATTGTTTGCTGTTGTTAACACCAAAATGGATTTTTGACGGAGTTTTTGAAATTTGATGATAGTGAAAATTGAGCGCAGAAAGCCACTAAGTATGGCTCGAAGGGCTCAAATGTTGTTGTTGTTTACCCAACCCCTTCCGAGGGATGGGGGCATGGCGGAAGACCATGGAGCCCCAGAAGCCGGGCAACTCCCCAGGGTCTGGACCAGAGGTTGTAAACAGACAGAGAGTCGCCAAAGCGTGAGCGGCGTAAAGAGTCCGTAGCTGGACAGTGCAGAATGAGATGAGAAAGGTCCTAGGAAGAGTGTCCACAGGCGCTGCGAGAAGGATTCTCGATTCTGCCAATCTTAGAGAAATAAGAACTCAACAGTAGGATGCGTCCGTTGCAACGTAGACGAGAGAGAACACAGCGAGCATGATGAGGGAGCATAAGTTCCTCGGTGGAAATCGAGGGAACCTGTGTGTCGAAGAATTTAGATAAGACAGTACGCCTCCAGTTCGAGAAAAGACAAGAGTGGATACGAGAGATAAGAGGAGAGAGACTACAAGGGATTGCAGAGGGCGCAAGAAGCGCTTCCCGTCTGGCCAGCTCATCAGCCGCGTCATTCCCCGGGAGAAACGAGTGTCCGGGGACCCATTGAAGCCTGATAGAACAAGAGGAGAGAGAAGACAGTTCCTGGCAAGTCTGCCACAGAGTTTCAAGTAAAAGGAAAGACGCAGGAGAGGTCAGAGTGGTGACGACAGAACAAGAGTCAGATAGGAGGAGAAGAGAAGTGGCAGGCTTGTTGGTGCTGCCGAGATCAGCAAAGAGCGTGCAGAATGGTGCAGGCTTCAGCGAAAAAACTTGAACATACTGGGCCTGCTGAAAAGGAAAGAGTGGCCTTAGTGCCACAGAGAAAGCAGTTGGCAAGTACGCCAGAGCCGCCTTTGCGAAGAGGAGAAGGAACAGAGCCGTCTGTCTAGAGTACCAGATTATGAGGGAGGAGAGCCGCTCCTTGGCAAGAGAGAGGGGGATCAGAGCGGGAGAATGAAGAGGAAAGGGTGGACTCAACAGTGAAGAAAGGCAGATTCCAAGGAGGAAAGGGAGGGCAAGCAAGAAGAGCCTCCCTAGGAGAGGTAGAAGGAGGTATGAGCGGGTGAGTGGACGCAAAGGTTCCCTAGGACGATATGCAGAGTCTTGTTTCACTCCAAGTCTGGCCAAACCTGAAATAGGAAAGGAGGTTGGGAGACGAAAAGCCCGCTCGTAAGATGAAAGAGTGAAATGAGTCCGGATGACTCAAAGGGGAGGTAAAGAAGCCTCGGAAAGAAGAAGTGGGATAGGGGAGGACGAGAGGCAGTCGGTGATGGCGCGACTAACCGCTCGGTGGAGGCGTTACAATTTGGTGATATTGGTAACGCTTAAGAAAGGAAACTATCCGGGGAAGCATAAGTGAGAAGGAAGGGTCCAAATCGTCAACTTACATGAAGAAAGATTATTATCAGAACAGCAGATATGCAACAAAATCAAAATCAGTACGAGAGCAGTTCACCAAGTGATCAAGAAATTTCAACTGTAGAGCTGGTATAAGAATCTGAAAAATAAGTTGAAGACCCAAAAAGACTACCATTCGAGACAACTACCAGGTGAAATGGATTGCCGCAAGGCTGTCAAGGAGTTTTGTCACATAAATTTGAGCTGCATAAATGGTTAGAGGCGTTGGAGTGAGTGATGTAACTGTACACAAGCCACGAAGGCCAGGTGCTTGGCCGCCGCCAAGAAACTCCAGCTTTGGATTCGAGCCAAATTAGGTGATGTCATGTTACCTGACGAGTCCACCTTTCAGCAATTTGTAGTGAGGAAAAGACGCGTTTACAAACCATCAAGAAAACACTACAGTGGGAAATGTACAATTTCTGCCCTAAAACAATTGCTGGACACTATTTTAGCTGTGTGCAACAACAATAAGCACTCCTTGATATGTTGAACTGTTGTCAGCTAAGCTGAAAATGCTCATCCATATTCATCGATGCACAATTTTTGTACAGGACGTTGCCCACTGCCACTGATTGATAGTTGCGACCAATCTCTTTACAATAAGTAAGGTCAATGACCTGGAATAGCCGTGTAACAGCCGGACCTCAACCCAATAGAGAAACTGTGGACGGAAATGAAGCAGAATACTAAAAATCTGATAAAAGAAGCACGGTTGAAGGAATTGCCAAAAAAGTACAGCAAGGTGCTGATCCATAGTATACTAAAGCCTCTATAGGAAGTGCTAAAATAGCAAAACTGGTGTTTTAGATATAGCTTTTTTTTCTGTGCTACAATCTAGAATCATGCAAATTAATCTGAAAGGGTAAATAAAACTGTGAGTTTGCTAAATTGTCTGCTAACTATTTCAATTATTTTACTCTTATGAAATTAACTTTACTGCCGGAGATAAGACTTTTATCATTTGAAAATCCCTCCTGCTAAGAAGGGGATCAAATAATAAAACAATTCCTATTCTTTTATTATAAAACTGTCTTATTTTTGGTTTTTAATCTAAAATGTTTGGACTGTAAACGATCTGTGAATTGCGAAATTACCGCTTTATTGTCAGTTGATTTCATTTTCTTTAAAGTTCTTGTTGCTGTTGTACAGAGAAATTTGGACTTTTTTTATAAGTTAACGATCACGTTGTTTGACGTGTTGTAAAGTTGTTGGTGCCAAAATTTTTTGTTAACTTTTCAAAGTCAGCTGAATTAAAATGAAGATTGTTTCGAGGGTTGCGGCCACACATTTAATTTGGGTAAATTTTATTTTTGCTTTTTTCTCTGCTCTTGCCTTTCTGGACGGCATTTTTTAAGATGCATGATCGATAATTGAGAACTGCATGAGTTTGGCAGCGGTAACCCCAGCGTTTTTTTCTGAATTGCATTTCAATTGTTTTTCAGTAACTTTCTCAATATAATTTTCGGATAATTTCTACTTCACGTTGATAAATAGAGAAGACTGGATATGGCTTAAAAGAGCTTCTCCGCAAGAACTTAGGCATGACAAATTTTCTTAAAAAAAAAACTTTGAGAAAGTTTAGGATTTCGCAATGCATTCCTGAAGAAAACGGGAATAATCATGTGATAGAGAACATACAAAGCACTGAATTCTTAAAAAACATAAACTGATGTACATGGAAACTACTTCAAATGAATACTAGAAACATGAAATCCACGTGAAAATCTGATTTCTTACGAAATAGAAATATTTAATGCAACGCAGATATGCTATTTACCAAATAAGGAGAAAATCGGGGTTGGTATTAAATTTTTGGTCGGCACTGAAGGTCTGTGTTATTTTCTAAGCTGGTCAGTGAATATTGCTGAGGGGTGTGTTGAAGAGAATCCCCTTTGCATATTGATGCAAAGAAAATGTTGGCTGTATTATCGTAGGCTTCCTTGCCACCAAGGCGCTGCTAGAGTCCAAAATTATTTTGGGACCCAGGCCTTGACACGGCACTGTTTGAAACTATCGAAATACTATTGATCAAAAGTTTTCAATTTCTTTAAACTGGTGACCCCTTTTGTTTGTTTGGACAATAAATTTTTTTGCGACTCACTTGTGTGGGGAGGCTCTTAAAGTTAGTTTACAACCCAAAAACTATAAGGTTGCGCACCCCTAGAACGTTCCTTACGGATTCCAGTTTGTAAATTTCTAATGTAAATAATTTTGCACTTTTCTTCGAATTCTTAGACCACAACCAATTAAAACGGAATTTAATCCCCATAACGTCAGAACTAGCAGCTGCATAAGATTAGATGAAGAGAGAAAATAACTTTGGCGAAGAAGCCCAAAGCTATGTTGCAAAGCGAAATGTCTAGATTCGACTCCGGTTTGATTACAAAACAGAAGCAAATGCAAGAATTGTCCACAATTTTGATCAAGATTTCAATTGATGACAAAGTTATATTATTACATACAGCATGAGATTATTTCGACATGAGGCTAGCGATTGTTGCTTACGTATGCTTGCACGTTACCGTTGATAGTCGCAGTCACAGTTGCGGTGAAAATCGCGAAAGAGTCTCTCTGCCTCGCGAACATATTGTGTTTTGCTATTTTGCTAGACACATAGCGGTACGTAAGATGGCCGCGGGGAAATGTTAACACGCGCGACTGCTCTAAAGGATCGCGATTAATAGCTGTCCAAGCTGTGATTCGTGCCTTCCGCATTCAAAATAGCCTCCACCCAGCAATTATCGACCAAGAGATTATTTTTACGAAACGATGTCACTCCTTTTTATAACATCTGACCCCCTACATTCAATATCTGCTGCTTCCTCTGCACATAGAGATTTCACGTTTTGCCGCGATTCCCAGCACTAATCAGAATTTTCAAAAGTAATTAAAAGTTTGAAATCGTACATGAAAATAAAAAAATGGGGAGTCCACAAGTTTTATATTGCGTAGAAATGGCATGCCAGCGAAGTCGCTGCGCAGGATGGTTGTCGTAATACGCGTTAAAGCGGCGATGACTTTTTTACTTTGTGGTGTAATCATCGTCCTCGAGAGACCATTCTGCGTTGACGTCATAGAAGCACAGCCGCATGGCGCGCTTCTTTGAGCCGCACCTCATGTACAGTGTTGCTGCAGAGGAAAGAGAGAACTTCATGCTGCATTTGGATGAAAAGAAAACCTTAGGTTACTATGACGTCATCATGCGGAAAGTACAACTACACGCTCTTAGATAAGCGAACATTTCTAATTGCTGTGTCATATTAGGAAATAATCATCGCGATAAATGTCCAAGATAGGTTTCGCGATTTAGAAAAAAACAGAAATAGCAGGGTCTTGGAAAAGAATTTATAGAGACAATGGTTGAATTAAGGGGTCTGAGAGAAAGCTCAATTAAACGATTTTAAGATCTAAAGCTGTTTTGCGAGGGAAGTAAACTCGAAACCAAAGGAAGAAAAATGGTCAATTTTCATTGGGGATAAAATCAGGTTGTTAGGTCACATGTTGGCACTCTCTACGAAGATTCAGTGATAAGTCAAAAATTTTGATTGGTTGCCATAGTAAATAGCGAAATCAATACAAAACATTGAGCATGATCTAAGATTACGAGCAAACAAGCACACTCGCTACAACGTCACAGAACACGCACTTTTTATACGTAACCAGTTGCAGCTTGTAGGGCGTGGTTCCACGAGTGAGGCATGACTCAAGTCAAGGTTGGGGTTGTTACGGCCCTAAATGAAATAATGTGTGATAGCGACCTCCTTTCTCCTGCGTCACCGGGGTGGAATCACGAAGCTGCTCACCCAGCATGTGGTAAGGAGCTGTCGGCGACCGCTGCTAATGCAAGTTCACCTGGTTGGGCTGCCAGTATGCAATTGTTGTATTTGTTACTTACCCCGAGCCTGATCTTGATTAGGTTTTCAATGTAAACCGGAATATACTCATTTCATGAAGTCTCGCCGTTCCAAGGGAAAGGAGAGGTTAACACAGCAACAACAACAATACAGTACAGCGACCTCCTGCAGATACTTTCAAACATTTTTTCAGAAAATATAATTACGGTTGCTTGACTACTCTATATAACTAAAAACATTGGAATTATTTGTTCACAATCATTGTCTACTGGCGCTCGTAATGTCAGGTAAGTGATAATTCTCTTTAGAAATAGCAAAACTGACGTTTTGTAAACCGGTCATTATAAAGATTCGCGTAAGTTAGAAACCGCGCCACGAAAATATCTCAACAACGGTCTGGATTCAGTGAGTTGCCGCAAAAGCAAGACGAGGAAGTCAAGAGATTGGTCTGTAAATTTCGACGTTAATGGTGTGAAACCTGATTTGCAGCGATGACGTTTTTATTTGCGTCTGCGTTTTTTCTAGGGTGTAAGCAGTGACGTAATTAGAAGAAACCGAAAGCTATGACAAAATAGCTTAACGCCAAAAACTGACCAGGAATAATTATAAGATTCGAGGCGGGGCAAAGTCTTCGCTTTTTATTCAGAAAGGTCCAGAGTGCATTCAAATTATGCCTTAAAATCTCATCACATTGCTATGTACCTCACGTTTTTTAGAACAGGCAAGTTTCTGCTTTCGTGGCATCAAGGCATTGTGTTCTTCTCTGGTTGTGGCAAGTTAAGTACAAGAAGTTGAAGTTTTTCCCCTATTTATGAAGTAAACGAAAAAAATTGGGATTTTTTTAATCATTTGTCATGTAGGTGGGGCGGTGGACGGGTAGCTGCTGCATTACAGTTCACCTCCGCCAAGGCAGTTCGCAAACAACAAAACAAGCAGCAAAGCAATGATTTGACAATCACAAGGAACAATTATTGTATACTAAAAATTGCAGTCTAGTTAATACAAATAAATTATGAACCAATGAAGGTAATAACAGCCCCAGGCCTTAGATATTTTTGGACAGATAAGAAACTTTGGGCCTAAGTTATTGGGTCTTAATTTCACAAACGCTGAAAATATTTGTCTTCTAACAAAAATGTGAAATACTGTAGACAGGAGTAAAGGTCAACACTTCAGCCTATGTCAAAGGTAAAATCAACAAGACTCAAATTGATGTTGACGTTGGTGTTTTTATGACTAATGCAAATTTAATAAATGATCCAACTCCTGGAGATTTGATCATAGCATCATATCTTCAAACGATGTGCGTCTTTCGCACGAAATAGTGTGATATAGATGAGAACGCGGCTCGCTGCATCGCGAAGACACTTAAAGAAAGGCAGCACGGCGATGAAATATTGAACAGAGCTCTGCTATTCGTGTTGTTTGCAAACGACCTCATACGCTATTACGTCGTCCCAAAAAGCAGTTGAAATAACCTATTACGTAACGTAGAAAAGTTCAATTCGTTAATTTGTCAAGTTTGGCCATGGAAGCGTGATATACGCGCGTCAAGTGACTGGCGCCGAGCCGCAATGTAAGACATTAACGTTACATTTTATGCTAACATACTATAATAAGATGGCGATGACAACGGTTGCTATAACAACGACACCGCGCAACCTCACTTGATGAATGAATATGTGTTGAAGAAACAACATCCTAGCCTTGTTTATTCAGGTAGCTCACGACATGCTTTTCGTCTCACAGCTAACACAAATGCATCGCGGTCATTCACATCAATGATAAAAAATATACTTTTGAAGAGGGAACAACAAATATCAGGCGATTGTGATGAACAATGGCGTCTTTGACACATTAAGGCAATTATTAAAGTTGGTGACTCTTTTAATGAGAACAACACCGTGACAGAGGTCACGTGATCAGGAATTTAGTTAAATATCGCGTAAATGCCGCGACTGCAATGGCCACTCTTTCTCTGCCATGAGATTATGTTAACCTTATTCGCGGCATTTCCTTCGATCAAAAAAAGCGATTACTTTGGCACTCTGATAGAGCATAGATATTCAAGCAGTTGTAAACCGGCAGAAGAATCAAGAGTCTTGCAGTCAGCTAAAAGGTTTGATTGTTACCTAGTAATCGCAAGCTAGATAGTATTTTTGTTGCAGCGATTACTAAGTACAATCGGTTTGTAGGATCCAGCAGTGAACTCTATTCCGCCAACAGTTTTCCTCATAAAATCGTCCAAATGAAGACGGATCAAGCTTTTGAAGATTATTACGTCATCAAAGATCCCCTCGGCAGGTGACATCATAATCGTTCTATCAAAGTTGGAGAATTTTGCTGGGAGCTTGCTCGCGTATTTTTCTCATTTCGCTCGCAAAATGAACCATTCTCTTCCCAAACGACCTTTTTCATAAAGCATGCCCCAACCGAGCCCACTAGCCTACCCCCAATTTATTTACGTCACTTAGAACCTTTTTATGGATGTTGCACGGTATACCAAAATCTCCAATCCTAAACAACATCTTTCCTTAATCCCCTTCTAGTCACTACTGAAGTTTCACCTTGTTGCTGGCAGTTTCCCTGCTTACACTGAAGTCTGGTTTTGTAACATGAATAATTCTGATAGTTTAAGAAGAATATGTTCAAGGTAGCTGAGCACAACGTACGTTTTTGTCACAGTTTGTGTGCTTTTAACGTGTTTTGCTTACATGCCGTGTTGTACGAAAATTTTCATTCGCTGAAATATTTATATGATGCTTCACTGTGGGTATACCTTGTAGTTCAATATTACGATTTTGCCGCAAAATACGTACGAGTAGCAAAAACGTACTAGTTTTTGGCGACAAAAACGTAAAACATTTTTGTGGACAAAATCGGAAAGTCAAGCAACGTGACATACACCACATAAATATCCACGCAAATGAAAATTTTCGCACAAAAAGGCTTAGGGCCTAAAAACGAATAAAACCGGACAAAAGCTGTGCAAAAACTTAAACTATGTACTGCTACCTTAAGTAAACGTTGTTTTTTGAGTAAAGAATTAAATGCTTTTAAATAAATCCAGGGCAATGTTGACTCCATCTACATCTGATATGTTTATGTTGTTGATTTCTACAAAGACCAAACCTAACAAAGTCCATTAAATACTGCCTTAATTAATTGGACAAAGCTTGCACTACACTCACCCACGCCATCACCCCTATCCAGTTTGCCAAGGCGTTCATTTAACCACAAGCAGTAATCATGTGATCGATTCCAGCGGTCGCTTTGGTAAAGTCTGGTTGGTTGAAGAGAAAAGATCGGGAGGCAAATTTGCGGCCAAGCATTGTGCGTGCCGGCGGCCTAGTCAGCGGAAGGACTTCGAACTTGAGATCGAGATCATGAATGAGCTCAATCATCCGAAACTTCTTCATCTCCACGATGCCTTCTTTGGGAAAAATGACGTAACTCTTGTACTGGAACTGTACGTAATGTCATTACTCAATTATTGGCCTATTTATGACGTATCAATAAATTATTACAGAGTAACAGGAGGGGAATTGTTCGACCGCATCGCCGACGACGCGTTCGAGCTTACCGAGCACTTGGCAGTGATATATCTTCGACAAATCTGCGAAGCGATTGCGTACATGCATTCGGTTAGCGTTCTGCATCTCGATCTGAAGGTGGGGGACATTGGCCGCTACAGATCTAAGTGATTGTGACATAGATTTTTTGCTTACAGCCAGAAAATATTCTCTGCCTGAGTTCTGATCGCTTGGATCTCATCAAAATCATAGACTTTGGCTTCGCTCGGAAGTACACTCCCAACACCCCGCTCAAAATAATGTTTGGCACCCCCGAATTTGTCGCGCCCGAAGTGGTAAACTTTGATCCACTGGGGAAAGGGACGGACGTTTGGAGTATTGGAGTGATTACCTATGTACTGTGAGTTCCTTTGTGAGATTACCTATGTGCTCTACAAATGCATGGTATTGGTGCATTCAAGTGCAACGCGCTATAATCTCTCCAAATTTCTGCTGTTTATTTGTTACGCCACCAGTGCAATAATTAGCCTAACTCAAATTATCCTTAACACGCTCCTCATAATGCTTCTTTTAGCAACTAAACTTAATACTTTTTTATTTGGGTATACTATAAGGCCATACCGTTGATGTAATAGCATTTCCTTTATTGAACAAGTTTTAAACAATTAAAAATACAGTATCTAAATAATATTGTAGATTAGTACCGGTTTAACTACATGCGAACTGAAGTAACTAATTTCGATCAACTGAAAGCAATACTGTGCTGATTCAAGCCAGCGCGAGCACACAAACCCGCTTTGCTTAAAGCACTAATTAATCGCAAGTTAATTTTACGTGGAGCGACTACGCGCTACATCACAGAATGAGCGCAATTACACATCAAGCATTTTCCCAATCTCGGTCATATTGTAGCCGTGGACCTAGAGTCCAAAGTTGTGGCGTTACGACCGCACAACTGCATCCTTTAGTTATTTGGCTACACAAACAACCATGCAACTGGCTCGATAGTGTAGCAAGCCTAATTAAACGTCATCTGAAATCATGCTAAAAAACTTTTCAAAAAATGTTCACAGCTTTTCTGCCATACCCACAACATGCAAATGAACTTTAACGGCAATTTAGAATCAGTCATTCAAAATTGACCATCATGATTAGAAGAATATCCTCCATAAAATGCCTTTCTACCATCTTATCTATACTGTACTATAAAGCACAATTTTGTCTTTCTGTGTGTGTGTTCTCATTCCTCCGAAAATACTATAACTGGACATAAGAGCAAGAAACTTGGCACGATTGAATCACTTGAAGCGAGTGTCACAAAGGCGATGAAGACGTAATAATCAAAGATAACTTTTTAAAATCGCATCTTTGGCGGAGAAACGCGGTTTTCAGCCTAAACGAATGCCAGTATCCGACTTATCTACTTCAACAAACTTCATTTCTTTATGATCTACATCAGTGGTTCTCAAACGTTTGGTGTAGTGGAGTCCATGAAGAGGTTGATCATTATTTACGGAGCCCCACAATAAATTTCTCGCGGAGCCCTGGGGCTCCGTACGCAGCACTTTGAGAACCAATGATCTACATGACGACATAATTGACAATCAATTGTAAAATTTGTTTTCTTGAATTTCGCATGAAGTAAATTGGTCGTAGAAGCGAGATTAAAAGCTTTCTCGGAAGATATTAACAACGTGCTTTCGATAGAAACAACTCTACAACAATTTAAGCTCGAATCACAATGCAACAACGGATTATTTGTTTCAGCATTTCAAGCTTCCTTACGCTTTTTGCTTCTAGCATGCTTTTTGCTTTTTTTTCTGCGCGCTTCAAACTCGCTCTATGATGCCATAATGCTGCCTGGTATGGTAAACACCCCACGATGATATTTTTAAAAATTGCAAAAATTTTTTAAAAACTTACTTAAAAACTGATTTGAGGCCTCATTTCTCTATCGATTTTCACAATTGTTTTAACAAGCTGAAGGTTATTTAAGACAATTCCGATAATATCTGAATTGTGTAATTACTATTTATTTTTATACTAAAAATGTTGAACTTTACCACCTGTACTGTAAGTGTAACTTTTTGTTCCCACATGAAAAGTGGCAAGTTGAATAAAATCAGGCAAGCCTAATACATAAAGGTTATGATAAGGTACCAACAATTAGTGTCGTTTGAAAGCTGAGGAAATTTGCTTTCCAACAATATGTAACTTTAATTAGTTAGACTAAGGAGTAATTTATAACGGCTGATCAAAATTGCTTGCCATATATCATTTTCCAATTTTTACTTGACAAATTTTCCTACCAGACCTATAAAATTGGCAATTTATATAAAAACGTAGTTCTTTGGTACATTTTTGCTGTCTTGGCTTGCAAGCATGGCTCTTTGGCATTACCTGTCGAAATTTTCAAAAAGAATCATCGAAAAATGAAATCTCTACAAATTTTGAAAGGTAGCCCACCGGTCAAACACACTTGAAATTTTGGTGGTGGTGCTTCACAAAACTGCAATTTCTAGAAAAACTAAGTGTTTTGGTACATTTTGACTATTCTTCAACAGCATGGCTCTTTGACATTACCAATCAAAATTTTTGAAAAGATTCATTTAAAAATGAAGTCTCTAAACATTTAAAAATTAGCCTGCTCCAATAACAATTAATGATTGCCCAGCAAAAGAGGGGCTAAAAATGATCTTATTTTATTAACAAAATATTAGCGTCGAGCTACATGTCATCTAACTGCTTCAACGTACGCGCAGCCAGAGGCTTTAGGTTGTTAAAACATGGTTGCAACTACGAAATAGTCGTAGTTAGTTATCCTAATATTTGATGGGTCATTCCAGAAAATACAAAGCAATCACTTTGGTATCCCACCCCACAACTTTTAAATTATGCTTCCATGAACTTAATAAAATGAACGAATAAAACTTTATGATATCGTTGGCTGTTTCAATTGTGAGCAAGTCCAGTTCCTAAGTAGGTCTATTCCAAAAACAGTTCAAGCAAAACATTGCCAGGGACCCCAGAAACTTTGGGAAAACTAGGGCGGCTCTGCGCAACCCATTGTAATGTTTTGCAAATAATCGGCTTGATTTTGGATGAAAAATTGGCTATATCAAGAAAATACTAACTTTTTATTATTGTTCTCACAAATACTAATTGGATGAAGCCGACGCAGCCGGCCTCATCCAATTGTCAACTTTAAATGCCAAATGTCATCTAAATAATTTTAAAACTTGTTTGTCACATATTTACCATATTGGAATGCTATTTTTGAACTGAAAATTGAAATTAGCGGGTTGAAGCATAATTGAAATTATTGGGATTCAATTGGGACTTATGCCAGGGAAAGGAACTGTGGATGCGATATTTTTCGTGAAACAACTTCTAAGAGAAATATGGAGAAATCGGGAAGGGATTATATTTCATGTATGTAGATTTAGAGAAAGCCTTCGATCGTATTCTCAGAGAAGTAATTTGGCGGGCATTAAGAAGGAAAGGTGTTATGAAACCAGAAGTGAGAGCAGTGATGGAAATGCATAAGGAAGCTGAAACATCAGTGACCCTTGAAAACAAAATGTCAAATCGGTTTCAAGTGAAAGTTGGAGTACATCAAGGTTCAGTGCTTTGTACACTGCCCTTTGTGATTGTTATAGATGCTATTAACCCTACTACGAGCGGAGAGGTGGGAGTCAATTTGACCCACAGCAAATTAAAACTGTTGTTACTTAGAGACCGCTTGAGATAAAGTGTCTGAAATTTTGTGACTTATCCTAAAATTTATCTGGCTTTTGTTTTGTCTTAAACTGACAAAAACATTCATTGTAGTTTTGAATTGAACGTAGCAATTTTGAAACCCCCTGCTGCAAATTTCTTCATAGATTGCTTTTACAGTGTAGAAGGAAGAAAAAAAGGAGAAAGAGCGCACACGCAAAACCGTGACGCTTTGCGCAAACCACCGGACTTTTTTGAAATGACGCAATCACTGTAAAGCTCTGCTGTTTCTCGGAAATCTTTTTTCTCAAAACCTTCTCGTTGTGAATAGCAACTCCTAATTTGACAAGTTTAAAACATGTGTTTTCAGATACACAGGTATTTTGTAACTTTTAGTTAAATAAATAATACCTTCTAGACGCTAAGCCATAACCTACCAATAAAGTAATGCAAGCAAAAAATATCGTCTTGTCCTTTCCAATCGTCTAAACTACCTTTATCTTACGTTCGATACGTTAAATTTCTCATTGTTTTACTTCAATACAGGAACAGCTGAGAAGGCAAAAGCAACGTTGAATGTTCATGAATGCGTAACTGAAAAACGAGCAGCTAGTTTTTATTACCTGAACAGCAAATACGCACTTTTATGTGACGATAACTTTCAACTGACATTATGATATCGGGAATGCAGCCACTATATTTTAGTTCTATGTTTGAAATGCTCAAATTGCTCTTTTTACTAAACTTTAAATATTCTGCCGGTGTATAAGATTATGATGATTTTACATGTATGATATCTAATTATTCTGTACATAATTTTCTTTTTTCAGATATATAAAAATCGCAAACAAAAGTAGTATAAAATGGCTCATGCAAATGTAATACCTGAAGAAAGGTCGAGTAAAATTTTGACTAAGTATCTTATGAAGAAAAACACGACATTAAACACATAGCCTCTTTAGCTTCCGATGACCATAAAAACTTAAAGGACCGTTTAAATATCGCATGACGCCTTCAGAGGGAAACGAAACTGCTGTATTGGTGTTATTATGCAGGGAGAGATAAAGGATTGGCTACATTGGCCTATCATTGCAGCACTTGCTATTAACAATGAATTAAAGTTTACGATCGTTGGATGTAACAGGTTTTTGTAGCAAATCCAAAACTTAGTTTGCTTGAGTACTTTTATAATATGACTTGTAACACACCCACACAGACTTGGATAGCTAGATATTTCTAGTTGGCTAATTCGGTGAATTGCAGCAAAAAGTCGCTAATTCTAATCTAATTTGAAAAGACTAATAGTCTATAATTCTAGTCTAATTTGAAAAATCCCTCCCTAATTCCGATTCTAATCTAATTTCGAAAACGTTCCTGACCCAAGAGTCGGGTATGAAAAAGAAGAAGACCTTTTTGTGTTAGGAATCACCTGCGCAGTGCCGGAGCTTGCTCAATCGAGGCCCCTCCCAAAACTCTGCGCTGGGCCCCTTTCCCACTTTTGCTTTGCAAGTAATATGGACAACGTAAGACAGTTGTCGGCCAACGCATAAGTTAACGCCGACCGCGTTGTATAGAGCTTCTCTAAAAATGAATTTGAAAAAGGCGATTACAAAAGTAACTTACATTCCAAATACATCGCCAAAACTGTAATTCATACTTTATTTAAAACAATGCAATGATATTTTTAGTATCTATTAAAGCAGTTAAATAAAAAAAACATAAAATAAAGAAAACAGTTTTCCCCAAAACTTGAAAAAAGACCCCTATTCGTTTTCAAAATGTTTTACCACAAGCTTTCTAGGCGGAAAAACTCTTTTTCTATGCGATAAAGATATAAATCTCTCGCACACGCTCTTGCGATGAAGATCATGCCAATGACATAATGTCTTTTAATCCGCTATAGTGAATCTGTGAAAGATTTTGATTAGTTTTAACTTGCTGCAACTTCTCTCACCACCTGCCACCGAGACTGTTGGGCATGTCAGCAAAACTCGAAGAACTATACACAAGCTTGGATAAGCTTTCAATTGTTGTTTTCAATACACATAGGTCAAAAAAATTTTGTTTTTTCTTGCAATGACCACCAATCGTTCCAACTCATCATTTATTTCCGAGGGTCAATATTTCCCATAGTTTTGTACAAATTTTGATATGCAGTGAGAAGACGGTTTTGACTGCTGCTATCCCAGTCACACGGTTTTTGGAAAAGGTCGTTCTGCGATAGTTTTGCAAAAACTGTTCAGTTGCCTGGATTTCCGTTTCCATTGTATGAAGGGAGACTCCATACGATTGAAGAATCTTGCTTGCTTTATTGACTTGGAATAGGATATCATACCAAATAAACACCGACAAAAGAAAACTCCATTTTGATAAATGAGCTATCAACGATTTTGTTTCTGAGGCAGCTCTTCCATCTTTTCTTTCTATGGAAATGGCTTCCAAGTCTTTCAGTGCCAGCAACACCTCTTTTAAATTGTATCGAAGAGGTTTGATGCATTTAATTCTGCTTTCCCAACGAGTATCAGATTGTGACTTTATGGACAGCTCCACATGTTTCTTCAAAATTTCCCAACGCTGAGCAGAGGAAGAAAACAGCACATACAACCTTGTAAGTACTCCAAAAAATGTCAATGCTTCCGTCGATCAATTAGCACTGTCAACAACAACTAAGTTAAGGGTATGGTTTGCACAGGGCACGTAAACAGCTTTGGGATTGATGTCTAGCATTCTTGCTTGGACCCCAGAATGTTTTCCTTTCATGTTAGCACCATTATCATATGACTGACCTCGACAATCAGACAATTCGAGTTGCAGTTCGGTCGCTTTTTCTAAGAAAGCGTCCAACAAGCCTTTCCCAGTACTGTCACTTATTCTCAAGTAGCCAAAAAATGTTTCTTTAACAACAGCAGCTTCTTCATTACATAGTACATAACGGAGAATGACAGACATTTGTTCATGATGTCACATATCTGGAGTGCAGTCCAAAATTATAGAAAAATATTTTGCCAATTTCAATTGCTGTAAATTTTCTTTTTCAACTTCTGTCGCTAGCAATTCAATTAGTTCATTTTGTATGGTAGGACTCAAATAGTGATCTTTAGTGTTTTTATTCTTGATTCTGTCTTGAAGCTCTTTTAGGATCGGATCTCTTCTTGCCAAACGCACAAATATACCCAGAAAATTTCCATTGTGAGGAGATTCTAAGACTTCTTCAGATCTTCTAAAAGCAAGATTCCTTTCCGATAGAAACAAGGCAATGTCGATAAGTCTCTCTAAAACATTTCTCCAAAAACGTCTTTCATTGAAAAAAATATTCATCTCGCGTTTGTCGATAGTGGATGAATTTCTTATCCCTTGACCTAGCAACATCCATTGACTGCAGCATTCTTGGTGGGAAATGCCGTTTTCATGGTCTTTCAGTTTTTTCGAAAAACCCTCCCATGTATTTATACCACTACAAAAGGGGCTTAGTGTTTTTCCAAATAGCTTACAACAAAAGCAAAAAACTTGATCTGATTCCCCAGAATAAACTAGCCACGACCGTGAAACACTTTCACCATTAGGTAACACACGTTTATAATGGTTGGAGGAAAAACGTCGCCTTGGAGTTGTGTTATTATATGGAAAATTCATTATTAGTTGATGTGGTCCACGCTTTACCATATCACATCGTTGAGCATCAGAAATACTTTCAGGCCATTTACATGGGTCATCAGGGATAGGGGTAAATTGAGATTCAGTTATTTTTGATATTGAAGGTTGCGTATTGGCAGGTAAATCACAACTTAGATTTTCTGGAAATTCACAATCACTTTGATGCTGATCGTCATAGTCTTCTTTTTCTTGTACACTATAGTTTTCTTCATCCCTCTCGGTACTAGTGCCAGGTCTACTCTGCTCAGTAATCTTGAAAAAATCTGTCATCTTGGGCAATTTCGCTACAGCATCTCGAGCAGTGGCTGCTTCTTTTCTCTTTTGAGCACCACTTTTTGAACGTTTCATTCTATACAATGTCAATAAAATACTTTATCTGCACTCTGCAGTGTATATATATTGTCCCGGTATTTATAGCCAAACAGAATTCCAGACCATTCTATGATTGTTGCGTAACAACGGCATTGTTACGTCAATCGAATATTCAAGATTCTACCAGAAAATCAATCGAAATATTCTAGATTCTGCGAGATAAAATGACGTTGCATTCACTTATGATGTCACAAGCCAATTTCTTCCTACAGTTTAAATCGGTAGTAAACAAGTCTGCTGAACTGAAAATAGTCACGTAGCCGAAAAGCAATTTCAGACTAACTTGGGCCCCCAAAGTTGGCCTGGGCCCCCCCAATTGGGGGGTTTGGGGGGCGGCTGCTACGTCTCTGCTTATTTGATAGGCTAAATATTCCAAACTTTGAGATTATAAGCTTTCATCTCGCTTTGTATTTTCTTTGCAGGTTCTTGTCAACTGTTTCCATTTATTCAATCTTAATTTTAATGTTGCCTTTTTTGTATATTTTACATTTTATTTGTTTGAGGTCATATTGACCCCCTGAAAGAACTACTCATATTGTTGATTGTTCTCCAAGCTAAGCGCAAATTGGTGATCCCGCAAACACCTCAGATTGTAAAACAAATCATTTGCAGCTGTGGAATTTTACCAGAAGCACCTCTAGCTGTTCAAAACATCACCACGTATTGTCCATCAAGGCGCAAGAGATGCAAGATTGTCCGAGATTGAAGGACAAAAAGTACAGATTCACCTGTAGTAGATGTCATTACACCACTTGCGAAGAACACAGCAAGGTGGTCTGTAACCAGTGTCAGAAGTAAAATATTTATGTATTGTGCACTCCACTAGATTTTTCAAGCAATAAACACAGACTGATAACAAATTGAGTTTTTCTACTGGTGGCAAAATGTATTTTTAGTAATGGGGTCATATTGACCCCAAGGTACTGCTAACGTGATTTTTTTCATGGTACCAGAGCAGGGTTAACTGAGATTTAGCGAGATTTGCCACAATAGATGTATGGTATTATTACTGATACTATTATAGTTTTGACTTCATCACAAATTAATTAACAAGAATTACATGATAAGGTAAACAATAAGCATTCGTTGTTGACAATAAATTCAGTAGCTTATAACATATACACTTAGTGAATGTACGCCACTTCCCGAAACGATTCAAACTTTAATAGCTGAGATTCACACTTCAACCATATTTTGAATTGAGGAAGACCTGAAATGACTGAAGTGCCGCAGTTCTATAGTGCTGCGAATGTACGAGATTTTCACGGACGCACGTGGAAGTAAACAATGAAAACTTTATAGAGATGGCTGTCCTAAATATTATTTCTTAGAATTGCTTACAGCACAAAGACACGAATTATAAATGTAGGTCTCCAGCAGCAACAAGTGGTTGATGTAGAAAGAGATCTTGCAGTTTTATCAGTGCGAGAATCAGTTTTAATTAAAATTCTCATCTTGTCTGCAACAACGGTTGTGCTCGTATTCTCGCAAAAAACTTTCTTGATTACAAAGAAAATGCAAAATTGCGCCTACGGTATGCATTTGCTCAAAGCGGTCTATTAAACAACATATTGCATGATCTACTAATGGCAGAAAGAAATTTGCTTTAAACTGGTCTTCTTGTGATATTTCACAATTTTTCCCTCTGCTTCATTCTCCTATTTTTTTCTGGGTGTGCTTTCCGCAAACCAACTACCAATCTGCAAAGGCATTTCACGCGTACAACTCACCACACTCATCTAATCATTATTGCGATATTTAAGACTTCCTCTGTTACTTTAATTTTTGTTTCGACTACTTTAAATGAAACACCAAATGTTTGAAAAACTTTACTGAATTTCTTGATTTGATAAAGAAGGTCATAACAAATGACAATAGACAAAATGAAGTTCCATGATTCAAAACAGTCAAAACAGGAATATTGTTAATTGTTTCAACTATCCTTTTTTTCTACGCAATAACTTTCCGATACTTTTAGAGCTTTAAGCACATCAATCAAATGGTATTGCAAAGATGAGATGTAGTGGATCTCTCTGACCGTGTAGCAGATTGCGATTTGAGTGATAACGGCACGTACTTTTTAAGAATGGTCCAGCATTGCTTGAAAGATGAAAAGAGTCCATGCAATTGCGTCAACATTCAAAAAATAGTAATGCTTCAGTGGAAGATTTCGCGCTGTCTACCACAACTAAATTCAGAAAATATACAGCACATGGAACTTACAACGCTTTTCAATTAATTTGTAGAAACCTAGCTTAGACCCAAGCATTTTCCCCTTTCAGGTTAGCTCTATTATCGTAGCATTGACGACCACAGTTAGAAAGATTTTACTCTAATTCTTCATATCGTTTCAAGAAAACACTCAACAAGCACTTTTCAGTGCTGTCATTGACTCTTGAAAAACCCAAAAAGCCTCCTATATATTTGCACCACTTTTGTCATTACATTGAACGAAACGCAAAGTTGCAGTTAATTGCTCCAGATGTGAAATGTCCGGAGTACAATCGAGAATCGCAGCAAAATATTTGGCCTGATTTGTTTGCGTAAGAAGTACTTTTTCATCTTCCCTTGCAATCACATTTATCAATATATTTTGAATATCTTTTCTGAAATAATGTTAGATAACGTTATGCGATTGCAAATGAAAGGTTTGGTTTGGGGGACGGGACAGGCCCTGCTGAGGAGTCCCAGAGGACGAAACGCGTCCAGGGATGGCCTCGTCAAATTGGGTTGAGTACATTATTTGCAATACACACTAAATTGTTTTCAAGATAATGTTTGTGGTATATGTCGGTGTGAATCTTTTTAACCTGAAATAATGTTGTTTAGATTTATGCCGAATTATCTTGTCTCGTAATTCATTCAAGACGGGACCTTTTTTGTTAGTAGTTCAAATAATCTCAAAAAATTACCATTATGCGGTGAACCAAGAATTTTGTTCGATCCTCTAAAAACCAAATTTCTTTTTGCCAAAAATCTCACGATGTCAATTAGCCGCTCCAAAACATTTCTCCACAACGTTCTTTCTTTAAGAAAAATATGCGTTGCTTGTCGATCTACTGTAAATCGAGTGCTAATACCTTCTTTAGACAAAAGCCATCGATATAAACACTTTTTATGGGAGAGACCATTTTTGTGTTCCTTTAATTTTTTGGAAAAACCTTTCCATGTGTTTATGCCGCTACTAAATTGACTGGCAAAATTGCCAAAAAGTTTGCAGCAAAAGCATGATGCCTAATTGGAATCTTGAGAATACATCAGTAACGACCGTACAACAGTCTCTCGGTTACACAAAACACGCTGGTAATTTTGCTCAACTGATTCAGACAAGGTGTTTTCTGATTTCGAAGCGGACTCTGCTGCACAGATTGAATTTGCGTTATCGTTATTAGGATTCGAAAATTGTTGTGTAACACTATTTTCAGCATCTACTTTGATAACAGTGAAAATCGTGTTAATTTGGTTAGTTTTTTGCTGCTTCCTGAGTAGCTGCAGCTTATTTTCTTTTCTGTTCTCCACTTTTGTATCGTTTCATGATACAGTACTTCTCACTTATCTGAAGGTAACCTTGGAATTGACTTCTACAAACCATACATATTTTAGTGATAGAAATATTTCAGTGTACTGGGAATGAAAATCAGAAAATATTCTAGCAAACGATACAGCTAACGCACTTCTGCAACAGCTAACGTACTTCTACAACAGCCCAGCTTATCCTACATACCGGTACATACTACGTGCACTTTCTAGACCAGGGTTTCTCAAACGGAGCCCTCGTTCACTCGACGGAAATAAACTTTCACTTCTGTTTCGAGTGAAAATCACACTGAATTTAATTTCATTGCGGCATGCTTATGTGAACCCTTCCACTTCCATTGTTTATTCTCTCCACCGATTTCAGTTTTTTTGTCTTCGGTCGAATTCCCTTCCACTGTAATGTTAACGTAGCCTAAGTAACTGCAACTGCAGCTGTTGTTGTCTTACTCCAGATACCACTTACTTACTACAAAATGAAGTATATTAATTAAATTAGTGAAAACAAAGCGAAAAAGTGTATAGTCACGTTCACGTTTCAACGGTTTGTTTGTGTTCTAAGTTAGTCGTCTATGTATTGTTTTGGGTGTTTAAGTCGGTAAGTGCATCGGTATTTCTAAAAAATTTATCGTTTTGTCACTTAGGGTGGGGCCCACAAACGAGGCCGGCTCTCCGGCCAGAGTACGGAGGGCAGTTCCGCAGGCCCTGTATCTGCGTTTGCAAAAAGTTTGCCCTAAAATCGAGATCGAAATTAGGTGATCTCAAAAACAAAAAAAGGTCTTCACAATAATTTGGTGGCAAAAATAAGAAAAAGTCTTAGAAATGTCGCAAATACGAAATGGTTATGCGAAGATGTTCAAATAGCATCAAATTTGGCGTGGTAATTAAAATTTCAAACTAATTTCAGAAAAACTGAAAAGCTCTAATAACAATTTTACTTTTATTTGTGAAAGGCAGAAATGCTTTTATTTTATTAGACTCTAATTTGAAAACCCTAAAAAATTTATAATTTTCCAAGTCTGCACACAAGGATAGAGGGGCTTACAAAAACGTAATACTGCGTTGTATAGGAGAGAGGAAAGAAAAAAAAGGTTTACATGATTTGTAAGCATTCCCTAGTTTGAAAGAGATTGATACCTTGATCAGAAAAAAATATTTATCCGTGATGAACAAGCGTGGCATGCATCTTTTTTCTAAATGAAAAGAGTAATAATTTTATAAAAAAATTTTAGTGGTTTAAATGCAATTTCACACCTGGTTTTACTTCTACAATCAATCAATTCAAATTACAAAAAACTAGACAGTAGAAAAATTACAAAAAGCTAGGCAGCATATGTCAAGTAGCCTAACATAAGAAATATTACACGGTATAATCAGTTGTTGAACTTTCTATCAGATAGCTGTCAGTGATCAATTGCGCTTAGACGATCGCAAAACCACGAGGTTGATGCGTAAACATTAAGAAAAAATTCGCCGACTGTTTCTTTGTTTCAAATTATAGTCAAAAATTGAAAAACTAGTGATGTGCATTCAATTTGCAATAACTTTGAACGCTATTAATCTAATCATTACCAAAAGTATATAATTAAATTAAAAAATACATTCTGCATCTATTTGAGCAAATATGGAATTGCTATTGTGAGCGGTTTAAAAGTTATTGGCTGCCAAAGTGCTGGGGTCGAATCGACCCCCCTCCCCCCCCGGACATAGCAAGCATAAAAATGCCCGGTACAAATAAGGTTAACTGATGGAGTGGTAAAAACAATAAAAAAATTTTGGTGTGCTGACAATTTCGTTCGTGTTGGAGATAATTGGATGTAAGTAGAAGAGAAATAAGTCAATTGGATAAAGTCATTAAAAATCAGGGGGTTAAAACGCAAATGTAAATAAAACTAAATTGATAAAAATTATAATACAATTTCGGTAGAGATGGGACTTTTAGTATCCAAGTTGCTATTATTGCTATTAGTAATACACCGTTGAACATAATAATACAATATATTTAGAAAATTCAAACGTTTTCGGCGCTACATATCGCCCTCATCAGGATCTATACACAAATATTTACAGCATTAAAACTTTCGCTCAACGAAAACACAAAAAACATAAAGTAACTTGAAATAGTTCTGATAAAAAACAGAAAAACTTCATTCTACGGTCTTCGTAATTGTCTGGTCACTGCTAACAAAGAATCTGATAATAGAAACAATTGCCTTGTTTCAAGGTCAAGTAAAAGTGCCATCAAAGAACATATAAAAAAATGCAGTTCGTGCAAAACTCAGCCGAATAACATGAGGCAATCTAAAATAATTAGAAAATGCCTAACATCCTACGAAGCCAAAATCCATAAAGCATTGGTCATCAAAAGAAGTATCCCTGTGCTAAACAAACAACTCTATGCAAACGGAGCGTCATTTTTACTAAACGTGTTTTAATCAAAGATATTTATTTAATCATTTAACTGTAATTTTCATTCATTTGAAACAATTATTTACAAAACCTTAAATCCGATTAACTCCCGGCAGGCAATTGTTTCTATTATCAGATTCTTTGTTAGCAGTGACCAGACAATTACGAAGACCGTAGAATGAAGTTTTTCTGTTTTTTATCAGAACTATTTCAAGTTACTTTATGTTTTTTGTGTTTTCGTTGAACGAAAGTTTTAATGCTGTAAATATTTGTGTATAGATCCTGATGAGGGCGATATGTAGCGCTGAAAACGTTTGAATTTTCTAAATATATTGTATTATTATGTTCAACGGTGTATTGCTAGTAGCAATAATAGCAACTTGGATGGTAAAAATTAGATCTGTATTATCTGAATAGTTAGCTAATAATACTGTTGATTCATGTAAAACAGTGATGAGGAACTCTGTCCAGAGCCAAAAATGCAAATAATGATACACAAAAGACGTTCAGGTATTAAAAAATGATTAGTGAGTGGAATGAGTTATAAGTGTCGTAAATGTAAAAACAGTGTTAATGATGTATGTAGTAAATGTTGGTACTACAACTATTCGCGTGCCTAATTTGCTAATGCGTAGTTGCTTGTGCCTTCGAGCCTTGCAATCAGTTGCATTATCTGCGTTGTGCAAGCAATAGCTTGCTGCAGTAACCATGGCTGTAGTGCAAGGATAGTCAGCTAATTAATTGTATTTACGAATCTTTAGTTTGATAAGCTATATTTTGGTTTCCTTATAACGTTTTATTTTACAGCTATTTTATGCGTTTGCTAACTGTGATAAGTGCTTTATTAGTCGAATAAAGCCAGATATCAATTTGTCGGCCTTGGTTCACAACAATGTAGAAGATGAAAAATAAATAAAACCCGGATGTGATGATATTGAGATCATCACTTGATATTGAGATATTGATAAAAAGTTTTGTTACTTGGGAAATATGCTAGGAAAATATGAAAGCACTGAAAAGGCTGTGACATCAAGGATACGTGCTGGATGGATGAACTTTAAACAATTGTGTGCTGCAGAATGCTTTTTCGCACTCTTTAAAAACAGACTACATAAAGAATGAGTGAAAAGAGTAATGTGATATGGGGCTGAATGTTGCGCAATGAAGGTGGCTGATATTGGGCGAATGCAGACCTTGGAAATGAAAATGATTCGGATGATGTGTGGCAAGACTCTTCTAAACAAAATTGCCAACAGTGTCTACAGAAAATGAATTAGTGTTGAAGGCACCGAAAAATATCTTAGAAAACATCGACTTGGGTGGTTAAGGCGTCTTGAGCGAATGAATGTGGAAGAGTGCGAGAAAAGACAAATATGGGAAATGTGAGAAAGGAAGGTCAAAGAAACACGAAAAAAAGAAACTTTTTGCCTGCTTTTTTATATAACTTATTTGAAGGCTTGTAGGACGCACTGGTATATAAGACACGACCGCATTTCAGCAAGTGAGGCTCAGAAAAAGTTTTTAGTGTATTTAAACATATATTGTTGCAAGGAAGTTGGCAGCAAAGACAAGCAATAAGAATAAGCAAGACATGTCAATAACATTGTAGTAAAACACTGCCGATGAAACAAAAAAAATCACTAAAGCCAAAAAAATTGCTGCATAGCCTCAAAACAAGATTACAGTACATCCTGCATAAATCAAGCAGAATGTAATTTGTTTTACAAGTAATTAATAACACCAACAAAAACAAAATAACGTTGCATGACGTTGAGGTAGGTAGAAGTACTAACGATACACTATGCAAGTGATTGTCAGAGAAGATTAGCCAACGGGAGGTCTCAACTTTGCATATTGGATGCATGGTAATTTTTGAGCAAAAATTTTGAAAAAATGCATCTTATATATCGTCACATATAGAAGTTAAAACTTCAATCAAAGCTGCAAATTTAATTGATCATTCAAACCATTTATTCCATAATTTTTGAGCGCACAATGCTACAGCTCATTATTACTGAACAGCACTACGGTATTTCCATAACTATTCATAACACTACTACAAGTTCAAACTTAAAAGAACTCAATTACAGTGCAGAACTCGATACTGAAAAGTAAAAATTTCTAAATTTTGATCGATAGTTAGTGATTATAAACTTGAAATTTAATAATCAAAAAAATAAAATTTGAAAAAGGTTAACAACTTTACTTATGGCCGAATTCTGATAATGAATAAATAAATAGTTAAAACGAAATGGTCGCAAGACTTTACGCAGGGATATTGTTGTCGAACTTCAACTTTTAACTTATATGTATTAAACTAACCTGTTTTTACTCCGCTTACCACCTTTTAAAAGGAGTAAAAAGTTACATAACCGGTAATAAAGTTCAAGATTTTTAGTATAAAAGTTAATACTAGAGACACATATAGCATACTATCAGAATTGCCTTAAAATGGCGTTTAATTTTGGTATAAAAAGTGTGAAAATCGGTTGAGAAATGAGGTTACTAATCAGTTTTCAATTAAACTAATTTTGTAGATATGTTGTGATTTTTGAAATAATCATCATATTATAATCTCTGTTTGAAAAAGACTGTGTTTATCGTACCAGACGACATTATGACATCATAGACAAATTTTTAGGGGTGCGAGAGAAGAAGCAAAAAAGCATGCATGAAAGGCTTAGAATGTTTAAACAAAGAATTCCTCGATGCATTGTCAAATGAGCTTAAATTGTTGTGGAGTTGTTTTTTCAAAATCGCCTTATTAATATCTTTAGAAAATGGGTTTAATCGCGTTTCTACGGCCAGAAGTTTTTGAGAAAAGACAGCTGAAAAATTGTGCAATAAAGCGTTGATTGTAACGTCATCTTAAACCCCATTAGGATAACATGTTTTGTAGAGTGATTGGTTCTGTGCTAGCTTTTGTTTGAGCAAAAATCGATTTTGCTCTGTCAAGAAATGTAAACTAAAAAATTATGCATGATTATGACGCCAAGATGAGGTCACGAATATTCGTTATCACAGCCATTACGCGGTCGCGATCAAACGTGCCAAGTTTGATGTTGGTACGTCCTGTAATCTAGGCTACAGTATAATTAAAGTTTACAACTTTTCGGTATGCTTATGCAACTTAATGTGCTATATGAGTTGCATATGAAAATAAACTTAAAGTCAGTATTACCAAATAGGCTGATTAATCGAATATGAAATTTCAACAGAAGCTGGCTAAAAACAAGCGTGCATGTTTAGCCCATAAAACTAGGCTAACAAGCAGCAATAACAAGAAAACCTCAACACTTCTTACCTCATTTTGACTTCAGATTCATTACATAACATTACGAGAACAACATATTTAACGTTTATTTAGCAATTGTCTGTTTTATCCCTTTTATGTACAAAAAACGATATCATTCCAATTTAATTCAATGCAAAAGTACTGAAACTGGTCAGCCACTTTTTTCGAAAGCTCAGTATCTTCCTACAGGAAGGTTTCACTCACGTGATAAAATTCAATTAAAAGTAATGGCTGACCAGTTTCAGCATTTTTGCATTGAATTGCATAGGAATGATATCGTTTTTTGTGAATAAAATGGACAAAATAGACAGTTGTTGAAAAAAGTCAATGTTTTTTGACTGATGTTATAGAATGAATTTGAAGTCAAAGTAAGATATAAAGTGTTAATGTTCACTTGTTATTGCCAATAGTTAGCCTAGTTTTATGAGCTTAACAAGTAGGCTTATTTGCAGCCAGCCTCTGGTAGGGTTTCGCTTTCAAATAATTAGCATATTTGGAAATGTTGACTTTAAGTTAATTATCATGACCAATTCATAGAGCATATTAAGTCGCAAAAGCAGATTGAAAAATTGTAAATCTAAATCATACTGTAGTCTAGATGACAGGGGAAGCTTCTGTGTTGTTCTCCATATGTTGGATTAGATGTTTATGGGTAAAATCAATAAGTTTTTGAAATTTTTGTCAAAAATGATTGCAAGCCAGTCACATCAATATATAAAATGTAATTTTTTGATCTTAACTATTCCTTAAACAATTTTTTGATGGCTATTGCCTTGGATGCTGGATCAAGCAAGGAGTAATTAAAGAACTTACAGTCCGGTAGTGATTATCATATGGTTGATTTTGCTAATGTTCCTACGGTTAACTAAATGATATGGAGTTATTTTTAAAAGAAGAATAAATGACATTTAGACACTTCTTTTAAGGGCAATTTTTAGAAAATTAGCACCGCAGCCTTCTAAGCTTGGACTTGCCAATTGAAAGGCCTAATCTGAATCAAATCACTTTTGATTGAATTTATTTGTTTCCTAGTTACACGCTAGCAATAATTCACTCTATATTTAATTAATTTCACATTGGTTATCAAAATAACTCCTAAACTTACTGTTTTATCGATGCCTCTATTGCATAAATTACGGATTATGGTCAACCACTTTTTTCGCGCCAAATAAGTGACGTCGTATACACTTTTCTAATGGTTCCTCAAGTGGGGTCCGTAAAAAAGTTGCAAAATGTCGGTAACATATTTTTGAATTTTTGAATAAGTTTGTTCTTTTTTGTAACGAATTGACTATGAACAAATTATTTTAATATTTGCCCATTTACGTTTCAAATGGTTTTCTGACTTTTGCTTTAATCGTCTGCGTTGTGCCCAATAATTTTCTCTTTTTCTACGCAAGTTTCCACTATTTAAGTATAAGTTATTGTGCCTAAGCTGTTTTTAGTAGGTAAACCGAAAAATTAAATCTCGTATCTAAAGCTAAGTATCGTTTGTACGTAGGTGCGTATGTATGTTTTAATGTACAAAAGCATACTTAACTGCATCGAAATTACTAGATGCACAAATATTAAATTTGGCTCGATAGTCCCCATCTGCGGGTGAGTGTCATTATGATCATATAATCAAGATAATTATCTTAAAATTAACATTTTTTGACGGAGGAAAACCATTTTTTGCTCAAACAAAAACCAGCTCCCAACTTTCCAAACTGCACAAATTTCACCTTTTTGGGATGTAAGATGACGTCACATATAACGCTTGATTGCGCAACTTGTTTTCTGCATTTTCATAAAAAATGCTAACCTTAGAAATGTGATTGAATGCTTTTTAGTAGACATCAGCAAGGCCGTTAATTCCGATAAAAAAATATCCAACAACAACTTAAGTTGAATTGACAATGCTGCTAGCAATTCTTTTTTAAGTATTCTAAAGCATGCTTCTTCTCTTTTTTCTTGAACGTTTCAAACTGCGTTTATGATGTTATGATGCTGTCAGGTGACAATGCAGTGAAAAAAGCAGTAGGTAGCAGCTATGCTTATAGCTTTCATTCACAGTTATATCAAAAGCAATCAACTGACACATTGCCTGTTAAAGAAGAAAAAGAATGGATAACAGTATTAACATAGTGGTTGATCAAAAAGTTCAATGCATTGACAATTTGTCGTATCAAATCTTACAGAAATTACTATGATTATTGGCATCTTTACCACAAAAACCTGGTCGATGAATTGCAATCTTAAATCCTAACCAAACTTATTGAAATAACTTAACTGTAAGTGCCAATAATTCGTTTATTTTCTTTGCGTTAGTTATTAGCACTTCTCCCATCTGGGATTAACCAGAACCTAGCAATATATAGTGGCCTTGATTACATAGAGTCCTCCAAATTCATCCAAAAGGCTATCCACGGAACGTGGCGTGTCACAAATGAGCATAAGATGTAGCTGATGTTAAGGCAATAGAACTATGGGCCATACCATCCACGTATCTCCACGCCCTTAGTAATGGCGACCAGGACAAGGAGAAGCAATTTTTTAACTGAACAACATCATCAATCGTGATGACTGACAGTGTTTACTCGGCGTCTGAGAACCGGAAGATTACAAATGATGTTCACGTAAACTTTCTGGGTGTCTATGTTTGGTGCACCATCTCATCAAAAGGCATTGTTGGCCCGTTCTTTTTTGAGAAAACGGTGACTGCACAAGCTTATCTGGCTATGCTAAAGCAACAACTTTTGCCTTTAATACAATCGCAAGATAGTGCAGAGTCTGTACTTTCAGCAGGATGGATCACCGGCCTATCATCGCAACGCTTGTGAAAGCCTGGCTCGACGACAATCTGCTTAGTTGATGAATTAGCGGGCGAGGACCGTTGGAGCAGCCGTCTTGTTTGCCAAATTTAAAATCTTCAAATTTTTTCCTGTTGAGCGTTTTTAAAGGCAAAATCTACTAGCAAAGTCCCGTGAATCGCTGAACTTCAGGAACAAATCCGAGATGCTCTTGCTCAAGTATCATTGAAGCTGTGCACCTAATTATGACGCTCAGTCCCTGAAAGATGAGCAAAATGCATTGAACTCTTTGGAGAGCAGACGGAATTTCAATAAACATCATGCTTTATGTTGCAAAAATCTTAACACACCCTTTGCAAATTTCTACATTGCAATTCCTTATTTCCTCTATGTTACATTCATAATGTTGAAATAAAATGAAATAGTTACTTACGGCTAGACCCTTTAGTGCAAGCTGTTTAAATTTTTAATTACTATTGGTATTTTGAGAACATTTTGATTTTTAACGAATTGTAGATTTTGTGTTATTTTTTGCTTATCTGAGTTTTTTAAGAATCTTCTGGTTTTTAGTATGTGGCTATCGGCAACAATAGAGGCAAAGAAAAGCAGCAGCCACTCTGCAGGCGTGCTTCCATGGCGTAGCTTTTCTGCGAGAGAATTATGCAATAAATTTTGTTAAAATGTCTACATTAAATTACTAGACATCCAAACCGTGATGTTGAATTTAACAAAATTAACTTCAGGTTATCGGGGCTTTCCCCATTCATGGGCGACACGGAACAAGAAACACTTTTTAACGTCACGGCTTGTGAGGTTGACTTTGATGACGAATGTTTCGAAGAGATTACCGACTCGGCTAAAGAATTCATCACGAAACTGCTTTCCCGACAAGAAAGGTATGAGCAACACTCTACAATCGCAAACGCTAACAAATTTAATCGCAATTTGGTGCAACGCGCTTAATTTTGTTCAGTCAGCGTCCTTCGTGCGAAGAATGCTTGAAACATCCTTGGCTCCTGCAAGACACCAAAGGGGCGTGTGACATGCCGAGAAAAAGCCTAATGGTGGCAGTAGAGAACTTGAAGAAATTTGTTTCACGACGAAAGTGGATGGTGAGATCGTGGTGAATGATGGCAAAACAATATTTACCTTTTCAGTTATTTTACAGAGATCAATTAATGCGGTCCGTGCAATGACGCGGCTTCAATCCGGAGTCAAAAAACTCTCATCCGGTTCCGAACCGAACAGAAGCCCCAGCGAAAAGTAAAATCAGAAGAGAAAAATTCAATATCATAGGGGTCCCTAGAAGCGATAAACGGTTTATTTTTTGTCGATCGCCCCAATCAATCTGTGACGTCATTTCATTTCTTAATTATGTCGTGCTGTTCCGCACCACTGCACGTCCAAGCTCTGAATATTTAGCCAAACTTACAAAAACCGATCAAGTAATTGACTTGGTCAAAACGGCTGTGTAATTGCGTGCCATCAGTAGCTGTGCAATTGTAGCTTTCTTGTCCAACTGGATTTGGTTTTGTTTCCGATTAAACGGTTTCTAAACAATTTCATTATCTATGAGAGATTGTGTAGTTTTATTAAAAGCGTAATCACATATCTATTTCTTTATCAAGCAGAGAGTTCGCCATACCATTTTTAGAGTTCATCTGTGATCAGCTAGGAGAATGCGACTGTTTTTGTCCTGTGACTTTTTAAAATTGGTATCAGTCTTTCCGGGCACAGAAACCAGCCGGTGTTGAACAAATTGTGTTTGAAACCAAATTCTTGTGAAATTATTAAATTCTCAAAACCAACAGATTCAGAATACATTTTAGATTTTTTCGTCTCAGATTTTATCCGGCGGTCACGAAAAGCTTTGCCGGTTAGGCTTGATAAATATTGTGTTTTAACCTGCTTTGAAGTCGCCGGCGGTGCTGGCACATTATGTTTCTAACAAAACTAGAGAAACAAACTGCTTTCGCAAAAAGATAAATAAAATCCAAAGTTATGCATACAGCCTGTGAAGCTACGGAATTAGACAATAAATATCAGGGAGGAAAAAATATTTAAATAGGGTAACTAACTTGAATTATTTAGCTATTTACTGTTGCTACAGTTTTGTTTTTGTTGTGGCACAAACAGAGGGTTCGTGTTCAGGCCTATGAGAGCCGTTGCATTCTTTAAACAGATGATTAAATAAACTCTGTTTCATATTATACATTACTCCTATTGCTGAGCTCCAAAAAGACCTGTGAACACTATTTTTAAAGTCTTTGAAATCACTGAACAAAGAAATTAAACCAGGTCTTCCGACGGCGAAGCCAACGTTCTAACCACTACTCCACCACCCAAGTTTGCTCTTGCATATATGCCTACTGCACCACAATAGCCGCAAGCTAGAGGCGCTTATGTTTATTCAGACAGCTATTACAATACGCCAACCTTACGTCCCATTAACGGAACGTAAGATTAAAACTAAATTCTATCCATACCTTTACAGGTAGAGAACTTATACAAGATTGATATATTTCTAGTACATACGAATAATAGTTGATAAAAAAATTTTTCAGCGAGCTTTATAATACCTGCACATGTTGATACGAAAATGAATTACAATGCCAGCAAAAAATGATCAGTTTGTCATAAACATAATAACCTGTCAACGGCCCAAAAAACTAAAATTGTCGTTATCTATGTCATTGTTACACACTACTTTATCACTTAAAACCAAAAAATATAAAATAAAATTCGTCAAAAAAATATAAGAGATTACGCATAGCGGCCCAAAAATAGGAGAATGGTAAGTAATGGATTAGAGTTCCTAGCTGTGTCTTGCTTGCCCTGTTCCCAGCACTAGCTTACTGGACTTGATGATAACTGAAAGAAGCAATTATTTCACCAACTTATGTCGTTTCATTCCACAACTTGCTTGGAAGCATGAATGTAATTGCGGGAGGTGTCTATAATGATCGTTGTGCATTTTGAAGAATAAGCTATTAGATATTAAACATAGGATACTGCTACAACTTCTTGTTATTGTAAGCTTACTTGTATGGCCTAAAAGCTCTGGCTCAGAGACGTAGCAGCCGCCCCCCAAACCCCCCAATTGGGGGGGGCCCAGGCCAACTTTGGGGGCCCAAGTTAGTCTGAAATTGCTTTTTGGCCATGTGACTATTTTTAGTTCAGCAGACTTGTTTACTACCGATTTAAACTGTAGGAAGAAATTGGCTTGTGACATCATAAGTGAATGCAACGTCATTTTATCTCGCAGAATCTAGAATATTTCGATTGATTTTCTGGTAGAATCTTGAATATTCGATTGACGTAACAATGCCGTTGTTACGCAACAATCATAGAATGGTCTGGAATTCTGTTTGGCTATAAATACCGGGACAATATATATACACTGCAGAGTGCAGATAAAGTATTTTATTGACATTGTATAGAATGAAACGTTCAAAAAGTGGTGCTCAAAAGAGAAAAGAAGCAGCCACTGCTCGAGATGCTGTAGCAAAATTGCCCAAGATGACAGATTTTTTCAAGATTGCTGAGCAGAGTAGACCTGGCACTAGTACCGAGAGAGATGAAGAAAACTATAGTGTACAAGAAAAAGAAGACTATGACGATCAGCATCAAAGTGATTGTGAATTTCCAGAAAATCTAAGTTGTGATTTACCTGCCAATACGCAACCTTCAATATCAAAAATAACTGAATCTCAATTTACCCCTATCCCTGATGACCCATGTAAATGGCCTGAAAGTATTTCTGATGCTCAACGATGTGATATGGTAAAGCGTGGACCACATCAACTAATAATGAATTTTCCATATAATAACACAACTCCAAGGCGACGTTTTTCCTCCAACCATTATAAACGTGTGTTACCTAATGGTGAAAGTGTTTCACGGTCGTGGCTAGTTTATTCTGGGGAATCAGATCAAGTTTTTTGCTTTTGTTGTAAGCTATTTGGAAAAACACTAAGCCCCTTTTGTAGTGGTATAAATACATGGGAGGGTTTTTCGAAAAAACTGAAAGACCATGAAAACGGCATTTCCCACCAAGAATGCTGCAGTCAATGGATGTTGCTAGCTGAAGGGATAAGAAATTCATCCACTATCGACAAACGCGAGATGAATATTTTTTTCAATGAAAGACGTTTTTGGAGAAATGTTTTAGAGAGACTTATCGACATTGCCTTGTTTCTATCGGAAAGGAATCTTGCTTTTAGAGGATCTGAAGAAGTCTTAGAATCTCCTCACAATGGAAATTTTCTGGGTATATTTGAGCTTTTGGCAAGAAGAGATCCGATCCTAAAAGAGCTTCAAGACAGAATCAAGAATAAAAACACTAAAGATCACTATTTGAGTCCTACCATACAAAATGAACTAATTGAATTGCTAGCGACAGAAGTTGAAAAAGAAAATTTACAGCAATTGAAATTGGCAAAATATTTTTCTATAATTTTGGACTGCACTCCAGATATGTGACATCATGAACAAATGTCTGTCATTCTCCGTTATGTACTATGTAATGAAGAAGCTGCTGTTGTTAAAGAAACATTTTTTGGCTACTTGAGAATAAGTGACAGTACTGGGAAAGGCTTGTTGGACGCTTTCTTAGAAAAAGCGACCGAACTGCAACTCGAATTGTCTGATTGTCGAGGTCAGTCATATGACAATGGTGCTAACATGAAAGGAAAACATTCTGGGGTCCAAGCAAGAATGCTAGACATCAATCCCAAAGCTGTTTACGTGCCCTGTGCAAACCATACCCTTAACTTAGTTGTTGTTGACAGTGCTAATTCATCGGCGGAAGCATTGACATTTTTTGGAGTACTTACAAGGTTGTATGTGCTGTTTTCTTCCTCTGCTCAGCGTTGGGAAATTTTGAAGAAACATGTGGAGCTGTCCATAAAGTCACAATCTGATACTCGTTGGGAAAGCAGAATTAAATGCATCAAACCTCTTCGATACAATTTAAAAGAGGTGTTGCTGGCACTGAAAGACTTGGAAGCCATTTCCATAGAAAGAAAAGATGGAAGAGCTGCCTCAGAAACAAAATCGTTGATAGCTCATTTATCAAAATGGAGTTTTCTTTTGTCGGTGTTTATTTGGTATGATATCCTATTCCAAGTCAATAAAGCAAGCAAGATTCTTCAATCGTATGGAGTCTCCCTTCATACAATGGAAACGGAAATCCAGGCAACTGAACAGTTTTTGCAAAACTATCGCACAACGGGTTATGACAGTGCCGCAACATCTGCTGTTGAAATAGCACAGGAATTGGATATTGATCCTTCTTTTCCTCCGTCAAGAAGTGGAAAGAAAAGAAGATTGTTTGATTACCAAGGTGAAGAGGAACAACGAGCTACTCCTGAACTGAAATTTAAAAGCAACTTTATCTATCCATTAGTAGACCAGGCTATTATGTCAATAAAGGAGCGCTTTAATTTGTTACGTGAGGTTTCTTCCGCCTTTTCGTTTTTGTACACACGAGACAAACTTTTGCTTGTGCAACAAGAAAATGCTCTTCTTACTTGCTGTAAAGAGTTCCAAAAAAAGTTCGGTGACATTGATTCTGATGAAATGAGCGCTGAGCTACAGCGGTTTGTTTTAATTTTACAAAAAAAACGCAATCTCAATACGGCTCAAGACTTTCTGAACTATCTTCTAAAGACTCATTTATTTGAATTGTATCCGAATGTGTACATCGCACTTCGAATCTTACTAACTTGCCCCGTGACTGTTGCCAGCGCTGAAAGAAGCTTCAGCGAATTGAAACTGATCAAAACTTTTAATAGAACGTCTATGACAGACAGTAGACTATCTTCATTAGCCATGTTGTCAATCGAAAAAGACTGCGCCCGATCTCTTGATTATGACAATGTCATAACAGCATTTGCGAACAAAAAGGTTCGCTCCAGACTATTTAAATGATACTGTGTTTTTATAACTTTTTCATGTTTTTCAGTGTCATTGCTTTCGTTTCGCAGTGTCTGCATAAATGTCCTACTGAACTCTGGCATCGGTGCCGAATTTTTTATGACTTGCACCTTCGGTATCGGCATGCTTTATTCTGACATTAGCCTGTTTATTTTACAAATTGTGGTGTATTTTCTTAATGCAGCTTTTCATTTTTACACCTCTAAAGTGATATGACCTGTGCGCAGGGGCTCTTGCGCTTACTTTGGGGGGGGGCCCGAAGTTGGAGTGCTACGGGACTGCTCTGGCTGAGCCTATTTTGCTTGGTACAGGCATAATCGCCGCTAGGGAAAGAAAAAGCTATCTTAAAGTCAAGCTCTTACAGTTGAGTTATTGCAATAGGTTAGGTTACGATTTAAATCTTGCGGTTGCATTGTAAAAATTAGAATTGAATCGGTAGGTAAGCACCGTAATACCTCATTATATCTTACCGGGTGGTATAGATCTTTTAGCTTTGTGACGTAACAGTGCTTTCTTAAAGCGGCCGGCTAGAAACAGAAGAAAAAGCTTGCTTTGAAAAAAGCTGAAATGCTAAATCGCTTGTAGCATCTTTGATAAAGTTCAAACTGCTTATACATAATTTTTAGCAAAGCTGCTTTGTCAATATCTTAATAAAAAGCTTTCAACCGCTTTTCTACGGTCAGTATTTTTGCAAAAATGAAGAAAATATTTTGAAGAATACAACTTTCGCAGTCAATTGTTAATTATGAAGTAATTTTATTTCCCAAAACATGAAATTTGTTGAAGTTGGCGAGTCAGATCATGGCTTTCGTTTTAGCCGAAAATTGCTTTCTTCCAGCGAAAACGCGATTTTTGAAAACATTATTTTTAATTATGACATCACCAAGGCCTCATCTACGTTCTGATGGCACCTTCCCCAGGTTGATGATGAATGGTGCAAAGATTAGAGCGTCCGCAACGCAGTCGGTAGACCTGGAGTTCATTCCCTAAGTCGAGTCATACCAAGACACTTTAAAAAATGTTATTCACAGCTTCCCTGCTTGACGCTCAGCATAAAAAAGGGATAGTGTGGAAAACAAGCCGGCAAGCTTGCTTGTTGTGTCCTTGGGCAGGGCACTTAACGGGACGACTCCGCCTTTATGTGGCAGACAGGTGGCCCCACCCGTACTTCATCGGATTACAATTGTGAAGTTGCTAGCCCAGCATGTCAGACGACTCTTGGGTACCCACCAGTGGCAGTCCGCCTTGTTGGTGGTGGCGCTACCAGTCACTCAAGGCTGGTTCGAAATGGGCTGCCGTCTTTCCCCTAGCCTAATTTCAATTAGGTTGACGGCATGAACCTGAATTGCCGTTCTTTCCGTATCTCCATCCCGAGGAAGAGGAGGGGTAACCACAAACAACAAACAAACAAGTGTGCAGTTTGTACTTTTAATAATTTCGGAGGAGTCCAAAAAGTGCTTCAATAATTAATTGTTTGTTGCGTCACCAAAAGAGCATAGAATGTCTAAAACGTAAATATCAGAGTTGTAATGACTCTCGTCCAGCTTCATTCCAGATTTTAAAGAACTTGAATTGTACTCAAGTCCACTCGTAAAATTCGTAGGACTCAGATTCGAATCAATTTTTCACCACGAACGACTTATACTCAATTCTAGTTCAGTAAAAAATGACTCGAGCCAATAAATTAAAAATTTTTTGCTAAACTCCATTCATGAAAATAAAACCCTGTTACACATTTATGTTTTATATAAAGGACTCAACCATTATGGTTACGAAAAGATTAAGGAAGTAAAAATCCTAAAGAAAAATAAAGTCACCAGACACTCCAGCAGACAGGCACCAAGCAACAGTTTCACCTGAGTGCGTTAGTGCGACGATTGAGTTGAAGGTGCGAGCACTGCACATGCTTCATCAGATAGCCTGAAAAAAGCGTTGACGTTTAGTAGTGCAGTCAACGTCAAACGTATTTTTTTGCATAACACTGCCAACTTGACATTGACAACAAAGAGCTTTTTTGTTTCATGATTGCCGTATAGTGCAGAGCGCAATGGTTGCAATTATTTACAACTTAGAAAAAGGTCAAAGAAGGTTGGGAAAAAGAATATTCAGCAAAAGCAAAATAGTTTATGTAAAGCATTCATTTGGCTTACACTTAACAGAAGCTTCGATATCAACTGACATGAAACCTACTAGGCCAAAAGATTAGTATACTTGTCATCTTTACAGCCATTGGGCGTACCATAGGGTTAGATGTTACTGAGAATTACCTGGGCCTATTCCGCACTGCAGAAAAGCTACTGTAACTCATGGCAACACAAGATCAATGCAGAAATGTTGTAAATATGTACATACATCACGTTATTTTTGATTTCTGTCATTACTCAGCTGTCCATATGAACTCTTAGACTACACAGGAGCGTATCCAGAAATTTCTGAAGGGGGGGGCCGCAATTTCAAGCCTAGACAGTTGAAACTTTTGGTGGGACAAGATTTTTCACTTGTATCAGCCTATGCAGGGATTCGCTTTCCAACCTGTGCGTTTGCCACATTTCACCATTTAATACTTTAATTTTCTTTATATTGGTGTATCTAGGCCTTCAGTAGTTTTCTGCGTTTGCTCAGTGCTGCAATTTAACGCTACACTTTATTTATCTCGGACTCCAGTAGTCCATATTACAAAAAAACGTCAAAACAAAACACATACGAGTACTCGTACTCACAAGCAATCAATTATACCCATATAGTTGCCTCCCGCTGAAACAATCAACTGGAGCAACCAGCACTAGCTTAATATATCTGTACAGTGGCATTTTATGTTAACTCCCGACAAATATATGAAAGAGGAATTCAAAGATGTGCTATCTGTCTAGTACTTTCGAGGTATGGTATTGCAGATGAGGGACTATAGGCAGCAGGCACAGGCCTACTTGACAAGCATTCTGAAAAGAATGCAACGAATTAGGATGCAAAAATCAGGCACTTACTCCGTCAGTTTTATTAAAAAGTATCAACATAGTAGACTGTTGTTTTGCCATAGCACGGCAGCGAGAGCAATTACACAAAACTCTTTTGGGCCCATACCCTTTTATTACTACAGTAAAGTGGTCACTGACATCACTATTACATTATTCTTGTGCGAAAGAATTATATGGTCTTTCATTTCACGAATACGATACGTTAAGCTTATTAAAATACTGTTTTATTTACACTTATTCAATTATGAACAAAAATATGAACTAAAACTGCTAAGCAACACCTATAATTTTAGATTTTGGTGACCTTTCCATACGCTTGTGCTTTTAGTTTAGTCAACTATACGCTGCTAAAGCAATAATATCTTCAGATTGAAGTTTGTTCGTGAATTATGATATTGTATGTAACTTGTGTACGAAACAGGGTTGTGTAGGCACAGCCAAAATCGCATAACTCCAACTCCACCCTTTGGGTGTCCGAAAAGTTACTGTGCAGTAGAAAATATTTTTAACAATGGCTGGTTTTGTGACGCAATATTTTGGTGCTAATATAAAAACAAGTTAGTCATTATAACAACAACTAGTCATTTATTATATATCCAAATCAATGCCCTCATACATTAATGGTACTGGCAATTAAGCAGCGAGCATTCTTAGTTGAGCATGTGTTCCGTAATGGTGGAAAATACATAAACACTATGCAAAAAGATTTTTCAAGCAATTTCCAGATGCAGAGGCACCTCACAGTAATGCTGTGGGACGTTTGATAAAGAAATTTCGCCAAACTGGCGATGTAAAAGACGCTTCTTGAACTGGTAGGCCTTCAACCACAAATGAGAAAGCTATAGAGATCCAGGAAATACCATTAAAGAATCCAAAGAAGTCTGTAAGACGATTACAGTGCTTTTTCGATTACCCGTACCTCGTTTAACCGGCATTTAATTATCCGGTCGCTCTATTTTGCGACAACATTTCAAAATTAGATCGCTTTTAACTACATGTTGCAGGAATAGTTTCCGGAAAACTTTACGCTAAATCCCACAAAAAAAGGCTAAAATACTGTATTGTCGGCGAATTTTCTGTGGAAGAAAGCGCAATTAAAGTTCAAAGAGAGGGCTGAATGACGATTTCGTAGAACAATTTTCCGCGCTACTCATTGAATTGACGACCTCTGATATATATTGATGGGCCAGATTATGAATATTGGGATGAGCAGGGAATAGTTCATCTTGTTTCAGTAGCAGAAGGGAACGAATGTGATGAAGAAAAGGACGCAAACGAGAATACACAACATTCAACGCAAAAAGCACAAATGCTGTTTTTCTCGTGTAGAGGCAATGTAAATGTTTGACCGTTGCCTAACCTGGTTCCGTATTCAGCTGGAAGCAACAGTTTCAAACACTTCCACATTAGTTCGACTTTGCGAGTTTGCTGCTGAAAAACGCGAATATTCCCTCAAACAATCTAAAATTGATTTCTATTTTAGTAGATCTAGTGTTGCAAATGATAGTTGAGCGGGAAGTTTCTTAGAATATTGTAATGTTGAACTTCTATCATTTTTTTAAACCATGAATGTGTTGTGTTTTTGTTTGTTTTTGTTCCCTTGACTTAAACGTTAAGAATTCAGTTATTCGGTTTTTTTGCTTATCCGTTCAGATTTCTGAAAGTATTATCCCAACTAGACCGGAAAATCGAAGAAGCACTGTATCTCAACAGGCCGTACGAAAAAAGTTACATTTTGCATCGCAAACAATTTGTACACATTACAAACAAACTGTAGTATTGTAAACAAATGTAGCCACGAATAAATAAAAATTGTATTGACTAAAAGTTTTCCAATCAACTTTACTGTAAATACATTACATTTTTATGAACCTATACTGCACAGTAACTTTTCGAACACCCTGTACAACTTTACTATTATGTAGAGTAAGTCTGACGTTGCCGCCACTGTGCTTGATAACGACCAAGGTTAGAGCTAAAAGTATATAATTAAAAACACTAGACGTCAGGATAAAATAATAAAACCACTGCAGCTATTTCGCCAAGCGGCTCATCAAATGGCAACTGGCTATAACCTTATTACTGTCTTTACTTACTCAAGAACAAAAATATTTTCCGTATGCACTTCGAGGCAGATTAGGTTTTAAATATGCCTTAACGCTTCTTTTAAAAATTCTGTAATCCCCTTAAGCATGTAAACAACATGTTTTTTGGGCTTAAAATTTGCAAAGAAAAATATTTTTAAATTTTGTAGGAAACTTATTTCAGTTTGCTACCTCACCAATCTGATACCGGTATTCTAGGCTAAATATTGGTCTAGAAGCTTAGTAAACCGGCTCGCTGGCTATACATTTGATTGCTAGCAGCTAAGCTGTAGCTTCTAGCCCAATGTTTCTTAACCTTTTTGGCGCTTGTACCCCTTAAAATTTTGTGAAATGTTTTTGTACCTCTAGACCAGTGTTTCCCAAACTGCGCGCCGCGAAGATTCGTAGGTGGGCCGCGAGTCTTTTTAAAGTGCCTTTTGTTGATACCATTTTTTACCAAAATCGAGAAAATGATCTTTTTTACTTTTGGAGAGCAGCATCAAGCGATTTCCATCGATTGCCGACCAGTCAAGAGGTCACCTCCAAAAAAAAAGAGGTCATTACCAGTTTCGTTAACGCCCTTGATACCACTCGGTATCTCTTAATCTACATTTGACTGGTCGGTGTGCCGCGAAACGTGATCAACCACTTTCTTGTGCCAGCAGACAAAAAAGTTTGGGTGCCACTGCCCTGGAGTTTAAAATAACCATTATTCTGACGCCTCATCTTGTACCCCCTGCTTTGGTCTTTCGTACCCCCGATTAAGTACCCCGGTTCTAGCCTAAGCTAACGCTCGGTTATACAGCAGCTTAGGCCCTCTGTACCTTCCACTAAAGTTCCTGTGATAAACTACTTGTTTGAAGTCCTTTTTTGAACAACTAGCTTGAACTATCACCAAATTATTCCATCTAAACCCTGCTGGGTTGTACGTTAAGTTTTTATATTAACTTCGGTAAATCGGCACCAACACTGCAGAACTTGCCACCGTGACTGGTTTGTTCATTTATTTCTATCCTAACATGCTTGTTTTCGTTAGTTACATCATAGTCATATATTTGAGTACATAAATCACACAAAATATTGAAGTTAATGGCAAATCGTGAGCTATAAAAAATTTATAAGTTTTTCACAAAGAAATTTATTGTACAATGATTCAGCGGGGAGGGGGGCGGTCCCAGCGTCCCCCCCCCCCCCCCAGGATACACCCCTGCTACACAAAATCGTATCAGTACTCTAAGCTTATTTCCACTCATTTTCAGCAAATAAACTCAAAAATTTCCAAAACTCTTTTCACTGGCTAAGCGCATTCTCTCAGTACCTATTTCCAGTACGCCGGTAGAGTGAGTTTTCAGTGAGGGTCACTGACTATAAGGCCAATTCTTCGTGGTTGTCGAATAAACTGTTGTTTGATTAAGAGTTTTTAAAATGTGTTAAATGCCACTTGTGGAACGGCTGAAGCCGGGACATAGACAAGTGGAAAGTTAGAAATTATTGTTGCTATCACATTCACACCTTATTTCTTTGATTGAGGTTTTTTCTTGCGACTGCTGTTTATGCCAGCAGCTGTGCATTTTTAAGGTTCCCACAGTTTAAGCCATGATTAAAGATTTTTGTTTTAATTTTTGGTGCTTTTCGGCAAAAATTTTATTTATTCATCAAATTTTTGAATTATACTAGCTTTAAATGTAAAGCAAAATAGCATCAAACTGAAATATAAAACCTTTAGCCCACTTTACAAGATATGGGCAACCTTTTTTCAAATTTAATTTTAGGTTTGTAAAATCTAAAAAGATCGTTTTTTGCTCTGCCCACAACAAATTTTTGCGTTAAATTGCGTTTGACATTTACAGTAGTTAGTAATTAGCAGGCTTTGCCAGCGTCGCCCGGAAGGGGCCCTCCATAAGTAATGTCGGGGTTTAGTACATCGGTTCAACCGCTAAGCCGGCTTCACCTATCCGGCTCTTGTGTGAAGAGTAGCGAAAAGTTAATGAATTTTATACACTTTCACAATTCTTGTACAAGAAATTGTGATCATCATATTCTCTTAATCATGACGAGCAATGCTCACAAAGAATCATGCCACAAATTATCGTTAATACTTGTGAGGGAGCAGTGATTGAAACATAATCAAAACTGATTGTAGCGGCAAAATGGTGCTTGCTTTTATAGTTATAGAAATAAACTATTTAATGGTAAGCCTATTTTGTGATGCGGTGTTGCCCCTTATATTAGTGGCATTGAGTTCCTAATTTGGCTGCGCTATTGGTCTTGTATCCGGCACAGCGGCAAAAGCGGCTATTGTTCTATTTATATCCAGTTTTGCAAATCGTTATGGTTATGGTTTTATGTCGGTTTTTTCTTAAACCTGGGATTTTATTAAAATGCTGTAGAGTATAGACACAAATACCTTAACACGCAGCATATCAGAATAAGAAAATCATAGTATATACAACGGCGTCAGCCGAAGAGCCACCGTCAGTAATGTCGGGATTGACAGTGTCGGTTTAACCGGACAAGCCGGCTTCATTTATCGGGCTCTTGTGTGAAGAGCTACCGAAAGTTTATGTGTTTTCTGCACATAAGATTTTCACGACTTTTTGTGCTCCTTTTCCTAATGGAATAGCTCGTTTCAAGATCCTGGCTATGCCTTAGGCCTATGTACTCTGTTCATTGCTAACACGAACCCAAGAGAGCCTTTTGTTTCCCGTAGTTTGGAAACAAGAAACACATTTCTGTTATTTAACTATTCTGAAGCAAAATAGCAAAAAACTTTCTCAAGTCCTCGCTGGCTTCGCATTATGTAACATGTTCTTGTCTCCCTACTTGACGTTCCTTGGGGAGTAAAATGAGTCCATGGTTTTGTCCTTGGTCTCCAAACATTTGGTTTGACCCCGGTAGCTCCATAAAGCTAATATAAAGAAAAATATCAATAATATCTTTCATGTGGTGCGATTTGACACAGTGACGTTGTTAATTTTGATTTCCCCTTAAACTTTCTTAAGTCCCTGCTGATTACGCATTATGATTCATATTTGCTTTTCCTTGCTTAGATATGCTTATAGAAGTTAAATGAATTATTGCTTCTCTCAAATTTTCAGGTTTGATCCTGGTAGCTCTGTAAAGCTATTATCAAGCAAAATAGAAAATATTGTTTCTCCCAAGTATGGTGCGATTTTACCCCGGCAGGCCTTGCTATCACCTGTACCGATTTAAAACGTATCAATTAATGCAGCTGCTCCAGCTTAACCGTAAAAATATTTGTTGGAACCACAACGAAATGTTTTAGTAAATATAAGCAATAGCTCCTGTACATGTAATGGTGATCATGTTGGTTTATTAATGAAGACTGAAAGTAGTCAAAAAAAAAAGAGCGATGACACAAACTATCCTTCGTAATTTTTAAAAGTGTGAAAGGAGTGAAACATAGTCAAAATTAGTGGCGTCGCCCAAATGGTGATTGATTAGACTCATAAAGAAATGAGATGTTCGGTGGCAGGCATGTACGACGATTTGGTGGGCCCGCTTTCGCATTAATACTGGGGACATTAAGATTTTTACCAGAGCGGTTTGCTTTAATTCGGCCATAGCATGAAAAGCGGCGCTGCCTTTTTTTAAGTCATACAACCTATTGCAATAGGCGCCTATTGAGATTTTTTTCAAACAAAAACATTTCCTCTCAATCCAGTGTTACAGATTGATGCTATTGTTGTTTAATTTTGATCTTTTCTTAAATTTGGGATTTTATTACATTTAACTTTTCCCTTAATCCAGACCTTCCTACTGTTAGATGAAGATTAGTGTTTTGTACCGATATCCTTGCTATTACAGATATCAGTAATGGGCTGTACCATTTACGTTTGCTATCAAAATGATAGTGGATAATTGTGTTGCCTGCTGCTGTTTTCACTACATAGCGGCAAGCATTGAGATGTCATTTAAGATTATGTCCTAACAGTGTGTTTTTAGCCATTACATATTCGGCTCGCCACTTAACACTTCTTGTTGTTGTTGTTGTTTACCAGACCCCTTCCGAGGGATGGGGGCATGGCGGAATACCATGGAGCCCCAGAAGCCGGGCAACTCCCCAGGGTCTGGACCAGAGGTCATAAAGAGACAGAGAGTCGCCAAAGAGTGAGCGGCGCAAAGAGTCCGTAGCTGGACAGTGCAGAATGAGATGAGAGATGTCCTGGGACGAGTGTCCACAGGCGCTGCAGGAAGAATTCTCGATTCTGCCAATCTTGGAGAGATAGAAACCTAAAAGAAGGCTGTGTCCATTGCAGCGAAGACGAGAGAGGACACAGCGAGCATGACGAGGGAGCATAAGTTCCTCGGTTGAAGTCGAGGAGACCTGTGTGTCAAAGAACTTCGATGAGACAGTACGCCTCCAGTCCGAGATAAGACGAGAGTGGATATGAGAGATAAGAGGAGAGAGACTACAAGGGATTGCGGAGGGCGCAAGCAGCGCTCCCCGTCTGGCTAGCTCATCAGCTGTGTCGTTCCCCGGGAGAAACGAGTGTCCGGGGACCCATTGTAGCCTGATAGAACAGGAGGAGAAGAAGGACAGTTCCTGCCAGATCTGCCACAGAGTTTGAGATAACAGGAAAGGTGGAGGAGAGGACAGGGTGGCGAGGACAGAACGAGAGTCAGACAGGAGGAGAAGAGAAGAAAAATGGCAGACTTTATGGTGCTGCCGAGACCAGTAAAGAGCGTGCAGAATGGCGCAGGCTTCAGTGGAAAAACTGGAACAAACTGGGCCTGCCGAAAACGAAAATGTGGCCTCAGTGCCACACAGAGAGCAGTTGGCAAGAACGCCGGAGCCGCCCTTGCCAAAAGGAAAAGCAACAGAGCCGTCTGTCCAGAGTACCAAATGATGAGGGAAGAGAGAGTCAAGGTGGGCGAGAGCCGCACCTTGGCGAGAGTGAGGGGGATCAGAGCGAGAGCATGGAGAGGAAAGGGTGGACTCGACTGTGAAGGAAGGCAGATTCCAAGGAGGACAGGGAGGGCAAGCAAGAAAAGCCTCCCTAGAGCAAGTAGAAGAAAGCATGAGCGGGTGAGTGGACGCAAAAGCTCTCCAGGACGATCTGCAGAGTCTTGGTTTCACTCCTAGTCTGGCCAAACCTGAGATGGGAAAGGAGGTTGGGAGACGAAGAGCCCGCTCATGAGAAAAAAGAGTGAAGTGAGTCAGAGTGACTCGTAGGGGAGGTAGAGAAGCCTCGGTGAGTAGTAGAGGGATGTGGGGAGGACGAGAGGCAGCCGGTGATGGCGCGACTGGCCGCTCGGTGAAGGTGTTCCAATTTGGTGATATTGGTAGCGCTTAGGAAAGGAAACCATCCGGGTGAAGTGTAAGTGAGAAGGGGCCGAAGAAAAGATTTATACAGAACAGAGAGGGACTCCTTAGAGGGCCCCATGAGGAAGCAGAGATACAGCGTAAGGCCTTGAGACGTGGGAAAAATTTGGCCTTCAGCGAAGATACATGTTTAGAAAAGGAAAGAGTGCGGTCAAAGGTGACCCCGAGAAAAGTTGGAGTGGAATTAAAACGGAGGCGGGAGCCGAGTAGAAGGAGGTTGGGCTGGAGGTTAGCCTGGTGGGGATCCACTGAAAAGAAGGAGGCCTCACATTTGCTCGGATTGAAAGGAAGACACCAGTACTCAGACCAGCGCTCCAATCGAAACAGAGCTCCTTGTGTGGCCCCCACCGCAGTGGGGACCGAGGGGGAGGAGGACCAAATGGCCAGATTGTCAGCGTAAAGAGAACAGCTGACGGAAGAAGGCAGAGAAGCCAGAAGATCATTAATGAAGAGAGAGAAAAATACAAGGCCAAGAACGGATCCTTGCGGAACACCTCGACGGACTCGAAAGAAGCAGCTTTTGTGATTTTGAAAAACCACACAAGCGCGCCTGTCAGAAAGGAAAGATTGAGTCCAACGAGCAAAGCAAGGAGAGAGGCCAGCCGAAATAAGTTTGTGGAAAAGGGCGGGATGCCAGACAGATTCAAAAGCTTTAGAGAAATCGATAGTAGACAGAATCGTCCGAGAGCTTGGCCTGGGTTTGTTAAACCCATCCGAAATGGACTGAGAAAGATACAGAATTTGATCTAGATTAGACCGTCCAGGGCGGAAACCGGCCTGGCGGGGAGAGAGAATGGAATTAGATTCCACAAAAAAGAGTAGACGGGATAGTATGATGCGTTCAAAAAGCTTTGATACGCAGGAGGTGAGAGAGATAGGCCGGAAGGAAGCAGGAGAGTCGAGAGGCTTTCCCATCTTATGTATGGGAATAATAGAAGATGTCTTCCAGATGGAAGGAAAGGAATGTGAAGACCAAGAAAGATTGAAGATGTGAAGAAGAAAATCCATGCCAGAGCGAGGAAGATGCTTTAGCATGGGATAGGCAACTTTGTCTGGGCCAGTGGCAGTGGATGAGGAGAGGTTGGAGGCAGCCGCAAGAAATTCAGCGGGAGAGAAGGGAGAGCAGAAGGACGAGTGAGACTCCACAGAGCACGTAGCTCGGCGGAGCTCAGTGAGGTAGCCTCTGGCTCTGCTGCGCAGGGCCTTTCGCTGAGACACGGAAAAGTGAGACCTCAGGTAAGCGGCATAAACCGAAGCCGATTCCCTGGGAGAAGAACAGTTAGGAAAGTTAGGAGAGGAGGAAGACGAGGAAGGAGAGCCAGCAATAGAGCAAAGAAGAGAGTGCACAGATTTAGGATTAGATTTAGGTGAAAGAGAAGTGCAGGTCGTCTGCCATGCCTCAGCCTTGGCCTTGGCAATGACCAACGAGGCACGTCGAGGAGCGGAGATGTAAGCCTGTCGATCTTCATCACTTCTGTGAGCAGTAGCGAAAACCCTGCGTCTTTCACCAACCGTTTCTTCCACCTCAACAGACCACCAGGCTTTAGGAGGGCGTTTGATGCGGCCGAAAGGAATGGAAGATTTGGCCGCATTCATTGCCAGAGAGGTAAATAGAGCAGCTGCAGAGGAAAGAGAAAAAGACGAGTATTCCTCTGCAGTAGAACAGTGAGAGTCAAAGTAGGAGGCAAAGTCATCCCAGCGAGCTTTCTGAAAATTGAAGGAAGGGGGGCGCTCGTTGGGGTGAAAGACCGGAGAGAGAGAGATAGATAGAAGAATTGGTAGGTGGTCAGAACCCAGGTCCTGAAGCACCTCCCAGGAGCAAGAAAAAGCAAGAGTAGAGGGAGCAAAGGAGATGTCAGGAGAGGAGCGACTGCCAGAGGAGCGATGGAGAAGGGTGGGTGTGTCAGGGTCATTGAGGGGGAGGAGGTCTGAGGAGATGACCCAGTCGAATACTTCCTCCCCACGGGGGTCGGAAGTACCTCTTGAGTCCCAAAGCGGGTGATGGCAATTGAAGTCCCCCAGAATGAAGAGATTTCTGGAGGAGGGAAGAATTGAGGGAGAGAAGGAATCGGTTCTGCCATCCGTTGGGGAGGAGCGAATAGGGGGGCATACACATTAAGAAATGACACCGAGGAGGATTTGTTTAGAGAGATGTTGACCCCTACATAATCAGAGTTGGGATCGAGCGAAGAAAGAGAGGTGGTAGAATGTTCAGAAAAGGATAGGCCCTGTCTGACAAAAATGACAACGCCGCCACTGGCATGCGAGGCATCAGAGGAGAGAATGCCAGACCGGGAGTGAGTACGATCAGAACGCAGAACAGAGAATCCAGGAATCCGGAAAGAGGAAGATGAGTTAAGATCGGATTCCTAAATGCAGATAAGGTCGACAGGATGGGATGAAAGAAAGTGAAGTAGTTCAGTGCTCCTGGCTCGAAGACCTCTAGCATTCCATTGAAGATCCCTGAGAGAGTCAGGGGGAGGAGAGGAGCCAGGAGGTGCAGAAGTATAGCCAGGAGCAAGGGACGGTGGTGGAATGGCAGGGAAAGGAGATATAAGATGGGCAGATGGGGGATAAGAAGTTTGGAGACGAGGGTGGGGCAAGAGTGCAGCATCAGCAGAGGGGGGGCTGGATTCCACAGTGGAGGTATACGTGCCGGAGGAGTCCGAGGAGGGGGGAGTCACAGTGTTACGGCAGGGGGGGGGGCAGCTCCAAGAGTGAGAGCTGCCAAGGGCTCTGAAGTTAGATAAAGAAAGTTGTGAGCACCTTAGATGGACCCATTTGGAGCAAGCGCAGCATTGCACCGACTTGCCCCGCCAGGTCACATTTCCAGCGCACACAGAGCAAGGAAAGATGGGGCCAGGGTTAGGATGAACGTTATCGCTCATCAGGAGAAGAATGAGGAGACGAAGGAGGGCAAGAGTAAGGCAGGAGAGAAGAAAAAGTGAGAACAGGCAACCGATTTTAAAGATGCTGTGTGTTGCCCTTCTGCGGTCGTTCAGGGGGCAGCATAGCGAAAAAATGAATGGGGAGTGCCCGGGGTAACTGGGACCCTCGGGAAGGCCAACAGCCATTTCGACCCAACCCAAACGGAGCCGGGGACCGCACCACCACGTTGAGACGGCTGTTGATTGGTGCAGTTAACACTTCTTCGTTTCTGTAGGCGAATTAACATGGACTAACGACTCTGACTGCGTACATGTTTCTTGACCCTGGCATAAACGCCGCCATGCAAAGAGCAAACTAACCCGGCATGAAGCACTCACAGTTAAGTTATACCAGTAGCGGGGCCCCATTAATAAAGTCAAAATGAGAAGAGATCAAATCAGCTGGCTGCAGAAGCCTCGCCCAATTGCAAGGGAAATTGCTTCAACATTTAGATCATATGTAGCTTGAAACTTACATTTTGTTGCAAACGATAAGAAAGGACCACCTTTACCCAATTGTCTTTTTCTTGGGTGATCACCTAGGGCTTTGCTTGGAGTTGGCTACATATTAAAATTTGTAAACTTCATCTTTCGATGAATCTTGTTGAATATTTTGATGGACAATGCCAAAGATCCATGCTATCGAGAAAGAATAGACAAAATGTATCAGGACTTGGTTTTTCTAGAAATTGCTGTTTTGTGAAATGCAGGCACCAAAATTTAGGTGTTTCTAAACAGTAAACTAAATTTCATATACGATTAGAGACAGTTTTTGATGGATGTTTTTGAAAACGTAGACAGATAATGCCTTAAACCATGCTTGTGAGGAAAAGTAGTCAAAATGTACCAAGGAACAAACTTTGCCTAACAATTGCAAATTTGTTAGATCAAATAGGATAATTGTTTGACTAAAAATGAAACATCATGTATGACAAGCAATTTTTGATCAGCCATTATAAACTAATCCTTAGCCTCAAGTAATTGGAGTCACATATTGTTGGAAAGCAAATTTCCTAAGCTTTCAAAGGGCAGTAATTGTTAGTACCTTACAATAGCGTTGTTGTATTAAAGTTACCTGGTTTTACTGGGCTAACCACTTTTTGGAAGAGTAGAAAGTTACATAAGAGGTCTTAAAGTTTAGTTTTTTCAGTATAAAAACTGATATTTTTGTACGTATGATACACTAACGGAATCGCCCTGAAATAACCGTTAATTTGTTGAAAAAGTTTGAAAACCAGTTGAGAAATACAGTTACAAATCAGTTTTTTAATAAACTGATTTTGCAAAAAGGGTGCAATTTTTGAAAACATGTTCATATTATGATCTGCGGTGGCGAAGATTTGTGTTAATCGTACGAGACATATTATGACATCTAGAGCCAGTTTTAAGCGTGCAAGCGAAAAAGAGAAAAATGCTTAGAGAGCTTTTTAACGTGGGTTTCTCACTGCAACCGAGCTTAAAGTTTTCAAATAAAGAATTGCTCGTAGCATTGTCAAATAAGCAATAATTGTTTAATCAAAAGCATCTTATTAATCTCTTCTGAAAAAACGTTTCATCGCGTTTGTGCGATCAGTACTTTTTGAGAAAGAACAGAAAACAGATTGTGCAGTAAAATAAAGCGTTGTATGTGACGTCATTTTAGACTTTAAACAAATGAAAGTTTTGGTAATGTGGTAAGTCGGAACCTGGTTTTCGTTTAAGCAAAATGCGGTTGTCCTATGTCAAGTAATGCAAGTTAAAAAAACATTTTTATTAGGACGTCATCATGACGTCACCAATATCTTTATGACATTCATCATGGGATTGTAATCATTCGTACCAAGTTTGATGCATGTAACTCCAGCAGTTTCAGAGGAGTTAAAACAGACAGACAGACAGACAGACACACAGGCAGAATTGCGCTTTATATATTAGTTGACTGTTGTTGGTTGATGGTGGGCTATTGACGATGCACGTCATTGTGCCATTCAATTCTCAGTCATCCGTTAATTATATTTTCTAAATAGTTTATTAGTAGAGACTGAACATCACTAATCCAGAATCATTGGGACCCGGCTGGTGCCGGATTAGCCATTTATTATTTTAGAATACACAAACCCAGTTGCTAACCACCTCATCTTAAGATTAAAATATCTTCTAAATTAGTGCAAGTTGGTTAATAAAGAAAAGACAAGTGAAATGTTAATGATACACAGGTAAAATAAAGGGTTCAATCTTTTCTGTTATGTACAATAACTTGTGTTTGGGCTTTACACCACGAGAAGTATTTTTGTTATTCACTAAAGCCATGGCTAAAAAAATGACCTTTTTACAAAAATAACGGTTAAAAATAAAGTACAGTGTAGGAAAAGCTTGCCTGTCCGTTGATGCAGAAAACAACGCCACCAAAATGGTAGGGACCACTGACCCGAGCTGGTGCGGTGACCCTGGAAATTTGTAATTATAGTACAGAATACAGGTACTGTTTTCTTGGTCAAACTAGTGCCGGATAACTGATTTTACGGCTAACTGATTGCCGGATTAAAGATGATCAACCTGTATTTTGAAAGCGTTAATTACTTGCGGGCATAGGCAGAGCAGTCTATCATTACTGCTAATATACAGTAGATATTTTAGGGTGCCTTAAGGAATGGGCCAAAGGCCTTGCCATCCCTTTGTAAATACAATATATAACGTATGGTAAGTTTGATTGGAAAAACTTAATTTGACCTTAGGTCTTGTCCCTCAGTTCAAAATTGTCACTATTTATCAGTCTAATAAGTTCGTTTGTGCAACATCAGTATCATAACATATATTGATTCGACGCCAAGCTCTCTTATTTTCCTAAGCATTTGAGGTGTAACTTCGTTGAAAACGTCAGCCACTGCTTGCTTCAGCTCATCAGCGTTTATGTAGCGCTTCTGTGCAAATTTTCTTTTATGGAGTCCCATAAAGAATTGCCACATGTCAGATCAGGACTTCGAGGCGACCTGCTGGCAAGGTGGCAGATCCACGGTCAATCCAACGACTGGTCCAATATGGTCCAAGTAGGTGTTCGCTATTTAATGCTCCCCATACCATGACATGTGGAGGATGATGTTCCACTTATTCATGATAACGTGGGTTCTGCTTGGACCAAAACACAATTACCGACAACTCCGGTATAAGGCACATTAAAATCACTAAAAATGACTCTTTGAACTTTAGATACCGTCTGAAATTCATGGAGCATTTTTCCACATGCGTCCCGTCGGCAGTTTAAATCGTTATATGACAGCTCTTGAACAAACATCGGCCGATATGGAAACAGTTTGAAGTCAACTTTCATGTGTCTTCATAAAGTAGTGCGGGGTACTCTAAGCTCTGCTGATACCTTTCTTGCTGACTTTTTTGGAAACTTGCTAATTGCGTTGTCAACCTCTTGGCATTGAGTTCCTCTTGACTGTGGTTAGCCAGTTCTGGGTTCACCCTTTACACTTCCAATTTGGAAAAGTTTGGGTCACCATCTCAAGAGTGTTTGTTTTGGTGAAATTTCTGTTTTAAATCGTTGTTGGAAGTCATCCCGCACCTGTCTCATTGACTTTCCTGTTTGACGACGTCAATGGGTCCAGACACTTGCAACAATTCTTTCTTTCAAAGTGTATTCGCTTGTGTCACACATGCTTTAATTCCTTATTACAAACAGATGCATAAAATTTCTAAAAGCGCTGCAAATAAATAAAATAAAGTTAAACAAATTTGATAACTAAAATATCAAGACTACAACAAATTAGGTTTTTTAAAGCAAATATACTTTACATTATGCGTTGTATCGATTTTGCAGAGGGGGGTATCAAGACATTTGGCCTACCTTGTAGACAACCTAAGAAAGACAGAAAAAAGCCTTCTTATAGTTGAATAATCAACCGGTCTTTGTTTTTAAACAATTGTTTAGTGATACAAAATTTCAGAATAGCTTTGAAAAAAGCTTTTCGAAAAGATTTATAACTAGGGCCATTTTTTTTTACCTAAAAAATTATATTTTTGACTTTATTTTAGCAAAATTTTCACTTTATTTTGACCTCAACGCTTTTGCCTATTATTTATGTCTTGTTGCACTTTTTTGATTAAAAATGTTTTACAATCCGCAATTTACATAAGTTTTTAAAGAAGAAGGTAGCCTACTTTAAACATTTTCTCAATCACTCAGTCTTGAAGCTAATGCAACAAAGCGACGCATGGCGTCAAAACCTAGGATAACGAGCCATTGTGTGTACCGGTATCAATTAGTGTGTAATACAAAAAATGCGTTGTTATCGCAACTGTACTGTACATTAACAGTTTGTCTATGATGTTTTTAACGAAAGCCACACAGTATAATTACCAGGACTTTTTATTGTGATACAGCATGATATATTTTTTTACGTTCTTAACATCAAAATTTCTGTCTTTACTCAGTAATTTACTGGTCATAGAAAACACCTCTCAACAGCAGCAGAGGTTGGCTGGGCTTTTTGCAATAGTGCGTAGCTTGTTGAGTCAATTGTCAGATTGGTACAGTTTATTATTGTTTCTAAATCAGAGTTGGATAGTCGTTTTTTAACCCTTTGAGGACCATTAGAATTTGATTCATAAAATTTGAAACAATGCCGCAATTGTTTGGTAACAACGGAAATATAATGGATTTCAGATAATTGGTTATCACGTCATAATGATATAACAATCAACAATCATGGCACATATGTGTCCCAAAGGCACTCATAGGGTTAATGTAATTTTTAATTGCGCACAGATCATCATCGAATTGCATATTCTTCATCAGTCCGTATGCTTCGATTATCATGCAGGCACTTCCTTCTAAGAACTCTACGTTGGCTGCTAGAGTCCGGTATTGATTTATTTTAACCAAGCCCGGCACCAAATCTTCCACATTGATAGCGTCTTTTGCTCTGCTGACGAAGAAGCCTGCACTTGTCCGATTGTTGACAATGGTACGAACAGCTCGAAGGTTCTCACTGTAATATAAGGCAGCTCTAAGCCAAGTTGCCCATCTTGTAATTACAGGGTTAGGAGGAGATGGCAGACCAGCATCATGAAAATCTTTCTTGCGATCTTTGTTTTGATTGCTGCTGCCTTGATCGTTGCTATTGTTTCATCAATACTTTTAAAATGAGCACGCACACGCATAGTGCAGTTATGTAGTAAGTGCGCAACGCAGGTGACATGCATCAAAGAAGGGTAGAATTCCTTTAATGTTTTTCCAGCCAAAGACATGTACCGAGCAGCATCAGTCAAGAACAATGAAAAATTCTCGCGTTTTATTTCAAGTGATCACAATATGTCATCCACAGTGTGCAGAATAATACTGCTATTAACATTGCTACCCCTGTCAACGAGGAATGTCTGATTTGGGGCATCTAAGCTGCCCACAAGCACACTAATATACTTTTGTTTAGCAATCTCTGCTTCATCCACAATTAAAAAATTTTTTTGTCACGAAGTAATTGTTGAATTTGTTCTTCTTTTTGGGATGCTAATTTAGCAACACATGCCCGGGCTGCAGTCTCCGAAGGCAACACTTTTCCTATTGTAGCAAACAGAGACTTTAACCTGTTAAGTGCGGAATTAATTTTTCTCTTTTCGAGTTACAGTGCGTATTTAATCGCGCGTTTCGCTTTTTTTTCTGTCTCGATTATTTTCGCAACAGCGAAGTTTTCCGGGAAAGTCCCTGACGGGCAGTTTCAATTCGCGGGAGCGAAATTTTGCGTAGAAATCTTTGACGAAGCATATAATTGTTGCAGTTTCTGTACCCGCTGTGTTGGAATGGTTAAGATTAAGATTAAGGCGCATGACATTGAATCTCGCTCATTTTGAGATCAAGTTCGATCCTGCTTGAAAGCATCACTGATAACCGGCAGGAAAGGTATATTACTACTACATGTCTCTTTCTGGCTGGTAAATGCTAGAAAATTTTGCTTTCATGTGTGTCAGAATAGGCCACGATTTGAACAATAGTTTAAGGATATAAATGTTTGGGTCAAACTGCTGATTATTGTTGAAATGAAAAAATTTGCTAAACAGAAAAAGGCGGTTTTTATCCATGACCTCAGCAAAAAATGGTCTACATAATGATGCTTTTTTGCTAAAGTAGTGATGCATTTCGGGCTGGTGATTAACACCTTGGATAAGCAGCAATGCTAGAAAACTCTTATTTCATTGCTGTCGGTGTCAATCTACTCTTTCGAACGTAAACGCGCCATCAAGTTGGCCAAGCGTTCCTCCGAGAATTGCCTGGTGTATCGATTGGTGTCTGTAGCAATTAGGTCTACAATTTCGTTGTCAAAAATTTCAAAAAATTCCAGTGGGTCAGTTACATTGTTCAGGCTACTGGTATGCCTGGGTTGCCGGTAAATGAAAACCTGCTTCGTACTTGGTCGTTAACGGTTCACTGCAGATTATCGTTTTTAGGAACACTGCTGCTAGCTTGATCAGTGTCGCTATCAAGTATGTCGGCATTTTGCAAATACCCTATGTCAGCACTGTTACTTTCTGAGTCGTCAAGAGAAGACAAATCATCCCTAGCATTACGAATATGCAACAAAAGATCATCGTCTGAGACTTAGAAAACTTTGCTTGGTGTCGCCATTTGCATCAGCTAAAATACTCTAATAAATATATTCGGAAAACTAAAAACAAAAATAAAATAAAATATCGTAAATATTTATCCGCAAGACTCTCGCAGTGATCATCACGTTAGAAATTGTCTAAATGCTATTACAGAATTGTACTTTTAGAGCATTTGATAAATTGGTCTGAACTCAATGAATAGATCTAGCCATAAAAGTGTTTTACGCAACAAAACTTTTCTATTAGTGCAAAATGCTTACTCAGGATTTTCTCACCCTGGCGCGCGACAAACGCCAGGCGAAAGCGAAATAAAACGCGTAGTTAAAAGCAGTGGCGACTCGGACGGATATACACGTCTTACGCAGTGAGAGAGCGACATGCTTTGACGGATATACACGTCTTACGCAGTTAACGGGTTAAAGAAGGATGGTTCAGTTTATGAAGTGGGATATCTGCAGCTAAGAATGAAGAGACAACCTGTTCCTTGAAGTTTACTTGATCGAGTTGTAAAAAGGTTTGCTTACTTTGGAATTTGCTCTTCGTCCCCAATTTTCTTTGGTGTTGCTTACTTTTTCGGTGGCTTTCCACAAAAAACGTTTGGTCGCATTTGACTAACACGTCGCAAAGGTTGCATGGCAATTCGCGGGCAGGAGTTGCCGAAAACTCATCCGGATATTTCTGGCAAATTTGCCTAACTTTCGCAGTAGAAGATTTGGCTTGTTTAGGCATTCTTTGCTTTGCAAGCTACGACTTAAAAAGACCACGTGTAAAGAGCGCAAAGGTTTTATAGGAATAGATTAATTGTCTAACAATTATGTGTTTATGCATCAACAATGACGATTTCATGCATAATAAGTGCTATTTTCTTCTAAATTACCGCACGCATTTTTACCATTGCAACTATTTGAGAAGTTTAAAATCAAATAAAACTGCGCATAAAATTTTATTAGCAGCTCAAAAATTCAAAAAAATCTAAAAAAAATATAAATTTGTTGGTTTTTGTAAGGAAATTTTTGATGAAGACAATTTTGACAAGTTTTGACTTTATGCAAAATTTTGACTTTATTTTGACTTATAAAATCTACCAAAACAGACTCCTGAGCACCTGAAACAAATGTTAGTACACGTTTGATCATGTAACAAGGTCCTGAAAAAATTTTGACTTTATTGACTTTAGCAGGCCCTATTTATAACTCTTTTCAGTAATAAGTAAAAACTTAAACATTTTCATCTGGCTTTCATCAGAAGTTAACGCTAGAATAAGGCGGGAAAGAAGGCGTCGCTATTTAAAGTTGACGAGACCATCGAAAGTTGCGTTTCGCCATCGTCAGAAATTTAAGCGCTAGTGGACCAATTTCAAACCATAGATAGATATTATTTGGCGAGAAAATGAAGGTAGTTTCTTTTTGCTGAAAGCAGCTTTGAGCGTAGTTACATGGAAGGAGGATCTAGCGGCAGACAAAACTGTGAATTGCTTGTCACTGTAAGCAGCGGCACATACATAGTTTTCCTCTCTGCCTCATTTGGGCGTTAACTTTAGATGAGAGCCAGACCAAAGTTTTCACTCATTACTGAAAAGAGTTATCAATCCGTCCCTGAAAAGTTTTTTCCAAAGTATTTTGAAGCTTTTGTTTTGAAACATTTTTGATATCGCTGTACAATACTGAGAGAAATTTTGCGTCAGACCCTCATTTTATTTTTCAATAATTTTTTGGGTTTGGTAAAGATTTTCAGCCGCCATGCTCAGTAAGAGGCAATCACGTGACATGCGTTGCATGACGTGTTTTTCGTGACCAACGCAATACGCGCACGAATGAGATACTCTTTGTTTCTTTATTATCGCTAGCTTTCTTATAACTGAAACTCTTACAAACGTGTTTTTGAGATAATTAAACATAAGCAATCATTCAGCTTTATCTTTTATTCACGGAAAATATATTTCGACTCTCTATTAGTTATCACCAGTTGCTGTTAATAGCATAAAAATACATTAAGTCAAAACTCTGCAGGTTTGATATTTCCACAAAACGTACAACATAATCTACAAGTAGCAGCTAATCGGGTAGCCTAGTTGTAATAATATTATTGAAAAAATAATGGGTGTAAATATATCTACGGATAAAGAACAAAATAAAAAATCTACCTTAGCCAATAAATATCAAGAGCAGTTAACATAACAACAGCAGCAGGATGTGAGACTAACAAACTTTAATCACCATAATTTTCTTTTCTCCTTTTCGTTCTGTTGATTACTATATAACCGTTGTCTGTGTTTGAACTTTAGTCACTCTTGACGAAGAAAAACTGATTTTAGTTTTTCGAAACGTTGAGTTTGTATGAATTTGATGTAGATTTTAAATCTAAAATCTAAATAAAGAACATTTTACTTTCAATTACACCAGAAGAACTATATTGAGAAGTTAAAAAATGCCTGGTGACCCAACCATAATATGCAATAGTACTACAGTTGTTTAAGTGTACCATGACTGACAGCACATGAGAAACTACTGCTCTGAGGTCATGCAATGTTAACTAAATGTCATCTAAACTACATGTAACTGTGGAAAATAATGGTCAGTGTGGAGTAAAGTCATAATAAACAATACACAAAAATGCTCATATGTGACTATGCATTACTTGCAAGTCACACAAATTGCATTTCATCATAGCAATTCATATTTTAACTACAGCTATACAATTTTTAATAAACTAACTTTATTTTTCAATCTTCTTAATTCCACTTCAAGCTTGGAGCATTTCTAGCATACTTCAAAGGTAACACCATCATAGGCTACTTCAATTTCATCACAAATTCTTTCACAGACATTGCTTGTAGCATACGTCTCATCACCACAATTATAGCCTAAATAAAGATGCTAAGCAACAGTATTATAACATATAGGCCAACTTATAATATTTACTTGAATTGTTGAAAACCTATTGTAAAACACCATAACAAATATACATAATACTTAGGCGATACAGATTGTAAAATAGTCAATACATGTGGTTTAAAGATAATGACCTAGTTTGAAATGTGCACATTCAGCATCACTATCCGTCACTTTTTGCAATGATCTTCTTTTACTTTGCAATTCTTTAGGAGGGTTAGGAAGATTAAACAGAGTTTAAGTGGCATTTTTTTAATTTTTCGTAAATTATTTTTTGTTGCTTTGATATAAACTGGCTTAATTCAAAATGTTTCTGCATAGCTTTGTCTCCCTTTCTAGTGTTACTGGAACAGTTAGGTAGAGCACAACCATCACCAATCAAGTAGGCTACTACTGGTACATTACAGAAATATTTTTTATCGATGTAACAAACAGCTTAGCAATACCGTCTAACCTAGCCATCTTGCATACCAAAACGTTGCGCTGCAGTTATTTTCACATAAAGAAACAAGCTAGACATTCCAACAATCACAACAATAACTGAAACTCAAACTTCAATTCACTTCTTTAACTGATTACTTTCGCTTGGGACCCAATTCAACTTCTTAGTGTCACCCATGACAGACATTGTCTTAATTTGTATTTTTCAAATGACGTTGTGTTTCCTAGCATAGCTGGAGCACCGTCTGTGCAAATAGATCCGATAGCTTGTAGCGGAATGTCATTGGTGCTAAAAAAGCTTTTCACCAGATTGAAAATGTCCCTTGCAGTTGTAGTTGTTTTGAGTGGTTTACAAAAAAGGAACTGCTCCTCGACGGCATTCCCTTTAACATAACGAGCGAAAATCATAAGTTGGCTGCAATTACTGACATCTGTCGATTCAGCTAATTGAACTGAGATCTTGGCGGAAGAAGCTTTAATGTCTGACACAATTTGATCAAGAAGATCCGCTCCAATATCATCAATTCTACTCCGGATAACATTGTCTAACAGAGGAATCCGTTGCAGTTATTTTGCAGCCTCTTCAAACAGGACGTTCACCATTTCCAAACACGGTGCTTGATAAGAGTCTCCGCAACAGTGTGTGGCTTTTTTCATTTTTGCCACTTCGCATGCGACTTTGTATGATGCAAAAAGTAGAGGCTTATCCACGGGAGCAAACCCTAACTTTGGAAGCGTTCTTTGAATGTCATATCCTGCCCTTTTGGCTTTCAAGGAATTAAGATCATTCCCTCTATTGTGTTTCCACCGTGTTTAGCTTGGAAATGTTCGCCAAGTTTTGATAGCTTCAGGTTGGAATTGGAAAATACTGCATCGCAGAACCAGCACTGTGGTCTGTCTGCTCCATCAATAAGTGTTTTAGTAAAACCATATTGGGTGTAATCTTTTCAGTGTCGAAGTTTATTACCAGTCATAATAAAATTGGTTAGGCTACTAGTCGAACACAGTTACTTAGGCCTAGGCCAGTATAAGGCTATCCTGAAAGTTACAGACGGTAGTAATAACTAGTAAGAAAAAACTACTTTAAGCCAATGTTAGTCTCAACTTGGTAAAAGTTGCACTCATGACCAATCCTTGGTTTGCTGGCACTGCCTGCCTGCTGTTCTCACCAAAACCTGACCACAAAAAGCCAACATGCGACCTTTTTCCTGCAAAGTGAAAGTTCAATCAGCCCAAGTTAGCAAGAAAACCACGAAATGAGCAATCTGTGGTTACTACAAGTCGATTGTAAACAACGAAAATAATGCCCATTATTAACAACAAACAGTCTTTTAGCTATCAGTAACCAGCTAGATTTTGTTGTCCTTTATTGTGCTGTATAGGCCTACCTAGAATTCTCTGAGAGATAATCACTACTGCCCATGTACATGGAGAGATAATTTCTATGTACATGCTTTCGCATCCTTTATGGACTCTTGCACCCCTGCAACAGCTGCTCGCACCCCCAATAGAAAAGCACTGGCATAAGAGTACTTGATTCTGTGATGCCTTTGCTGTTATTTTTTGGCAGTGGCTATTTTGCCATCGACGGCATTTTGCCCTTAGAGATTATTTTGTCGTAATCATTCACGTGTATTTACATTGCTATATTTGAGCCAGTGACACTGTTGCAGCAAGCATTGCCTTTTTGATTCGTCATAAGTTTAAACCCAATTTCCCTTGCTTATCGCATACCGGTAGCTTATGTTTGCTTTGTTTCAATGTTCCCTTATTTAGCGTTGTTCTCGCACGCCTCGCCCTCTAATAATAGACTAGATAACGCCATAGCCTTTTGTATTAAGCGTTACCCCCTGATTACCTTTGCCTTTTAAGTAATGGCAGTGGCTATTTTGCCGTCGACGGCAATTTACCCTCAGAGACTATTTTGCCGTGAGTTATTTGTGATTGGTCAATTTTAATGACGTACTAAACATGTGACTTTTGGTCGTCTCTGATTGGTCAATTTTAAAAACCAATTAAAAAAATTTTGCACCCCCAGGTCTCTATCCCCCACCCTGCACACTCCCTTGCAGTGTACACTGCCCCATACATTTACATACCGGGCCTGCCCCTTCAGTGTACACTGCCCTTCTATTAAAGCCCTGGCCAGCTGAGATTCGAACCCACAACTATGGTATCTCAAGACCAGCGCTCTATCCACTACACCACGGAGTCACTGGTGCGATTATAGCAAATTTGGCTATATAAACACACGTGAATGATCACAGCAAAATAGATTCCAAGGGCAAATTGCCGTCGACGGCGAAATAGCCATTGCCTTAATTAATTGCTGTTGCCTCCCCAATGCAGCTGATCGTTGTTGCCCTTGGAGTCAGTTTAGAATTTGAGTAAATTACTGTTAGATTGTATTGTGAGCAACTGTTAGTTGAACGCTTACAACCTACTGTTTGATCATTTTTTGGGTCTGATTTCCGGTCAAGCTATAGTAGTTGAGTGCTTCAGTGAATTTATGTTTGTGTAGTTGAGTTATGTGTGTTAATTATTTGGCAGTGGCTATTTCGCCGTCGACGGCAATTTGCCCTTGGAATCTATTTTGCCGTGATCATTCACGTGTGTTTATATACCCAAATTTGCTAGGCAGTGGCTATTTTGCCGTCGACGGCAATTTACCCTCAGAGACTATTTTGCCGTGAGTTATTTGTGATTGGTCAATCTTAATGACGTACTAAACATGTGACTTTTGGTCGTCTCTGATTGGTCAATTTTGAAAACCAAAAAAAAAAATTTTGCACCCCCAGGTCTCTATCCCCCACCCTGCACACTCCCTTACAGTGTACACTGCCCCATACATTTACATACCGGGCCTGCCCCTTCAGTGTACACTGCCTTTCTTTTCAAGCACTGGCCAGCTGAGATTCGAACCCGCAACCTTGGTATCTCAAGACCAGCGCTCTATCCACTACACCACAGAGTCACTGGTGCGATAATAGCAAATTTGGCTATATAAACACACGTGAATGATCACGGCAAAATAGATTCCAAGGGCAAATTGCCGTCGACGGCGAAATAGCCACTGCCAATTTGCTATTATTGCACCAGTGACTCCGTGGTGTAGTGGATAGAGTGCTGGTCTTGAGATACCAGGGTATCGGGTTCAAATCTCAGCTGGCCAGGGCTCTAAAAGAAAGGCAGTGTACACTGAAGGGGCAGGCCCAGTATGTAAATGTACGGGGCAGTGTACACCGCAAGGGAGTGTGCAGGGTGGGGGATAGAGACCTGGGGGTGCAAAATTTTTTTAATTGGTTTTTAAAATTGACCAATCAGAGACGACCAAAAGTCACATGTTTAGTACGTCATTAAGATTGACCAATCACAAACAACTCACGGCAAAATAGTCTCTGAGGGTAAATTGCCGTCGACGGCAAAATAGCCACTGCCTAATTATTTTACAGAAAACTGTACTGCATCGTTCCGCATCGTATCTTAGTCTAAATTCTTCAATCTACTAGCAACTTCGTAATCCCCTCATTTTAAATTTATTTCAATTACAATCTCTGTGTGGAACCTGTTGTACACGTGATTCTAGAAGACAGCATTAGGCAGGACATCAGGCCAGAAGTTTCTGTAACAGACACTGTGGTGTAGTGGATAGTGCACTGGTTTTGAGACACCATGGTTACAGGTTCGAATCTCAGCTGGTAGAACATTAAAGGAAAGGCAGTGAACACCGGAGGGGCAGGCCCAGTATGTAAATGAATGGGGCAGTGTACACTGGAAGGGAGTAAACAAGGTGGGGGTAGACACTGGGGGTGCAAAATTTTTTTAATTGGTTATCAAAATTGACCAATCAGAAACGACCAAAAGTCACATGTTTAGTACATCATTAAGATTGACCAATCACAAATAACTCCCAGCAAAATAGTCTCTGAGTGTAAAATGCCGTTGACGGCAAAATAGCCACTGCCTTATTTTTTTGTTAAAATATGGTTACTTGGACCACCAGGCAATGTTTAAGTTTATTGCTAGGATGTTTATGACAATTTTATCTCATAACTTCAAAAATGCTGGAATTACAGTAAACACAATGCTACTGGTACATGCGCAGTGTTTTATACAGCATTTTATAGTTCATTCAAAATGTGTTGATAGGGTTTAACATCAAGTGTAAAACTGGCATTACTAAAAACTAACAGTGCTTTACAAATATTGCAATGCTTGTATGCTTCCCTGTTTGCCATTGTGCAGAGCTAGTACTGAGTGCTTTTGATAAATTATTTTCATTTATTTTCTATTAGTCTTACTGTTATGCTGTATGTAAAAGTTGGTGTGTTGTACATTGTGGGTATGATAGTGCTTTTGCCGGCCTTTATCTGTTCATTGTATTTCTGCATAAAAAACTATTTTATAAGTCCCACGACTAAGCTATTTTAGTTCAATTTCAACCACATGTTCAGAAACTACCATAATATTAGGGGGCAAGGGAAAATTTAGACAGAACCTAACAAAAAAACAATTTTTCTCAAAGTAATCAAAATGACTGTTTTAAAAAAGGCAGTGGCTATTTTGCCGTCGACGGCAATTTACCCTCAGAGACTATTTTGCCGTGAGTTATTTGTGATTGGTCAATCTTAATGACGTACTAAACATGTGACTTTTGGTCGTCTCTGATTGGTCAATTTTGAAAACCAAAAAAAAAAAATTTTGCACCCCCAGGTCTCTATCCCCCACCCTGCACACTCCCTTACAGTGTACACTGCCCCGTACATTTACATACCAGGCCTGCCCCTTCAGTGTACACTGCCTTTCTTTTCAAGCCCTGGCCAGCTGAGATTCGAACCCGATACCTTGGTATCTCAAGACCAGCGCTCTATCCACTACACCACAGAGTCACTGGTGCGATAATAGCAAATTTGGCTATATAAACACACGTGAATGATCACGGCAAAATAGATTCCAAGGGCAAATTGCCGTCGACGGCGAAATAGCCACTGCCTTTAAAAAAACATTAAAAGTTAATGCGGCTGCAAGGGTATATCAAATATATTTTTTAAAAGCCCAGAATGGCTTATGTAACCACTCCCATGTTCTATCTTGAGGTTTAGATTGAAAATTAATATAGTGGTGCACAGGTTCAAGTTACCCCAAGTCATGGTTACTTGGGCTACTCAGAAAAAATATTTTTTTGCTACAGACCACAAGTAGACAACCTCTTAGAACGTTTAAAGTCAAAATCTAGTTGATATCCTTTTGCTGAACAACTGCATACATTCAAAGGTGCTAAGGTGGTCCAAGAAACAACATGTGATGGTATATAAATTGCTTTCTATTATGAATTGGCAGTCTAGTAATGTAAATTTTTGTAATGCTTCGCTCAAGATAAAAAGATTCAACTTACTGTTAATGCTACACTACTCATTTTAATAAACACTTGCAAATACTAAGTGATGTTAGTGCCATTGAATAGTGGTGCAGAATTCTTGCAGTTGTGAGTTAGTGGCAGTTCTAGTTAGTACATGTCCATGATGTTTTACAATGTCAGCTTTGTACAAAATTTGGATAAGGGTTTGGTTTTAAGTTACTACTAGATGGCATCACAAGAAATCATCATGGACATTGCAAACATGTGCTGTTTGGTAGGACCCATAAGTTAGTGTTTACCTCCACTGTCTACATGCAGATAGAAAGTTAGTGATAGCATTGATTAAAATTGCAGCTATTAATCAAAAATACCACATAAGTAATTAGTCTGCAGAGTATAAAAATAGTAGTAGTAGCTATTTAGTTTTTATCTGGTGTTGTCCCCTTGGCAGAGATGGCCAGATTCACCCTCATCCTTCTGCAATTGCTTGCACTCCAATTCTCCACTTTGCTTGATTCAGGGCATCCTTTTTCAAATCAGTCTTCTCTGTCTTCTCATCCAGGTTTTTGCTGGTTGTCCTCGCTTTCTATTGCCACTCACTTCAACATTCTGAGCAACTTTCCAAACACTATCAACATTCCTCTTCAGCATATGTCCATATCATCTTACTCTGTTTGCTGTTGCTATCTGGTTTATAGCTTTCTTCAACCCCAGCATGTTCATCTTTCTCTCTACAACTTTCCAATCGCTCATGGTTCTCTCCATAGTTCTCTCAATTCTCCTTAAAATTGCTTTTTCATTATCTTTGAACCACCATGCCTCACCTCCATACAATATTGCTGATCTTATGCAACAGCGATAAACTTTACCTTTCATCTTCAGAGGAAACCTATTTCCAAGCAATAACTCTTTACATTTCCTTAATCTTACCCAACCAATTGTTTCTCGTGCTGTAACTGCCACTTCACAACCTCCACTAGCATTTAGTCTGTCTCCCAAATAACAAAATCAATTCACTGTTTCCACTTCTCGATGAAATCCACTGTTTCTTCCATTATTGCTTTACATCTCAAGCAAAAAAAATCACATTGCCAACCTAGCTGTAGTTCTCTTTGTTTGCACATTTTTCATGAACCCAGTTTCCACATTTTGTGCACAACACTGAATTGGCCATGACTCTCCTCCCACTAACTTTACATAGATTTATTTTGCTTTTAAACAGTTCTCCTTCCAACCTGCTTACCATCACTTTTGTTTTTCTGGTGTTGGCCTTCAAACCCATACTTTTCAGTTCATCCTTCCGATTCCAAAATCTTTTCTTTAGGTCTTCCATGGTTTTGCTCATGAAAACAAGGTCATTTCCATGCAGTAATTCATTACTTTTTCTGAAATTACGTCCACAACTATTGCAAACAATAGTGGCAACAGCACAGATTCTTGATGTACACCACCTCTTACTTCAAATTCCTCTGAATATGCAGATCCCACCCTCACTCTTGTGTTTGCACCATCACACAAGCTCATAACTGCTTAAACTATTACTTGTGATAAATTCTTCTTTCTCATGACCCACTCCATCACTTTTCTTGGAACTCTCAAAAGTTATGAAATAATAAGAACCTTGCTAAATTATGAAAAATGTACTTTCTGGTGTTAAATATTTACTGTTGGGCTCAAGTAGAGGGCAAGTAAAAAATATTTTTGGGTGCTAATTTATGATTGTAGTGGATGCTTTTTGAAATTTTTGTTTGGCAACTCTGAATATAGGTATAGTAATCATAGCACAAATGTAGTAATTATAGTGTAGGCATTGTACCATGCTATGCTGTGTAGTTTTTACTATGCCGGTTTACTGTATCTGACAGAAGAACTTGAAGTGTGGTGAATATAATGGTCAATTTAAAAAGCCTTTTTTTCATATTTTTTTTAGAAGTTCTTGTTAGCTTATTTTTGGTCCAACAAATTGTAATTAAAGTTAAAGTAATTAGCAGTGGTTATTAGACCATTTACCCTTGCAGGCTATTTTTTGTTGATGGCTTTTGACTGCTCTAGTGGTCACTTTGGCCACTCAACATCAATTGCAAGCTTCTTTGTCATATTTTTTACTTGTTATAAAATTGTTACTGCTCAATTAATTTCTGCTGATTCACCAAAACTCAGGCCTACCTGGTCACAAAATAACCATTAGACAAACTGCATCATATTCGATATTTAATGCTTGTCACAGTTGAGTGCATATTAGTATAGCCTCAAGTTCTCAACCGAAGTTTGTTCAGGCTTTCTGTTTCTCGATTTTGGTTGATGACTTTGTTTTGTGTTCAACATTCTGTTGTCATATTTCAAAATAACTTTTTATCTAGATCAGGTATAAACAAAGGCCAATCCTTAAGTTTAGCGTTGGAAACTCCCGCTCCTATGGCTATAAATTTTAACTTGGGTTTCCGACACTAAAAGCTGGCGAGGCACTAAAAGAAAGGTAGTGTACACTGGAGGGGCAGGCCAGGTATGTAAATGTACAGGGTAGTGTACACACTACTTACAATATTTATGATTGATCTTAATAAAGTAAGTGTTTTGATTACGATAAATTTTTACTTGAGTTTCCAACGCTAAACTTAAGGATTACCTAAACAAAGTGTTGTTCCTTTGGCTTCTGCTCTTTGGCTACATGAATGCCCATATGGTGAATATTTGTTTCTACATTTTCCTCTGTCTCTTGGCATGAATGTTTTCAATAGTTTTGATGCATGTTTTTAATAAAAATTTTAACACCAAAGTCTGTTACTGCATTGGTCTGTTTTAAATGAAAGAGCTCTCCAGTTTCCTTGCACTAAAAACTTCTTTCTTGTAAAAGTTGTTTGGTGAGCAAAATGGAGTAGCACCATAATAGAAAAATCTAGATTTATGGAAACATGGAAATTCACATTGAAACATAAAAATTACTGAATCACAGAAATTCACACCAAAACGTGTAATTACAAAAATTCATTTTAAAAAAGGAATTACTGATTTATCCAAATATTATCACCTAAAGAAGTGTCATAGAAAAAATTTTTTTTATTGTACTTTGATGCTGGAGGCAGATCCCTCTTGATAGGAGATCACCTTGAAAATTGCTGGCTAGCAACTAGCAACTCATGTACTAAAGAAGTGTCCTATGAAAATCATAGAAATTTAGTGTTTTATCAAGGTCTATAAAAATTAACAGTATATCCGGTAACCACCCAACTGGATAAAGTTAGATAACTGAATAGTGTCAAACTATAGATTTCCATTACTTTTTGTACTTCTGCCATTTTGGTTGTAGTGAGTTTGTTTATTTATGCTTCAAAATAATCATAACAACAAGCTGAGCATGCATTAGTGAGCTATTCATATCAATAAGTGAGCAACGTGTACATTATGCAGAGTGGGCCAAAAGTAAGGTTGCAGTTAACACTTAAGACATTTTACATTTATTAGACATCTATTCACATATTAGATGTTTACATTGAGCTGTTAATCTCTAAAGTACTCAGAATGTCCGGCATCAATCTCATCACATCTGTGCAAAACACTCTTGACATACTGTACGACACAAACTCCTACCTCCACCACTTTCAGTAAATGCATGTAAAATGTAATCTTTTTATTCACTAACTGTGTGAGGATTTCTCTCATAAACCTTGTTCTTGACTACTCCCCAAAAAAGAAATCCATTGGTGTTGGGTTAGATGAGTGTGGTGGCCATTCGATACTTCCCTCCTTCCAAGCCCATGCTGTGGAAATGCTTGATCAAGATACTCTCTTAATGTCCACACATAATGTGAAGTTGCTCCATCTTGTTGTAAACACAGCTCATAAAAGTTAGCTTTGGTTCTGAGTTTTGGTACTACCGCATCATGGAGCATTTCCAATTAATTGTTCCCAGTAACAGTTCCTTCTAAATACATGGGTTCTACAACATCTTTGCTGGATAATGCACCCCATGTTGTAACACCAGGTTGTTCAGTTTGAACTCAATAGTCAAATTTGGATTCTTTTCAATCCACTGCACACAGTTATGCCCATTCACATTTTCAAACAATTTAAAACAAGCTTTATTGAACTGGATTATCTTACCTAGAAAATCTGGTGGTTTGTTAGTAATATCGTAAAATGGTACATGGTCTTTTGGAGGACGACCCAAATCACCAATTGTAATTCTGTAAGTTGGTGATCTGGGTCGTCCTCCAAAAGACCATGTACCAGTTGTGGATGGTAAGGTATTAATATCAGCTTATCCAATAGGCATCACTATGTTGTTTTTGGTATGGATAGTTCTTGCAAAGCACGTCATGTGGACTTCTTTGAACTGTATACAAATGTCAAAGCTACCAACATTTTATTTTCTTCAGTCATGGAAGTCTTTGGACATCCAGGTATTGGAGCATTACACACAGATCCTAGAGTTTTAAATTCTTTATGCAATAAATTATCTTACGTAAAGGTGGAGGAGTATGAAAGGTCTTATGCCAAGCTATGTACACATGTTTGGCATCTTCCAACTTCCAATGCTGCTTTAGTATCCACTTTCTTTGGTCTCTGTTGTAATTGTATGCCATAGTAAACATAAAGGACGAATTCACAAAGGCCTGCAAACAAAAACAAATGCATAAAATGTACAACAGTTTTAAGATATAAGTAGCATAGAATAAGAATTTAGTATTACTTTCTTTAATTTTTTTGTACAGGACGTCCCAAAAGTCTGGGTACATGTTGAAAAGCTAAACAAAACTATCTCAGTCACTGATAATGTTGTCAAATAATATTTTTAATGTGCTGTCCATCATTGTCAATGCATATTTGGATGCGCTTTGCAAAATTCAGGTAGACTTGGTAGAATAGGTCTGCATTGCCATCGATTTCAACACAATAACTGGTGATGCGTTATCTCAAGTTGTCTAAATCAGTAATCTTCATCAAGTACAATTTCTCTTTCAGCATACCCCAGAAAAAAAAGTCCAGGGGAGAAAGATCTGCTGAGCAAGGGGACCACTCCACATGACCCGTTCTTCAACTACAGTGTGGAAAATTGTCATTCAGCCATTTATTCTGGGGACAGAAAATAAATAACCTAGATTGTGAAATCTACCATGTGCCCAGACTTTTGGGACACCCTGTATAATGTGATTGTGAAGGTGAAACAGTAATAAAGTAACTACAATCCTACTTTTAAACATAATGTATTAACTGTAACCCTACTTTTGGAACACCCCATATATTGAGTGGGCAGAAAAAAGCAACAACCCTATTTAATTAAGAATAACTCAAAACCTAAGCTTTACATACAAATTAAATTTGGTACAGCAGCTAGTTTTGGTCAAGTGGTGAAATTTTCACTCAAAAATATTCATGAACACGGGAATAATGTGGAAATACAAAATTCAGGTCAAAATATGCAATACCAGACATAGTTTCTAAGAGGAGAGCTTAGATTTGCTATTTCCTCACTCTGTACTACCTTACATGATTGCTGAAAGCTCAATCACATCCAGAGCTGTGTTCCCAGGAATACCTAGAATAAAACACACCAATGTTGGTACAAAAGAGTGAGTTGCATCTACAGTCACATCACTTGAATCCAATGGACTACAGTGATTGGGATTCATTAGCTGAAAAAGTTTATGTGTGGAAGATGAAAAAGTTCACAGAGCAGGAACTGAAGGACAAGATAAAAGAAAAGTGGGTTAAAATATCAGTTGCTGAAATTTATAAGTCCATATTTTTCTTAAAAAGATTTTAATTGGTTGACTCTAAGGACGGCCATATTGACCATCTCTGTGACCACAACTAGCTGCTCATGACATTTACCAAATTATTTTGTATGCAAAGCTTAGTTTTTGAGTTATTAGGGGAGACCGGGGAGGGTTGTTACGATTTTTACAAAAACGTAGAAAATTCCCCTTTTAGTACGCGCAAAATATCTAATATTTTTTTGGTAAGTAACCAAACTCTTAGCCTACTGAAAGACATTATTAACAAAATTTTATCGCTTCGGGACTAGTAGCTATTTACAAATTTTGTAGTAGAGGTCGAATGTAACAACTTACCCCACTAGCAGGGTAATTTGTTACATAGTAATGGATGTAACATTACACACATCAATTGCTTTAATAGTAATAAATAAAAGGGTGAAAGGAATTTCGTTGACAATATAAAGAGGTTGATTGGCCATGGGATGGGTGGAAAAGAACGGTGGTGGGAGGAGGAAGAGAAGAGGAGGAGGATTAGGGCTAGATGCATACTAGGCCTATAGCTTCATCAAACTTCAATTTATTTGCTACAATAATTATGTGCAAGTTATTTGAAAGTTATGGCAATATATTGGAAAACAATCATACAAGCAAAGAACACTAAAAAACAAAGCTGTACAAACAAAGAGCAATAAAAAACAAAGCTGTACAAACAAATATTAATAAAAAAACAAAACTGTAAAAAGTGATGCACACCCAAAGAACAATAGAAAATAAAACTCTAAAAAGTGGTGCAATGTTTTACTCTCAATTAAGTATTGCTCAATCGTAATTGTTTTCAGAACAGTTTTCACAAATATAGACCAAGTCAGCACTGCTGCATACATAATGTGACCATCCTTCACACTGTCAACATTGAATCCAGGATTCACCTGGTGCTGAATTTGAGTAACTGCCACTACTCACAATGCAGAACCACTCTTCCTTAGCTGGTGATGATGATGACAGCAAAATCTTGTTTTGGCTTCTGTGTTCTTACTTTAGTGCGTCTAATAGAATTTAACTTTTCTAATGCCTTTTTCTCAGGAGTTGCAGTGATCACTGCTGAGCGACGCTTTTTTGAAGAGCATTTTGATTGCCTTGGTGCAGCTTTGAGAAATCTACTAAAAAATGAGAGAAATCTACTAAGAAAAACGATGAGAGAAATCTACTGAAAACAGATAAATATTTGTCACCTAGCTACCTAGCTGGTTAATTGAAAATAGTCTGCCAGTGTTGCTTGACTAGAACAAAAAAGTGCAATTGCATTCTGAGCACTACTTTGCTGCAACTTACAGATACCGTACCAAGATACCAGAACCAGTATTAGTATTTTTATCTACCAGTACCTATCTATTAGGCTATAGAATGGCCATCCAGTTCGCTATACTTCTAAATGTGAATAAATGAGAAGTAATAAGATACCCTGAAAAAATAACTAACTAAAAATATACGTAGGAATGTTGGGGTGACTTGTTACACAGTGTATCAAGCCTCCCCATCCCCAGTGACATAAATAAACCCTAATATTCTCTGGCATATTTGACCAAACTGACTTTACTTCTATTTATGCTTGAAATTACAGTAACCAAACCTCTGAAAAATGCAGTTCGTTCAAACATACGCTAAAATACCTTGAAAGCAGCTAGTTTTGGATAAAATCTTCAAAATTTACTTTTGACACCCAAAAATCCTTTTTCTCTCTTATCTTTTCTTTACCTGGCAGTTTTTATTAAACATGCTTTTAAACTAAAGAAAATGATGTTAGCAATAGCATAACATTAATTGCAGCAATTTAAAATTTTTTTTAAAGAAGTAATAAGGAGTGTAACAACCCTCCCTTGTAACATTTCTCCCCGGTCTCTCCTATGTATTAAACAAGATTATCACTTCTTTCTGCCCACCCAATACATTGCAAGCAAAAATCACTTGGCATGGGTACAGTTCCATGTAGTAAGTTTATAAATATAACTTTGCAATGTAGCAAGCCAATGTTGATGCAACCAGTAAGCATAGCAGCTAGTCATTACAGATTAGAAGAAGATCATAATTGATCGATTTGTAAGTCATCCTATTAAAACCATTTTATTCATTGCACATAATTATTTTGATTCTCCATTAAATAAGAATAATCATCCCATTTAGTAGATTTTAATTTTCAATTAGATAATTTTAGTCATCCCACTAATTGATCATAGCTAGATTTATGCACTGCCATTACACTGTAATTTAGTTGGTGTGTTCCCTGTTTTCATAATTCTGTTTTTATTGTTGCCCTCAAAATGAGCCTTAGGTCAAGTAAGAAATGCAACTCCCACCAGCAACTACTTGGTTGGGTTTTTCCAACTTTTGATTAGTACCTGTTGCTGTTATCACACACAAAACAAGATTGTGAACCTACCAAACTTTAATAAGGCTATTTTTGGTAAGAAGCACGGTATTTAGAACGTTTGCACCTATTTATTAAACAATATGAGTAACAAACAAGCTTAGACCTATTAACCAGTTTTTCTTAACATGTCAGCGTGACCCAGCTTTGATGAAAAGATGTTTTTTAAATAAAAACTCAGCAATTAATGACCTTGACTAGTGGTTGAGTAATGGTTTAAAACAGGGGTTGCCCAACTTTTTCCATGGAGGGCCAAATTGCTGATATTTTAAAGACCTATGGGCACAAGTTAACTCAAGTAACAGTAAATAATGTTGGATATCGTGTTGTGTTACCTGAACAATAGGTGATCTCCAAAAAAAAGATCACCACCTCTCTCACTGTTTTCAATTATGCTGTTTGTGTTTAAATTGATTGGATCAAAGTGGCTCTGTCAAGGAAACACTGAGCTATACATTTGTTTTGCAATTATGAAAGGGGCTGGACAAGAAGCTTTTACAGGACGGATTTGGCCCATGGGCCATAGTTTGGCAACCCCTGGTTTAAAACATCTTTTTACCAAAGTTGTACCCCTACTCTTTTCTAAAGAAACACTATCCAACTCAACTTCAGATCACACCTCAAACTAGTAACAGAGCTTTCCCTTTTTAAAAGGTTGTATTACAAGTTCTTCATCTTTGATATTATGGTCTTGTGTCTTAGTTATTTGTTCAGTTTTATGACCAAGGTCCTGCAATACGTTTGGGATCAAAATCTAACATTTCAGAGAGAAAAAACTAAAATTAGAGAAAAAGTCGATAAAATTTTTGCAAAGGAAAGGATTAAGCTTTTCACAGTTGCATTGACCATGGTTGCATCAACAACAAAATGTGGTTAATTATGAGTCTCATTTCTCACTGGACTTTTATTGCACACTTTACTTTGTTCAACAAAAAGCACTCGCTGCCAAGAAGTTCTGAGTGCACAAAAGACTACAAGCACTATCATTTAAGATTTGGTATGAAAACATGTATTGAAAACATGCATCTTTGTCATTGAAAACATGCATCTTTGTCATTGAAAACATTTATCAAAAAGAAATCTAGAAAACAATTTTTATTATTAGGCTGTTATGCTGTTGCAAACATCAAACAAAAAATCATGACCCAGATTGTCTAACGATTATTTTATAACTAAGTATTGACAATAAATAATTCAAAAGATATTAGTTGAGCATAAAAGACTCCTACTAAGTAGCACATGTTTGCAATGTTTATTTCAATGTCTTACAAGGTCAACTAATTCCAACTTTATCCAAAACGCTAACCCTAATCTTAACCTTGAATATTGTGAACATTGCTGACATGTATAATTGGAACTACAGAGCATGAAAGAACTTCATAAATATAAGTAAAAATATGATAGCCAATGAGCTAGTGAACATTTTATTTCAAAATATTTTGCATAATACTGAAAGCACCATCAGTTGTAATTGTATTGTTACCTACTAGCAAAGTTAATTAAAATAAAATATTCACTAGTTTACTGGCTATCATGTTTCTACTCAGTAAAAAAAGCTCATTTTCATGCTCTTAACTTCAAAATAATTTTTTGAATTAAGACAATATCAATACTTTCAATGCACTAAATTTGTCATTCTGGTTATGCCAAGTGATCTACTCCTCTTTGCAAAAACAAAAGTGACTGCTTAACCAATCAAAAGCAATTAACAGCAAAATAACTGTTAAGGATAAAATGCTGTCCACATCAAAATGGCCACTTTCAAAATCTTACAGGTGATTTGCTTTGCTATTCAATGTTTGCCAAAGTCTGATATATTTTTGCAAGTTGTTTATTCGTGCTTTTGATGTAGTGGATGAGGTAAAATACAAACAATAAAGTAGGATGTAATCAAATCTGAAATATTACATTTTATTTGTGTAGGTTAGAAATTTTTTTCCATGTAGCAAAGTTATTGGCTACTGGATCATATATTGAAAATTATCGACTACTTGTCTTTAGTTAAATTGGAATCTTTTCTTATCGATATTGATTTGGAAGACAAAGTAATTATTTGTGGCACTATTAATAGGTCACCACAAAAGACTTGTTATCCCTGACATATCTTTACAAAAATCTTAAGTGTTTTGCAAATACTGGACCATGAAAACAAAAAGCTTGTTGTGCAACTTGATGAATTATGCAGAATAACTGTGTCTACCGTCTAGCTGTTTTACTGATCATAAATGAGAATTTGTAGTGCATACAAAGAGTCAATCTGTTAAAGAAGCGGTACACAAACTGCAGCCTGTGACTATTGTAAAAATTTTCCCTAACACCATACCAGCCTAGAATGTTGATGCCCAACAAAAAAGTTGTTTTCTTGACAAAGTGGTGGTCACATATGCTTTGAAAAAGGTAGTCTTCAAGCAAAGAGAGGTCCTTAAAATTAGTTTAAGTCTCGTTTGCACCAAAATTAATTGCTTTCAGAGGCTTGATTACAGAAAAAATTTTTAGGCTGATTGCAGTCAGTAAACATTGAAAGACCAGATAAATATTTAAAAAAGTGTTTACATGGTCTGCACTGTAAAAACTTTGCCCATTTTAGTGCTAGATGATACGGTAGATTGCTGAAAGAGTGCTGATACAAAAACTGTAGTGTTAGTGTATGTTGTTGTAATCCAGGGTGGACCAAAATGATCCAACATATTTGGAGGTTAAATAAACGCAAAACATAAAAAATAAGAAAATGAAAATTTTTCTTTTCTGAATGTATATATAATGCCATTTCATTAACTTTTAGAAATTAAATCAGCTTAATGATTCTAATCACTGTCAACACATTGTTGGAGATGTTCATAAAAGTTATCGATAATTCTGGATCATTTCTTAAGTCCTGGCACAACTTGGGTAGCCTGGTGATTTTTTTTTTAATGTTGACCTCCTTGCTCTAAAGTTGGTAACCCATAATAAAATTGTATTATGAGTACGTAGAGGATCACGTCTTTTGAATTTAAAGTGCAAATGGAATGCTCTTTGTATTGCAATTACTGATTCGTTGCTTTTGAAAAATGTTTTAACATTGAATGCGCAATGCTCGCCAGTCCAGTTCATAAGGATATTCTGAAAATAAATAACAATAAAATTTTTTAAATATATAAATTCATTTTGGTGTAAATAACATAAAGTGGCATTATATGTACATTCGAAAAATATAAAATTTGATTTATTATGTTTGGCTTTTATTAAGCCTCCAAAACGTGTCAAATCATTTTGGTCCTCCCTGTACGATTTAGTTTTATGCCAGGCAGAGGAACCGCATACCCATTGTTTATTTTGAAAAGAATGGAAGAGGAATATAGCGCTAACGAGAAAAAGTTGCATTCTCTTTTTGGAGGTTGGAGAAGGCTTTTAATGCAGTTTTAAGAAAGGCGAAAGAATAGGCAATGTGGAAGAATTGTTTACCCAATATTCTAAGAGTGTTATTGAGCCTTTGTGAATGGGAGAAGATGAAAGTTAGAGTGGAATAAGAGTATTTTGAAAAATTACGGGTGCAAGTAAGGGTATATCAAAAATCTGTGTTGTCTCCGCTGGTTTTCATGATTGCAGTTGATGCAGTTACATAGTGCGCAAGGGAAAGCTTAATAAAAGAAAATTTTGTATGGTGATGACTAATGAGTGACACTTATTTATTTTCGTGGTTTATAGCAGTGTTGATTATTACTTCATGGTAGCAGTTGTGATCAGGATTGTACGAATGTTGGAAAGTTCATTTTTAAGAGTAGATTCCAAACAGATGACTAGAGCTCTGTGGACAAGAGTCGAAATCAGGGTGATCTTTCGTTTCATGGGGCAAAAAGAGTTCCAGCGAATGTATTGGCCAGTGAAAGTCGGCTTTCTGTAGATAGCTGTAACAAATTGGCGATCGTTGTTTTCTATCAGGACGTCAATAAAGGGCAAAGTCCGATTGCATTTCTTTTCAAATGTAAAATGAAGCAATGGATGGAGAGAATTTAGATGGGACAAAAACTCATTGTATTCGTCTTCATTGTTGAAAGCTGCAAAGGTATCATCGACGTATCAATAAAGGTTTGTTGACTCTTTTGAAAAGCAAAGCTTCGTCTTCTTCTTTTGGAAGGGATCCACATTTACGTCAAAAACAGCAGCGAAACAGCAATGTTGTTGAATTGTTGAATCATCCACTGTTTTGAAATCAGATGCTGGCAGTGATGGTACTCAGCCAGCATCGTGTGTCAACATCCAAAACCATCAGTCCACGTATTCCTGTGGGTGCCCAATGTACGGGGCATGTCAGAATAATGTGTTCTGCAGTGCAGTGCCACACTCGCAATTCGATGTAGGGGCAAGGCCCCATTTGTGCATGAACGACTGAAAGCACCCAACATCAGCCCGCAAGTGGTTGAGCCTGAACTATGATGATCTGGGCAGGCCCATCCCCATTGGCCTAGTGCTCACCCTAGGGATGAAAGCACAGAGATCAGATGAGCACTCCGAGTATTCCATGCTCCATTTAAAGTCTGTCCATTGAGCTGCATGAATATCCAATTCAGTTAGATCTTGCAGTAACTTCCGTGCAGCGGGCACAAAGGGGCGTCTAGATTTTAGTCTCTTCTGTGGCCGTCTGGGGACCCAGCCAGTAATTCATAGAGAATATGGTCAGGGTCCAAACTGCCACGATATGCCAGGGAGAGCGTTGCTCCTAATCAGCGATTGTTTAATCTCCTAAATCTCCAATCTCCTAAAGAGCAAAGCTTCGTAATAGCCAACAAAGATGTTAGCAAGAGATGGGCCAAGAGGGGAACTCACAGCCACGCCATCTATCTGCCCGTGCATTATATTATTGAAACTGAATTCAACAGAGGAAATAGCCATTTGCATCAGCTCAACAAAAATTGCCCGAGGAAAAGGAGGCGGAGTAAGCTCGCCATTATACAGAGCATTTTTCACTCCATTTCTGACCGATTCTTTTGAAAAGTGTCAGACGAAAAGCTTCGAGAACATGAATACTTCACTTTCTGTAATCTTCAACAAAATGGAGATGTGCTATGCAATGCAGATATATTGTTTACCCCCAAAAGAATTAGCGTACACTACACTGACATCACCACAAAAAACACAAACTAATATAACACAATACGTTGAGGCCAAGTAAGTAAGCTACTGTAATTTACTTGTGGGTGGTTGGAAACTTGAAATTTTTCGGTCTTTTGCACTAGCGAACTGCTGGATAACTTTTCATTTTTTGCTTGTCCATTTTCTATCGATAGCAAAGCCAAACGGCTAAGTCTCTGTTGGAACATAGAGCTGCGAAGAAAGTTTTTGATCAGTTTGACTTTAGAAAAAGACTACTCTGCCGAAGCAACTGTTACAGGTACTATCATATAAATCATGAATGCCGTGCAAACGTTAAGTTGTGACAAGTGATGCATTTTTAACAATCAAAAAAGAAGACATTTCTTTGGAAGATTTTAAATGGGCAATTTTTTCTCTAAATGACGTTTCGATGGAGAGCATTTGGCTAGGAAACAATGGAGAGAGGTTATCAGAAAATTGGTTGGAAAATTTTCTTGCTTTAACCTCAAGATCCAGATGAGAAGCATTTAATAGAAAACTATGTTCCAAAACTTGATAAGACGTCATTCCTTCAAAGCGATTAATTAGTTGGCAAGAAAGTATGTCCACGATTGGAAGAAACACAGTTACGCAAAATCGCTTCTCAGGATTGCGTAACGTTATTCCTTTGAATATTTCATCAAAATAGGCTTTTGTTTTCTTTGCTATTTTGTGTAAAAACTGCTTTGGCAAACCCTATGTGAAAGCAACAATGGAAGCTTCGATTAGTACTGCGTCAAAACTCCTTCTGAGTTGAACAATGTCTTCAGCAGAAGTTTATGGGCAGAAGTAAAGTCAATTGTTTTACACTGCATGCTTTCGAAGGAATGTTGACAATCTACAAAATCTTGTATTGCACAACCAGCATGCATACAAAGTCAAACTTTTCTATTTTCTTTATTGCCATACCTTTATCTCTTTGGCTTCGTGGCGGTAACTATTATGTGAGTCAAGCACTTCATAAAGTCAAAAAACCTTTTCTTCAAAGCATAGACAGCATCATATCGACTAGACCACCGAGTTGGATATAACGCTTTTAATGTAGGATTTGAGCAAGAACGATCGTGGACATTTTGAAGCTTTTTGCCATTGCGCGATGCTATGTCCGAAAAAATTATATACCGACTTAATAGTGTCGTAAAATTGACTGGTCTGAGTCACGGCTTCCATGGCATGGTTTAGAACCAAATTTAAATTGTGCGAAGCACATACACGTATTAAGCATGTGGAGCCACATCTTGGATCTGCTTATGCAAGCTGGAGGACTTCCCGCTTATTACTGCAGCGCCATCATATCCTTGTCCTCGGCAGTTTATTTTATCAAGCCCCTTCTGCTGAATGGAATTCGTTATCAGTTTGTTTAATCCAATAGCAGATGAATCCTCAACTTTGATAAATGAGGTAAACGCTTCAACAACTTTTAGTTCTGATGGCGTTTCATCATGGTGGTAATCGATTTTGACGTAACGAAATACTTCACTTAACTGGTCTTTTTTACCGACATCTTGAGTGGTATCAAGAATAATGGTAAAAAAAGAAGGGCTTTGTGGTTCCCTTTCTAAATCACGAAGAACTTCTTCAGCTAGTACTGATATTAGCTCATTTTGCATCAAAGAACTTAAATATTTTGGAGAACCTGTAGGTAGTTGTAAAAGTTTGTTTAAAACAGTGTCGTATTTGGCAAGAAGCTGTGTGATAGAGGGAAAAAATTGCCCTTGTTATCCTTCCAACGTTCTTGGCTGGATCCGCGAAATGGTAAGTTGCACTTTGCTAATATCAACGTAACATTTGCTAGTCTTTCCAAAACATTTTGCCAAAAGTTTGTTTTTTCCAGCAAAGACACGTGCAACACTTCTTCTATTGTCCCCCTGTTTCTTTATTGCTTAAATATGACCCACGCCGCCACTAGATGTGTGGAGCTTTCATGGCTTCGAATTCGCTGCGATAAATGCTTCCAGTCATTTAAACCTGTTGTTCCCCAAGGGTTTTGAAGTGCGTAAGAAGTCACGGGAGAGACATTTTCATGAAACAATAACCAGCAGGGCTGGCAGTAAATACGGTCCGCGCTTGATGAATAACATAACCAATATCTTCGTAGTTTTAAACCTGATTGTGTTACAATTTATAAAATGGTAATAATTTGGTGAAAATGAACGACCACTTTGGAGCGGATCTTTAGGGAAAGGTCCTTCAGGTTGTTTGGGACTTGCTGCAATAATTGCTTTCTTGATCTCTGAGTTTACAATAATGGTGGGAAAGTTAGTTGGTTGGTTTACCCCTCCTCTTCTTTGGGATAGAGGTATGGCGCAAACAGCAATCCAGGTTCACGCCATCAACCTAATTAAGTTAGGCTAGGGGAAAAGTGGCAGCCCATTTCGAACCAGTCGTGAATGCAAATGGTGGGAAAATCGTCATTTTTGCTTGCATCTGATCTATCTTTAGTCGTATCGGAATTTTTAGTGGCAGTATGGCGTGGTTGCTAGTCAACTTGTTTGTTGTACATTATTTGCGTTGAAAATGGCACCAGTTAAGGGCCAAAACGTTCGCAGTGTGGTTTTGACTAGTTGTTTGGCTGTTATTTTTGAATTAATGAAATTATTGAGTTACTGGACTATGGTGGAAAACTGTAGAATTATCTCGAAACCATCACGTGATATTACGTATGATTACGTCATCAAGCAAAACTTATTAACAATTACAAGGTAAAATATAGCGGATAAATATCATGCTTATTTTACTGTTCATTGTTGCCAAAACTTATTTTACTAAACAGACTTGAGTGGGGGTAGCGTACCGATTACGTCATGACTACATCACAATTAAAATGAATCCGTCACAATCGAAACTTTACATAAATTAAGAAATACTTCAAATAAATTAGATGGTTAAATATAAATTAGAATTATTGGACAAGTGTGGCATTTAGTAATAGGTTTACTTAAGCTTTTAACGAAAATATTTTACAATAAAATGTAGCAGTGCGGGGCCCCGATGCATTGCACTGGCGGTAGTTACGGCTCTGGTGTAGAAGTATCGTCACCAGATTTGGAACGAAAGGTTTAGTTCAAAATTCTACAAAAACATCATTGGTATTGGTCAGAAAGGGCATCCGGAATTTAAAGTGCTAAGTTGTTCCAGCAAAAAGTTTGGTTCGAAAGAGTGTGTAGTGGTAAACATATACGTAATCAACATGTCCAAGTCTGTGAATATTGTTTGTGTGTAGTTGGTTCACTTTACTATCATAAACGTAACAGACATTTACACTTTTTGACCAACCAGTTGTTTTGCAGCATAAAATACTTAGCGGTGGTTAATTCTTCACTACTTTAGTTGCTTTTCTTATTGTGCAAGTTGCGATGATGGACATGCAAGCCGGGAAGCAGGAAAGTGACGCAAACGAAGCAGATAATCAGTCAGTCGCTGATCAGCCACAAGGTGACGCTCCATCAAATAATTACGCCAAGCTGAGCGACCTCACAACAGACACGTTCACTGTTGAAGAGGCAGTGGAGTCGATTGGATTTGGGAGGTTTCAGTGGAAGCTGTCAATACTTACTGGATGCGCATGGATGGCAGACGCTATGGAGTTGATGATATTGAGCATCATCGCCCCGCAATTGCAGTGCGAATGGAGGTTGTACAGTTGGCAGAAAGCGTTGATAACAACCGTGGTGTTTATTGGCATGATGATCAGCTCATCAATGTGGGGAAATATTTGTGATAGATATGGCAGGAAGACTGGTTTGATTTTGTGTGTTGTGTGGACATTTTACGTTGGCGTGTTGAGTTCCTTTTCTCCCAACCTCACCTGGATTCTGCTATTGCGTGGCCTGGTCGGTTTTGGTGTTGGCGGAGTCCCTCAGTCTGTCACTCTCTATGCTGAGTTTCTGCCCGTGAAATCGAGAGCTGCTTGCATTATGTTAATTGATATGTTCTGGGCTATTGGAACTTGTTTCGAAGTTGCTTTGGCGCTTGTGGTCATGCCCAATCTCGGCTGGCGATGGCTCCTTGCACTCAGTGCGCTGCCTTTGTTTTTTTTTTCCTTAGCTTGCAAATGGATTCCTGAAAGCCCACGTTACAATGTGCTTTCAGGCCATCCTTCAAAGGCGTACGAAACACTGAAACGAATTGCGACTGACAACAAGAAGCCAATGCCCCTTGGTAAGTTGATCTGTAATAAACAAGAGAAACGCGGTCGGCTTCAAGACCTATTTGCAAACAAACAACAAGCAAAGACAACAATTTTATTGTGGATTATTTGGTTCAATTGCGCTTTCTCATATTATGGTCTGGTGCTGCTCACCACAGAACTCTTCCAAGTTCAAGACACAACGGACCAATGCTTCCGAAGCATCGGAAATTCATCCGCTATTGATTGCAATTTGCAGTGTCGCACTTTGACGACGAAAGATTATACAGATTTGTTGTGGACGACCTTGGCTGAATTTCCTGGTATTTTCATCACCCTGGCAATTATCGAATTTCTCGGTCGCAAGATCACGATGGCGGTCGACATGATTGGGTTCACCCTTTTCTCATTTCTTCTTATCATTTGTACTTCAAGATCTGTTCTCATTTTTTTCCTCTTTGCTGCTCGAGCTTTCATATCGGGAGCATTTCAAGCGGCTTACGTTTACACGCCAGAAGTATACCCCACTAACATCAGGGCTGTCGGTCTCGGATCATGCAGTGGTCTGGCCCGTGTTGGTGCAATCATCACCCCATTCGTCGCTCAAGTCATGTTAGAATATTCGGAGCCTTTAGCTGTATCGATTTACGCTGTGGTGAGTCTCGCTGCGGCGGTCGCCAGTTTAATGCTGCCAATAGAAACGAAAGGACGATCAATGCGAGAGTCACTCGGAAATCTCGACCCTTCGGTTGCTTTAAGTAGCCACTAGTATTGAGACGGTCTAGTCATGGGCAAGGTGTTCCCGACCAACTCTGGTAGCACTGCATGTTGCGTGTGCTTGCGTATGAGATATGTCGTTCATATACATTGTGCAAGTGTCTCATATTCTATAGGCTACTTTATTGCTGTAGTGTTTTTTGTGTACCGCGATCATAATGCGAAATGCTTTTCTCTCCAAGCTCATCTACTGTGTATCACCATGTTTGCACCTATTGTTTTCGATCACCCCTCGTCTTTTTTTGGATGAAGGTACGGTATGAAACGTTAGGTTAAAAGTGGAAACCTATTTCAAACTAGTGACGAATGAAATTTACAGACTGGTAGCCCCTCTACAAACAAGTCGGACTGCCAGTGGTGGGTACCCAAAAGTCGTCTCTTAAAGACATGCAGAGTGAGCAGCTTCATACTTGACGTATTTTAATGTTGGGGCAACCGATGAGTCTACTAAAAATTAATGGGATAATTAAAATAATTTGGCGCAGTGTTATCCAAGCATTCATTGCCCGCAACCCAATTTTTCCGACGTTGTTAACTAGGTGGCCACTGTTGTAAAGACCTGAGATTGGAGGGCAGCTCTCGAAGACCTGTGATCAATTACTTGAAAGCAATTGGCTTGCCCAATTTAATCACGCAATCTTTTTTTGTCATATTTTTAGCTTATAATGACCTTTTTGGAGATCAACCCGCGGCTCACTGGAGAGAACGTAGCGAACTACCGGTTAGCTAGCGCTGAATGGATGGGTGGGGTCAATAAAATAATATAATGGAGCGCTCAAATAACGTATAAACAGGTGTAGGAATTTGCGTTGATAGAATAGTCTTTATTGAATTTCCTTACCAGCTTTTTTATGTTATATGTCGTACTTAAGTCAAAACGCATTTATTGCTTAATCTGTACACTGTTTACAGCTAAATAGAAGGCGTCGTTCGGCAGGGTTACGTAAGTCATATCAGGGAAAAAATATTGGTTCGTTCTAATAATATTTGTGGGTAGAAATATATTTGTACAAAGCAGCAACGACAAGTTGTAAATGGGGGCACGGAGCCACTGACCCTTCAACAGATCATCGCGTTGTTAAATCAAAACTGGTCCTCAGTGGTTGCCTATCATTTCACAAATTTTTACTTGTTTACTAGCTGGCTTTGCCAGTGTCGCCTTCCAGGCCAAAGTCATTGATATGTATTTTCAGGATCAGGATGGTTACTCTCATTGGTTACCAACTGCACTGAAGAGACCTGATAGGTCGAAACAGTGTCACTGTCTGCAGTTTGCCATGTGCATCGCTAACCTCTTGCATTACTATACATGTAGGATGATTACTATTTGGCCTACTACTTATGACTTTTACGTAACAGTAGATGTGTTTGTTGTAGCCTCTTACTGCGCTAGCATTGCTTTGTCTTGGCGTAAATGCAGCTAGGAAAGAGCATATATACCCGAAGTGAAGCACCTACAGTTAATACAATAGCAGGGTCCTCCATCAGTAATAACCAGGTTTAGAATATTGGTTTATACGGCTGCACCGGCTTCATCCAATAAATAGTTTTGGAAACAATATTAAAACGTTGTTGCAAAATGAAAAGTGCCGCTTTTGCAAAAGAAATAATAATTAAAGGGGGTGGTGCATAGCCGTTATATTTCCTTTTAGGCTTATGGAGTCTGGCTACGTCGTAATTTACCCTGTTTTCAACATAGCGTATTGCTTATGATTGAAAAAGCCAACCACTTTTCGTTCATTTTATGAAGTGCACGGGAGCATGTTTTTAAAGTTGTGGTGGGGCGCCAGAGAGATGTATTTTCAGGAATCAGCTATATAACACTAGGACCACTCCCTATGATTTTTTCGTAATTGTACGACCCAAAACCTTCAGCTGCGTGCACTTTGCTTGGTCCTGACATAAACGTAGCCAGGCAAAGACCAAACCAATTCGAAGCAAAGCGTTGACAGTGGTATTACAATTGCAGAGCTCCCATCAGTAATGTGGAGGCTAAGAATATCGTTAGTTGTGAGAACCGTGATAAAAAGTAAATATTCTTGACAAAGTCAATACTGATAACAAAATTAGAAGTACCTTGTTATTAATGGAGAACGAGTAGAAAAACATGAAGGGTGGTAGCGCGTAGCCGCTATATTTCTGCCGAGCTTTTGAAGTCTCTAGCAATGTCTTGATTGCCCTGTTTTCAGCATGTACTTAGAAAGTAGACTTACATTTGAAACAACCAATGATTTAACAAGCTTTCATCAGTTTCCTTCAGCATACTTGCGTGGAAACATAAATGAAGAGTTGTCGGGTAGGGGGTGTACCAATGGGTGGGTAATTTCCAAAAAAAGCTATTAAATCTACTATCTATGACATTTCGTTATTTTAGGCCTATTTGTTTAACCTCGCATATGTGGCTAAACGTATCTTTCTAGGTCCTTGCATAACCGCGGTTAGGATAAGTGAAAATCGTTACTTACATGATCCAAAGTCTTACATTCAAGTTATTGCAATAAATTGGATAATGCATTAAAAAATGTAATTCATGGAGTAAGTTGTTATGATAGAGATGTGGATAACTGTGATTCCTGCGAGATTTTACACAAAATGTCAGTTTTTCAACTTTGCTACATTTAGTTATAATTATGTTGGAAGTTAAGATCAGTCAAGCTTGTTACACGACTGTGCAACAGTATTGTATCTTGCTATTGCATTATCAATAGCAGGTTTTTTATCACTACTATTTTAATACTGCAATGCATTATTCTCTTTTAGCAGTGTATAGTTTACTTTTGAAATAACTGTGAATAAAGAATATACCGGTAGCTGCTGCATTGTTTCCACTGTGATGGTACAAGACAGCATTATGACATCAAAAGACGCAATTTTAAGCGTTCTGAAAAAAGAAGAATGCATAATCTGCCTAAAACAGGGGTCGGCAACCTACGGCCCTCAGGTCGCATCCGACACGCAGCCATTTTACAAACTAGTAATGATACGGCCCCGCCTAGTGGTAGTGTATTTTGTTTTATTAATCTATCTTCCTTGCAATTATCTGGCATTGTTTACAGGGGCGGCTCGTGTATGGTACTGTGGAACTGCAGCATCCCCAGTCCCCACGCCATCTTATCGATGGCATTCGATATAAATAATTAATCTTTTTTTTCTTTATTTTTCTTATACTTGTAGTTACATTATATTAATACATAAGGTTAATCTCAACACCGACCCTTGTGTGCTGGTGAAATAAGGGTTTCTTTTTGACGGACAACTGGCAAGCTGTGTGTGTGTGTAAAACTGATAGTGACAAAAATTAGGCCTATAGGGTAATTTTTACACAATAATGTAGATTATAGACTATTCTATAACGCCTACCGTAGGCTATATTTTGGTTAACTATTATTTAATTTTTTTAGGTGTTTGTAACCTATAGAATGATAAAAGTTACGGTATTCACAATAAAATGATCAAAAACTGGATAATAATGCCATAAAAAAGTCAGCCTAGCTTATTTATGGCATTATTTTCAAGTCTGATAATTTTATTTTAAATACCGTAACTTTATCTATAGGTTACGAACACTTAGGAACATATATATAAATTTTTTTTATTTTGTTTTGCTTCGAGTTTTTCAAGTTTATGTATAACTTTCCTTTTTTATTGTTTGTTTATTAAAACAATGGCTAAAATTTTCTGAAGCAGCCCCCCATTAATTTTAGCTACGAGCCGCCCCTGATCGTGTACTTATAAGAAACTTCTTTTTCTTTCGGCTTATTCCCCCCGATTAGGGGACGCCACAGCAGATATCTGCATTTTTTTGCCATGGCATTTGTTTTACGGTCGGATGCCCTTCCTGCCACCAACCCTCTCTTCAGAGGGAAAACTGGGCCACCTATCTTCCACACAAAGGTGGGGGCGTCCCGTGAAGTGTCTTGCCCAAGAGCACAACAAGCGAACTTGCCGGTTTGTTCTCCACAACCTCCACTAAATGCCGAGCGCCAAGCAGGGAAGCTGTGAATACCATTTTTTAAAGTCTTTTGGTATGATTCAACAAGGGGAATGAATGCCAAGTCTACCGACTGCGAAGCGGACGCTCTAACCACTACTCTATCGCGTCGGTGTACATATAGGAAACTATTCTGCCAGAAATCGAACTTAGTGAGCTGGCGTAAAGCTTTGAATCACTAAATGTATGCAAATCGTATTTGGTTGTGCAAAAGTGATAATGGTTAATGCAAGTTACTCTGCTCTAGGCTCCTGAGCTTTTTCAAGCCAAAGTCGCTCTAAACTACTTTCTTGCATATAGAATAGATGCTTTAGTCTTAACACCTTTACTTTTGATTTACCATTTTGGTAAACCCACGAGTTAGCAACCTTTTAACCTTTCAATTTAGGCTACCCAATCTTTTGATTTATCGTTTTGGTAAACCCACAAGTTTGCAACTTTACGCAGCCGTAAACAAGAAATATAACATAAAGCGCCATCATGATGCAAAGCGTACTAATTTTTCCAAGTTTACGGTTAAAGCTAGAAAAGACCAAGGAATTACACATAGAGCGCCATTACAATGCAAAGCATACTAATTTTTCCAAATTTACAGTCCGGCAAAAAAAGACAAACTTAGCCGACTTGAAAACAGCAAAGTTCTGCATTTCCAAGGCAAACCACTAAATCAGAAAACAATACTCTTTGCTACAAGGCAGCACAATAGCAAAAAACAAGAGACCGTTTACTGATGGCGAATTCGAGAAAAAAAGTGTGATGACTGTTGTTGAAACAGTATGTTTAGGGAAAGCAAACTGTTTTCAAGTGTCAGTTTTTCGGCTAGAACAGTTACTGAGATATCTGAGAACGTAAAATGAAACCAAAAAAATTGTTTTGGAGCTCTATAGTCCTCTCAATAACGACAGATGAGAGCACTGACGCGACAATACATCTCAGCTGGTAGTATTTGTGCGTGGAGTAAACGAAGATATTCATGTTGTTTAAGAATTTGTTTAACTGATTGCTATGATGGTACTACAGGGGCGTATCCTGGGGGGGGCCGCCGGGACCGCTCCCCCCCTCCTCGCTGAATCACTGTATAATAAATTTCTTTGTGAAAAACTTATAAATTTTTTATAGCTCACGATTTGCCATTAACTTCAATATTTTGTGAGATTTATGTGCTCAAATTCGTGACTATGATGTAACTAACGAAAACAAGCATGAACAAACCAGTCACAGTGGCAAGTTCTGCAGTGTTGGTGCCGATTTACCGAAGTTAATATAAAAACTTAACGTACAACCCAGCAGGGTTTAGATGGAATAATTTGGTGATAGTTCAAGCTAGTTGTTCAAAAAAGGACTTTAAACAAGTAGTTTATCACAGGAACTTTAGTGGAAGGTACAGAGGGCCTAAGCTGCTGTATAACAGGGCGTTAGCTTAGGCCAGAAGCTACAGCTTAGCTGCTAGCAATCAAATGTATAGCCAGCGAGCCGGCTTACTAAGCTTCTAGACCAGTATTTAGCCTAGGATACCGGTATCAGATTGGTGAGGTAGCAAACTGAAATAAGTTTCCTACAAAATTTAAAAATATTTTTCTTTGCAAGTTTTAAGCCCAAAAAACATGTTGTTTACATGCTTTAAGAGGATTGCAGAATTTTTATAAGAAGCGTTAAGGCATATTTAAAACCTAATCTGCCTCGAAGTGCATACGGAAAATATTTTTGTTCTTGAGTAAATAAAGACAGTAATAAGGTTATAGCCAGTTGCCATTTGATGAGCCGCTTGGCGAAATAGCTGCAGTGGTTTTATTATTTTATCCTGACATCTAGTGTTTTTAATTATATACTTATAGCTCTAACCTTGGTCGTTATCGAGCACAGTGGCGGCAACGTCAGACTTACTCTACATAATAGTAAAGTTGTACAGGGTGTTCGAAAAGTTACTGTGCAGTATAGGTTCATAAAAATGTAATGTATTTACAGTAAAGTTGATTGGAAAACTTTTAGTCAATACAATTTTTATTTATTCGTGGCTACATTTGTTTACAATACTACAGTTTGATTGCAATGCAAAATGTAACTTTTTTCGTACGGCCTGTTGAGATACAGTGCTTCCTCGATTTTCCGGTCTAGTTGGGATAATACTTTCAGAAATCTGAACGGATAAGCAAAAAAACCGAATAACTGAATTCTTAACGTTTAAGTCAAGGGAACAAAAACAAACAAAAACACAACACATTCATGGTTTAAAAAAATGATAGAAGTTCAACATTACAATATTCTAAGAAACTTCCCGCTCAACTATCATTTGCAACACTAGATCTACTAAAATAGAAATCAATTTTAGATTGTTTGAGGGAATATTCGCGTTTTTCAGCAGCAAACTCGCAAAGTCGAACTAATGTGGAAGTGTTTGAAACTGTTGCTTCCAGCTGAATACGGAACCAGGTTAGGCAACGGTCAAACATTTACATTGCCTCTACACGAGAAAAACAGCATTTGTGCTTTTTGCGTTGAATGTTGTGTATTCTCGTTTGCGTCCTTTTCTTCATCACATTCGTTCCCTTCTGCTACTGAAACAAGATGAACTATTCCCTGCTCATCCCAATATTCATAATCTGGCCCATCAATATATATCAGAGGTCGTCAATTCAATGAGTAGCGCGGAAAATTGTTCTACGAAATCGTCATTCAGCCCTCTCTTTGAACTTTGATTGCGCTTTCTTCCATTTTAAAACATCATAATTCATGAACAAACTTCAATCTGAAGATATTATTGCTTTAGCAGCGTATAGTTGACTAAACTAAAAGCACAAGCGTATGGAAAGGTCACCAAAATCTAAAATTATATGTGTTGCTTAGCAGTTTTAGTTCATATTTTTGTTCATAATTGAATAAGTGTAAATAAAACAGTATTTTAATAAGCTTAACGTATCGTATTTGTGTAATGTAAGACCATATAATTCTTTCGCACAAGAATAATGTAATAGTGATGTCAGTGGCCACTTTACTGTAGTAATAAAAGGGTATGGGCCCAAAAGAGTTTTGTGTAATTGCTCTCGCTGCCGTGCTATGGCAAAACAACAGTCTACTATGTTGATACTTTTTAATAAAACTGACGGAGTAAGTGCCTGATTTTTTGCATCCTAATTCGTTGCATTCTTTTCAGAATGCTCGTCAAGTAGGCCTGTGCCTGCTGCCTATAGTCCCTCATCTGCAATACCATACCTCGAAAGTACTAGACAGATAGCACATCTTTGAATTCCTCTTTCATATATTTGTCGGGAGTTAACATAAAATGCCACTGTACAGATATATTAAGCTAGTGCTGGTTGCTCCAGTTGATTGTTTCAGCGGGAGGCAACTATATGGGTATAATTGATTGCTTGTGAGTACGAGTACTCGTATGTGTTTTGTTTTGAAGTTTTTTGTAATATGGACTACTGGAGTCCGAGATAAATAAAGCTGCAGCACTGAGCAAACGCAGAAAACTACTGAAGGCCTAGATACACCAATATAAAGAAAATTAAAGTATTAAATGGTGAAATGTGGCAAAACGCACAGGTTAGAAGGCGAATCCCTGCATAGGCTGATACAAGTGAAAAAGCTTGTCCCACCAAAAAAAAGGTTTCAACTGTCTAGGTTTGAAATTGCGGCTCCCCCCTTTAGAAATTTCTGGATACGGCCCTGTACTGCCACAGGAGCCGATATTCTGAAAACATTACTTCAGTACCTTGAAACGATAAATTAGAATCTCTCAAAATCGGTTTCAATAACGACTAAGACCCATCTATAGTTGGAAAAATAAAGGTCACGTGTCTTTGTTTCAAAAACGCATGGAAAATTTTGGAATTAACTAACAACATTACAAAATTACAATGCCTCATTCATCAAGAAGCATTGTGCGCAAAGACACCAAGCGTCATGAATATAGTGCTGAAGATTGTGAACTTTATTTGGTCTCGAGTGTTGAACTCTCGTCAATTTTGCCAACTACTTTTACAAACAGAGAATTTGTATGAAGAGTTGCTTTATTTCTGCGATGCCTGTTGGCTTAGCCAAGGCGATATGCTGCAAAGAGTGCACTGCACATATTGAGGAAAGAAATAGCAACTTTCTTAAAAATAAAAAGATGAATGCTACCGAAATTCACAATCAAAAATGGGTTTTTAATTTGGCACTTTTTAGTCAATTTAACATCGCATTTGAACAACCTGAATTTGAAGCTTCAGGTAATGCTCCAATTGATGCAATAGATGTGGAGTTAAGTAGTCCTACGCGCGTTCGTCAAAGCTACGACTCTGGGAAATTCTATTTGGAAATGAAAATTATGCTCACTTTGCTACATTGCTAGAGAACTAACCTATGAACATTACTTTATTTGTATTTGTGATATGACATTTAAGAACAGAATTTTGATATCGCTTTGGTGGCATTTGTTCTCGCGAAAATGATATTAGATTGTTTAGTACTCCATTTGATATACAGGTCGACGCTGTACCAAAAAAATATCACATGAAACTAAATGAGCTGCTGTGTAGTAACGGGTTAAAATGAAAGCTTTAGTGTAAGCATGCATCGCTACTTGCCTTTTACAAAAATTATCTTGAATCCAAACGATATTCCAACTTGGTTAAATGCGCCAAAAAGATGACATCCATCTTTGGCGGCACTTGGACGTGTGAGCAATTATTTTCGTCATGGAAATTAACCAAGACCAAATTGAGGGCACAATCTACTGATGAACATTTGCAAGATGTTATGCTTCTTTTCTTATTGATCTTATCATCTAAATTTCAAAATCTTTCAAAAAAATCATCAAATATCGCATTAACGTTTTCCTTCTGATATCAATAAATGTATGTTGTACTTTGTGCTGTTGTTATGAACTATTAAAATCAGCAGTTAATCTGATGAAAATTTCATCTATTTGCAAGTTTAAACTACAACACTGTCGGCGGTAAATTAGTACGGCCCGTTCAGACCTTGCAGATTTCAGTTTTGGCCCGCAGCTAGTGAAAGGTTGCCGACCCCTGGCCTAAAAAAAGGTTAGCATGTTGCAATCTTCAATTCTGCCTAAGTCGACGAAGTCTTTTGTTGAAAGCTGCCAACATCTCCCGAAAATGTTTTAATCACATATCTATGATGAGTAGGCTACTTTTTGAGAAAATTAGAAAGCATAATGTGCAATTATGCGTAAACTGTGACGTCATAGGGCAACTCAAACAGTTAAATTCTTGCAAGCTGATGTTAACAAAAAATGATTTTGCTTTTCAGAAATGCAAATATTAAAATATCTCTCTTTACGACGTTGAACATACGTACGTACAGGCAGAATCAACTCTGTTTTGTAAACTCCAATAAATAAAGGGAGGTGCATGAAGTCAAAGTTGCGGTTTAGTGCTTACCTGATGATCACTTTTACGATTTTTCAACCAGATCAATTCGTTCTTTCGACAATTTATTATTCAAATTTAACGTTTCGCTCCCCTTGGTTACCGGGGAGCTTCTTCAGAATACGGTAGCTAACAGCTACCGTATTCTGAAGAAACAACAGCTACCGTATTCTGAAGAAGCTCCCCGGTAACTAAGGGGAGCGAAACGTTAAATTTGAATAATAAATTGTCGAAAGAACGAATTAATCTGATTGAAATATTGTTACACTCGACATACGAGGAATGCCTGCTATATTTAACTTTTACGATTACCGAAACAAAACAATGGTGTGGTACGCAGCTATCCTTATTTCAATACTTCGTGCGCCACTTGTAACCATGGATGTGGAGGCGGAAGCGCGAAAAATCTATCACTTCCGCATAGGGTAGGGCTACTCAACTAATTTTGATGAAGGTCCAGTCGGAGAAGTTTAGTATTACCTGAGGTCCAGTCCAGTGTTGATTTGCAATGATAAAATGAAACTATCATGACTAGCACACACAGAAAAACAGTTGGAATTTCGGCAGCCAAACAGGTGATGACCTTTTTTTTTTGGAGATCACCCCCACCGTCGCCCATAATTAGGAAAAAGGTCTCGAACTGAATTTGAGCGGCCCGTTTTTGATCAACTGGTACTCATTGCTCTTACTGTTACCCATCCTGAAGCTCGAGGTCCAGCTTTAACACTTCAAAGGTCCGGATTCGGACCGCGGTCCGCCAGTTGAGTAGCCCTGGCATAGGGTATTTGACTTGAAGAGTAACTAGGCGAAAAAGTTTTGTCCGTTTCCCGATGTGGTTTAAATGATGAAGTTGCACTATAAGTTTGACTGAACGTGCGATATCAGTAGCGCGAGAGAACGAGAAAAACTAGCATCACATTTTACGAGTATATCGATTACGGGTAAGAAAAAAACAATAGACAATGAAACGTAGCCAATAAAATGATGATTTGATTAAACTTAACTAAATTTGATTAGGGGATTGAAAACGTTGAAAAGCAAATTACTCACGACGAAAACATTTTCATCATTCTACATCAGTGCTCTTCAATAGGGGTTCCACAAAACGTGTAGTTGTGTTCCGTGAGTTTAAAGGGTTCCGTGAGAGGACCGCGAAGGCTCTTTGTTTATTAATAGTATTTATTTCTTATTTCAGTATATTGATTTCTTTTATGTAGTGGTGTTTCGTGTATATAAATAGTTAGTAATGGATTCTTGTGACAGCAAGTTACAGATCGTGATGTAATCCTATTTTCAACTATAACAACGTCTGAATTTGCTAACTCCCTTTGCTACGTAGTAGTGCGTCTGTAATTTTAATTTTGCTCGCCTTATATCAATAGGACCGAAATTTCGCACTTCACTATTCAGAAGGATTAGACTCTACATTCAACACGAATTCAAATATCTTAGAAAAAACAAATACAGAGTAGTTCGGAACAATAAGTTTAAGAGAAGTAGGTAAAGTAAGAGCAATATATGGATAGGTTTTTGTCTCCTCAACGTGATGAAGTGTTGGAGATGGCAGGCTCCAGACCCAAAAAAGTTGTGCTAAGTTTTTTTAAATTGCTGTGAAAATAAAATGCAGTCTTCAATTTACCCCAACAGAGCAAAGGCTTACAAAAGTATGACGATGCTGGTGTTACGAGAACTGACAAATAAGGAGAAAATCCTGAATTATGAACAAGCGATAGGGGCAGTTTACAACAGGGATGTGGAAGCGGAAGCGGAAGCTGGAAGCGGAAGCGGTACTTTTTCTGTGGAAGCGGAAGCAGAAGCGCGAAAATTCTACCGCTTCCGCTTCCACATAGGAGGGAAGAATGGAGAAAGAAAAGAAATTGGTTCTGCTATCCTTCGGAGAAGAGCGAATAGAAGGAGCATAAACATTAAGAAATGAGAGCGAGGAGGAGTCGTTTAGAGAGATGTTGACCCCACATAATCAGATTACGGGTCAAGCGAAGAAAGGGAGAAGGTAGAAAGCTCAGAGGAAGATAAGCCCTTTCCTGACGAAAATGATGACGCCGCCGCTAGCGTCTATGATATCAGTAGAAAAAACACCAGGTCGGGAGTGGGTGCCATCAGATCGCAGAGCAGAGAATCCAGGAATCCGGAAAGAGGAAGATAAATTAAAGTTAGATTTCTGGATACAGATAAGGGAAACGAGATGAGACGAAATAAAGTGTTGCAGTTTAGTGCTCCTGGCTAGGAAATCCCCAGCATTCCATTGAAGAATCCTGAGGGAGTTAAGGAAAGGAAGAGGAAGCAGGAGGTAAAGAGAAACTGCCAGGAGCATGAGGTGGTGGTGAGGGTGCAGAGCGAGAAGATACAAAGTGGGCGGAAAAAGGATTTGAGGTTTGAAGGCGAGGGTGGGGTGCGGAGGCTGCATTAACAGAAGGGGGCCAGATGGGCCAGATTGAGCAGTGGAAGTATACCCGCTGGAGGAGTCCGAGGAGGAAGTCACAGTGCTGTTAGGTGTGAGATCTCCAAAAAAAGTAGAGACGCAGCAGGAAGGGTAGCTCCAGGAGCTGCCAAGCTCCAGGAGTGAGAGCTGCCAAGAGTTCTGAATCTAGAAATGGAGAGTAGTGAGCACTTTAAATGAACTCAATTAGAGCATGTGCAGCATTGCACTGACCTACCCCGCCAGGTCACATTTCCAGTGCACACTAAACAGGGAAAGACGGGACAAGGGTTAGGATGAACGTTGCCGCTCCTCAGGACAAGGAGAAAAATGAGAAGACGGGCAAGAGAAAGGCAGGAGAAGAGAGAAGACATGCCGATTTTAAAGAGGCTGCGTGCTACCCTTCTGCGGTAGTTCAGGGTGCTGCACGGCGAAAAAAAGCTTTGTGTGAGGGGAGTGCCCGTAACTGGGACCCTCAGGAAAGCCAACAGCCATTTTAACCCAATCCAAACGGGGTTGGGGATCGCACCACCATGTTAAGGTGGCTATTGATTGGTGCGGTTCAATTTTGCTCGCTTTACATTTACATACTGTACTACATACGACAGAAATTTCGCACTTCACTATCCAAAAAGATCGGAGTCAATACGTGTTTTGTGGACGGACAGAAAGTCCGTAATGATGATTAAAGTTAAAGTTAAGTCAAAGTCAGAGTTAGTTGAAGATAGAGAGGGAAAATCAGCGCTATACGGTGTAATTTGTTGTTGTGACGGCAGGTTATTGTCGAGAGCTGTAATATGTGGTCATACGGCTTAGACCTGAGAAGCATTAAGTTAACTGTTGTAAAAGTGGTTGTAAGTAGTGAAGGAACTTATATTAACTGTTTATTTGTTGAAGTGTTTACTTGGTTTTTGGATTTTAGTAACGAAATATTTGATTTTCTAGCAAACAGTTTGTGATTTCTAAATTTTTGTTAGTGGGGGTTTCGTGACAAACGCGAAAGTACATCAAGGGTTTCGCGATGACAAAAAGGTTGAAAAGCACTGTTCTACATACAACACGAGTTCAAATATCTATGAACAAAAAACACAGAGTAGTTCAGAACAATAAGCTCAAGCGAAGTAGGTAAAGTAATAGCAATAAATGAAGATATTTGTCTTCTCAAAATGATGAAGTGTAGGAGAAGGCAGGCTACAGACTCACAAAAGTTAAAAAAATTGTCAACAACGTTTTCTCGTTTTCTGTTAGTGGAAGCGGAAGCGGTGGAAGCGGAAGCGGAAGCTGTTGAAAAATAACCGCTTGCACATCCCTGGTTTACAATTCATTTATAACTGACATAAATCTAAACGCCTAATTGACAATCGTGTTTTTATGTGGCTCTAATGCTATGAGTGATATTAGTGAGACGCAGTTCTAATGGAAAACAACTTAACACAACCGAAAGGGGTCGATATCACTTTTGGTTTACTTATTATGAACAAGACTGAATTGTAGGCAACCTGGAAAACAACTCATGGATACTGCTTTCTCCTATGACTACAGCCGGCTCGTACTCGAAAAACAAATTATTCAAGTCACTTTTTCCAATTCGGAGAAACTACCCCAAAATCATTATAAATACCAGCCCCGAATTCTCTTCGGCAGATTGAAGAAAGCATTGGTTACAAAGCAATGCTGCAGTATCCATCAGCTCTGACAAAGCATTAAGTACGGTTACGTTTATTGAATGCTGCTCTGTACAAATGTGTAGATATAGAAATAGTAATATGATTCTTTGCATTTGTAGAAGTAAGATAAGCCGAATTTAACATATTCACTATCTCGCGCTTAGCCCTCCCCTCTGTTTGCTTTATGGCCCATGAAACATGGGTTGTATTTGAAGTCTGCAATAAGTAAATGAATCGCTCGCTTATTGTTGGGCCATCAGTTACCAGGAGACGAGAAGAGTGAACCGATAGAATTCTAAAGCGTCGTGCTAACAAGGGAATGCTGACTGACATGCCGGCCCGTTGGGGGAGTACTTTACTCATTCTTCAACGATTAGCGGATTTGAAATGTTTTGTTCAGGATCTTGGCTTACATGAATCATACCTTACCAAAAGTGAATGAGCTGAGGTCAAAATGATTGTCGAAGTACTACAGATACCTCACGAGCAACAGTTTATTTTCAAAAACAAGATCTCACTGCCTGCTTCATTGAAGAGAAGTCATTTTTAAATTGGAGGAGCAGGATAACAATTTGGCTTCTGCTCTTGCCACCGCCCTTGCCACGCCAAGAGTTTTTATTGCGGAAAGAGACTTTCTTGGCAGCTGTTTGGGCAAGAAGTGTTTGTTGACTTAGTTGTTGTGACGACCTACCAATGTTTTTTGTTGATATTATAATCAACTCAATACTGGCAAGCGTTTGTGCACTTGATTTCATTTGAGTCGAGAATAACAACTAATGTATTAGTCATATTAGGATTGGCTGATTTATATAACCGTGATATTATCATTTTATTTTCTTTCTTGATAGGTTGATGCTCGATTGAGAATCCTCTTGAGCAACCAGGAGCAACTACGTGCAAAGAGCGCTCTTTAGTCAATTTTCTTGCGCATTCAAAACACTTCAAGCGAAAGGGCAAGTGCTGATGCAGAAACTGACTCGAGCGGAAGTGAAGCAGCATCAGAATCTGCAGCATCAGTATATGACTTTGATGCGTATTTGAACTTCTTACATTCAACAGCGGCTGCTGAGCCATCAGCTACGGCGTCTGCAATATCTGATCTTACTACATTTGCTGAAGTGCTTGTTGATGTAGAGCGGCTCGGATAACTGAAATTGCCAAATGTTTGGGACATTATTTCCAAATACCCCTTTATTGTACAACCAGTATCGCGAATCATTAGCTGTTTACCTTGCACGCAGATAGCCGTTGAACGTATGTTCTCCCACTTAAAAGCTCGTACTTCGTGAAAACAGAGTTCGAATGGGCAATGAATTAACAGATGCCATTGTGTTTATGCGGACAAATAAATCTTTGTAAAGTTGAAATTATTTTGTCTTGTTGTTGTTGTTGTTGTTTACCCGACCCCTTCCGAGGGATGGGGGCATGGCGGAAGACCATGGAGCCCCAGAAGCCGGGCAACTCCCCAGGGTCTGGACCAGAGGTCATAAAGAGACAGAGAGTCGCCAAAGAGTGAGCGGCGCAAAGAGTCCGTAGCTGGACAGTGCAGAATGAGATGAGAGATGTCCTGGGACGGGTGTCCACAGGCGCTGCAAGAAGGATTCTCGATTCTGCCAATCCTGGAGAGATAGGAACCTAAAAGAAGGCTGTGTCCGTTGCAGCGAAGACGAGAGAGGACACAGCGAGCATGACGAGGGAGCACAAGTTCCTCAGTGGAAATTGAGGGAACCTGTGTGTCAAAATACTTTGAGGAGACAGTACGCCTCCAGTCCGAGATAAGACGAGAGATAAGAGGAGAGAGACTACAAGGGATTGCGGAGGGCGCAAGCAGCACTCCCCGTCTGGCAAGCTCATCAGCTGTGTCGTTCCCCGGGAGAAACGAGTGTCCGGGGACCCATTGTAGCCTGATAGAACAGGAGGAGAAGAAGGACAGTTCCTGCCAGATCTGCCACAGAGTTTGAGATAACAGGAAAGGTGGAGGAGAGGACAGGGTGGCGAGGACAGAACGAGAGTCAGACAGGAGAAGAAGAGAAGAAAAACGGCAGACTTTATGGTGTTGCCGAGACCAGCAAAGAGCGTGCAGAATGGCGCAGGCTTCAGCGGAAAAACTGGAACAAACTGGGCCTGCCGAAAACGAAAATGTGGCCTCAGTGCCACACAGAGAGCAGTTGGCAAGAACGCCGGAGCCGCCCTTGCCAAAAGGAAAAGGAACAGAGCCGTCTGTCCAGAGCACCAGATCATGAGGAGGAAGAGAGTCAAGGTGGGCGAGAGCCGCACCTTGGCGAGAGCGAGGGGGATCAGAGCGAGAGCATGGAGTGGAAAGGGTGGACTCCACCGTGAACGAGGGAAGATTCCAAGGAGGACAGGGAGGGCAAGCAACAAGAGCCTCCCTAGAGCAAGTAGAAGGAAGCATGAGCGGGTGAGTGGACGCAAAAGCTCTCCAGGACGATCTGCAGAGTCTTGGTTTCACTCCTAGTCTGGCCAAACCTGAGATGGGAAAGGAGGTTGGGAGACGAAGAGCCCGCTCATGAGAAAAAAGAGTGAAGTGAGTCAGAGTGACTCGTAGGGGAGGTAGAGAAGCCTCGGTGAGTAGTAGAGGGATAGGGGACGACGAGAGGCAGCCGGTGATGGCGCGACTGGCCGCTCGGTGAAGGTGTTCCAATTTGGTGATATTGGTAGCGCTTAGGAAAGGAAACCATCCGGGTGAAGCGTAAGTGAGAAGGGGCCGAAGAAAAGATTTATACAGAACAGAGAGGGACTCCTTAGAGGGGCCCCAAGAGGAAGCAGAGATACAGCGTAAGGCCTTGAGACGTGGGAAAAATTTGGCCTTCAGCGAAGATACATGCCTAGAAAAGGAAAGAGTGCGGTCGAAGGTGACCCCAAGAAAAGTTGGAGTGGGATTGAAACGGAGGCGGGAGCCGAGTAGGAGGAGGTTGGGCTGGAGGTTAGCCTGGTGGGGATCCACTGAAAAGAAGGAGGCCTCACATTTGCTCGGATTGAGAGGAAGACACCAGTACTCAGACCAGCGCTCCAATCGAAACAGAGCTCCTTGTGTGGCCTCCACCGCAGTGGGGACCGAGGGGGAGGAGGACCAAATGGCCAGATCGTCAGCGTAAAGAGAACAGCTGACGGAAGAAGGCAGAGAAGCCGGAAGATCATTGATGAAGAGGGAGAAAAGTACAGGGCCAAGAACGGATCCTTGCGGAACACCTCGACGGACTCGAAAGGAGCGGCTTTTGTGATTTTGATAAACCACACAAGCGCGCCTGTCAGAAAGGAAAGATTGAGTCCAACGAGCAAAGCAAGGAGGGAGGCCAGCCGAAATAAGTTTGTGGAAAAGGGCGGGGTGCCAGACAGAGTCAAAAGCTTTAGAGAAATCGATAGTAGACAGGATCGTCCGGGAGCCCGGCCTGGGTTTGTTAAACCCATCCGAAATGGACTGAGAAAGGTACAGAATTTGATCAAGTGTAGACCGTCCAGGGCGGAAACCGGCCTGGCGGGGAGAGAGAATGGAATTAGATTCCAGAAAAAAGAGTAGACGGGATAGTATGATGCGTTCAAAAAGCTTTGATACGCAGGAGGTGAGAGAGATAGGCCGGAAGGAAGCAGGAGAGTCGAGAGGTTTTCCCATCTTATGTATGGGAATAATAGAAGATGTCTTCCAGGTGGAAGGAAAGGAATGTGAAGACCAAGAAAGATTGAAGATGTGAAGAAGAAAATCCATGCCAGAGCGAGGAAGATGCTTTAGCATGGGATAGGCAACTTTGTCTGGGCCAGTGGCAGTGGATGAGGAGAGGTTGGAGGCAGCCGCAAGAAATTCAGCGGGAGAGAAGGGAGAGCAAAAGGACGAGTGAGACTCCACAGAGCACGTAGCTCGGCGGAGCTCAGTGAGGTAGCCTCTGGCTCTGCTGCGCAGGGCCTTTCGCTGAGACACGGAAAAGTGAGACCTCAGGTAAGCGGCATAGACCGAAGCCGATTCCCTGGGAGAGGAACAGTTAGGAAAGTTAGGAGAGGAAGAATACGAGGAAGGAGAGCCAGCAATAGAGCGAAGAAGAAAGTGCACAGATTTAGGATTAGATTTAGGTGAAAGAGAAGTGCAGGTCGTCTGCCATGCCTCAGCCTTGGCCTTGGCGATGACCGACGAGGCACGTCGAGAGGCGGAGATGTAAGCCTGGCGATCTTCATCACTTCTGTGAGCAGTAGCGAAAACCCTGCGTCTTTCACCAACCGCTTCTTCCACCTCAGCAGACCACCAGGCTTTAGGAGGGCGTTTGATGCGGCCGAAAGGAATGGAAGATTTGGCCGCATTCATTGCCAGAGAGGTAAAGAGAGCAGCTGCAGAGGAAAGAGAAAGAGACGAGTATTCCTCTGCAGTAGGACAGTGAGAGTCAAAGTAGGAGGCAAAGCCATCCCAGCGAGCTTTCTGAAAATTGAAGGAAGGGGGGCGCTCGTTGGGGTGAAAGACCGGAGAGAGAGGGATAGATAGAAGAATTGGTAGGTGGTCAGAACCCAGGTCCTGAAGCACCTCCCAGGAGCAAGAAAAAGCAAGAGTAGAAGGAGCAAAGGAGATGTCAGGAGAGGAGCGACTGCCGGAGGAGCGATGGAGAAGGGTGGGTGTGTCAGGGTCATTGAGGGGGAGGAGGTCTGAGGAGATGACCCAGTCGAATACTTCCTCCCCACGGGGGTCGGAAGTACCTCTTGAGTCCCAAAGCGGGTGATGGCAATTGAAGTCCCCCAGAATGAAGAGATTTCTGGAGGAGGGAAGAATTGAGGGAGAGAAGGAATCGGTTCTGCCATCCGTTGGGGAGGAGCGAATAGGGGGGGCATACACATTAAGAAATGACACCGAGGAGGATTTGTTTAGAGAGATGTTGACCCCTACATAATCAGAGTAGGGATCGAGCGAAGAAAGAGAGGTGGTAGAAAGTTCAGAAAAGGATAGGCCCTGTCTGACGAAAATGACAACGCCGCCACTGGCATGCGAGGCATCAGAGGAGAGAATGCCAGACCGGGAGTGAGTACGATCAGAACGCAGAATAGAGAATCCAGGAATCCGGAAAGAGGAAGAGGAGTTAAGATTGGATTCCTGAATGCAGATAAGATCGACAGGATGGGATGAAAGAAAGTGAAGTAGTTCAGTGCTCCTGGCTCGAAGACCTCCAGCATTCCATTGAAGAACCCTGAGAGAGTCAGGGGGAGGAGAGGAGGCAGGAGGTGCAGAAGTATAGCCAGGAGCAAGGGACGGTGGTGGAAGGGTAGGGGAAGGAGATATAAGATGGGCAGATGGGGGATAAGAAGTTTGGAGACGAGGGTGGGGCAAGAGTGCAGCATTAGCAGAGGGGGGCCAGATTCCACAGTGGAGGTATACGTGCCGGAGGAGTCCGAGGAGGGGGGAGTCACAGTGTTACGGCAGGGGGGGCAGCTCCAAGAGTGAGAGCTGCCAAGAGCTCTGAAGTTAGATAAAGAAAGTTGTGAGCACCTTAGATGGACCCATTTGGAGCAAGCGCAGCATTGCACCGACTTGCCCCGCCAGGTCACATTTCCAGCGCATACAGAGCAAGGAAAGATGGGGCCAGGGTTAGGATGAACGTTACCGCTCATCAGGAGAAGAAGAAGAATGAGGAGACGAAGGAGGGCAAGAGTAGGGCAGGAGAGAAGAAGAGGTAAGAACAGGCGACCGATTTTAAAGATGCTGTGTGCTGCCCTTCTGCGGTCGTTCAGGGGGCAGCATAGCGAAAAAATGAATGGGGAGTGCCCGGGGTAACTGGGACCCTCGGGAAGGCCAACAGCCATTTCGACCCAACCCAAACGGGGCCGGGGACCGCACCACCACGTTGAGGCGGCTGTTGATTGGTGCAGTTGATTGATCACAATTTTGCGTACAAGAATTGTGAAAGCGCACAGAATTCATTAACTTGTAGCTACTGCTCCCACAAGAATCGGATGGGTGAAGCCGACTTGGCCAGTTGAACCGAAATACTAAACCTGGACATTACTTCGCTGTTTTTTTTGATTGTTTTCTTTTGTTTTTCCTTCTTTTAGTCGTTTTTGCCACTTCCGTATCTTTGATTACACTTTTTGATTGTAGTAAATGACAAATTTCGTACTGCTAAAGTCAACAGTCGTTTTCTAGTTTTTTGTTCGTGGAAGCGGAAGCGATTAAAAAATCACCGCTTCCACATCCCTGCTGGTAACATTAAATTTTCTGGCGCTACTACCGACATACGCTGTGCTCTAACGGTTTAGAGTAGGGGTCCCCAAAGTGGTCGATGTCGACCCCTGGGGGTCGATGGGACTATCCAAGGGGTCGAAAAACACTTGGGGGTCAAAAAAGAGTCGACCAGGAATTTTAAGTATATGAGGTCGTGCTTGACGTCAGCTTCACCGTAGACAGCGGAGATTACTACTACTGCTTCTTCAGCTTTCATTGATAAGTCAATATGAATATCGCTATTGTTTATTATTAGTGATGCTACTATTTTATTATTGACATCATTAGCACTTTCAGTTATCACTATTTTTTTATCATCTTTATATTTATCATAATGCTATCATAGCCTGTATAAGTGAGGTCTAGGCTACATGCATACATAAATAAGTTTACATACATACAAGCATGCTAACATGCACATTACGAGTATATTCGTATATTCAATAATTTGTACATTGCTAATGTCATGATTTTCACAATAAAAATAAAAAAGTTTTCTCTTTATGTTTCCCTATTATTTCAGAAAAGATATTCAAAAGGGAAAAGAGATACAGAACAACAGTTTCACAGGGCTTGGTATGCAGTTTCCCTTACTAATGTATATGGAAACGGCTTATCTATTTAGTTATCATTAATATTTATTTTTTTGTATATGCCTGGGAATCGATGAGAAATCAAGAATTCCATAAAGGGGTCGATGGTCTAAAAAGTTTGAGGATCCCTGGTTTAGAGTAACGCCTTTCTACCTTTGCCGAAACGGATCCCTTTAAATAAATCATCAATTTTGCGGGCCCCCCTAAACTTTGACAGGAAATCAACATACCATTAATTTTTATCATATGCTACTCAACTGATGCAACAAATTTAATTATGATGTGCTACATAGGTTATATTGTAACGTTGTTAGGCCTATGGCTGCTGCAGCAGTCTTGAAAAAAGTAATAGCAGGCCAGAAAAAGTATTTGGATGGTTGTAAGTTTTTCAAAAATTTCTGATACTTTAAACGGAAAAGTTTAACAGAATTGAGATATAAATGTTTCCAATCTTTCACTTTTTACAAAATTTTTGAGTTTAATCGCATGAAATGAATTTAATCTCAACTTTAATAATGATGGAAAATAAAATATAAAATTTGAGGAAAAATTGAAAGAAAACAATCATAGTTCAGTAATCACATCAAGGGCGGGAAAATTGCTGCTATACTTTGCTCAAAGATATCTGTATCAGGTCCAAGAACTTTGGAGAGAACTGACCCTTTCGCCATTCCACCCACTCCTTGGTTACGCAATATCAATAAATCAAACAAAAATTAACTAATTGTTCATGCAAGGAATACCAACAGCATTTGTAAATAAATTAAAGCACTACTGGAAAAAGGTCCTGATCTGCCTTAGCAAAAAGCTACAAACATTGTTAGCCGTAAAACATTCTGTCTTCCGCAACTATTTTGCGAGCTATCTGAGGCATTTCACTTTTCATTAAGTAATAGGCCATGTCAAGAATAAGTTTGCTGCTACCGCGCTTTTTCCAAGCTACAAACGACGAAATCCACTCCGGGCGAGAAATTGAAGGATTACTGAAAGAATGCACCTTTAAAATGTTGCTACTCGGCCATTTAATGGAATGAAATAAGAGCTACTGTTTATATTTAATTTCATATCATGGTGACACTAATGATACTATTGTGGTAATTGCTCGCATATTTGGTAATAATTTAATTTATATTTGGCTTCATTTTTAATATCGCTATCAGATTTTCTATTCCGGGTGTCAAATATCGATGTTGACATTTGATATAGCAAATTGCCTTACCTTGGCTTATCAAATTCCATTGCTTTGTGGTGTCACGTGATTCGTGTTTGCATATATATAAAATGTATATGTTCGCTTGCTTATGATGATTATTGCTAGTCATTCATCCGCTTCGTTCATGCTTTGATTTAAATTGCTGCCGCTTTGCCCTCTTATATCGTTATTAGTCATTACGTCACCAATGAAAGAAGCAATTTCAGTGTCAAATGAAGATTAGTGTTATTATAAAGATTAACGAACTCACAACATTGATACCCCGAGTGAACGCACGAATTACAACACGATCTCAAAGCTTATCGACACTGGACCATCATCATCAGTGAAGAGATACGGCTGAAACCGTCAGAACGAAGACGAAGCCGAACGACAACAAAGACGAAGCCGTCAGAACAAAGAACTTTTTTTCGGCAGGAAGAAACATTTTTTTCCCGGTACGCACATTCCTATTTTTTGCATATTTTTTTTTTGTTTTGTAGTGTTATTTTGCTCCAGGCCAATGAACTGCATCCGGGGATGATGTCCTGGCCATGACGTAAAGCTCCATCCGGGTTTACGCTGGTTTTGATACATCCTTCTTCTATTGCATATCTCCTGCTATTGACGCACCCTTCCCCAAAGCAAATACTGTGCATAATTTCTTTATTTCGGGCATAACGTCAAACTGCAACCTGGCATCACGGAAAGCTGCATCCTGGGATGACGTTCTGGGCGATCCATTCATTCTGGGCATGACGTAAAACTGAATCCTGGCATCTCGTAAAACTGCATCCGAGTTTATGCAGGTTTTGATGCACCCTTCTTCTATTGCATTTCTCATCCTCTTGATGCGCTTTTCTCCAAATCAAATCCATAATTTCCTCGTCCTGGGCGTGGCGTGAAACTGCATCCGCGTTATGCTAGTTTTGATGCACCCTTCTATTTGCAATTGCTTTAGTCTTACAGAGTTTGTTTTAGGCTCCAGTTTTTTTACATTTAATCTGTTTTGTAACCATCATTATTTGTCATTGTGGGTTAAATGTTGTTCTTCGTTCATCGGTGGCTTTGACGCGCCGACTTTTCTTGCTCCGGAGACTTTGTTTGGCATGCAGGAAGTTGTCAGAAAATGGACTTGACGAATCCACCACCTTTCTCGCAAATGAGAGTTGCGCATTCCTTTTATTGTTGTTTTATTTTTTCATGTTTTGTATCGCAAAGCCCGGCCAACTTCGTCGGCACGTTGCTCTACAGTGAGCCCAAGCCTGGTTTGTCACACCGGCAATTTTTGTATTTTATGTGTTGTGCTTTTGTTTCGTCGCAAGTTCGGCAGCTCACGCCGGCAATCAACGCACGCTCGTCCACTCCCCCATTCCTATATTGCGTCCACAACTTCGCATCTGCGGAGAAGTCTTCTGAGAGAAGGTAGTTGGCTGCTCATCATAATTGATAAATTTTTAATAACATTTGCTTTTTTGCTTTAAATTCATTCGCCCATCACCTTGTGTTATCCTCGCGCTTACTTTCACTTTTACCCATTCTTTTGTTCCAACCCTTTGGACTTTTTGTGTTTCCTAGCCTTACGCCTATACCGCCCTTTACCGCAGCTTTCACGCTCTTACTGATGATTAACTCGTTTTTCTTTTGTGGTCGATTTCTAAAACTGCTGTGTCTGTCGACTCACCATTTTCAAAAATTTGGGGTTGAGATATGTGGTGATTGCGTGCATATTTGATTTTAATTTAATTTGTATTTGGCTTCATTTTTGATATCGCTATCAATGTTTCCTATCATGCATTAATTCAGATAACTGCTGCTTGCCTGCTTACATCATTATCAGTCATTATGTCACCAATAAAAGAAACAACATCAGTGTCAAATGAAGACTAGTGTTTTTATGAGGACTAACGAACTCACAAAACTATCAATACTTTCTTGATTGTTAAACGTACAAACGATCACAAAAAGAAATGGGAGTAGATCAAGGTAGTCACGGACCCCACATTAAGAGCTACTGGCGCAGAGAAAGAAGCCATGCTTACTTTATATATCTTGCACTTGGTGCTATTAAGCTATTTTTAAGTAAACTAGGTTTTTGTTTAACGTGCAACTTTACCCAGTTTTAGGCTTCGTGTTTTCTACTTGAACTTCAGATTTAGATAACTACAGTATGCTGATAATCCCGACCTCCATACTCTTGAATCAAGGCACTCACAAACAGCTTATCATTTCACAAGTATTTCTTTTTATCTTAGGTTACGGAGAGAGGGAACTAACACCAAGTTGCTGGCGGGCGTTGTTGTGCCTCTAATTCCCTCCTCCTTACTATTTATCACTGGTCTGATTCAAAAAAAGCGCATCATTTCCAAAACTTTCATCTATTCCATTCATTTTCTTGTGAGTGGACAAATTCAAAGTTGGGTTGAGCGCTGAAATTATCGATACGTGTACCGGTGCAGAAATAGCTATAACAAATGGTAACCGCACTCACGACTTTCGTATTTGTGATCTCAAATCTGTGACTGCCCTTATACCAGTATTTCTAGGAGTCGTGACAGAGGCGCAGGTAGGTAAGAAAGAAAGGAGCTATGCGTACTCCTTAATTGGTAACGTCAATGTAAAAAAAGTCGGTAGAAAGTCTATCCTGGACTCCAGCAACTATAGGTTCAGTTATGGCTTCGGTGAACAATCCACAGACCAAATCTTTGCGCGAAAGATGTTGGAAACATTTTTAAATTCTACCGTGTTTGGCATTAACACTTTTACATGTTTCACTTTGCTTCACTTAAGCAATACGGTATGTACCCGTGCTTCAATTAGGTTAGAAAAGTTGAAACCGTCCACCCAGCCAGTTATAAAAGGCAATTGATGGATGACCATGCGAGTGAAAATAATCCAACAGAAATACTGTGAACAGGGGATGGCAAAGTCATGCTTTTTCTGCCTGAAGAGAATGCTAGGATTCGCGTGTTTTGCGCTTGATGTCGACTGATAGTTTGATACAGGTTATCACATAGTAAGAAATTGCATTTTTTGTGAGTTCTTAGAGTATGTGTGGTGAGATATCCATTGCGCTGAAAGGGCCTCAAAACCAGGTTGGCCCAGGGTCCCATCTACTGTTAAGACGCCATTGGTTACCATCTCCTGCACCGAGACAAAGGATCAAATCAACATTAGTAAAATAAAGGTCTTCAGCAAATAACACCAGTTTTGATCAATATACTAAAATCCAAAGTTTAAGAGGGTGTACGAGGGAAACAATAAACTTAACAATATGTAACATTGCTCCTAGAGAAAATTCGACTTTAGTTTGGTCGTTTTTTATTTCTTGCCATCAAAATGAAATACATATAACATCCCACTACCAACCTGTTCCGCACTAACCTAACTGGAAGGTGAATATTTCAATTCTGAGCTTTCTACATTAATTTTGCGTACCTACACTTCCTTTTAGCACTGCATCTCTGAATTTGACGTGTACAAAGTGTCGGTACAAAACCTCCACTTATTTTAGCTAGTCGTCCTAACAAAGCAATGCGTGATGTTAGCTTTTTGCGTAACGACTTTAAATGGCAACGGCACATGAACTACATCCAAAGATATATCGGTTCTGGGCGAAACGGCTGAGGTTTTCCGTTGATCTAAACCTTCTACTATAATATTGCCCCTTTACTGTTGAGCTAAAGAGCTGTCCTTACGGTTTTATTTTCACTAGATGTCGCGTAAATAGAATTTTAGTTCTATCTCAACTTCAATTTTTTTCTTAAAATTGAAGCAACTTCTAGTATCGTTCTAATAATTCATTCTGACTGCAACTTAACAGTTAGGTGAAGATTTGGCTTCTACTAAATACTTAATCACGATACTTGAACCACGAACTTCTCGATCAAGAACAGAACAGATATATTTCACAAAATTCTTTGAGACTTTAAATTCCTTCGCTCGTTGATCACACAAATCAATGCATTTAAAACCAACCTGAAAACTAAATCAATCAATTCTCCGCTTGATTCTTGTCGCGCTAATAACCCACAACAAATTACCACAGAATAGCGCTCTATTCGTCGCTTTCTGTTACTCTCACTCTCTTTGTAGGCTCTGCACTCTCTCTCTCTCTTCAGTCTCTACATGCGTGAAAATTTTGTTGCCTCATACGTATAGATGGGACGCGATCCAGAAAATTCAAGAACAACATCACGTGACAAAAAAACGCCTACTACTAAATTACATAATCGACAATTGAAAATCTTCAAGAAAAAAATCAATTTGATCAGTCTGAAGCAGTGATTCTCAACCACTGTGCAGCGGCACTTTTGTGTGCCGCCAAATTTGGATATATAATTTTAGATATATTGTACAGTGTATTTTGCATTAAAAGTATTCTTATTACTTACTTGTAATTAATCCTTTAATGAACGTACTGTTATTTTTAAAGTACATATCATTTTATTTGGCATATTTAAAATTATTATCATAAACTACTTTACACAGTGTGTTATATGTAAGTAAATAATTTTTAAACTTATCTTTTTCAATGTGTGCCGCCAAATTTTGAAATCGTTGAAAGTGTGCCGCAACAAGAAAAAAGTTGAGAATCACTGGTCTAGAACAAAAACAGGTGATCAACCATTGTGACATCGGAGGAGACGTGTGCGTTACAAATCTTAATGCGAAAAAAAAAGGTCTTTTGCCAACAAAAAACAGCCGAGATCCAAAACCAAGTTTGGACTCGAGATAAATTTTAAATTCACAAATGAAATAATCACAGCAGAACAAAATCAACAAATTACAAAAACTATACACATGTAAACTTCTCCAACGAACAAATTTACTTATTCGTGACACTGGGTTTCAGTTTTCATTGATGAATATATCCTGATAATGTTACCATGTAAGGGTTGAACATCCCGTCCACAGTCCTCCAGTCTCTAGCAGAATAAGTTATTCCCAACTCGTCAGCTTATGCATATTTTTTAGAGGTTGTAGTTGTGAGATATCCTAACCAGGATAGCGACGAGCCAGTTCAACTTTCAATCCAGATTTTACAAGACTTTAGCAACGCGTTCGCAAATCAATCGATTAGGAAATTCTTCTTAGTGTCTATACCACGGCTGACACTGATCAACAAACAGTCAGGGGGAGCTTTATGCATATTGCAGATGAATTCACGATGTTACAAAATCGTTTATGATAAAAGCCAATTAATGAACCAGATTTAATGTCGAGCGACAAGCGAGCGGTTTCTAAATATTTGGGCTATACTCGTTGCCTGCATCTCCTTCTACTACTCCATGATCCTCCTTCATTGACTAAAAACTTAACAAATAACCAAACGAACGTAACAACTAATGACAAATTAAACTCTACAAAGGAAGAAACTGTCTTAATACAACTCGAACCATTACCATACTAATCCAAACTAAACAGTCAATGAAAAAATTCTTGGTGTAAAAACCACTTTAAATGCTTAAGTGAGGAATTCTTAATTGCTATTATTGCTACTAGCAATACACCGTTGAACATAATAATTTTCTAAATATATTGCATTATTATGTTCCACGGTGTATTGCTAGTAGCAATAATAGCAACTTGGATACTAAAAGTCACCTCTCTACCGAAATTGTATAATTCTTGATTGCATTGTGGTGTAGTCAAGAGATAAATGTTACGATCATCAACAAGGTGAAACAAACTTTACGTAATAAAGTACGTTGTGCAATGCAATTAAGTGCGTTGAAATCACGTATAAAACTAACAGCGGCTTGATCAAGCGTTGTAAGCTCGGGTTCAATTCTGAATCGGGCAAATAGAAAATTGTTCACTTGCAACTTTATTTAACCGCAGATTTCAACTTCAAGTCAGGGTGACATCTCAGGATTTCCAGAGTTTAGCGATGTCTTCATCCCACATGTCAATACTTGTAAATATTGTTACAATATTTGGCAACATCTAATGCTTTAAATCTAGTTTTTGCGTAGCCAATCTGTGATTCGAACCCGCGTTGTGTCGTTGTTATGTGTGTTTCACTCAAGGTATCGTTTTTTATTGATTAGTTGTTGAATTGGCAAGGTTGACCCTCAAGCGATGCAGTAGTTACTGTCTTGTTAAGTCACCTTTACATTATTCTCAAGCAGACACGTTGCAAAAAGGATTACGTTGTTTGTAAAACCTGCACGTTTGAGTAGAAGTCAAAGGACTATCAAAGAAAGCTCGTAGATGCCAACGAAGAGAAAAGTTGGTTGAGCTGTTTCTTTGTCGATTGTTATTGTGTTGGAGCTGTAGTATAGAAGAAGGTTTCATGTTTTGACTGAACTCACCACTATGCATGAAAAGCTATTTGAATCTATCTTTGTCGAATTAGAATTGCAAAATGAAAGTATTATCTGTGGAACAATCTATAGATCTCCTTCACATGACACTGGATCAAATCAAATATTTTTTGACAACTTAAAAGAAACTCTTGAGTCTATAAAGAGCAACCACAAATGCTTTATATTTGGTGATCTTAATTATAATCTCCTTCAACATGATAATAATATGGTTAGTGATTTACTGGACATTATGTCAGATAATTCATTTTATTCATTGATAAACAAACCTACTCGCATTACAGACACTAGTGCAACTATTTTAGATCATGTGTGGACAAATTTGTATTCTGAAAACATCAAAACAGGAGTGCTTCTTCATCCTATTTCCGACCACTTACCTATAATTACTTGTTACTATACCAATCAAATAAACCATAAGCTAGAAGACAAAATCAGAATTTTTGACCAAGTAAACATTGAAAAATTTCAAAAACAATTAGAAGAAATAAATATAAATTTGATATTACAAGAAACTAATCCCAATACAGCCTTCTGTATGTTTATTAATAAATACACTACTATTTTTAATCAGTGTTTCCCCTGGTAAAAAAAAGATTTGTTAGAAAAAGCAAGAACTGGTTTGATGAAGATTTGCTAAAACTAATGAAAGAAAAAGATAAGTTATTTAAAAAATATATTGCCAAAAAGAGTACCCTAGCCAAAGCAAAATACAAAGAAGCTAGAAATAAATATTTTCCTAGGATTCAAGAAAAAAAGGAAGCTTTCTTTGAATCAATTCTTGAAAAACAAAAACACAATATTAAAAAGACATGGCAGACCATTAACATTCTTTTAGGGAAAACTAAAAACCATAGCTGCACTTCCTTAAGTATTCATGGAGAATTATCTACCGATGATGCAAAAATAGCTGACCACTTCAATAAACACTTCACAACGATTGGTGGTAACCTAAAGAAAGACATGAACCACACCGGTGCTAAATTTGATGATTATCTTGGTTCGTCATACCCGCACTGTATGTATGTAAACCCCACTTGTGTCTCGGAAATTAAGAATATTTTATCTGGCATGCAATCAAAAAACAGTTGTGGTTTAGATGAAATCCCAATGTCAATTCTTAAATTATCACCAGATAATATATTGTTAATACTATGTCACATTTTTAATCTTTCATTGGGACAAGGTAAATTTATTAATGAGTTCAAAAAGGCCAAAATAATCCCAGTGCACAAAAAAGGATCCAAATCCGATGTAAACAATTATCGACCAATCAGTTTACTACCTGTTATGTCCTAAATTTTGGAAAGAATTTTCTACAAAAGGCTTTGTTCATTTTTGAGCCAAGTAGATTTTTTCCATCAATATCAATTTGGCTTTAGAAAAAAACATTCCACAAGCAATGCTCTCACAGTTATGGTAGAAAATGTTACAAAAGCATTTGAAGAAAAAAAATATACACTGGGTGTTTTCTTGGATCTGTCAAAGGCTTTTGATACGATTGATCATAATATCTTACTTTACAAATTACATCACTATGGAGTTAGGGGACTACCCTATAAATGGCTTAAAAGTTATTTAAGTAATCGATCTTCACAAACTAAAATCAATGGGAAATTATCAGCTCCTGCATTAATTAACTTAGGCGTCCCACAAGGGTCAATTCTTGGTCCATTATTGTTTTTGATATATGTTAATGATCTTCCGAAATGTCTTTCTTCTGGTCAAGCTATCATGTTTGCTGATGATACAAACTTATTCTTCAATCATGTTTCATATACTGAACTATTTAAAAAGGCAAATGAAGAATTGCACCAAGTTGATTCCTGGCTTACTGCAAACAAGCTTACTTTAAACATTGAAAAAACTAAAGTCATAACCTTTAAAACTCCTAATAGCCCTCCAGCCCCACCTAATCTTGAAATCAAGCTAAATGGCAATGCATTAGACAAGGTAACATCTATTAGATTTTTAGGTGTAACAATTCACGAGCATCTAACGTGGAAATCTCACATGGAATTGCTGCTGAAAAAAATTAGAATGGGCCGTGGCATCATGCAAAAAATAAAACCCTATCTTAACCAAAAATCACTTCAATTGCTCTATTATAGCATGATTCAAAGTCACTTTTAATACTGTATTTCTTCCTGGTGTTTCAACAACAAAACACTGATTCACAGACTCCAAAACACAACAAATAAAGTCATTCGATTAGCATTTAATGCGAAAAAAGATGACATAACAGCAGTTATGAAAAAGCATAACATTATGACAATAGAACAAACTGCTCAATTGGAGATAGTTAAATTTATGCACAAATATTTTAATAACATGCTACCGCATGCATTCAATAACTTCTTTCAACACAACTATCGAAACTGCAATGCTGATAGGTCACGGTCGAAAGCTAAGGTATTTCCTAAATTTTGCAGAATTAAACTAACCCAGCAGTCATTCAAATACAAAGGTCCTGTGCAATGGAATAAGCTTCCTCCAGCATTAAGAAAAATAAAATCTTTGAAATCTTTTATCAACCAATCAAGGCAGTTCTTTATCACTTCATAAACATTTAATCCACTTAAAATTTACATCTAGGAAATGTGACTGCTTATGATATAGTCTTTTACAGTGCAATGGTTTCTGTGTTCTTTTTTCTGTTTTCAGATGGAACCTCTGAAGGTAGTGACAGTGAAGTGAGAACAGTCAACCATGAACAATCAATTCATAAAGAGCATTGAACTACTGAAACTTCATCATTGCATATCAGATTAGAGTGATAAGTTATTTTCGTCCTTTTAAGGTCTCTGCATCAAATTGATTATTAATTTAGTTGATTAAATTTTACGCGAACAATGCAGCTGGGAATACCATAACGGTACTACTAACTCACAGTAACTTCTTTTTTATAATAGCTATGTGTTTAATCTAGTCCTAGGTGTATGACTTAAAACTACAACCGGCGACAGGGTTTATGTGCCTTGAGACGTAAAGGAGCTGTCTCTTAGCTGTCGTTGCTCCCAGGTCACCCTTGGGCAAGGTGTAGCACCTGATAGCCTCCCCTGTTAGGGTTACAACTTGACAGTTTTTATTTTTACTGTCTCTAGCGACACTTTGTACATACTGTATATACTTTTCTTCGTGTGTGTTTTTTATTTTACCTAGTATCTTACAGGTGCGATGGCCATGCCATTATCTTCACATTTAATCTAAATTCTATTCATGTGCATGTATTAACGTATATCGTTTTGCCATCGTTTCCTTTTTTTGTCCACTGCTGTGTAATTTATTTCTATGTATGCTGATTTGGACAAAAATAAAATTGATTGATTGAAGGTACTTGGAGGTCAAAATAGTTTGAAACCGCTACGCCGCTACAACGCTAACAAAGCCAACGACGCTACGCCAATCCATCTGTTTTTTCCTATCTGCTTATCGCTTTCCATTATTTCCATTTTCAGTTTGCGTATTATCAATAAAAATTTATCAAAGAATTTATTTAAGAAAGTCAGACAATAACAGCGTGAGGAGAGGAAAAGCGCGTTTCATCTATTTACAACTTCAGCTTCACTGCAATCTGTCTCGGGTTCGGAGACTACCCCAAGGGTCTCTGCTCCACGAACCCGTTACAATACTGATGTGAGCTTACTCATACGAAACGATAATCGCTACATTTTGAAGCCTCACGAAATTATGAACTAAAGGTCTGATCACTACGTGGTTAAAACAGTGTCAATGTCTGCAGTTTGCTAAGTGCATAAAATTCATTTAACTTTTCGCTACTGCTCCCACAAAAGCCCGATACGTGAAGCCGGTGCAGCCAGTTGAACCAAAATGGTAAACCCCGTCATTACTGATGGAGGGCCTCTGCCGGGCGACGATGGCAAAGCCGGCTAGTTTCCATATAATAGTACCACCAGGGGGGAGGGGTTTAACCCATTTCATTCCACAAGCCCCATTTGGGGATCACACTTTAGAGTGGAATTTCTTCTTTATTTGAAGGTTTTACAAAATATAAATTAATTTATATCATTGTAGAGACATTATATTTTAATTTCGCATTGAAAGATTTTTACATTGAATATATTTTTTGTTCTAAATTTCATCTCAAATTTGTACTATTTTCCAATTTTCAACTTCATAACTTCAAGGTAAGATTTTGTGTATTTGTTTTATTTGTAAATTTCAACATGCCCATCAAATATAAAGTAAATGTATATATTTATCATAATGTACTGTATTTAGTCTCTTTATCTTACATTATTCATTTTTGGGCATGTTGAATGATGAAAGTCCCAATTGGGGATTGTGGTATTTTGCCTACATTTTTACCTTTTTTTCAAATGAGTAAACCTAAAAAGTTTATAAACATTGACAGGGCTGTGGAGTTTTTAGAAACCATGAAAGATGAAATACCAACAAATTGTCAACATGAGACTGTTGATATCATAGAACTTCCACCAGAAACTGTTAATGAAATGAGTGATGCCGAAGAATTTGATGATGAAGAAATAGGTGACAATCAAATTGTGGATGTGCCAGGAAATATTGAAGTTTATGTAGGTACAGATGATGAAAGTGAAGATCAAACATCAATAAGGAAATCTAAGCGTGCAAAAATAGTATAAAAGGAAATCCCCAAATGGAAGAAATCTGCACCAAAGCCGACTGTACCCACAATTGATAACTACAAAAACAAAACTGTCATGGAGGAACTGATTCGTGAATTTATTGACAAAAATCCATTTGAATTGTTTACGCTCATCATGAGTGGCATATTTGAAATCATACAACACCAAAACCAAATTTATGCTACACAGAAGAATGATCCAAGTTTTCACTGCACCATTAAAGATTATATGGTATTTGTTGGCATTCTTTTGCTTTCTGGGCATCGCCCTTATCCAAGGCGAGAACTGTATTGGAGTCTACATCCCAAATTTGACTTTCCAATTATTAGGAAAGCCATGTCCAAAAACAGGTTCATGGCATTGAAGAAATACTTTCATCTGAACAACAACCTAGAAATTCCTGAAAATCGTAAGGACCGTTGTTTCAAAATAGTCCTTTGAGAAAAAATAAACGAAAACTTCTTGCTATTTGGATATTTTAGTGACAAATATTCCGTGGATAAAAAGATAGTAGGGTACTATGGTCGACACCCGATAAAACAGTTTATCAGGGGGAAACCAGTACGATTTGGATTCAAGGAGGTGGCACTGCGCAGCACATCTGGCTATATCTACAAGTTTTTTTTTGTATCAGGGAGCCAATGCACAATCAAGACCAAAGGATGTTCTACTTGGCACAGAGGGGATTTTGAATCTTCTTGAGAAAATACCTTCTGGTGTCTGTTTTCATCGACAATTTTTTTATCAACATGTATTTGATGAAGAGTCTTACAGAACTTGGTATCAAGGCTTCTGGTACTGTCAGACTCAACAGACTTCCTGGAAATCCTTTTGGAGCAAAGAAGGACTTGATGAAGAAAGAAAATGGATTCCTGAAAACTGCTGTTGATGCAATTTCTGGGTTGTTTGCTTGCACTTGGAAGGAAAATAGCATTGTTAGTGTATTGTCAAATGTTGATGGAGTAAATCCAATGAAACAGACAAATCGTCGAGGCCAACCGGTTCAAGTACCCAAGAGTATTACGAAATATAATGCTGGTATGCTCGGGGGAGATTTGGCTGATTGGAAGACTCAGAAGTACAGAGTGGGCATAAAGAGTTAAAAATGATATTTATCATTGGTAACTCACTGTCTGGATGTGGCTGTTGTTAACAGTCATACATTGTACAGTCTTCTTCATCCGGAAGAAAAAATGGATCTCCTCGACTTCAGAGCGTACGTAACAACAGCATTGCTGAAGACTGACACCAATTCAAAACCCAAGAAGCCTGGTGTCAAAGTCCCGAGATTGCCACAGCCACTCAACCTTATTGGCAAAAAGCATTTTTTTGAAAGAACTGATGATGGGAAACAAAGAAAATGCAAGGTGTGCAAGAAAAATGCCAGGAAGCAATGTGGACAGTGCAACCTTGGATTTCATGTACAGTGTTTTGAAGCATACCATTCTAACTAAAATTAACTCAAATATGTGACTTTGTGTTGTGGTTTTGTAATTGTAATGATATTATTATCATAAAGTTTTGAATAAATGTCTTCTAATTTGAATATAACAATTTATAAATAATACGCCTACATTCCATGATCCCCAAATGGGACTAGTTCTAAAATCACAGTAAATATTTTTTAATTTTTATGAAACTTATACATAGTCTTAATAGGCCCTATATCAACTATTATACACTAAGTAAATCAAATTTCTTTGCCCTCCTGAATTCTGGAATGAAATGGGTTAAAAATAAACTGCCTTTGGCATTAACAGATCGATTGTTATAAACCATTGAGAACTAGTCCTCAGATTAAACATAAAGGTGTATGTGACATTCTAATAGTATCCAGCATCCACAGTTTCAGCATTTCATTGGCGAATGAATAGGCTACATTATCTAATAACTTCATCTGTATATATAAAGCGCAATTCTGTCTGGATTTGTGTTCGTGCGTGCGTATATACACTTTAACTCCTCTAAAACTATTGGGCGAACAAACATCACACTGGGCATAATTGATCACAGCCTTGACATGAGTGTCACATGGGGGTTCGTCGTCACAATCAAACATACTTTTTTTAAATTTACATTTCTTGGCAGATCAAAACCATTTTCTGCTCAAACAAAATCTAGCACCCAACCTAAGTCAATGTGGTGCTTTTCCAACTTCCTTTTCCTATTTCCAACTTAGTGTTTATTCTCTTACACTTATTTGAAGGAACGAAAAGAATTTGTAAAATGATAGAAAGTTTTTATGACCTCTCAAATTTGAAAGCAATTGTACTACAATCACAAATCACGAACCTCTACAGCTTATACTAAATAACGCATCTTCAAAGCCCCCAGCCAAATAACACATCTTTAAAGCCCCCAGCCAAATAACCCATCTTTAAAGCCCCAAACCAAAATCAAACATTGGAATCTGCAACTTCAGTAATACAATTTCTTTGTTGAGTACAGATTGAGACCTGGCAAAAGCAATCCGGGTGATTACATGTCACGGCATCCAATTACATAAGAAATTAAACCACCACTGAAATGCTTCATCAAACTTATAGCATGCTCCACCATTCCTGTTGCTTTTAGGCGTGATGAAATCAGCGAAGTCGTTAAACACGATAATGCCATGCAAAGAGTCATCAAGATCATTTATGACGAAAAGTGGAAATATGCAAAGCAAACAACAAACACTGATCTTAATCCGTTTATTCCCATCAGAAATGAACTCACAGTCACCTTCGACAACCTTATGCTGAAAACCAACAAAACTGTTGTTCCAAAATCCTTAAGAGAAAAAGCAATAAATTTAGTTTATGCCAGACACCAAGGAATTGTCAATACAAAAAAGCTAGTTTGAGAAAAAGTTCTGTTTCCTGCTATTGACAAAAGACTTTAATCTGCATTGCCAAGCTGCTATCCACAAAACAACCGCTCACCTTTTATCTATGTTACCGCTACCTAATGCATCTTAAAACTAAACTACGTGTTGACTTTTCTGGTCCATATCCAAACGAAAAATATCTACTTGTACGATTCGATGAATATTACCGGCATCCCATTGTTGAGATAATACAGTCTACCAAAGCTTTTACTGTCATTCCCGTAATCGAACTTACATTATTTCTGTTTGGCATTCCCGAAACACTCAAGTCTGATGATGGCGCGCGTCCTAGCTTTAAAGAATTTGCCAATCGAATAGATTTCAAACTCAGAAAAATCACCCCACTTAGGTCCAAAGCTCATACCGAATGTGAAGGTTTCATGAGAGCCCTTAAAAAGGCACAAGCATTTGTCATTCATGGAAATCCAGACTAAACGACTTTTTGTTGAATTATCGTGCCAAGCCACAAACAATAACCAACAAATCCGCAGAACTATGTTTTAGCAGATACATTCATACCGCATTGCCCAAGATCACACTGAAATGTCTACATCTTTCCTACACGCAATTGATCAGTCACTGCGAAACGCAGATCACAAAGCTAAATCTAAAACGAAGGAATATGCTGACAAGCCATATGCGCCATTCCATTATAATTCAACAAGTCAAAGCAGCCTACCTTATTGGCTTTTTTGTTTTGAGATATGTTGAAGTGCATAAAAATCTAAGCCCAGCATAAAAAATAATGAAAATCAGTCATGTGATTGCAGAGATATATGACATTAACAGTTGCAGAAATACATGACATTTGAACACCAGGTGGCATCACCGAATATTTAAACACGTAATTTTGTTTTTTGATCGCCTCCTGACGTTGGAGATGAGATAAAATAGTCAATTCAGAGTTTCGTCAACTACCATCTGAAATTGTAGAGGATCTCAGCAATGATCAGTCTATGCATACAAAATTTGTCAAGCTGTTATATTAGGTGTTGTTTAGAAAGACTTGAAGCAATTGCAGTGTGATTGACAAAACTCTGAATTTGGAATTGGTTGAAAAATTTCTACAGCCCATGTTGAAGCAGATCCATGCAGTTGCTTTCGATAGGCCCTGAACATGATACGGCGGTCCGCTTGTTCCACCATCAAACTCATGAAAAATATGACTCATTGATAGTTCATTACGATGCAGCATGCATATTACCCACTGAAGAAATCTCCCAATTTTGCTTTCAAACAAGCGATACAATCAGCGTTTTTGCCAGTCGTAACTGCCGTTACGTCTGTTCTAATAATGGTCAACGAATTATGTAATTGGGTTCCTTCAATAACTTGAAATATTGCTTTAGCAATTTCCATACTAGTTCCTCCAGCAGGCCTAACACTAGACAAATAAAATTCGTGGGGCCCACCCACAACGACATAATGCTCCTTAATACCGGTTTCTTGATAATACTTTTTTCTTCGTTTATTGCTTTTAATTGTAGCGTCTGTTCTTCTGTCTACATAAATAGAGTTTAAAGACCAAACAAGAGATCTTTTACCAGTCTGATTTTTTTCCCTGCCCTTACTTCGCTCTCTTCTCAACTTGCTGCAATCGATCACGAACTTGCTTTCATTTTCGGTTGCAATTCTAAAAGCCTTTAGCGTTGCAGTAGCAATAACAGCCCCAGCATGGTCAGACATTTTATTTCGGTTTCATACCATCGCAACTTCTTTCAATGCTCCTCTGTTCTGTTCCGAAAACTGCTCTTTGTTGCTGGGTTGATGGCATATCAAACAAACTTGCTGTGAGGAAGAAGATACCACACTTTTACCAACACTTTCGGTTTCGCTTACAACTGTATTACGACTACAGGTACTCATTTCGCCTTCAATAATAGAAAGTAGAGTATTCATTCTCGAAGCTTTTCGTCTGACACTTTTCAAGAGAATCCGTCAGAAATGAGTGAAAAGGTGAAGTGAGTCACTTATATAGAGACACAGTTGACGAAAAAGAAAAAAGGAAAAAAAAGGGCTCTATCGTGATTGGTAAAAAGAAGCGACCAATAGAAGGAGCGGAAACTAATGTGCGATTTTTAGACCATAAACGAATTCCTTTTGTTTGCATAAATTTGGTTTGGATGTTTTAATGTACGTGGCTTCAAGGGTGGAAAGGTGAAAAGAAGTACGGCCACGGGAAAGAATAGAAAATTTGTTGTCATTGTATTCGTGTGCGCATCTAGGGTTTTGTAAAAGATGTTGACCTATGGCAGAAAAGGAAGTTTCAGTTTTAAAGCTTCTGATTGGCTTGCAAGAGCGGGCCAATGTGCTTCGGTCCTGAGAAATATGCTTCTGGAGTATGGTTTTCGGCACGTGCTGCTTAATCCTCTGTTGTAGCCTTTGAGACGTACGACCCACGTACCGACTATCGCAGTGGCACAGAAAATGATAAACAATGTTGCTTTGATAAAAAGCGGGTAGTACATCCTTTTTGGCCAAAAAAGCGGGTAGTACATCCTTTTTGGCCAAAAAGGATATACTACCCGCTTTTCATCAAAGCAACATTGTTTATCATTTTCTGTGCCACTGCGATAGTCGGTACGTGGGTCGTACGTCTCAAAGGCTACAACAGAGGATTAAGCAGCACGTGCCGAAAACCATACTCCAGAAGCATATTTCTCAGGACCGAAGCACATTGGCCCGCTCTTGCAAGCCAATCAGAAGCTTTAAAACTGAAACTTCCTTTTCTGCCATAGGTCAACATCTTTTACAAAACCCTAGATGCGCACACGAATACAATGACAACAAATTTTCTATTCTTTCCCGTGGCCGTACTTCTTTTCACCTTTTCACCCTTGAAGCCACGTACATTAAAACATCCAAACCAAATTTATGCAAACAAAAGGAATTCGTTTATGGTCTAAAAATCGCACATTAGTTTCCGCTCCTTCTATTGGTCGCTTCTTTTTACCAATCACGATAGAGCCCTTTTTTTTCCTTTTTTCTTTTTCGTCAACTGTGTCTCTATATAAGTGACTCACTTCACCTTTTCACTCATTTCTGACGGATTCTCTTGAAAAGTGTCAGACGAAAAGCTTCGAGAATGAATACTCTACTTTGTGCAATTTTCAAATTCTGTACCACAAATCAACACTTCAATAATAGTACATTAGGTAGCTGGATGCTGATCCTTGTTGTTGGTCAGACGTTATTGTGAAGCCCTTTTGACAAAGTTCAAATCGCAGTCATCAAGTTTTTCTTGGACCCTTGTTTATTTGCCCATCCGCACTCTATTTGGGTCTTACGAGATGTAAAATCTGTATTGCTCATCCTCAACAATTTGTCTTTTTCAAGTTTGCGGCGTTGAGAATTATTTTTGCAAAAAATATCAAATAACGTATTTACATTTTCCATGAAATGTATGACATTTCTTTTGAAGGCTGAACCATTTCTTTTGCTTTTAGATACCGAGTTAATTTTGCTAAAATTCTTGACCAACTTTTCAATTGGTGATATCACTCCGGGTATACTGATGCTGTAAACATTACAGTAACTCCACGTTACACCAATTCTTCAGCAACAGTAGTGACAGCAGTTCTTTGTCTCCAATTAGGTTTGCAGAATAATCTTTCCAAAATATCTCTAGTTGTCGGTAAAATACCCTGTTAATAAGTTTGTCGACTTTTGAATTCATACAGATCACATTTACAAGACCAAGTTCTTAAAAATTTTCTGGTTATCATACTATACTACAAATGCTTTTAAGTACAAAACTTCATCTACAAACATTTGCAAGAAATAATAAATGCAGCTTGCTCGAATGAAAAAAGCATCAAGCTAATGGCTTAAGATCAAATCAAATATATATATATATATATATATATATAGAGAGAGAGAGAGAGAGAGAGAGAGAGACAGACGGAGACAGAGAAATCCAGTTAACGCAGGCGGTCGGATTCATATAACACTTTGAAAATAATATAACAAATATAACAATTCGGAAATCTTGGAAGTACATGTGACTCCAAATTACAGCCAAGAAAAAAAGACTGTAATGTCGAATTGTTATCACATTGATAAGGCACAAAACACCGGCATATTACCGTATTTGATCCTTTTTTTTGGAATGGCATCAGCAGATAATATTATCGATCACGTTGATTAGCAACTATAGCAAGTTAAAACTAGGTTTAATTCAACGACAAAAAAGTTTTTTAAGTTGTTTCTTTCAGCTTTTTTGGTAAAAACTGTTTTGTAGTTAAAAACTTAATGATAAAAATGCTAAAAGTCCTTTATGCAACAGACATCACATATATGAAACATGTCAAAAACAGATTTTTGTAAATTTAGACACTTTGCAGGAAAAATCTGAAAAAATGTTCTCTTAAAGCACATATAAGCCTGCATCTTTCGACTATTTTGAGCTATCAAACAGTTTTCTAGGCCGAATAGTTGCTAAGACATGTCAAGTTATTAAAAATTGCTCCCCCACTAACATATTTGTGGGGGGTGCACCTGCACCCCAAAAATGTCTAAGAAGTAGTTTTTAGGGTCAGAGGCAACTATGAATGCATTTTGAAATGTGATTTGAGAGAAAAATGTTTTTTCACTCTACCTTCTTTTACAGGCATAGTAGAGGAATATTGAATGAAGTTGTTCACCAGGCATTACATAAAATCGCTACTTTTGTTGTACCTGCGAGTAATAATTGCCCCACAAATATCTTTAGTTGTACCTTTATTTTGGCAACGTTCTGTCAGCCAGAATGGCCAATATCATCAAAGCAAACTGGCATCTTGCTTGCTACAGCAACATACCCCATTCCCTCCTCCCCAAAAAATGTCGTTAGCTGAAAGGTTATGATCAGGTAGTGCCAATTCATCTCGTTTGAAAGCTGAGAAAATTTGTTTTCCAACATCATATAACTCTAACTAGCCAGCGCAAAATATTAGTTTGTGACGGCTGATCAAAAATTTGTTGCCATACATTTTCCATTTTTAGTTGATCAATTTTCGTACCAGACCTAGGAAACTTGCAATGTGTAAAAAAAACTTAGATTGATACATATTGACCGTTTTTCCTCGAAAGCATGATTCTTTGGCATTATCTCTCTAAATTAAAAAAATTTATTAAAAAATAAAGAGTCTTAGAATTTTGAAAGATAGCCTTACTGGTAAAAAAACACTCAAAATTTTGGTGGCTGGTCTTGACACAATTGCAGCTTTCTAGAAAAACTAAATCCTTTGGTACATTTTGACACTTCTTCATTTATTATAATTACTTCTTTGTTTCTATACTGTTTATTATTTTCACGAGGGTGGTTGTATTTAGTCGTAAAATGTACAATACATACCAACAAATTACAGATTTCTGTAATGGTAAAACAAAGGCAATGGCTATTTTGCCTTCAAAGGCATTTTACCCTTAAAGGCTATTTTTTAGTGAGTTATTTGTGATTGATCAATTTTAATGACGTATGGAACATGAGACTTTTGGTCACTTCTGATTGGTCAATTTTAATAGTCTATTAAAAAAATTTGCAGACCCAGTGTGCACTCCGATTTGTTTCTTGATTTTTCAAAGGCATTTGATACAGTTAAACATGAAATATTAATAAAGAAACCAAAATATTATTTTGAGTTTCAAGATAAGCCTAAACGACATTTCAGTGACTATCTAAGCAACATATATAATTACTTAAAAGTCGTTTAGCGTTATCTTGAAATCCAAAATAATTTTTTTGGTGTCTTTATCAATATTTCATGTATAACTTTATCAAATGCCTTTGAAAAATCAAGAAACAAATTGGAGTGCACACTGGGGGTGCACATAGGGCAGGGGCGTATCCAGAAATTTCTAAAGGGGGGGAGCCGCAATTTTAAACCTAGACAGTTGAAACCTTTTTTTGGTGAGACAAGCTTTGTCGCTTGTATCAGCCTATGCAGGGATTCGCCTTCTAACCTGTGTGTTTTGCCACATTTCACCATTTAATACTTTAATTTTCTTTATATTGGTGTATCTAGGCCTTCAGTAGTTTTCTGCGTTTGCTCAGTGCTGCAGCTTTATTTATCTCGGACTCCAGTAGTCCATATTACAAAAAACGTCAAAACAAAACACATACACACAAGCAATCAATTATACCCATATAGTTGCCTCCCGCTGAAACAATCAACTGGAGCAACCAGCACTAGCTTAATATATCTGTGCAGTGGCATTTTATGTTAACTCCCGACAAATATATGAAAGAGGAATTCAAAGATGTGCTATCTGTCTAGTACTTTCGAGGTATGATATTGTAGATGAGGGACTATAGGCAGCAGGCACAGGCCTACTTGACGAGCATTCTGAAAAGAATGCAACGAATTAGGATGCAAAAAATCAGGCACTTACTCCGTCAGTTTTATTAAAAAGTATCAACATAGTAGACTGTTGTTTTGCCATAGCACGGCAGCGAGAGCAATTACACAAAACTCTTTTGGGCCCATACCCTTTTATTACTACAGTAAAGTGGTCACTGACATCACTATTACATTATTCTTGTGCGAAAGAATTATATGGTCTTACATTACCCGAATACGATACGTTAAGCTTATTAAAATACTGCTTTATGCAATAATGAACAAAAATATGAACTAAAACTGCTAAGCAACACCTATAATTTTAGATTTTGGTGACCTTTCCATACGCTTGTGCTTTTAGTTTAGTCAACTATAGGCTGCTAAAGCAACAATATCTTCAGATTGAAGTTTGTTCATGAATTATGATGTTGTATGTAACTTGTGTTGGGTTAGATATGTAACTTGTATTATATTAGTATGTAACTTGTATGTAACAGGGTTGTGTAGGCACAGCCAAAATCGCATAACTCCAACTCCGCCTTTTGGTGTCCGAAAAGTTACTGTGCAGTAGAAAATATTTTTAACAATGGCTGGTTTTGTGACGCAATATTTAGGTGCTAATATAAAAACAAGTTAGTCATTGACACTGTTTCGACCTATCAGGTCTCTTCAGTGCAGTTGGTGACCAATAAGAAGCTAGAGGCTTTTAATAAAGCATAGCTTAGACCATCACACTTGTGGGACCAAATACTAGGTCCACTGTAGTGGATGGTCTGTCAACCTCTGCGAAGCCGTATCACTCGTGAATGAGTGGCGGTTGTCGCAGGTGCACTAAGTCTAACAACTGCTAGAACAATAGTGCTGTCACAGCCGAGTGGTCACAAGGTCTTACATGTATAATAATGCAAGAGGCCAGCGATGCACTTAGCAAACTGCAGACAGTGACAGTTGGTGACCAATAAGAAGCTAGACTTTTGGTGACCGCCACTCATTCACGAGTGATACGGCTTCGCAGAGGTTGACAGACCATCCACTACAGTGAACCTAGTATTTGGTCCCACAAGTGTGACGGTCTAAGCTATGCTTTATTAAAAGCCTCTAGCTTCTTATTGGTCACCAACTGCACTGAAGAGACCTAATAGATCGAAACAGTGTCACTGTCTGCAGTTTGCTAAGTGCATCACTGGCCTCTTGCATTACTATAGGCTACATGTAAGTTAGTCATTATAACAACAACTAGTCATTTATTATATATCCAATACAATACCCTTATACATTAATGGTACTGGCAATTAAGCAGCGAGCATTCTAAGTTGAGCATGTGTTTTGTAATGGTGGAAAATACATAAATACTGGGCAAAAAAGATTTTTCAAGCAATTTCCAGACGCAGAGGCGCCTCACAGTAATGCTGTGGGACGTTTGATAAAGAAATTTCGCCAACCTGGCGATATAAAAGACGCTTCTTGAACTGGTAGGCCTTCAACCACAAATGAGAAAGCTATAGAGATCCAGGAAATAACATTAAAGAATCCAAAGAAGTCTGTAAGACGATTACAGTGCTTCCTCGATCACCCGTACCTCGTTTAACCGGCATTCAATTATCCGGTTGCTCTATTTTGCTACAACATTTTAAAATTAGATCGCTTTTAACTAGATGTTGCAGGAATAGTTTCCGGAAAACTTTACGCTAAATCCCACAAAAAAAGGCTAAAATACTGTATTGTCGGCGAATTTCCTGTGGAAGAAAGCGCAATTAAAGTTCAAAGAGAGGGCTGAATGACGATTTCGTAGAACAATTTTCCGCGCTACTCATTGAATTGACGACCTCTGATATATATTGATGGGCCAGATTATGAATATTGGGATGAGCAGGGAATAGTTCATCTTGCTTCAGTAGCAGAAGGGAACGAATGTGATGAAGAAAAGGACGCAAACGAGAATACACAACATTCAACGCAAAAAGCACAAATGCTGTTTTTCTCGTGTAGAGGCAATGTAAATGTTTGACCGTTGCCTAACCTGGTTCCGTATTCAGCTGGAAGCAACAGTTTCAAACACTTCCACATTAGTTCGACTTCGCGAGTTTGCTGCTGAAAAACGCGAATATTCCCTCAAACAATCTAAAATTGATTTCTATTTTAGTAGATCTAGTGTTGCAAATGATAGTTGAGCGGGAAGTTTCTTAGAATATTGTAATGTTGAACTTCTATCATTTTTTTAAACCATGAATGTGTTGTGTTTTTGTTTGTTTTTGTTCCCTTGACTTAAACGTTAAGAATTCAGTTATTCGGTTTTTTTGCTTATCCGTTCAGATTTTTGAAAGTATTATCCCAACTAGACCGGAAAATCGAGGAAGCACTGTATCTCAACAGGCCGTACGAAAAAAGTTACATTTTGCATTGCAATCAAACTGTAGTATTGTAAACAAATGTAGCCACGAATAAATAAAAATTGTATTGACTAAAAGTTTTCCAATCAACTTTACTGTAAATACATTACATTTTTATGAACCTATACTGCACAGTAACTTTTCGAACACCCTGTACAACTTTACTATTATGTAGAGTAAGTCTGACATTGCCGCCACTGTGCTCGATAACGACCAAGGTTAGAGCTATAAGTATATAATTAAAAACACTAGATGTCAGGATAAAATAATAAAAACACTGCAGCTATTTCGCCAAGCGGCTCATCAAATGGCAACTGGCTATAACCTTATTACTGTCTTTATTTACTCAAGAACAAAAATATTTTCCGTATGCACTTCGAGGCAGATTAGGTTTTAAATATGCCTTAACGCTTCTTATAAAAATTCTGTAATCCCCTTAAGCATGTAAACATGTTTTTTGGGCTTAAAACTTGCAAAGAAAAATATTTTTAAATTTTGTAGGAAACTTATTTCAGTTTGCTACCTCACCAATCTGATACCGGTATCCTAGGCTAAATACTGGTCTAGAAGCTTAGTAAGCCGGCTCGCTGGCTATACATTTGATTGCTAGCAGCTAAGCTGTAGCTTCTGGCCTAAGCTAACGCCCTGTTATACAGCAGCTTAGGCCCTCTGTACCTTCCACTAAAGTTCCTGTGATAAACTACTTGTTTAAAGTCCTTTTTTGAACAACTAGCTTGAACTATCAACAAATTATTCCATCTCATACCTGTTGGCTTGTACGCTAAGTTTTTACATCAACTTCGGTAAATAGGCACCAACACTGCAGAACTTGCCACCGTGACTGGTTTGTTCATTCATTTCTATCCTAACATGCTTGTTTTCGTTAGTTACATCATAGTCACGAATTTGAGTACATAAATCTCACAAAATATTGAAGTTAATGGCAAATCGTGAGCTATAAAAAATTTATAAGTTTTTCACAAAGAAATTTATTGTACAGTGATTTAGCGGGGAGGGGGGAGCGGTCCCAGCGGCCCCCCAGGATACGCTCCTGCTGGGGGTGCACACAGTGGATTAACTATCTAAGCAACATGTATACCGACGCGATGGAGTAGTGGTTAGAGTGTCCGCTTCGCAGTCGGTAGACTTACGATTCATTCCCCTTGTCGAGTCATACCAAAAAATTTTAAAAAATGGTGTTCACAGCTTCCCTGCTTGGCGCTTGGCATTTAGTGGAGGTTGTGGAGAACAAGCCGGCAAGTTCGCTTGTTGTGTTCTTGTGCAAGACACTTAACTGGACGCCCCCAGATTTATGTGGAAGACAGGTGGCCCAGTTTTCCCTCTGAAGAGAGGGTTGGTGGCAGGAAGGGCATCCGACCGCAAAACAAATGCCATGTCATAAAAATGCAGATATCTGCTATGGCGACCTTAATCAGGGGGAATAAGCCGAAAGAAAAAGAAGAAGATCTAAGCAACATATATCAATATACAAGAATTTCCATTTGCAGATCAAGTATGAAAACTGTCAGTTGTGGGGCGCCTCAATGATCTGCTCTTAGGCCGGTCTTTCTTTATATGTGAATGATCTACCTTTTTTTCAAATTTTAAAACCACATTATTTGCCGATGATACGTGTTAAAGCAATTCAACTATAATGTGAAAGAGTTGGAAAAGTGGGTAAACAGTGAATTAAATAGAATAAATGCTTGAATGTAAAATAATAAGATATGTTAAAATATATCTAAAACTAATTATATGCTCATTGACAAATATACAAATGAATCAACAAAGGAAAATGTTGAAATCAGATTGCAACAAAATGTCATTAATAGAGTTATAAACGTAAATTATTCAAGTATGCTCATGATCTCAATTGGGAACCACAAATTAAACAACTTTTACCGCAACTTTCAAAAATTTCAGCTGAAACATTTCGCTTAGGTAATTTTGTTGACATTGAAACACTTAAATTGTTACATCATAGTTTGATTTACTGTCGTGTTCAATATGGTATTATCTTAAGGGGAACAGCAACTAACCTAGACAAAAAGAAACAGTGCTAAGAGTAAACAACATTGTTTGGATTATGACTTAGAGTAGAAAATTTGATTACGTCAGCGTATTGTATAAACAACTTAAATGATTGATATTACAAGATATTTACATATTGGAATTGTCGAAGTTTATGCATTAGTTAAATTGTAATATGAGTCCTACAGTTTTTGAAAAAATTTTGTTAAACTTGAAAGTATGCATTCGTGCATTACAACACAAAAAACTAAAAATAATCATTTCTTATGCCAGGTCAACAAAACAATGTCACTTTTTTCGAGGTTCTAAATTGTGGGCAACTCTAGGCAATTCTATAAAAACGAAACTGCTAACAGTCTTCAAAAAAATATTAAAAGAACTAATGATTCGAAATTATTAAATTGTAAGATTTGCTTTGAATTCTAGATTTATTTCATAAAAATTGGCAAGCAATGTAATTTATAGCTATCACGTTACGTGCTTTTATATTAAATTTAACTTACTCACTTTTTTCTTGTATTTTTTTTCCTTGCCTCCGTTAAGTTTTTATTTATTACTAGTGTTTTTTTGTTGTCCGCAGGCACTGACTAAAAACCCTTTGGGTTGTTTTAGTATCTCCTGGCCCTTTGCACGCATGTAATATATTATCCTATTATTCTTCAGTATTAAAACAATGAATATTTTGTGATATTGTGTTAGAGTAAATTTCAAAAACAAATTTTTATGTTGACGTTCACAGAGTGTGTTGGGAAAACAATAAACTATGTATATATGTATGTAGGTGTCGCTGATACAAATTACGACAGAAGTGATTAGTCGTAAATGCGAGTAAACTCCTTTGACCCTGAGACTACACTCGAATGCCTGCTGGAGCGTAACAGTATGACATCGATTTTCCAATAGGAACGTTACACGCACGTGATTAAACGTCATCAAAGTGCGCTTTTGAAAAAAGTGGCTGACCAGAGTCAGTGTTTTTGCATTGAATTGAATAGGAGTGATATCGTTTTTTGCAAATCAAGTCGATAAAAATGACAGTTGTTGAATGAACGTTAAATATGTTGTTTTACTAATACAATTTTGGTAGAGAGGTGACTTTTAGCATCCAAGTTGCTATTATTGCTAGTATGTTCAACAGTGTATTGCTAGTAGCAATAATAGCAACTTGTTTTACTGATGTTAAGGAATAAATCTGAAGTCAAAGTAAGATTAGAGGTGCTAAGGTTTGCTTGTTATTGGTAATAGTTGGGCTAATTTTATGGGCTAAACATGCAGGCTAATTTGTAGCCAGCTTCTGTGAGGGTTTCATATTCGATTAATCAGCGTATTTGGGAATGCTGAGTTTAAGTGAATAGTAATGTGCAACTTATACAGTATATTTAGTTGCATAAGCATACTGAAAAGTTGTAAACTATAGCTTAAATGACAGGGCAGACTTCTCAACCGTTTGTCATTTGTTCGATTAAATGTTGATGGACAAAATCAATAATTCTTTGAAATTTTTGTCAATAGTGTGTATTGATATATTAGATGTAATTTTGTGACTTTAACTACTTCTTAAACAACTTTTTTGGCTATTGCCTAGGCTGCTGAAACAAGGGTAATTAAAAACTTACGGTACCAATTGATTTATTCATGCGTATGAGCTCATGCTTTGTTTGCATGTCTTTCGTCAGACTTGGCCACCACGACGGATAGACTGCTTGGCCCCACCACCTGTTTGCCACACAAAAATGGAGGCATACCGTTAAATGCCTTGCCCAAGGAGACAACAAGGAAGTTTGATGGCAAGCTTACAGTATCGGTAGTAATGATCAGATAATGGTTGTTTTTGCTAATATACCGACGAGTATCTAATTGGTATAGAGTTATTTTTAACTGAGGAGCAAATGGTAAGATGACACTTCTCTTTGGGGCAATTTTTTTAAATTGGCACACAGCACTAAGTTTAGACCAGCCTACTAAAAGACCTAATCTCAACCAAATTGCTTTTGATCAAATTTATTCGTTTTCGAGGATCCAATTAGCAATAATTCATTCCAATTTTTAATTAATTTCTCATTAGTTTTCAAAATAACCCCAAAAGCTGGTGTTCGCGCTATACCTTTCCACCATAAATTACAGGTTTTGGTCAGCCACTTTTTTTGGCGCGAAATTTGTAACGTCATATGCATCCTTTCTATAGATAAGTGACACAAACCTTAAACCTACTACAAAGGACGGAACAAATATGCCGCACCCCCTATAAAATTACTCAAAGATGACTCGAGATTTGGCTTTTATACTTCCTGACTTTAAATATGATTTATATTTCCATAGTCTCTGAAAGTTAATTGGTTAAGGTCACGGTCCAAAATAATTTCTAATTTGTCGAAGGGATCCAATAACATACAATTATTTGACCAAAAACGTAAACTAGTTTTTCATTATTTCATGACAAATTAATAAGATATTTGTCATTTTAGCTGTAAAGGAACAACCAGATAAAGACTGTAACTTGTAAATTTTACTGTGGTTAATTGATATCTGCTTGCAAATATTGTTATTTTTGCATTTAATGATATCACGATGACAAACCAAAAATTGTATCTAGCCTTTCACTTTATTTAAGTTTTGTAAAAATTTTACGCTTGAATGACTTGTTTTAAGAAACCCGCACAATGGCAGAAGGTAGAGCATTCTGCAAGCCTACGAAGGAAGAAAACTTGATATTTTGAGATGTATCTAAGTAGGTGGTTTTAGCTTTTTGGAAAAATTGTTTTACATGTTTGAAATTCACTTGCTTGCCAATGATATTGGGCAAGACTCTAGCTGTATTAATTGGATTGAAATGGTACTGTAGCCAAGAAGGTTTCCTTAACACCGGATTGGTCATTTAATACTTTAGTATGCAAAGTTAAGCAATTTTATCCTATGTAATAATCACAATTACATAATTTGTTTTTAAACACGGATAGGCTGTGCTGATTTGGAATTGTATCCTTACACTTATCAAAATATATGAAATAAGCATTTCTAATAATCTTTTTCAAGAACTGAAAATGGTGCAGCCAGCTGTATTGTGCTTGTCTTTGGCATTGGGGTTAAGCTGTTGGAATATAATTGATGCGCAAAAGTTAGACTTATCATTAAATCTAATATGTTGTTTGAAATTTGACGAAAACTCCCAGAGCAATTCAAATGAATTGGTTTCAGCTTGCAAAGGAAATCAAATAAATGTGATAATTTTAAAGGAAAGAGTGGTAGGTAATTTTGTTTATGCATATTAATATTTTTTAAGTAAAGCAGACTTAGAATTTTGGACAGGAGGATAACTAATAAAATAATGAAAAATGTTTTGAAGCTATGTTTTTAGAAGGGATATTTTGGCATACCAGCTATGTTTTGAGGAATGGAGGTAGATCAACTACTTTTTGTGTAAAACATTATTTTTACCACTTAAGCAACCTCTTTTACTAGCTTTATTTTTTTGACAGGAAGCGCCAGCTAAACAAAAACTTATGAAGTGGTTTTGGTCTTGAAAAATAATGATGATATTGATATCAACGAATTAGAAAAGAAATAAAGCTAAATATGATTAATGAAATTATTTTGCAGAATATTTATTGTGAGATTATTTCTCGAAATGGCAGTAATGTGAGTTTATTTGATCCTCAATTAAGCAACAGCAACTTCAATCCACCACTACTTTTTGTCAAAATATTTAACTCGACATGGAAAAAAACATATTCTTATCCTAATAGGACTTTGGTAATTTATGTCGTTATTAAATCTATATTTTTGTTTGTAACTGCTTTATTTACAAGGTTATAGTTTGCTCTGTCTGTGTAGAATTTCTGTCTTTTGCAAGAATTAGTTGCCCTACAATAACCACATATAACAGCAGTCATATTTATTTCCGTGAAATATATATTTTTTTATTGCAGCCCTTTACAGCTCTAGATCCAGGCCATCATCTATGCCACAATATTTTAATTCATTTAAAACTTCTGCATACAAATTGCCTTTGTTTACTTTGCTAGATCTTTTGTGGTAGCTATTCAGGTTGATATCCCTTCAAAAATTTCCAAATATTACCTAAAAGAAGTCAAAACAACCAATTGACAAATTGAACAGGCAAGGCCTAAAGACTAGAACAGCTGATTTTTTGTGTGGTGTATTTACTGTGAATTTTGCCAATGTAATTTTGTATTGCACTGGAAAACTTTACTGTATAATACACTTTAGTGTATTCACTTACTTCTTTTATTGATTGAAGAACAATTACATTGCACGCTATTGCACTTACTACATACAATACACCACTCATTGCTAAACTGAATTATTTACCTTGAAGTTATATGTGGATCGGCCAATGAAATGCTGGATCTGTGTGTACTGGTTAGTATTGGAATAATACACTTCGTGTGACATCGTAGATAATAAACTTTATGCATGGTAATCACCAGTGGCATGGCTGTGACAGACTATGAAACAAGTCAACAGATGAGTGTGAAACAACCAACAAACAAACACATGTACACGTATTTACACTTTCTAACATATCAGACTACTCATAGTTCTCTAAATACAACAAAGGCAATTGACGTCATGAGGGGTACTTGTGCTGAAGACTTAAGTCATTTTTCATGGTTGAGGGACTTGCAGAGTAAAAGTTGAAGGACGTGTAGTTCCAATTGCTTTTATTATTGTTGTTACTAATTGCAATGTCACTTTTAATGGGTTTAAAGGATGATAAGTTCTTGATTATTGTGCAGTGTTTGTTTTGGTTAGTGATCAATGTTTCTTGAATTTTAGTGACAGCATACAGTTGCAGCTGGTAAGGAAAGTCAACTTTCTTTCCCTCCTTACTTTGAGTAGAACTTCATTACCAATTGTTAAATCATTTGATTTGGCATGTTGGTCATTCCATTATAATTCAACAAGTCAAAGCAGCCTACCTTATTGGCTTTTTTGTTTTGAGATATGTTGAAGTGCGTAAAAATCTGATCTTAGCATAAAAATAATGAAAATCGATCATGTGGTGGCAGAGATACATGCTGTTAACAGAAATACATGACATTAACAGTTGCAGAAATACATAAAATTTGAACTCTAGGTTGTATCACCGAATATTTAAACACATAATATTGTTTTTTTGATCGCCTCCTGACGTTAGGGATGTGATAAAATAGTCAATTCCACCATTTTCAAGAGTGAGGATTCCAAAAATGCAAGTGTCTTCAGTATATTGTCATCACATAAAAAGTTATTGCAACTTTTAGATTTTTTAGGTAGTCATAACACGATGTCCAAAAACTCTTGTGGAAATCAACATTAAACAAAAAATTATTTGGCAAGATAGTTGAGAATGTCTTTTTACAATAAAATGCAGAAAATTAGTGGTGTTTTTGTATTTTTATTTAACTTCATTTTAAAGTAGAGTCGTTTTGTATAAAAATGTTGTACATTTATTAGGGTCGATAGGCCTACTGCTAATTTTCAGAGTATCTTGTTAAAAGATGATGCAATATGAAATTTCATGAAATATATCAGAATATCAAACATCAGAATGCAAATCCTAAATTATTTAATCATCATGAGATAGACACTTAGGAGAAGCTAACAATATTAAAAAAATATTTTAGTTGCCTTTAAAGAAAACCATTTGCATTACAAATCAGAAGCAATTGCTTCATCATTGCATCTTTAATGAACTGTAGCTTTGGTGTAAAGAAACTGGACTTGAAGCACTGCTTGCATTTCAAAAAATTTGTTCCTACATTTTTTTTCAGTCAAGAACACTATTAGACATTGACTACACTGCAATCAGGAATTTAACGCACTAGTCAGGTGTAGAAAAGTTAAAATAGAAAAAAGATCAAGCTAAGCTCGCAAATAAAAGGTGGCTTACTTACAACGAAAATGGGTTTCAGTGTGCAGATCAAGTGGAATAACTATCAGCATAATAAAATATACAATGCTTTGCTGTGGAGCATTAAATTAGAAATGGTGGCACTTTGTGTCATAGAAACAAACAGCAATATTTCAATCTACAAAATCACGCTAAGGTTAAAAGTGTAAAGCATGGTAGAAACAGAGCAAATAAGCTATGCACCATTTTTGTCAAACCACAGTTTTGAATACTGAATATGAGCAACAAGTTGTTCAATTGTGCAAGTATCACATTCCTGTTTAAATCACAAAGAAAAAGCGATTTAAATCTTAAAAAATTGTTTGAAAGCAAGTTACATATTTTCAATCAAATCGTGGGAAAAAATTCAATATAATGACAAAAGTTTCACATGCTAGTAACTTTTCCACTCAAAAAGCTGCGAAAAATCAAATATCAGGAAGAAGTTATTCAAACGCAAGTTAGACATTCCCATTCCAATCACAGCAGATAATTCGATGAGTAACGTATTTCTTAATACAAATAACACATTTTTGTTCAAATCATGGTGAAATTCAATGTGAGCAACAAATGGTTTTTGATATGCTAGTGCACTCAAGTCACAGGAAAAATGCCAAAACGTGCGATATCAGAAGTTGTTCAAAATCAAATCGCAAATTTCAACAACTATGTTCTATTGTTGGTTTGCTGTTGACTCCAACACCTTGTACTTCATAGAATTGCTTCTTACTCTTCCAGCTGCTGCAATAAGCTCAGGTGCTGAATTTTGCATAAAATTTGTGACAATGAGACCCAGCATTTGTCTTCAATGCACTGCCAATACTGAAAAGAAAATGAACCATATGGATATAGAAAATCAATGCTCATATCCTTTTCATACTGTCTTATCATCTAACCCAATCCATCATTTGCTGTCGTAGGTACAAGCAATGCAAAACATGATTGGTCTCTCGGCATAAGATGCAGCTGGCAAATGAAAAAGCTGTGAGTTTCACAGTAAGTTTCATCCAGTGATGTGTGCTTCAACTTCAACTGGCCAACAACCTCTGGAGCAAAATGATGTTATGAGCGGGTGCCAGTCACGAAATGCTGCGAAAGTGTAGTTTGAATAGAAGCAACCTATTCTTTTGAAATAAAAAACTCTATCATCAATGGAATGCAAGCAAAATTGGTAAGCAGAGAGAGAGAGTTTATTTATTTTTATGTGAACGAAACGAAACTTTGTTTAACTTTTAGATAATTAAGTACAGGTAATTGTTCAGCTTTAACTTTTAATAACAGAAAATATATTTGAATTATGTAATACTCATCATCAGTTTCTTATTCAAATATTAATAGAATTGATATCTATGTGAATTAATATCAAGTAGAATTAATTCTATTTGCATAAGAAACTGATGGTGAGTATTACATAATTGAAGTATGTTTTCCGTTATTAAAAGTTAAAGCTGAACGATTGCCTGTATTCAATTATCTAAAAGATGTAGATACAGCCACTGGTGAGCTTCAGCTGTAGTTGCTCAGTTTTCGGACGGCCAAAGTTTTTGACTAGATCATTTTACACTTTAACCACCTTGGCATTGTACAATGAAACCTTAATTAAGAAACAAAGCGATACCTAATTTTATAAGCTAAACTTTATGCAAGATACTTTAAGTGGCTCCTGGCTAGCCCAATATTCTCCAAAGGACTGTATGAAACGCGCCGGCTCACTTTCAACAGCACTACGAATTTATTGTGTGTCGCTTTCAAGTGATTGTACAAGGCGGATGAACAGAAGCAGTTTCTGAAAACATAAACAAGATTCAAACCCAAACAATCCAACACAAAGCTCAAGACTTATGTACCGTTTACTTTTGAATCAGGATTCCCTTTGAGGTAACTGCTAACCGTGCAAGTATGAACTAAAACTGATATCCTTACATGAAATTAATCACACAAAAGGCAATTAAGCATAGAAAGACGTTCCAATGATTATACAATAAATATGGTGTTTAAGGCGCTGCTGGCAATGCCTGATTACATGGTAGCAAGTCTTGGCATGTGTGGGAGAGTAGCTCAAATAAGCTGGGTTCGAAGCTTAGAGGAACTAGATACTACGTAACATACCCCCGGGCAAACATTACTGTAAATACAATTTTCGATTTTGCAGTTGTATCGTTCGTTTATATACACAATAATACACATTACACTCCTTCATCATAATTTAGTATCAAGCGCAACTTTGAAATGGGTCGTTTTAAAACAGTGGTACTTGTCGTTACATTAACAGTTCGTATTAGTCCGTGTTTGTCCGTGAAGGTCTCCACTACGCAGCCTATCGTCCACTTAAAACGAGGCAGGAAATTATTGACGATTAGCACAATGTCTCCTAGTTTGAAATTTCGTCGCTTTGGCTTCCATTTCTGGCGGTAAGTAATATTTGACTAAAACTCCCTCACCCAGCATCACCAAAATTTGTTAGCGAGATATTGAGTTTGGGCCCATCGCCGCTGCACGTAAGAGTCTCTTGTTAAACAGTTGTGGAAGCAAGTTAACACTGCTTCGTAGCAATAGCAAAAGGTTGGTTTTCAAGGGCTCATTGTCCGGATCAAAGGTGAGTGGTCTTGAGTTGAGAACTGATTCAACCTCAGTCATTAAGGTGTTCAGAACTTCATCTGTGACAACTTGTTCTTTCATCAAAGCACATAGAATGCGCCGAGTCGAACGAATCCACCTTTTCCAGGAACCTCCCATGTGGCTTGCTGCTGAAGGATTAAATGACTATCCAACTTCATATTGACAAAGATAAACATGAATTTGTGCTTGCTTCCACAATCGCAGTGAATCTCTAAGGATTTTCTCCGCACCCACAAGGTTTGTACCGTTGTCGCTGTATCTTTGTTGTGGCTTTTCTCTGCGAGATATGAATATTCGAAGAGCTTGTAAAAAAGAATCAGTTGTTAGACTGTGAGCCGCTTCTAGATGAACAGCGTGCATGGGTAAACATGTAAATATGCCTCAATAACGTTTCACTTGGATTTGGACTTGTTTTACAAGAAAAGACTCAAAGTAGTCAATTCCGACATGTGAAAAGGGTGATTCGTTAACTTGAAGACGGCCTAAGGGGAGATCAACCATTGACTGCTGACCGACAGGATCATTTCGTTTTTTGCAAAGGATTAATTGGCCAGTGAGCAGCTGATCATCTGTTGGACGCATCAAGCTTGCTTTTTCTATTTTTTGTTTGATTATTCTGCCAATACCATTGCTAGGAAACTTGCCATGTGGCTTTTGGCAAAAATGACTTATGATACATCATTGTTGAAAGTATCTTTGTGGTAAGTTAAATCCAAAAAATTTTTGTATTACCCACTGCAGCGATCAGAAAAATACACGATATCTTTAATACGAGGAAAGCGCAACTAAATGTGATAAGTTACACTTTTTTGCCGAGCATGCATAAAAGCTGTGTCATGTGTAAGGTCATCTGATACGAAACTAAAGGAAAGAGTTTGTAGTAAATCATTTGTGTTCTTCATATAAATCACAACGGGGCACAGAGTGCACTGGTCTTTATTCCAGTAAAATCCTTGGGCTTCATCTTGGACTACAAAGGATTAGTTTTCCTTAAAGTTGGAGGGAATAATATCAGTATCAAGTGAGAGATTGAATTTTCTAACTTCAGATAGTGAGATTGACTTTTGGAAATATAAAAATGCGCAGTTATTCAGTTGTTGTGGCAGCTAGGTCAATGAACTCTTCCACTGAAAAAGTGATTGTATTTGATTTGTTTTTGTCAGTTGACTTCCATTGTTTAAACCCAACTTTTGTCATTCTCAGAAATTTTTGAATTAATTTTTGATCAGGTCTTATAAACTAATCCTCAGCCTTAAGTGATTGAAGTTATATCTTGCTGGAAAGCAAATTACCCAAGCTTTCAAAGGACAATAATTGTTAATATTATACTATAACGTTTTTGTAATAAAATTACCTGTTTTTACTCAGCTCACCTTTTTGGAAGGGATAAAAAGTCACATTACAGGTCTTAAAGTTCAGTTTTTTGAGTAAAAAAACTGATTTCAATCGTACATATTATGCACTATCGGAATCGCCTTGAAATGATCTTTAATTTGTTGAAAATAGCTTGAAAATTAGTTGAAAAATGAGGTCAAAAATCAGTTTTGAAGTAAATTGATTTTGCAAAAAGGATGCAATTTTTGAAAACATCTTTAATTTATGATCTGCTGTAGCGAAAGATTTGTGTTAATCGCACGAAACATATTATGACATCATAGAGCCAGTTTCAAGCGTGCAAGCGAAAAAGAGAAGAAAAATGCTTAGAGGGTTTAACACGTTCACTGCCGCCAAATATTTTGTCGTGTTGGCCAGTGCCATTGTAATTTTAGAGTATATTATTGACCAAAACAGGTTAATTTTTATAGAAAAATGCGTTAGAATGTAAAACTTGACTTCTTCCGGTATTTTATGAACGTGACGCACATGTGCGTCCATGGCACTACAATAAAAATTTTTACTCTTATGCCGTGTGACGCACATGTGCGTCCAAGATTTTTTACAAAAAATGAATGAAAATGAAATGAAAAATGGATACACATCACACAAACACAATGCAAATTAAATTGTCCACTGCAAGTAAAGTCAGTTTATTTGTCATGGTACTTTTTGAAGCAGTTGTCTACGCACAAAGCAGGCTTTTGCGGACAGCTTTCGCAATAATACTGTGTGTACCTGCGTCTTCCTTCTTCATTACATACTCGGCAACGTTTTCGCATTGTCTTTCCACTTGCATTGGTTTTTAGCTTGCAAGGAGCATGGACATCATTCTTCTTAGGAGGTGCTTCTCGAGGAGCAAGGCGTGAAGATAACGAAAGCAGCTTCCGAATGACAGAGAGGCGATAGTCATAATACGTCATTTTGGAAGTGCAGCATTTTTGATACAAGTAGAAGCTGTTCAGTGTCATCGTTTGGATCAAGTGAATGCCAAGTTTTATGTACCAGCGTAGCGTTTTTCTTTCACATGGGTAGTACGCTAGCATTTGATCTTTCCTATCTATCCCGCTCATAAACTGGTTATAGCGGGCTACAGCCAATGGTTTGCTCGAAATCTGCCTTCTGCGATTTGCAACATCCACCATTTCGTCTTTATGCTCATTTGAAATGACCAATACATCCCTCTTATCTTTCCATTTGGTCACTAGGACACCATCGGAAAACTGGCATTTTCGTTCACCTTTCTTCAGTTTGGCTTGAAGCACTTCCGGAGGGTTATTTTTTCTATTTTTCCGCAGTGTTCCTGTGCAGTAAGTATGGCGATCTAGGAGCAATGAAGCAAGATACTGGCTGTTGTAAAAATTGTCCATGTACAGTGCATGGCCTTTGTCCAGCTTCCCTTCCATGAGATGAAGAACCACGTTTTCAGAGTGACCCTTCCCACCAGTGGAATCCGAACTTCCGCAGTACACTAAAGTTTTCAAAACCAAACCAGAAGATTCCGTAAGTTGATACAGCTTGATGCCGTATTTGTGCCTTTTGTTCTTTATGTACTGACGAAAGACCAAACGACCTCGCCATAGAACCATAGATTCATCAATTGATAGTTCCCTGTTTGGATAATATATGGCTTCCATGGTTGAGTTGAAGTGATCCAGAAGAGGCTTTATTTTATATAACCTGTCTGGGAGAGCTTCTCCTGTATCAGGGTTTCTACTGAAATGCAAGCATCTCAGTATGAGAAGAAATCTGTTTCTACTCATGTGCTCAGAAAAACACTTCAGATTGAACAACTTATCCGTCTTCCAGTAATCTGCCAGACGAGGTAGTGGGATGTGTCCCATATGCAACAACAAACCTAAAAATCCCTTCAGCTCAGACACGGACAGATCCTTCCAACTAGTTATCCTGGATTTAGGAGTTTTGCGATTCTGCAAAAGGCATCTAGCTTGATGATTAGTCTCCCGAACAAGCAACTCATAGAAGGCGTCATTTACAAACAAACAAAAGAAATCATATGGAGTTTGCATATCCGGACTGACGAGATTCAAGCCTGTGTTGGCAGTGAAAGAGAAAGATTTCATGCTTCCACAGTCGTCACTCCATGCTGGCACAGAAGCGACGGTAGTGTCATCATTTCCATCGTCATCACTTTCTTCATCACTATCAGCACTTACAATGCCGACTGACATATCTGAGTCACTACTTTCTGACTCCGAAGGATAGTACTCAGTATCATCACTATCAATATCCATGGAATCGTTGTATGAAGATCTGTCATCATCACTTTCCATCGCCACAAGCATGCTACTATCATTTCCACTAGCACTTGTTGTGGAAGTGGAGCTTTCATCATCTCTTCTCTGTGACGTATGAGAGGATGAGGAGGAGCTTCCATCTCCACTGTAAAAAGATCTAGCATTCATTCCACTATCTGTAAACTATTAACCAGCCCGAAACCCTTCCTTCCTTCCAGTAACACACTTTGTATAATACTGTAACTTATCTGTCTTATCACAGAGGTTTCATGCTTGACTGAGCTTAGAACAACAAAACCTAACCGCAAACCAAAGTCCGTATTGTTAAAATCATTTCTTTTCCCCAGTGCCACATGATTCAAACGGTTTCAAACGATGTGCTACGTTGCTAGAAAACGCTTGAAAGTGAATGGTCTACTTGACGCACATGTGCGTCTACGGTATGTGGCAAAATACCACATGACGCACATGCGCGTCAGAGGCAGTGAACGTGTTAAAGTCTTAAATAAAGAATTGCTCGTAGCATTATCGAATAAGCCTTAATTGTTGTAAAATTGTTTTTATCTAAAGCAGCTTATTAATATCTCCTAAAAGAATGTTTAATCGCATTTCTACGATCAGTACTTTTTGAGAAAGAACAAAAAAACAGATTGTGCAATAAAGCATTGTGCAATTTGGAATTATTTTAACAACTATTCATCTAAATCATGAGGTATAGTTTGCGACTTAAGAAAGTATAAACAAAGGCATTGCTCAGTCTCCAATCTCTGGTCCAGACAAAGAACATTCGAAGTGTTAGCATAAAGTTATTGGAATCATTAGACATTGAACAAAATATTTGCTTTTACAAAGTTTTTTGTTTGAATAAAATTGTTTTGAGGGCTGTGCAAAGTATTAATCGCTTATTGGCAAACTACGAGCACTCCTTACTGGTGGGTAATAAAACGTACGGATTAGGCAACACTAGTGGAGAAAAAATCATTTTTGTTTCTTGAAAAAAAAATAAACCAAGTCAAGAAGCATGGAGCGAGTTGTCGCTGCTGAATCCTGAAACGCCGTATGGCTTACAAACAAAATGCAAAACGCTCCTTTTTAAGATGAGATAAATTTTTCGTTTTCTGCATTAACTTCAACAAAATTAGGACCTTTTATCATTAACCCTTGATACTAAATGAAAAGCATGGCAACACATTTTTGTGGTGTACAGTATTTCTTTCTTTCGGGATATTGACCTTTTTATTGTGTTTATGCTTTCTTGCTTTATCACTTGTCATCTTATCACCAAATAACTGTCTTCCTACAGCTTTTATATTTTTCATCAAGGATTTTAATTTAAAATTGATTTTATCAAGCAACCTTTAGTGGATTTTCGCGTTATTGTAACCGAAAGAAGTTCTGTTTTTAGACGAGTTGGTTGTTTCCTGTTGATCCTACCCAATTTGCTGACTTTCCCACCCAAGAGCAGGAGAACATTCGATGGGTCACACAACTGACCGCTCATCATTATGCATTCAGCAGCACTTACAAAAATCGTTTGATTTTTATCCACCACCAAACAGGTTGTCATTGTAGTCATGGAAACTGTAAACTTCAAACATTATATTTTGCTTCATTGTGTTTAGACCTCATCCTGCGCCACAGCTGGGGTTCTTCATCTCCCCCACCTTCAATATCGTTATTTCAGCGTGCTCCTCTTGTGCTGTTTCGTCCTTGCAAACCGGGGTGCACATTGTTGGTGGTTGAAGACTACAACTTGATTTGTGAGTGATCGCCTGCGTAATAGTGACGTAGCGTCAACGTCTTGTACTTTCAGATCTTGCCACTTTTTGTGGCGGATTTCAGAAGAATTCAACTTCGTGGTTCAAGTTGGATTGCATTCCATCGTCTCACTGTCAAAATCTTTCAATAACTGGAGGTTTCGTCACTTCAAAGAAAGTGTTACTAGTAACATCAAGTGGTCTGTTGGTATCACAGCAAACGGTGGGTCTGTGCTTGTGTAGTGTCTTGCAATTTTATTTGTTCTAAATTTTCAGCCTGCTCGTTTCTTGTTCGTGAACATTTCAATATCTGAAATAAATTGGTCCTCTGCAAAGTTGTCGTTCGCACCTACCTGCGTGGGACCGGATTACCTGCCAGATGGTGAGTAGTTGTCTGTAATGTGCTGCTTGTCAGGTGTTTAACGGTGCCCATTGATGGCAACTGCAAAATAAGGCTGTGCTTGCTCTCACAATCGTTTGGAATTCAATGCTCCGGTAGTATCTCTATATAGTTGTACTGTTGGAAAAGATTATTTTCTCAGCTTGGTTGCTGTGTTTGTCCTAGAAATGGGGATAGACGATTTCGCCTGCGTGGTCCCAGCAGCATTGACCATACTGAAGCAGATCTGAACGCACAGCAAATCTGGATCTAGGACATTTCTCTTGACACTTTCCCCCAGGATATTTTTACCCTGGGACATATCCTTTCTGACACTTCCTGCCAATGTACATCAAATTAAAGCAAGGTAACCATAATCAACAAAGTTACGTAATGAAACAAAAAGATACTACTAAACCAAGAAATGCACACGCTAACCCTAATTCTAACCCTATGAAGAGTTAAGTGTCTGGGGGAATGTCCGAAAGGGGAGTATTCAGGGACAAATGTCCGGACACCAGCTTGTCTATGTGAAACTATGAAGAGTAACTGTTTATGACCAGAACACATATCGTAATTTTACATAGCATGAAGTGCTCGCTGATCGGGGCGAATATTCGATTAATCTTTGGTCTTTTTGCAGCTGATGACGAGGCACTCCTCATGGTGGAGGGAAACGGAGGTCATGTGAGTTGTGGGTGTGGTGGAATGTGTTGATATTTATCTCTCCCACTAATCTGTCTAAACTTGCACTCATGTGAAGCTTAAAAAGCTCTCATCTGTGGCGGAAACGCGTCAAAGGAGAAGAGTTTGTTCACCAGTGGCTTCTAACCTTGGGTTTTTGACACGGTTTTAGGAGGTCCGTGATTACTTTGATGTAAAAACTTTTCCTTTTTTCTGTGACATCAAATTAGGCTAAATATCAACAATAGGTATTATTTCATTTTGCAAAGAGCAAGTGTAGTCAAGATTCAAAGTTGTTTATTTCAGTAATATCTTTTGTTCATGAGAGACTTTCTACGCTTGTGGCTTAAATAAGTATAAAACCACCTTATTTGTTCGAGACCACCATATAGTGAAACGTCAAACCTTAGATGCAGAAACGTTGCGGCAATCAAAGCGTCAACTGTTAATGATGTTTTTTGTGGAAGCATAAATGCAGCGTCTTTTTTCATTGCTGGTTTTTATTTAGTTTTAAGTGCTGCTGATATTTCTCGCTAAACGGTTTATGAAGTTTTGTTCATGTGGCCGTTATAGCTTTAAGCGAAGCCAGAAAGTGGAATAGAATGGGCCATACTTTCCCAAATTTCAAAGCTATTTTTGAGCAAAATAATTTTTTCCACGCTTGGCACGCAACTAGACTATTGTTTTCTTTTTGTTTTCCCTCGAACTGTAGATTTCATTTGCTATCATGAAAGAATGGGAATAGGATACTTATACTGGCAGCCAAAGCCATTTCATGCAACTTAAGACGAAAAATACCATGAAAATTAAAAGATCTGGATTAATATATCATTGTTTTAGTCAAACTTTCCCATTCAAAATATAAGAAATTCCAGAAAAACTTTCAATATTTTCTGCAGTAATGACCACATTACAGTATTTGCGATGTACAATAACTAGTTTAGTAGCAAATGATAAGAGTCAATACCTTTTAATTGAGCCTCAAGCAAAATTTAGGTAGGAAAAAATTTAGACAAAATTTAGTCCACAAAACTGACAATTGATACAAAGGAGTTCTAGGCTACAAATTAGTGGGAACCAGTGAGCCAATAGCTGCGCTTGCGTTATAACACGTGTTTCATTATTCATTCGTATGACAATCTCATCAAAAGATGCAGTTCATCAGATATCGTTTGAGCATAGGGTTGTCAACATCGGTTAGGTTGCAAGGAGGTCCTATTGATTTGCAGTCATTGACAATGTGATATGCAGTTTGGGGTTCTCCAAATTGGCTTAGTTTGTCATCACCAAATCCCCATTTCACCATTGAGTCACCACATTTTCCTATTCCAGTTCGCAATTTATTTATTTGGACCCAGGCTTTCCGAGGGAGACCATGTCCTAGCGGTTTGTTTGACCAGTCTTGGATGTGTGGTTGCAGTTTATGTGGTATTGGTTCTTGCTGGGGGTCATAGCCTTGTAGTGATTCCAGAAATGGATGAAGAAATTTGCGAGATTTAAGCCTTTTGAGAGGGGTTTTGTTGTACAAGATAGTGTGTAGAGGATGGTCAGTGTTATCTGCTTTGTAGTATAAGCGTTTACAGAGTTTTTTTTTCGGCGACAGCCTGGTGACTGTATTCCCGAGAGTGGTGGTAAGAAATTCAAAGAGGTGGGGTAGATGCAGCCTAAGACGATCCGCATTGCTTCATTAAAAGGTACGTCTAGTGTTTTTGTGTGGGTACTTTGGCACCAGACAGGGATACAATACTCAGCTGGTGCAAATACAAGTGCTGCAGTGAAGGTTGGTAAAGTGTCAAATGAGGTACCCCAGTTAGTTCCCGACAGTTTCTCACCAGTGGCACTCGGAAAGCACTTTTTGTTTTAGTTTGTGCAAGTGGTATTTGTATGTTAGACTCCGATCCAGGGTAATTCCAAGTTATGTAGGATATCGCTCACAGTTCAGGATTGTGTTGGGATCCAAGGTTACTTTAATGGATTTCGAAGCCGGAGGATTGTTAAGGTGGAACAGTGATGACACCGTTTTTGATTGGGCATTACAGCCAAATCATGTTGTGGTATGCTGTAAAGCATATTACAAATAGTTACAATAACGGGCTTGGAAAAAATTGTAAACTTTATTGACTACACTCAACAGGTTAGCATGAGGTATGATGACGACATTATCAGGCAAAAAAACGCAGGGATTATTACATAATTTGAGTTTACAAAGTAGCAAATTATTTTTGTTTAAATAATCAGAGCTTATCGTCTTGATGTGAATGGCTTTCAACAGGCTTGAGCTGGAAAAGGCTGTGCCCTGGAGCGAGGATGAGAAATCATTGGTCATCGTAGCTTGATGTACACTAGTAACTCTTTGAGAGATGCTGACCAACGGCAAAGTCAAAGTTAGGCCTAATTTTTCAATTTTGCATTCGGCTTAAACGAGTCTTTTGCAGCCGTAACTACTTTGGAGCACGATGGTTTGTACGGTCTTGAAGTCGTTGGGTTTTTTGTCTAACGTACCATCTATGACAGTGGTCCTTGTAATGATATAGCACAGAGCTGTTTTCCCCAATCATCGACGTATCGATAATACGTACGAGGTTTGTTCACTCTTTTGAAAAGCAAAGCTTCGTAGTATCCGACAAAAATGTTGGCAAGAGATGGGCCAAGAGGAGAACCCATAGCAGCGCCATCTGTATGTCGGTACATTATATTATTGAAACTGAATTCAACGGAGGAACTGGCCATTTGCATCAGCTCCACAAAAACTGCACGAGGAAAAGAAGGCGGAGTCAGCTCACCGTTATACAGAGCATCAGCGAAGATTTCAATGGTTTGGAACATTAGTAAAAAGGCTACAGACGTCATAGGAGCAAAGAAAGACAGATGGAGAAAAGTTATAAGTTCTGACTGGTCAGCAAAAGTAAAGGAATTGGAAATACAGAGAATAGAATAAATTTTGCGCTAATTGTATCAATAACTGACGTAAGCCATTGCGCTAATTGACGCTGTGCTGAGCCAGTCATGGACAATATAGGACGTAAGGGTACATCTTGCTTGTGAATTTTTGGCAAACCATACATTCGGGGTCGTTGAGAACCAGTTGGTCGAATCCTGTTGTAAATCTTGGATGGAAGAAGGTCTTTTTTCTTGAGTTGAAGTAACCGTATTTGAATATGTGCTTCAATCTTCGCAGTGTTGTCAATTTCGGAAGAAGGGGCCTCATGCAATTAGATGAACCAACCCGAAGATGGTTCAAAGAACTCCCTTCGTTTTGAATCTTCATACGAACGACAACGAAAATAAGAAAGACGCCAATACCAATTAGGTTACCACAGCAAGCATGAGCGAGGTCGCTCAATCTGGCTTTCAGGGCTGAAAATTGCTCCGAGGAATGAGGGACATGATCAAGCAATTGGCCAATGAGCACCTCGAATTCGGCAAAGATCTCTTTTCGTTGAACACTGTTAAGTGGTAAACAAAAACTCAGCCCATGGGAGTGAACAAATTCTTCCGTCGGGGAGAGTTTGTAATTAAAAAGATTGTTAACACTTTCGCTGCGGAAGGATGTAATTCTACGTCTTTAGAAACAATACGTTGGATGCGATAGGACGCAGAAGAACGTCCGAGAAAAAATTCTCACTTGTTTGATTGTTTATATATTTGTGATTTCGTCTTTTCATGAACTAAGCTTGCAAATGAATAGTTTGCAGTGTTTGCATTTGTCAAAACCTTGTGAATATGCCGGTAAAACATGCACGCAAATTAGAAAATACTGCTTTGAGCAAAAATACGACGCACCGAAAGTGTTAATAGTGTTCTTGTTTGGTTTTGCCATGTTACCTAATTGTTAAAAAAGAAATTTGAGTTTTCCTTTGTTCTTGATTGAAAGTTTTTGTTCTTGATTGAAAGTTTTCGTTCTTTCCCTTCGTCAATGGTGGCTATATATCTGCAGAATCGAATGAAATTGTAGAAAGACAGGAATTGTCTGACTTCTTGCCACAGTGCGCGTAATTTGCCTTTCAAGAATATTATCAGTGGTTTACTCTTTACAAGAGTGAATGACAAAGACGATTGTTTTTGTTCATCTAAATTCTCTCCATTCACCGCTTCGTTTTACTTTTGAAAAGATTATGCAATCGGGCTTAGACCTTTTTTGACGTCCTGGTAGAAAAAAACGATCACAAATTTGTCACAGCTATCTACAGAAAGCCGACTTTCACAGGCCAATACATTCGCTGGAACTGTTTTTCCTCCTGAAACGGAAGACCAATTTGATTTCGACCCTTGCCCACAGAGCTTTAGTCATCTGTTTGGAATCTACTCTTCATAATGAACTTTCCAACATTTGTACAATCTTGATCAACAACGGTTGCTCTGAAGCTGTAATCAACACTGTTATAACCAAGAAAATGAATCAGTTTCACAGAACAACACGATTAGTTCCGAAGAAATGCCAAATTTGTCTTCACTTGCCATGGCCGGGCAATGTTTCGATGAGGTACGAAATGCAAATTAAAACACCCGTCAAACGTTGTTACTTTGCAGTTGAACCACGCATTGTCTACACCACCAGACAACTTCTGCCTGCAGCCCAAAAGATGTACCACCCGCTTCACATCAAAGCAACATTGTTTATCAGTTTTTGTGCCTTTGTGATAGTCGGTACGTGGATCGTACTTCTCAAAAGCTGCAACAGAGGATTAAGCAGCACATACCTAAAACCATTCTTCAGAGACATACTTCTCAAGACCCAAGCACTTTGCCCCACTCTTGCAAGCCATTCAGAAGCCTTAAAGCTGAAACTTCTTTCTCCGCTATAGAACAGCATCTCTTACAAAACCCTTCATGCGCATGCGAATACAATGATAACAAATTTTCCATTTTTGCTCGTGGCTGTACTGCTTTCCATCTCCACACCCTTGAAGCCACTTACATCAAAACATCCAGACCAAATTTATGTAAACAAAAGAAATTCGTTTAAGGCCTAAAAACCACATATTAGTTTCTGCTCCTTCTATTGGTCGCTTCTTTTACCAATCGCGATGGAGCTTTTTTTCCTTTTTTCTTTTTGGTCAACTGTGTCTCTATATAAGTGACTCACTTCATCTTTTTACTCTATTTCTGGCGGATTCTCTAGAAAAGTGTCAGACAAAAAGCTTTGAGAATGAATACCCTACTTTCTACAATCTTCAATTTCTGTACCACAAATCAACTTCAGAATCAAAACACTGTTTTCAAAACTGGTTGAGATCAGATGTCATTGTTAAGACACACGCTCGTATTTTGTTTTCAATTTGTGGTATTTTTTCATCAGTTGTTGCATCATCACTGTCCTTGACCTTTCTATTGATGAGACATCTTGTAATGTTTCCTATCACCCTCTCATTTACAATCTGATTGTTTTTAAGAGATATCCGATCTTTTGATTGCCTCAATAATAAGCAAGAAGAGGGTTGGCTTGTAATGTCTTTGTTATCTTCGGTACATTTGCAGCTTTCACTGGAGGATAATTTGAATGACATGACAATACAACAATTTTTGAAGACAGCCAACAGCCAATTTCGAACAGTGTGATGCCTTGTCTGGCTTTCTTATAATTGCAATTTACATCTTCACTAAGCGAAACTTCACTTTATCAGTCTACTAGCCGTCGTCTCCCGCTTGGCCTCCCATCAGTAACGTCGCGGTTAAAAATATTTACCCGGCTGCCAGGGGCGGATTGAGAGGTCGCGGGGCCCGGGGTAGATTAGAGTGCGGGGCCCCTAAATTATGGAACGCGAAAACAACTAACTCGGATTTGGGCCGTGCTCGAAAACGTTCGAGAGCCACTAATTTAGTAGATCTTAATGATAGAAGATCTTACCTTTCGGGAATAGGGTGTTCCTGAGGTACTCCTTGGTATTTAAAATGGGTTAATTCAACTATACAGTATTTATTTTAAACTAAAAATTGATTTTTTGCATTATTTGTGTTTTTGTTTGATATAAATTTAAATTCCCCTGGTCGAGTCATACCAAAAGACTTTAAAAAGTGGTAACTATAGCATCCCTGCTTGGCGCTTGGCATTTAGGGGAGGTTGTGGAGAACAAGCCGGCAAGTTCGCTTGTTGTGTCCTTGGGCAAGGCACTTAGCGGGATGCCCCCGCCTTTATGTGGAAGACAGGTGGCCCAGACGCCTCGCAAATAGCAACTTCCAAGCGAGTGCGGACATACTGTTCAAAACATAGCGATAAAATTCGCCTTCTCCTGAAAGGAGGATAAATGTAAAAAAAAAGAATTTTTATTTTGATTATTATTTATTTAGATCAAAGAGGTTGAGTCTAATTTGTTGTTTTGATTTATTAAAAAAGTAAATTTTATTAATTTTGTTTAAATTTTATTTTAAAAGGTTAAATATAGAATAAAATTTTTGCACTGTTTCATTAAGAGGGCATATATAAACAACACACAGAGTGCAACACAAAAAAAGCTGAGGCAAATAGTGTATTACAGCTGGTATTTTCGGCATTTTGCTGCTGCCAATTTATCAATAATATCCTCGAAGCTCATAGATTTTGTGAAACTCTTTGGCCATAATACAGAAATCATAGACGTGATCCTGCGTCAGGGATGAGCGCAAGTAGCTTCTCATTCTTTTCAATGCCAAAAGAGAAAGTTCACCTTCCGTATTTGCAACAGGCAAGGTCAGATATATACGAAGAATAATAACCACGTTTGGAAAAGTTTTAATTAATCAGTTCTTTTTCAAATATGACAGCTGTGCTTGCGCAGTGTTTGTTTTCAAACCAAGATCAGGAGATAAACGTAAATGAAAAGCGAAGTGCACAATTTCAGAAGGAAAGTCGCTATCAAAATCGCTGCATATACTTTCATCAATTTACTTGCAGAGTGTTCTATATCATTGATAGCCCAAGTGATCAGACTCAGCCCAAAATTAAAATTCTGTTGCAATATGCAGCACACAAATTTTCGTGTTCTTACTTCTGCAATTAAGGTATCAATGATTGGAAGGTAAACTCCAATACGAAAGGATTCACCAGCATCGTACAAAGCTCTAGTGCATCTAGTGTCCTATTCTTCATAATCAAAAGTCTTCTTTGTTTTTCGGTTTCGTTTGTTTTGAGCACATAGGTTTCAGTATACCGGTTGTGAGTTTCAAATCATCCTTTTCAATTGCCTCAAGTTCATCCCGTGTAGCAGTGTCTCAACTCAACAAAATTTTCCTTGAGGGCTGTAGTGGCATCTAATATTTCGTATAACTTCTCTAACATTTTACAGTCGTTCGCAGCCATCAATTTGAATGCTATTGTACCAGTCTCTATTGTGACCTCTCAATTACTTTGTCATTGAAAATCTGTTTTAATTTTTTTTTCATACAGGTAATAACTGTACCGGTATGTAAATATTTTGATTTTTTAGTGGGAGTTTGCTGGTAAAATAGGTTACAAGGCTATAAATTTATTTCAATTCAATTATTGTTAGCGCTAAAAAGTAGTAAAAGCGCGGGGTCCGGCAGCTGCCCAGTTTGCTCATTGCTTAATCCGGCCCTGCCGGCTGCGCTGGCTTCACCCATTCTACTCCTGTGTGAACAAAACCATAAAATTGTGTTATTTGTGCACATTCGTAATTCTTGTACATATAATGATGATAATCTTAATCTCTTAATCAAAACTGGTTATGCTCATAAACAAAGAATCTTGCTACAACCTACCAATAATACTTATAGAAAGTATATGGGCGGAGGGATTGAAACACAGTCAAAAATGATGGTGGCGGCCAAATGGTAGGTGTTTTCACAATTGCAGAAATAAACTATTTAATGGTAAGCCCATTTTGGGATTTAGTGCGGCCCCTTTTGCATTTTATGTTTGCGGCGGTAAGTTCTTTGGCTACGCTACAACAGCAGTTTAAGATTGTTGATTTTGCTGGTTGATGTTAGTATTGATTAGTGATATTTGTTTAGCTACTTACAGGATATAGTTGAGTTGGTCATAAATGCTAAAACTACCTACAAGACATATTTTGTACATAGATCTGCGATCTTCATCACCAAACAACAAAAATAGATCCAGAATATGAAGAGTTTTTAGAAAATCATTATTTATTTCTTTGAATTTCGTTTGGATTTCTTTGATTTTCTCAATAACATCAGACTTTTTTGAAGCTTTCAAGGCTCTATAAATTAAAAAACAATTACAAGGGCGCATATTATTGCACTTTACATAATATATAAACCAGCATACGCTGAATATTTAACATCACTTAATATAAATGTACAATCGTTACAAAATGCCAGACATTGTATAGCATTTTAATTTATATTTACGCAACAGCTGTTTCACTCGAAGGCTTCTTAGGCGTGAAAAATCTCATTAGAAAAGAAGCACTCTTGCCATAACCACCAAGTACAAACTGCAGCATGTGTTCAAGTTAAATCTCACATCTCTGGTCCACTTGATTTAGACACGTATACAGGGTGGGGCAGAAAAACATCCCACATTTAAAAGTCTTACTGTGGCAATGCAGTTCCAGTTAGCCACATAACCCAAAGTGACTTTATGTACGTAATGAACTGCCATTTTGTTTTCTAGAGTGAGAGATTAGAAGTTTTGATATGGCTTGGAGAGGTACACGCTGTGCATTCATTGTGGATAGTTTTCTCACTTTCGGAGAATCTGTAACTGCAACCTTAAGAAATTTTAGAAATCATTTCCAACTGAATGGGCACCACTCTGATTCTGATCGAAAAGCTATACTGCTCTGAGTCAAAAAACTTTAGAGCTACAGGCTCAGCACTCAAGCGGAAGCCCCCTGGACGACCAAGATGCGTTTGAACTCCAAAGAATATTCAAAATGTTAAAGAGTTCATTTTGCGATCTCCAAGGCGTTCAGCTCGTAAACATAATGCTGCATTGCGTCTTTCTGTTTGTAGTGTAAGACGAAAGAATTGCTGGAACGAGTCCATGAAATCGTGTAGTCTGCTGTAAAGATATTCTTAAAAATGTTCCTCCTAATACTGTTCTAACTACCGGTTACGAAGCTCACTTTCATTTATCTTGTTTTTGACCACAAGCAAAATTTTCGCTACTGGTTCAGAAAGTACCCCTAGAGAGCAATATGCAAGACTTCTACAAAGTGAGCGAATGACAGTGTGGTGGGCAGTTGAAAATTGGAGTATGGAGTTCTTCTTTTAGAAGGGCAAAACAGTTTCAGTTACTTCAGCTCGTTATGTGCAGATGCTGCCAGGGTTGCGGAGTCGGAGTCGGCTGGAGTCGGAGGTTTTTGAGTAAAATCGGAGTTTTGAGAATGCTAGGAGTCGGACTTTCGAGAGGCCTAGTAGTCGGAGTCGCATTTTTAAAAGGGTTCGGAATCGGAGTCGGATTTTTTTTGTCCGACTCTAACTCTTGAAACCCAATTATTTTTAGAAAGCTTTGCCTGTATATTTTTACCTGCTGTAAAGGTAAAAATGTGGACCCCATAAATATAGTGTTGTTGTCTGATATCCAGAAAAATGAAGCAAAAAGAGCACTTTTGAACTTTGCTGTAAGAATTTCGGGCTTCAAAGCAAAGGCATCTTTTGAAGATCCAGACACTGTTTTAAGTTCAACCAAACAGCAAATGAAATTTCACAAGAAGTGACTTGGACGCTGATGGAAAACTTAAAGAATCGCTTACATCAGTGTATCGCAATTTGAGGGCGCCGCCTTGAAAACGTTATGTATAAAACAGTTCTCACAAAATGGCAATTATGTAGGGTTGTAAGTATGTTATAGAATTACAATAAAGGTTTTTCTTGTCTCTTTCTTAGGAATATGAAATGTCGGAGATTTTTCTGCCCCACCCTGTATATCCAGTTGAATCTGACGTTGCTAGCCCACTGCTCTACAATAGATAAACAGACAAATGTGAAGAACTACAAATAAAAGAGGAAAAGCGGAAAGCACTATCAACTTATTACTTGTGGGTTCCATTAATTTGTACTTCAATTACTATGCTCTATAAAAATTATAAATAAATTGATACCTACAACTAAAGAGGGTTTTAAAACCAAAACGACGGTTATGCAGTAAACTTGGCTGGAAGTACGGCTTTAGTAGATGTTGCCATTTGAGATTTTTAAAACTGTTGTAGAGCCCACAACAATTATACTACATACATTTGTACATTTATATAGCTGATAGCAAGAAGTTTAAAGTCTTTCAAATGCATTTAACAAATCCTCCTATATCTGTTTCCACTTTTATATCTCTAGAAGAAATTTAAAAAGTGAAACATAAAATTTAAGAAATAAAACGAAAATAATAGAATAGAAGGCCTTCTTTTTTGACAGAAATGAAAGACAGAATTGCTACCATACGAGCTTTAGGTTAAAAACGCAAGTCAACAACAATTTAAGTCTCTTTTCTGATCAAAAAAAAGGCCATCTTTGTTACAAAGCAACAGTCACTTACTTATTTATCGAAATGGAGTTGTTTTGAAATGATGCCAAAAGATCAACCGTACGTTTTTGAGCAAGTGTGTCATAGTACCATATTAAAAAATTTTTCCTAACGCAAATATGGCCATTCAGCTTTTAAGTTTGATACAGACATTTTTTCATTGATGCATTTTCTTTGAAGAGGGTATGTACTTCACTTAAAATCGGTGACTTTGTTCTCATTTTGACACACTTTCAAATATTCCAGCTTTAGCCAATCTCTGTGTTTGATCATTTTAGGTTCACTTAAAGCAAAGTCAGTAAACATTCTTCATTTTGGCATCCATACAACAAATAACGCTTTTGGTCTCAGCAAATTTTTTTCCTGACATAAGCAAGTTTTTCCTGATAATATATTTCGATCTATCATATAATGCTGCAGTTAAAGTGTTATCGCTTAACCCACACACAACTCCACTAAAAGAATCTTGAAATAAATCTGGGTACTTTTGGACAATATGGAGCGCCAAGCGCTCCATTTCGTTTTTGTTGGGTACATGCTTTATAACTTTCAACACAGCATCAACCAAATTTCTCACCATTTTCCTAATTAGAACAGAATCAGGTTTCTCCTTCTTTTCATAAGCTTGAATTAGATTCCAGGGAAAATTGCTTCCAGGTATTTGAAATTTCGAAAGCCAATCTAATTCGCAAATTTTTTCGCTATAAACGAAAATAAAGGCATCAGTTGCAAAATATTTTTCTAAAATTGATGAATGGCTGCTTCACCCAGCAATAGGTTTTTTTAATTTGCTTTTATGATATGAAACTTGAAGATTGTTTAAACAGGTAAAATGTGTTATTATGAAATCAGTGGTACTGCTAACAACTAACTGCTTGACCTGCAAATATTGGTAGAACGATGCATAGTTTGATTATATCATCAAGGTCTGGATTAGATGAACTGATATTTGGTTGATTACTGGTTCGATCTAATGAAAGAACACCAGGTTTGATCTGATTAGAACCTCCTTGGCCAGATTCTTCAACATCATCCACATTTAATTTTCCAGTGTAATTCAATGTGTTGGAATTATTTTCTGCGTGAAACATGTGGCTAAATTCATTGGATATTAATTCCTTAACGAAATCTCCACAATAGAGTTTGGGCAAATGTCATGAGAATGATACAACAATTTGATACTTGCAATTGTAGTTTGTAAAAGGACAAGCTATTTCGTATTTACACCGAATGTGAAATTTCAAATGCTTTATCTTCCAAGAAGTCAAATTTTTTTGCATTTTCTCAAAGTGCATTGCGGTAAACTCATCTATATATGGTAATTAAACTACCTAACACTCTAAGCAATTGTTTCGCAAAGCAGGTTCGTATGAAGAATTATTAAAATGACATATTACACTCATTGCAACCACATATGATTTCAGCTCCTGCCCAGATCAGGTAGAATTTAAGCAAGAATTTTGAATAAAGCACTTCGGTTCCATTCCCAGATTGATCATGTCTTGATACAGTATTGCAGGCGTCCTGCCACTGTCACAATATCAACAAATGCTTATACATATTTAAGCAATTAATTACCGACAAAGGCTCTGTTATCTCTTGACACCTGCCAGTTTCGTGCAAGCAAGTATGCAGTTTTAACTTAAAAAGCACATGTTTAGGTTTAAGTCGAGGTCAACCAAATCTGACGGCGTGAACACTGGTTCACAACTATAATGGTATTTCCCAAAGGCGAAACCGCATTTATTCATACTACCAACTTGTGATGCCCACTCAAGTATCAGCACCACAAAAACTCGCTGAGTAATAATCTGACATTTTTTTGTTTTGAAAATCTCCACTTTTTGTTTCGTGCGGCTTGACGTTTAATAATAAAACTTTTTCCTAATGATTGCTTTTTGCATTTTCAATTAAGTCAAACAATTAGATATTAAAAATGATACACTTAGCTTGATTGCCATAAACTTTTTTGTGATGTGAACATTCAGCGTACATTTTTTTGAAGAAAGACTTTGACCAAATTTTGATTTCAGCAACGCCTGCTGAAAAAGTAGTTCGTATGCAAATACACCATTAAGAAATCCACATTTTTAAATCCGGTTTTGTCTGCGTTAACGCAGGTGGCCGGATTTACATTAGGTCTTTTGAAAGTTTGTAAACTCAATCACGCCAGGTCGTTCTGTCAACGGCATCCTCCTTTTTCAGTCCTGTCTAATCGGTATATTCTTTCACCTGTCTTTTTCACCTCATATTCGGTCGCCCACGCCCTCTTCTTTCCGCGATTTCAAAATCCAACGCTGTTCTCAAACATCACCGTTATCCGTTCTCAAAACATGCCCATACCATTGTACTCCACCCGCCCTGGCCAGTCCATTCAAAGTATTCTTTAAACCCAACAAACTTATAAGTTCTTGGCTTTTCTCAATCAACTTAACTCCGCACATTGCTCTCATCATTGCTTTTTCAGTTCTTCTCAAAATTGCCATCTCATTCTTCCTCAGACACCACCTCTCGCTCCCATATAGCATTGCAGATCTTACGCAACTTTGATAAATCCTTCCTTTCATTTTTCACGAAAACTTTCTCCCATAAAGTAACTCCCCACATTGTCTAATTTTTATGCATCCAATTCTCGTTCTTGCTGTTACTGCTGCATCACTTCCACCACTGGCGTTCAACCTGTCCCCCAAAAAACAAAAGCTTTTCACGAAGTCAACCTGGTCAAAAAATGATATTTCTTGACCTGGTTTCCCAATTCCTTCCATTGTATCAACACATAGTTTACAAACAAAACCTTTTGCCAGAGTTGAAGTCACCCTCTTCATTTTCGCACACCTGCCTTGTACCCATTTATCGCGTGAGATTCACTGGGAGTGGAAACTAAACAGTTATTGATGTAAAAATTTAAATTTAAAACTGTTTCACATAGGTTTGGAGCAAGCAATGGCATGTTGTTTTTGGCAGTTTTATGTAAGGTAAAACTGGCCCAACTTGGAGGACAAGCTGCTCCAAGTGCATATCCCTCCATCCTGTATTTCTTGGGTTCTTGATTTAAATTTCCTTTTTTCCACCAGAGCAATTCTAAAAAATCATGGTTTTCTTCGGGAGTTTCTACCTGGTGCAACATTGCTTAAATGTCTTCCATAATTTCAACGGATTCCTGCGCAAATCTGTTAAGCAACGCTAATAACGTGATATAGGGTTAGTTCAATTGCATCGCCATACGCGAGTTCACCGGCGCGATGGTGTAGTGGTTAGAGCGTCCGCCTCGTAGTCGGTAGACCTGGGGTTCATTTCCTAAGTCGAGTCATGCCAAAAGACTTTAAAAAATGGTATTCATAGCTTCCCTGCTTGGCGCTCAGCATATAAAGGGATAGTGTGGAGAACAAGCCGGCAAGCTTGCTTGTTGTATCCTTGGGCAAGGCACTTAACGGGACGCCTCCACCTTTATGTGGCAGACAGGTGGCCTACCCGTACTTCAACGGATTACAATTGTGAAGTTGCTAACCCAGCATGTCAGACGACTCTTGGGTACCCACCAGGAGCAGTCCGCCTTGTTGGTAGTGGGGCTACCAGTCACTCATGACTGGTTCGAAATGGGCTGCCATCTTCCCCTAGCCTAATATCAATTAGGTTGACGGCATGAACCTGAATTGCCGTTCATGCCGTACCTTCATCCCGAGGAAGAGGAGGGGTAACCACAAACAAACAAACAAGTTCTTCGGCGGCAACTGCCTCCAATTCGGTTTACAATTGCAACATTCGTTTACGTTGCATTAGATCTAGCTCTTCCAATCGCTTTGATAATGAGAATTCTTTTCTTCTTTCCTGTTGAAGAACCTTTTATTCTTCCCTACGTTGTCTCACGAACAGTTCCTCACGCTCAAGCAGCTCGTTTTTCTTTTAAAGTTTCAGCTTCAATTTGTAATTTAGCTTTGCGGGCTGCTGCTCTTGCCCGAGAAGAAGAGGTAATCGAATTCGTAGAAACTGTTGATCCGTTCTGACTTGAATTACTGGCACTTGATGCAGCTTTCTTTTGGGACATTAAGGCATCGCGCTTTGCAACTTGAAGTCTTGTGGTGGCTTGAGTCTTGTGGTGACACCGTTCACTCTTGTGTGAGGCATAGTTAAAAACTACTCTTGCTGCCTAAATTTGATAGAATTAATTACATGATCTTACCATGGTAAATTTATAAAACAGCATTGATTACAAGAGCCTTTGTTATCAAATAGAAACAATGTCACTGAGCTTTGTCAGTAAGCATCGCAATTCTCAACAAATCCTAGTGACCTAGAAGATTTTCACTTTAGAAATATTTTTACTGTATTTAATTCATGTTGGTTAAGAGCATCTTTCATAATTTGCAATAGGGTTAAATATATCCCGCCTATTATCAGGTCAAGTGGTTACAATATTTTAATCGATTTGAAAGATTCATGTTAGCAGTTGAACAGGCTTGCATGCGTTCAGGTCACATGCGTTAGTACATGAATAGACAAAACAGTAGCGCATTGTGCACATAAACGCTCATAGCACGCTTGCACGCACGCACTCACACCCACTTCCCCCAAACACACACACCTACCCCCATCCCCCCCACACATGCATTGTTTATTATTTAACGTCTAAAATAAGGATGCACAAAATGCGGCCATCTTCATCAAGATTTCACATTTGTGAAATGAGGCTGGAACGGTTAAGAATTTGGGCACCCTCGTCAAAAAAATGTTTTAACATCTTAAGACACTAGAATGACACAACATGGAGGCAAGGATTGCACCACATCCCAGCAAACAGTTACGCAAGAATTACGTGTGGGCACAAAAATTTGGACCTAGACATTTTTGAGTTATGTGATCGAGATCAATTTGGCTTCTTACCGCTCCATGGTGATAATACCAATTAAATGAAATTATTATATTGACATTCTTGACTCAATAAAATCTTTCTGTGGATTTTGATAAATACGAGGTGCATTCAATAAGTTTCCAGACTTTTTTGGTATGGACACTTTTATTAACCGTACACACAAAAAACTCTAGTCCCCTTCAAAGTATTCTCCTCCGACATCAATGCACTTGTTGTACCGTTCCAACAACTTCTGGAAAGCCCCCTGGAAGTCTTCTTGTGTGAGCGTGTTTTGGACCCTCGTCACAGCCTCTTTCATGTCCTCAATTGTGGAATAACGATTGCCTCTGAGGTTTTCCTTGAGCTTTGGGAATAGCCAAAAGTCGCAGGGAGCAAGGTCCGGACTGTAGGGAGGATGGGGAACCGTCTTGATGCCCATCTGGGTCAAATAGTCTGTGACGAGGATGGAGTCTGCACCAATCAACAGCCGCCTCAACGTGGTGGTGCGGTCCCCGGCCCCGTTTGGGTTGGGTCGAAATGGCTGTTGGCCTTCCCGAGGGTCCCAGTTACCCCGGGCACTCCCCATTCATTTTTTCGCTATGCTGCCCCCTGAACGACCGCAGAAGGGCAGCACACAGCATCTTTAAAATCGGTCGCCTGTTCTTACCTCTTCTTCTCTCCTGCCCTACTCTTGCCCTCCTTCGTCTCCTCATTCTTCTTCTTCTCCTGATGAGCGGTAACGTTCATCCTAACCCTGGCCCCATCTTTCCTTGCTCTGTATGCGCTGGAAATGTGACCTGGCGGGGCAAGTCGGTGCAATGCTGCGCTTGCTCCAAATGGGTCCATCTAAGGTGCTCACAACTTTCTCTATCTAACTTCAGAGCTCTAGGCAGCTCTCACTCTTGGAGCTGCTCCCCCTGCCGTAACACTGTGACTCCCCCCTCCTCGGACTCCTCCGGCACGTATACCTCCACTGTGGAATCTGGCCCCCCCTCTGCTAATGCTGCACTCTTGCCCCACCCTCGTCTCCAAACTTCTTATCCCCCATCTGCCCATCTTATATCTCCTTCCCCTACCCTTCCACCACCGTCCCTTGCTCCTGGCTATACTTCTGCACCTCCTGCCTCCTCTCCTCCCCCTGACTCTCTCAGGGTTCTTCAATGGAATGCTGGAGGTCTTCGAGCCAGGAGCACTGAACTACTTCACTTTCTTTCATCCCATCCTGTCGATCTTATCTGCATTCAGGAATCCAATCTTAACTCCTCTTCCTCTTTCCGGATTCCTGGATTCTCTATTCTGCGTTCTGATCGTACTCACTCCCGGTCTGGCATTCTCTCCTCTGATGCCTCGCATGCCAGTGGCGGCGTTGTCATTTTCGTCAGACAGGGCCTATCCTTTTCTGAACTTTCTACCTCCTCTCTTTCTTCGCTCGATCCCTACTCTGATTATGTAGGGGTCAACATCTCTCTAAACAAATCCTCCTCGGTGTCATTTCTTAATGTGTATGCCCCCCCTATTCGCTCCTCCCCAACGGATGGCAGAACCGATTCCTTCTCTCCCTCAATTCTTCCCTCCTCCAGAAATCTCTTCATTCTGGGGGACTTCAATTGCCATCACCCGCTTTGGGACTCAAGAGGTACTTCCGACCCCCGTGGGGAGGAAGTATTCGACTGGGTCATCTCCTCAGACCTCCTCCCCCTCAATGACCCTGACACACCCACCCTTCTCCATCGCTCCTCCGGCAGTCGCTCCTCTCCTGACATCTCCTTTGCTCCTTCTACTCTTGCTTTTTCTTGCTCCTGGGAGGTGCTTCAGGACCTGGGTTCTGACCACCTACCAATTCTTCTATCTATCTCTCTCTCTCCGGTCTTTCACCCCAACGAGCGCCCCCCTTCCTTCAATTTTCAGAAAGCTCGCTGGGATGACTTTGCCTCCTACTTTGACTCTCACTGTTCTACTGCAGAGGAATACTCGTCTCTTTCTCTTTCCTCTGCAGCTGCTCTCTTTACCTCTCTGGCAATGAATGCGGCCAAATCTTCCATTCCTTTCGGCCGCATCAAACGCCCTCCTAAAGCCTGGTGGTCTGCTGAGGTGGAAGAAGCGGTTGGTGAAAGACGCAAGACTTTCGCTACTGCTCACAGAAGCGATGAAGATCGCCAGGCTTACATCTCCGCCTCTCGTCGTGCCTCGTCGGTCATTGCCAAGGCCAAGGCTGAGGCATGGCAGACGACCTGCACTTCTCTTTCACCTAAATCTAATCCTAAATCTGTGCACTCTCTTCTTCGCTCTATTGCTGGCTCTCCTTCCTCGTCTTCCTCCTCTCCTAACTTTCCTAACTGTTCCTCTCCCAGGGAATCGGCTTCGGTCTATGCCGCTTACCTGAGGTCTCACTTTTCCGTGTCTCAGCGAAAGGCCCTGCGCAGCAGAGCCAGAGGCTACCTCACTGAGCTCCGCCGAGCTACGTGCTCTGTGGAGTCTCACTCGTCCTTTTGCTCTCCCTTCTCTCCCGCTGAATTTCTTGCGGCTGCCTCCAACCTCTCCTCATCCACTGCCACTGGCCCAGACAAAGTTGCCTATCCCATGCTAAAGCATCTTCCTCGCTCTGGCATGGATTTTCTTCTTCACATCTTCAATCTTTCTTGGTCTTCACATTCCTTTCCTTCCACCTGGAAGACATCTTCTATTATTCCCATACATAAGATGGGAAAGCCTCTCGACTCTCCTGCTTCCTTCCGGCCTATCTCTCTCACCTCCTGCGTATCAAAGCTTTTTGAACGCATCATACTATCCCGTCTACTCTTTTTTCTGGAATCTAATTCCATTCTCTCTCCCCGCCAGGCCGGTTTCCGCCCTGGACGGTCTACACTTGATCAAATTCTGTACCTTTCTCAGTCCATTTCGGATGGGTTTAACAAACCCAGGCCGGGCTCCCGGACGATCCTGTCTACTATCGATTTCTCTAAAGCTTTTGACTCTGTCTGGCACCCCGCCCTTTTCCACAAACTTATTTCGGCTGGCCTCTCTCCTTGCTTTGCTCGTTGGACTCAATCTTTCCTTTCTGACAGGCGCGCTTGTGTGGTTTTTCAAAATCACAAAAACCGCTCCTTTCGAGTCCGTCGAGGTGTTCCGCAAGGATCCGTTCTTGGCCTTGTACTTTTCTCCCTCTTCATTAATGATCTTCCGGCTTCTCTGCCTTCTTCCGTCAGCTGCTCTCTTTACGCTGACGATCTGGCCATTTGGTCCTCCTCCCCCTCGGTCCCCACTGCGGTGGAGGCCACACAAGGAGCTCTGTTTCGATTGGAGCGCTGGTCTGAGTACTGGTGTCTTCCTCTCAATCCGAGCAAATGTGATGCCTCCTTCTTCTCAGTGGATCCCCACCAGGCTAACCTCCAGCCCAATCTCCTCCTACTCGGCTCCCGCCTCCGTTTCAATCTCACTCCAACTTTTCTTGGGGTCACCTTCGACCGCACTCTTTCCTTTTCTAGGCATGTATCTTCGCTGAAGGCCAAATTTTTCCCACGTCTCAAGGCCTTACGCTGTATCTCTGCTTCCTCATGGGGCCCCTCTAAGGAGTCCCTCTCTGTTCTGTATAAATCTTTTCTTCGGTCCCTTCTCAATTATTTTTCACCCGAATGGTTTCCTTTTCTAAGCGCTACCAATATCACCAAATTGGAACGCCTTCACCGAGCGGCCAGTCGCGCCATCACCGGCTGCCTCTCGTCGTCCCCTATCCCTCTACTACTCACCGAGGCTTCTCTACCTCCCCTACGAGTCACTCTGACTCACTTCACTCTTTTTTCTCATGAGCGGGCTCTTCGTCTCCCAACCTCCTTTCCCATCTCAGGTTTGGCCAGACTAGGAGTGAAACCAAGACTCTGCAGATCGTCCTGGAGAGCTTTTGCGTCCACTCACCCGCTCATGCTTCCTTCTACTTGTTCTAGGGAGGCTCTTGTTGCTTGCCCTCCCTGTCCTCCTTGGAATCTTCCCTCGTTCACGGTGGAGTCCACCCTTTCCACTCCATGCTCCCGCTCTGATCCCCCTCACTCTCGCCAAGGTGCGGCTCTCGCCCACCTTGACTCTCTTCCTCCTCATGATCTGGTACTCTGGACAGACGGCTCTGTTCCTTTTCCTTTTGGCAAGGGCGGCTCCGGCGTTCTTGCCAACTGCTCTCTCTGTGGCACTGAGGCCACATTTTCCTTTTCGGCAGGCCCAGTTTGTTCCAGTTTTTCCGCTGAAGCCTGCGCCATTCTGCACGCTCTTTGCTGGTCTCGGCAACACCATAAAGTCTGCCGTTTTTCTTCTCTTCTTCTCCTGTCTGACTCTCGTTCTGTCCTCGCCACCCTGTCCTCTCCTCCACCTTTCCTGTTATCTCAAACTCTGTGGCAGATCTGGCAGGAACTGTCCTTCTCTCTCCTCCTGTTCTATCAGGCTACAATGGGTCCCCGGACACTCGTTTCTCCCGGGGAACGACACAGCTGATGAGCTTGCCAGACGGGGAGCGCTGCTTGCGCCCTCCGCAATCCCTTGTAGTCTCTCTCCTCTTATCTCTCGTATCCACTCTCGTCTTATCTCGGACTGGAGGCGTACTGTCTCCGCAAAGTATTTTGACACACAGGTTCCCTCAATTTCCACTGAGGAACTTGTGCTCCCTCGTCATGCTCGCTGTGTCCTCTCTCGTCTTCGCTGCAATGGACACAGCCTTCTTTTAGGTTCTTATCTCTCCAGGATTGGCAGAATCGAGAATCCTTCTTGCAGCGCCTGTGGACACTCGTCCCAGGACATCTCTCATCTCATTCTGCACTGTCCAGCTACGGACTCTTTGCGCCGCTCACTCTTTGGCGACTCTCTGTCTCTTTATGACCTCTGGTCCAGACCCTGGGGAGTTGCCCGGCTTCTGGGGCTCCATGGTCTTCCGCCATGCCCCCATCCCTCGGAAGGGGTCGGGTAAACAACAACAACAACAACAGGATGGAGTTGTGGACTGGGGCATTGTCCTGATGGAAATGCCACTGACCTGATTCGAAGAGTTCTGGCCTCTTCCGACGGAATCTCTTCCTGAACTACCTTAAAACTCCAATATAGTACTCCTTGTTGACTGTGATTCCAGTGGGAACCCAGTGAATGTAGATTATGCCCATGCTGTCAAAAAAAGGGATCATCATGAGTTTCTGGGTGGGCTTGCTCTGTCTGGCCTTCTTGGGTTTGGGAGATCCAGCATGCTTCCACTGGGAACTCTGTCTCTTGGTCTCTGGGTCATAACAATAGATCCAGCTTTTATCGCAAGTTACCAGAGCATCAAGAACTTGGGGATCTGAAGTAATGAGCTCGACCATCTCCTTGCCGTCATTGCAACGTCTTTCTCTCTGATCTTCCCGGAGCACTCTTGGGACGAACTTCGCGCAAATCTTCCGCATCTTCAGTTCCTCACGAATGATTATGTGTACAGCTCCTTTTTTTCACTTTCCTCACTTTTTTTCATAAAATTTGTCTTGACAGAGGAAAATTGTCTTCTGCTCAAACAAAAGTCAACCCCGACTTATCAGCATCAAAAATTTCATCCCTCTCAATTGAAGATGATGCCACAGCTAAAGCTAGATCGCACAATTTTTTTGAAATTATCAATAACTGCTGACCGTAGAAACGCGATCAGAAGCTCTTCTGAGAGAAATTAACGAGGTGCTTTTGCAAAAATAAATTTTACAGCAATTGGAGCTAAATAAACGATGCAACAAGCGATTATTTTTAAAGCATGCTTTTGTCTTGAACGCTTCATACTCGCCCTATGATGCCATAATGCTATCTGGTACAATTAAAGTGAAATAAAGCAGCAGGCAGCATCTATACGCATAAAGTTTGTATTCAGTGTTTTGATGTCCGTAAGAGAAGATGGAGAAAACGACTACTAACTCGAGAAACTTGGGACACATGTAGCGGCTATGGGCAACGCCTAATAATTTTTTTTTGCTCAATTCCTTTTAAAAAACAGTAGTTTGACTTTGGGACGAGATTTGGCTGTGTCATAAACAAATCCTTTATTACTATTTTTACAACTATTCATTGGGCTGAAACCCGTGCAACCAGCTAAACCGATGCTCTTAACTTCGACGTTACTAGTAAGGTCCTTCAGGACGACGCCGGTAGAGTCGGCTAGTAACCAATAAAAACCACTACACCTAATATCTTCCTTAACTTAACCCAAAAAAAAACTTTTCAAAAACAACCCTACAAAAATCGTCAGAAAAGAATTATTCGGTTCTGGCAAAAAATCTGGTCGATGAATTTTACTCTTAAATCCTAACCTAAGCAATGGTAATAACTGTAACTGCTTGACTTTGGGATACTTTTTACTCTTCCCCCAGTTGCGCTTATGTCAAGAACAAGCATTATACTCGCAGCCAGTGATGTTAAGGCATACTAATAGGCCTAGAGTTACGAAAAAGTCGTTAAATAGTGGACCTAATATTTAATAATTTATTCCTGTAGATACGTGTCAATTACTTTGGCGCGCTTCCGTCACTTTTAATTTGTGCTGCCAAGCACTTGGTGAAACGACCAAATAAAGTTCGTGAAAGGATTGCGTGTTTCAATTGCAAGCAAGTCTAGTCCTAAGCTGAAAACAGGAAAATAAGACGTCGCCACGGAATCCAAAAACTTCAGGAAAATATGGCTGCTTTGCGCAACCTTGTTAATGTTTTTTTACTCTATTTCATTTCCGAAATCGGTTTCCCTTTTAATTATAAAAGGAAATCACTGTTCTTATAACTATCCATTGAATGAAGCCGGCGCAGCATACTGAACCGTTTTTCTTAGCCCTAATATCACTGGTGGGAAGCCCTGCGGACGATACCAGCTAAGTTGGCTAGTGTATAAGTATATCACCGAAAATCTCTTAATTTTCTGCACAGAAAGATAGAACTTGCGTTGACTTGTATCCCCGATAATATATTCGCCACATAAGTGTTTGCTGTAAGAAGCCGTAGGGGCTCTGTAGACTTCTAGTTAAAAGTAGTTGGTAGTGCAGTTGAGGTTTAATTGTGAATACATTTCTTGTTTTTAACAAGAAGAGGTGTTTATCTGCGATTATTAGATTATTTGCAGCTAAAACAGTAAGATCTCAGTTAAGTTTGCAGTCCAACAGAGTGTTCGAGCGGTACGTTAAATCGCCTCAATTTTACGATACGATTATTGAAAATACGAGGTTTCGCAAAGTTTTATGAGGCGACATTATTCGGCAGAATTTAGTAGTAGTTGCTTCACAAGGAAGCTAAGAAGATGGAGCTTCCATCAACCACATCACTGATTATCGTAAAATAGATAGAAACATTTTATAAGAGACCTCCAACACAAAAAAGGACCATTTACGAATTTTTTGCTCCCTTGAAAATTCCTAGCTGCGTGCGTGGGCGTACATAAATCATCTCTACGCAGCCCATCCATGAGCCATAAATCAGAAGAAGTTCTTCATCAATTCCTCCACTTCAATTTTTAATAATTGTGAACTTATATGCAGGTTGTTCTCAAATCTCGCTGGCCGTTTATGGATTGGGAGATGGCTATAGGCTTCTCGTCGGTTAGCGCCACCGTGGCAGTCATCGATGCGCAATTGCGCAATGTAGTGGTCGTCAACAGCCCGGACGCGGTAAGTGTCACGTGACCAAGCAATTATTATTTTTCAACATCTTTTGCTTTCAGGAGTCACATACCTCTGTGTATGCACTTGAAATTAATGGATCAGGCTCTCATCCACTTTATCCGCCGTTTTATTTTTCTTCATCCTGTCGTGGTTTATCCAAGATTCTTCTCCTTTCCAACCACATCCTTTATGTTTCCCTTGGAAAATGTCTCTGGTATTCGCTAGATGGCGGAAACCTGTTTGTCAAGTGCGTAATCCATTGTGACTGCATAGTGCTGGTTAGTTGCTGACGTCATGTGGGTTTCAGATTGTTCGATTTCAATTCGGATGAGAACGTCATTCAGATGATCGGATGTGATCTTGATTTGTCGTTAGCCATTATGACGTCTCAAGGACGAGTGTTTTGGGGTGTCGCGAGAGTAGATAAGCTGGAGCTAGTTTTCAACGACGTGGTATTCTCCTCTGTTACCCTTTTTGACGCTCACTCATCACTGCTATTGTAGAACCACTCCCGCGCTGCGATAATGTTTGACCCTCAGTGCGCTCTTCTTATCCTTAATGATCGTACAGATGGAGGATGGATGTCGATGAGGAGGAGGGAGCAGGGAGCATCCTCGTGCCGGTATGTTGCTGCCTTTAAACTCACGACTATCGTTTTCACGACGATTGATGCAGGCATCGCGTGCAGTGGATGAAGGACAGAAATCTGTTGACGCGACTGCAGCCACTCGAGGAGGCGAACTTCGACGTATTGCTGATCAGCGATCACAGTACGTTCATCAACTTCAAGTTGGTTGCGCTTTGCTGAGCGAGTGTGTGACGCCAAGGGTCGGTCATTCTGTGATGTGTATGTATCGACCAATCACGGGTAAACGTTTTGTCTGAATGCTGGAACGTCGTTGCATTAAGACTGCTTCCGCGTTGACATGCTGCTTGCACTGCGTATTTCTACCCCAAATCTGCAGCCAAGCTGGATTACTACCGTGAAGAGTCTTCCCAGGCTCGCAGCAATACAGTCACCTTGAAGTTTGGGCACGTGATTATTGTTACCTTAAACGGCAATCCAATCAACTCTGCTTACGATTTAATTGGTTGTGACACTTGAGGTAGCGGTTCGAATCCTGGCCGCGCTTATTTAACCTATCACGTTATAGGTATGTTGCCGATCTCGTTCAATCCACTTTCGGTGAATTTCGGAAACCCTTCAAAGTTTCAAACTGAAGCCGAATATTTCCGATTGGATGAGTATACTCATGGAGCCAACATTCGAGTGACGACCAGTTTCCTTGTGCAGGTACATGATGGTTCGCGTAGTCTGCGGCGGCGAAATAAACTGGATTGCTACCGCCCGCGCTCCGCCGGATTTTTCTCGTGACATTGCTCGCCAATCGTGCTGTGAGAGGCAACTTTAGTGCTGGCTGCCAAGTGATGCTCATCACGGTGTTGGTGGTCGTGGGGTAAGCAGCCCAGCAGGTTTTCATTGCAGGGATTCACTTCGATTCACGTTCAATTCACCGGAGTGTCCGACCTCTGCTCCTCCTTGTCATTCGTGGTGATGGCGGCGTGTGCTTCCTCTCCTCGCCTCCTCTTCAATTACTCCTCCTTCATCAGTGACAACAAACCTCCGCTAACTGTGCGCGAATTCTCATCCAATAACACCAAGGACTCTCGTAACCTGCTGGTCGATCTCCCGGTAAGCCACGCGTCATCCGTGCTCGGGGCTCCTTCATAACCGCTCCTTATTGAGCAGGAGAATTACCGCGCCCCCTCGTCCCGCGCGATCAGCATCCATCTCACATCGAACGTCTACAACGTCAACCCTTCCAGAGGGAACCAACTACGAAGCACTTACAACTTCGAACCCGAGGGAAAGTAAGAGCCAATGATATGCTGTTGTTCTCATACCAGCCGGTAGGCCTTAATTGAGAAGGAAGTCGCTTCCCACAGGTTTTACCAGTGGTCCCCTGCGCTACCTTGACATGCCACCGGGGTTGCCGGAAGTCTCTGTGGTTTGTTGATTTGAAGCATCCCAGACCAGTGCAATGTTGACAGGTGGAAGGAACACTGTGATGGAGAGCAAGTTCGGTCCCAATGTCGGTGCAGCGATGAGCTCAAATATTCATCGCTAGAGAAACATTCGGACTGCAAGGAGAGGGTGAGTGGCAGCGGCATTTCTAGAATGTCGATGAGATTGCAGTTAGTTTTTGACTGTGTGTAACCTTACCAAGTTATTTTCTTTTTGCAATTTTAAACTCGCATCATTTGCTCCAGCAGTGGTGTCAGATGGCAAAAGTTTTCTCATAAACCCAAACTAATATTTTATGGTGGGCACTACCGGATTTAAGAGGGGGAACATCAGGCCTAGGCACTCCCATTTGCATGTGGATCAGCTCTATAAAAAAATTGGCCACAAAAAAGCTTTCAATTTTAAAGTTCATTCCCCCGAATATAAACTCCTACCAAGTTGCAAATGCCGCGCTGCCCCATTCTCCCCTCCATTTTTACAAGGCATGGGTACGCTGCTAATAACAGGATAACGATGAAAAATGAGTGCAGCTAAAACTGTAGAAACTGTTTCTTCATTAAACTTTCATAGTTGCGCTTGCTGCATAATATTTGACGGGGAGGTGCTGCATGTTGCCTCAGCAATAATACACCGTGAAGGTTTTCTGTCTGGATTCGTAGTCATCACTGAGTCAATTCTGTTCCTAATTTCATGTTTCACATTACTTTGATCGCTAAGCGTCCAGCAGGGACTTGTGAATAGCGTTTGCAATGCGTTTGGTATGTTTTGATAAGGGAATCAAGTACAGGCCTACGACTACGATGCGGAAGCTGCAACAACTACATCACCACCTCATTTGGAGCTCTACAAATCTGTTTTGCTTTTGTTATACTCTATTTGGTTAGTGTAATATTTTTCTACAGTAGGCGCACTGGTATCCGAAGTGGTGAAGTTCTAAATGAAAAAGAGTGCGATTTTTGATACGAGTTGTTTAAAGTGCCATTAAAGTAAAACTTTTGATTTTTTTGCAAACACTTGACTGCCATTTTGATACAAACCGTTTTCTTCTATGTTTTTTTGATAAACCTTTAAGTTTGGGCATAATAAATCATTTCATAGAGGTGTTTGGTGCCTCAGCTGTTCGGTTGGTGTGCAAAAGTATATTTGGCGTCGTAATCCCGAAATTTCAACGTTTATCCATCTGAAACATTAGAAAACTACTCGGCGAAACTAGAAACCTGCTTCTTGTGTGTCAACCTGATCAATCATTGATTCATTCTAATGACGTGCTCTGCTTAGTTAGCACTCAGCTCAAGCTCAATAACACATTATACACCTGGCACAAATTCCCTTCCCCAGCATGCAATTTACCTTTGCATATCATGTATTGCAGGTGTATAAAGTGCTCTATGGCTCCCCCTACCGGCTACAACTAACAATCAATGAATCAATGGACCTCGGAGTTCGCAACCTCACACCTACATCCGCACATTCCTTCTCCATTTACATGATCGAAGTGAACGGAAGGTCACCCACCGTCTATTCCGTCACCGACTCAATTTCTCCATGTAAGTTTCGGGCTGCATTTGTTTCTGAGTTCCACTTTTCTTGTCGCCCATCGGTAGTCTGTCAAGGATCAATTAAGGTGCAGTAACTGCGATTTCTCTTCCCTCACGCCAGTGTGACAACGCATTTAATAGCATCTTGTATTCCAGAAACTAATACGGACAAGCACAGCTTTGTGATTGCTGTTTGGCTTGTGCGTGAGTGTGGCTTATCCTAAGGCTAGTCCTGCAAATTGATGGATTTGCAACCCACCCAAGGTCCTGCTACTGATTACGTACCAATCGTTGTTTAGGTGATGATGCTCCTCATGGGTTAATGTGCCGTGCTGCGTCATCAACTGTTCTTGGCGACAGGCTCCGGGATTACATGACGTCATCCCGCAGCAAGCAAATGCTCGACAAATGGTCATTGAGGATCATCTTTCATGTGAGTCATGGTTGAAAATCTGGACATCGCTGCCGTCTGGTTCACAACTGCATCGTCCAGTGTGTAGCGCTCATCATTTAATGTATATGTGACTTCATTTCAGCTGGGGGTGGGGAGAGGATAAAATACTCGTTTTATCCTGTCGTTTGTGGTTCACCGATAGTAAGCGAAGTTTTTCTTTCTTCTTTTGGTTTTTCTTTTTTCTTTTGGTTTTTCTTTTTTGGTTTTTCTTTTTTCTTTCTTATTTTGGTTTTTCTTTTTTCTTTCGGTGGGCGATGCAGTTGAGTTTATAATCACGATGATTGTGGTTTCGAACCTCACGATGGCTACGTTGTAGTATACTTGGGAACGCGGTTTTCAGATATTTTCCTGCTCGGTGGCGCTGCTTGTGGTGGAAATGTGCCAGCAATACTGGCCACTACAAATCAGGTCTAACCCCACTGATGTTCCAGCATAATCGAAAAAAGTTTTTGTGGCCGTAGAGTGAACATTTGAGACAAAAATATTTTGTATTCTAAGAGGAAGACCGTGCGATATTTGCGCAAATCAAGATTTCCCTCAATATGGTGGTACACACCCTGTCTCACCACCCCTTTCATCGTACTTTCTCCCTTTTTCTTTCTTACACCTTCTCGTCTTGCTCTCTCTAGCCTAATCTTTCTTTCCTTTGTCCGAACCAGCAATGTGACATGAGGGGCAGGCCAATACAATTGATACAGAAAGGGTGCACTTGTGGTGTGTGTTTTTTCATCAAAATTTACTTTCCTCTTTGCTTTTTATTCACGGATTTGTCCCCACTATTCTTTCTCTGCCATTTTTAAAGTACTCTTGCAGCTACTTCAAGCATTGCGACTTCCTTATATAGATAACCTGGAATTTGCAGTACAACTTCACTATAACCTGTGGCTTGAGCATTGATACTGCGATCTTCGGGCAACCACCATCTTCCCTCTTTCTAACTTGTGGTTCTGTTCTTCATTTGCACCTGTTGCATTTCCTTTTATCTGACACGCTAGAACGCAGGATGTCTTTGCATCAGAATGGTAGAGGGAATCAATTCATGTCTATCCGTTGTGTTGATCTGACTTGTGTACAGAAGTCCAACTTAAGCTCCTGTTGTTGTTGTTACCCGACCCCTTCCGAGGGATGGGGGCATGGCGGGAAACCATGGAGCCCCAGAAGCCGGGCAACTCCCCAGGGCCTAGACCAGAGGTCGTAAACAGACAGAGAGTCGCCAAAGAGTGAGCGGCGCAAAGAGTCCATAGCTAGACAGTGTAGAATGAGATGAGAGATGTTTTGGGACGAGTGTCCACAGGCGCTGCAGGAAGGATTCTCGATTCTGAAATCCTGGAGAGATAAGAATGTAACAGAAGGCTGTGTCCGTTGCAGCGAAGACGAGAGAGGACACAGCGAGCATGACGAGGGAGCATAAGTTCCTTAGTGGAAATCGAGGGAACCTGTGTGTCGAAGAATTTCTATGAGACAGTACGCCTCCAGTCCGAGAAAAGACGAGAGTGGATACAAGAGATAAGAGGAGCGAGACCACAAGGGATTGCAGAGGGTGCAAGTAGCGCTCCCTGTCCGGCCAGCTCATCAGCCGCGTCGTTCCCCGGGAGAAACGAGTGTCCGGCTACCCATTGAAGCCTGACAAAACAGGAGGAGAGAGAAGACAGCCCCCACCAGAGAGCCCGAGGCAAAAGGAAAGACGGAGTAGAGGACAGAGCAGTGAGGACAGAACGAAAGTCAGATAGAAGAAGAGAAGTGTCAGGTCCTCCGGCGCTGCCGAGACCAGCAAAGAGCGTGCAGAACGGCGCAGGCTTCAGCGGAAAAACCCGAACACACTGGGCCCGCCAAAAAGGAAAGAGTGGCCTCAGTGCCACTGAAAAAGCATTCGGGAAGTACGTCGAAACCGCTCTTGCCAAGAGGAAAAGGAACAGAGCCGTCAGTCCAGAGTACCAGAGAATGAGAGGAGTAAGAGTCAAGGTGAGCAAGAGCCGCACCTTGGCAGGAAAGAGGGGGATCTGAGCGGGAGCATGAAGAAGAAAGGGTGGACTCCACTGTGAAGGAAGGCAGATTTCAAGGAGGAAAGGGAGGCCAAGCAAGAAGAGCCTCCCTAGGGGAAGTAGAAGCAAGCAGGAGTGGGTGAGTGGACGCAAAAGTCCGCCAGGAAGATTCGCAGAGTCCTGGCCTCACTCCAAGTCTGGCCAAACCTGAAATGGGAAAGGAGGTTGGGAGATAAAGAGCCCGCTCATAAGATGAAAGAGTGAAAGAAGTCAGGGTGACTCAAAGGGGAGGTAAAGAAGCCTAGGATAGAAGAAGTGGGGTAGTGGAGAACGAGAGGCAGTCGGTGATGGCGCGACTAGCCGCTTGATGGAGGCGTTCCAATTTGGTGATATTGGCAACGCTTAGAAAAGGAAACCATTCGGGTGAAAAATAATTGAGAAGGGACCGAAGAAAAGATTTATACAGAACAGAGAGGGACTCCTTAGAGGGGCCCCATGAGGAAGCAGAGATACAGCGTAAGGCCTTGAGACGTGGGAAAAACTTGGCCTTCAGCGAGGATACATGTTTAGAAAAGGAAAGAGTGCGGTCGAAGGTGACCCCAAGAAAAGTTGGAGTGAGATTGAAACGGAGGCGGGAGCCGAGTAAGATGAGGTTGGGCTGGAGGTTAGCTTGGTGGGGATCCACTGAGAAGAAGGAGGCCTCACATTTGCTCGGATTGAGAGGAAGACACCAGTACTCAGACCAGCGCTCCAATCGAAACAGAGCTCCTTGTGTGGCCTCCACCGCAGTGGACACCGAGGGAGAGGAGGACCAAATGGCCAGATTGTCAGCGTAAAGAGAGCAGCTGACGGAAAAAGACAGAGATGCCGGAAGATCATTAATGAATAGAGATAAAAGTACATGGCCAAGAACGGATCCTTGCGGAACACCTCGACGGACTCGAAAGGAGCGGCTTTTGTGATTTTGATAAACCACACAAGCGCGCCTATCACAAAGGAAAGATTGAATCCAACGAGCTAAGCAAAGAGGGAGGCCAGCCGAAATCAGTTTGTGGAAATGGGCAGGATGCCAGACAGAGTCGAAAGCTTTAGAGAAATCGATAGTAGAGAGAATCGTCCGAGAGCCCGGCCTGGGTTTGTTAAACCCATCCGAGATGGACTGAGAAAGATACAGAATTTGATCGAGTGTAGACCGTCCAGGGCGGAAACCGGCCTGGCGGGGAGAGAGAATGGAATTAGATTCCAGAAAGAAGAGTAGACGGGATAGAATGATGCGTTCAAACAGCTTTGAGACGCAGGAGGTGAGAGAGATAGGCCGGAAGGAAGCAGGAGAGTCGAGAGGCTTTCCCATCTTGTGTATGGGAATAATAGAAAATGTCTTCCAGATGGAAGGAAAGGAATGCAAAGTCCATGAGAGATTGAAGATGTGAAGAAGAAAATCCATGCCAGAGCGAAGAAGGCGTTTGAGCATGGGATAGGCAGCTTTGTCCAGGCCGGTGGCAGTGGACGAGGAGAGGTTGGAGGCAGCCGCAAATATTTCAGTGGGGGAGAAAGGAGAGCAAAAGGACGAGTGAGGCTTCTCCGGGCACGTGGCTCGGCGGAGCTCAGAGAGGTAGCCTCTGGCTCTGCTAGGCAGGGCCTTTGGCTGAGAAACGGAAAAGTGAGATCTCAGGTAAGCGGCATAGACTGAAGCCGATTCCCTGGAAAAAGAACAGTTTGGAAAGTTAGGAGAGGAGGAAGACGAGGAAGGAGAGCCAGCGATAGAGCGAAGAAGAGAGTGCATAGATTTAGGGTTAGACCTAGGTGAGAGAGAAGAGCAAGTCGTCTGCCGTGCCTCAGCCTTGGCCGTGGCAATGACTGACGAGGCGCGTCTGAAAGCAGAGATGTAAGCCTGGCGATCTTCATCACTTCTGTGAGCGGCAGCAAAAGCCTTGCGTCTTTCACTAACCGCTTGTTCCACCTCAGGAGACCACCAGGCTTTAGGAGGGCGTTTGATGCGGCCGAAAGGAATGGAAGATTTGGCCGCATTCAGTGCCAGAGAGGTAAAGAGAGCAGCAGCAGAGGAAAAAGACGAGTATTCCTCTGCTGAAGGACAGTGAGAGTCAATGTAGGAGGCAAAGCCATCCTAGCGAGCTTTCTGAAAATTGAAGGAAGGGGGGCGCTCGTTGGGGCGAAAGATCGGAGAGAGAGGGATAGATAGAAGAATTTGTAGATGGTCAGAACCCACGTCCTGAAGCACCTCCCAGGAGCAAGAAAGGGCAAGAGTAGAAGGAGCAAAAGAGATGTGAGGAGCGACTGCCAGAGGAGCGATGGAGAAGAGTGGGTGTGTCGGGGTCGTTGAGTGGGAGGAGGTAAGAAGAGATGACCCAGTCAAATACTTTCTTTCCACGGGGTCGGAAGCACCTCTGGAGTCCCAGAGGGCGTGATGGCAATTGAAGTCCCTCAGAATGAAGAGATTTCTGGAGGAGGGAAGAATGGAGAGAGAGAAGGAATCGGTTCTGCCATCCGTTGGGAAGGAGCGAATAGGGGGGCATACACATTAAGAAATGACACCGAGGAGTAGCTGTTAAAAGAGATGTTTGCCCCTACATAATCAGAGTTGGGATCAAGCGAAGAAAGAGAGGAGGTAGAAAGTTCAGAAAAGGATAGGCCCTGCCTGACGAAAATGATGATGCCGCCGCTAGCGTGCGTGGCATCAGGAGAGAGAATGCCAGACCGGGAGTAGGTGAGATCAGAACGCAAAGCAGAGAATCCAGGAATCCGGAAAGAGGAAGAAGAGTTAAGATTGGATTCCTGGATGCAGATAAGGTCAACAGGATGGGACGATGGAAAATGAATTAGTTCGGTGGTCCTGGCTCGAAGACCTCCAGCATTCCATTGAAGAACCCTGAGAGAGTCAGGGAGAGGACAGGAGGCAGGAGCAAGGAACGGTGGTGAAGGAGCAGAGGAAGGAGATATAAAATGGGCAGATGGGGGATAGGAGGTTTGAGGACCGGGGTGACACGAGAGTGCAGCATCAGTAGAGGGGGGACCAGATTGTACAGTGGAGGTATACGTGTGGGAGGAGTCTGAGGAGGGAGTCATAGTGTTACGACAGTGGAGGCAGCTCCAAGAGTGAGAGCTGCCTAGAGCTCTGAATTTAGACAGGGAAAGTTGTGAGCACCTTAGATGGACCCATTTGGAGCAGGTGCAGCACAGCACTTACTTGCCCCGCCAGGTCACATTTCGAGCGCACACAGAGCAAGGAAAGATGGAGCCAGGGTTAGGATGAACGTTACCGCTCATCAGGAGAAGAAGAATGAGGAGACGAAGAAGGGCAAGAGTAGGGCAGGAGAGAGGAAAAAGTGAAAACTGGCGACCGATTTTGTAGATGCTGTGTGCTGCCCTCCTGCGGTCGTTCAGGGGGCAGCATAGCGAAAAATGTAGGGGAGTGCCCGGGGTAACTGGGACCCTCGGGAAGGCCAACAGCCATTTTGACGCAACCCAAACGGGGTCGGGGACCGCACCACCACGTTGAGGCGGCTGTTGATTGGTGCAGGAGCGGTCAGTCGCGCCATCACCGGCTGCCTTTCGTCCTCCCCTATCTCTCTACTACTCACCGAGGCTTCTTTACTTCCCCTTCGAGTCACTCTGACTCACTTTACTCTTTGTTCTTATGAGCGGGCTCTTCGTCTCCCAACCTCCTTTCCTATTTCAGGTTTGGCCAGACTTGGAGTGAGGCCAAGACTCTGCAGATCGTCCTGGAGAGCTTTTGCGTCCACTCACCCGCTCATGCTTCTTTCTACTTGTTCCAGGGAGACTCTTCTTGCTTGCCCTCTCTGTCCTCCTTGGAATCTGCCTTCTTTCACGGTGGAGTCCACCCTTCCCTCTCCATGCTCTCGCTCTGATCCGCCTTATTCTCGCCAAGGTGCGGCTCTCGCCCATCTTGACTCTCTTCCTCCTCATGATCTGGTACTCTGGACAGACGGCTCTGTCCCTTTTCCTCTTGGCAAGGGCGGCTCCGGCGTACTTGCCAACGGCTCTCTCTGTAGCACTGAGGCCACTCTTTCGTTTTCGGCAGGCCCAGTATGTTCAAGTTTTTCCGCTGAAGCCTGCGCCATTCTGCACGCTCTTTGCTGGTCTCGGCAGCACCAACAAGCCTGCCACTTCTATGTGATTCTCGTTCTGTCCTCGCCACCCTGTCTTCTTCTCTGTCTATTCTTTTACCTCGATCTCTCTGACAAATCTGGCAGGAACTGTCTTCTTTCTCCTCCTGTTCTATCAGGCTACAATGGGTCCCCGGACACTCGTTTCTCCCGGGGAACGATACGGATGATGAGCTGGCCAGACGGAGAGCACTACTTGCGCCCTCTGCAATCCCTTGTAGTCTCTCTCCTCTTATCTCTCGTATCCACTCTTGTCTTTTCTCGGACTGGAAGCGTACTGTCTCATTGAAGTTCTTTGACACACATGTTCCCTCGATTTCCACCGAAGAGCTTGTACTCCCTCGTTATGCTCGCTGTGTCCTCTTTCGTCTTCGCTGCAATGGACACGGCCTTCTTTTAGGTTCTTATCTCTCCAGGATTGGCAGAATTGAGAACCCTTCTTGCAGCGCCTGTGGGCACCCGTCCCAGGACATCTCTCATCTCATTCTGCACTGTCCAGCTACGGACTCTTTGCGCCGCTCACTCTTTGGCGACTCTCTGTCTGTTTACGACCTCTGGTCCAGACCCTGGGGAGTTGCCCGGCCTCTGGGGCTCCATGGTCTTCCGCCATGCCCCCATCCCTCGGAAGGGGTTGGGTAACCAACAACAACAACAAAATTTCTTGGTTACCTTTTCCTCAAAATTGATGTTACTGCTCCTCATAGACATTTTCAAAAAGTGTGGAATTAGCAGTTCACATCTCCTAGTTAATGTGTTTTGGTGTCGGATATTTCGATAACTTTCATTAAGAAACCGTTCCGCTGCACAAATGGCAGTATAATTCATTTTTAATACTTTTCTTAAATTCTTGAGGGAAGTTTTGAAATACGGATTGAATTTTAAATGTTTTAGTAGCTTTAATTTGTGGCATCATTTTAAAATCTAAATCACACACTAAAACAAAATCTAAATAAATGTTTTACGTTATTCTTTTAAAAGTTGATTTCACTTTAGAAGAGTAAAATACCATCAGTTAATAAGCTTGCACACAGCACGTACATATATAGACTATTCGCTCTTTCTTGATTCACCTTAAATAATGAAAAAACAGTCTAAATTATCATCGTAGATGCCTTTTCGCCGTACTGCAAACATTTTACCAAACAAATTTACAATGTCGCCCCTCCTAATTGTCGCAACTATTCGATTGCAACACAGTCTTTTTCGTCTCAACTTTGATTATTGCACCAAAATCATTTAATTGTGACCAGAAGTAGCAATCTGTACAACCATACAAAAAATTGGTAAGCATTGTAAGTTATAATAAAAAGTTACATAAGTTTTATCACAGTTGTCAGTTTTTCTCACTAATACAAAAGAACCATTTTGACCGACAGTGTTAACTATAGTGCAGTAGAATGGTGTTTCAATCGTGCACTTTGAGCAAAAAGCATGAAATTCGGCACACTTGCGCATATTTGAGTGTAGTTTAAAATCGAATGAAAACCAAAATTTTTGGCCACATTTAGGGATGGATTTATCCTAAAAACGGAAAGCAAAGGGGCATTCCCCAAGCTGTTTCCTTATTGAGAATTTATAGAGATTTGATATTTACAACTTACAACGTGGATAAACGTGTAAATATCAAATCACAACAAATTTTCAATAAAGAAAGACCTTATCCTCAAGTTTATAAAAATAATCCATTCCGCTAAATGGCGTTATTTTTGCAATGACGTGATCAAAAATTTGAAAAGTTGTAAAAACAGCAACCTTTTTCTCGGATAAGTGTCAAATTTGGATTGTTTATGCAAATACTACACAGTAAATTGATAACTATTGTCAAATGACATTACAAAACACTTCTTCTGAGTGGTTTAAGTGCAGTGCTGGTCGGACAGACAACGAAGGGAATTCATGCACCTCTAGTTGTATCAACATATTATGGCAATTTATCGCTTAGTTTAACTTCGTGCAAGAGAAACTGACAAACACTTTTTATTACTTTGATGATTCTTTGATAAATGTTGAGATGGCGCTAAGTTTAAATAGCAGTAGTAATGGTGCGACGGGATGAATTACGTCACCAGCAGGACCACACGTCATACCACTGCTGTATTGCATGCAAACAGCAAAAAATGTGCGTTGAATGCTTAGTCTCTCTAACAGTCACCATTGCACTGGCATAATTCTGGACATTTCAACGTTGCTTTAACACATTTGCATTTTCCATGGCACCTTTTTCCAGGACTTCATCCGCATTTTATCAATCTTTGGACATCTAAAGCAGCTGCGAAATCAGTTCAATGAGAAGTACATGCTTTATCGTTGTGTTTCCATTTCCCGCTTTCAGGTGGAGGTAGATATTGCGGGAGCATTAGCGACTATCTTCCAACATATTTACCTTGATATGCGTCACGAAATGTAGGCTGAAGGAGTGCTTGAAACATTCGTGGAAGAGAATCCATCGCTGGTACTTCCTTTACAAATGGGTCACGACAACAACTGTTAACGTCAGAGCTGTTAATTGTTTGGTCACACATATAAATTTCAAAACGTTTTAGCATTAACACGGCTTTAACACCATCCTTTGTGTTAGTCAATCCAAGGTTTATGAAGTTTTATTTAAGCAGTCCAGTTTTGTTCATGCTGCCGAAGCACTATTTTACTGTTGAAGAAAACGAAGTTTGAACCAATCCCGTGAAATTAAATCATAAATCGCCGTCACTAGCATATCAACAATCCCTCATTTTGCAAATTTCAAAATCAATTGCATACTGAATTGATCTCTATTAGTTATTTGTTTGCTACCTTTAAACTTAATGCAAGAAGGACTATCGTGAATGTAGAACTTCATTATATACATGATTTTCATCTGTAGGAGCTGCATATAATCCAGCCCTCATGATCAACAATACTGCCTTGTGGCATATAATTGAATCTTATAGTTTGGAATCCTAACAACAGATTTTTTAAATCACAAGGCAGCGCAGTATACAACCGGTCCGACGCATGTTGATCGATTGAATTGGCGCGAATGTGGTTTAAGGCTTGCTGCCAGTATAATTGGTGGAAACGTAAACCAACTTCGGTAAATTTATCTTTATGAGTCTTTTTTGTCAGTAAGTCCACAACAATTAATATAAAGCTAAGCAATAAAATCCCAATTTTAAGAAAAAATCAAACTGAAACTATTTACCTATCAATTTGTAAAATTGAATTTTGGAAGAATATTTTGTTTATAAATAACTCTGCCTGATGAGCTCCAATTGGACTATGGTAGATAACTTTGGGAAAGACAGAAGCGCTTTTCTCTCTATGCCGGAAGCAAGGCAAATAACGCTGCCAAAGAACTCAATACCACAAATATAAATACGAAAGGGGCAGAAACAAATTACAAAATGGGCTTACCTGTTTCTGTAACAGCGGAAGCACCACCATTTGGCCGTCATCATCGTTTTTGACTCCTTCAATCCCTCCCCCTCACACTCTTCAAAAGTATTAATTATAGTGTGTGGCAGCATTCTTCGTGAGCATTACCATTCTTGATTAAGATGGTCATATTACGTGTTAAGAAAGTGTGGAAGTGCAAAATATTTATTAACTTTTGGTTATTCACGCAAGAGCCCGACGGGTGAAGCCGGCACAGCCGGTTGAACCAAAATACTGAACCCCGACGTTACTGATGGGAGCCCTGCCGGGCGAAACCGGCTAGTAGCATAATATGTCAGAAAAGTTATGTGCCAATTAAGGTGATAGCGCCACTTTAATTCATATATTAATTTTGTTAACCGCCAAGCTGGGACGGCTGAATCGATTGAGGCGCTGGTTCCGGTTAAGTCCTGCTCTGCACGCATAAACCAATGACTATTGGTTGACAAATAGGTGTTGTGGATCCAAATCTCGCTACCACCGTTGTTTTTAACTAGCTAAAAATTGTAAGATCTAGATGTTAGACTCTTCGAGAAGGAGGCCCAAGTATTAATCTCTTGATTGATTATAATTTTTATAACAAACTGCTCCCCTCAATTTTCACTAAAGAACTTGTGTTTCCTTGTTCTGTTTGCTGTGCTTTTTCTGCTGCAATAAACACTGCCTACTTTTGAGTGGTTATTTCCCCAGAATAGAAAATCCTTTGGGTAGTCTCCTGTGGTCATCCTGCTCGGAACACTTCTCATTTCATGCTGTCCTGTCCTGCTTTGAACTTCAGGCCGAGGGAAGTTGCCTGGCCCGTGTAGTTCTATGGTCTTCTGTCATACCTCCATCCTTAAAAGAGGCTGGGTAACAACTATGGCAACATCTTAGATGGTTTATCCCAAATGCAAATCAAGCCTTTTTAGTGGTAATGCATATCATGGCACATCAAGTGCTTCAACCTCTGTTTTCTTTAAGCTATTATTTTTTAAACTATTTCTTTAAGCTTTTAATGTTCTGAACTCTTCTCTTAGGGAACCGGACTCTTCCACTTTCGCGTGCTTCTTATTAACGGATTCTCGTTCTGCTCCACCTTCGACGAGTTTCAGGTAAGTTCTCCAATTATGGCAAGTGGTATCCCTTTACAGGTGATGTCGCTGCAGGTTTACGTGGTGAATCCTCCGCTTTCGTTTCCCGCCAACCTCATCATCAGGGTGTTGGTAGTTGTAGTGATGGTCTCTATGCTTCTGTTTTTCTATCATCGAGTCTATGTCGTTCCTTACCGGTTGGAACGCTCTGTGATGCTGACGGTAAGTGTGAAATTTCACATGTTTTAATTGTGATGCAATAGATTTGTTCCAGGGTTTGAGTCGGCTTTCCCGTTTTCAACGTTTCTTTGCGGATACAAAAAACACGAACATTCCGATGGAGGTGAGAGTTGAGTCCGTGGAGTGATGT